>JAPPVO010000013.1:49323986-50015984 GCA_030407325.1 Camellia japonica | reverse complement strand
AAGCCTTGCTCCATGCCGGTTGGATGCTCCATCCACGAAGAGCTTCCACATCTCTCCAACGAACAACTTCCAGCAAGTGGAGGGATCAGATGATGCCTTGGGATCTTCCATGTTACTGGTGTCTTCTTCAAGGTCCATGCTTGCTGTCTGCCCCTCGCTATTTGATTGTACCAAGTCTTTATTTGTTGGTGAATCTTGATTTGGTGTAGCATGGTTTGCTTCTTCCTTCCTTGCTTTACTTTGGTCTGCCTTGGGGTCTGACTGAGTATCCTGTACCAGGGGTTGCGCTATTCCGGCGTCAACTTCTATCCCTAGTTCGGTTGTTTCAGTCAGGTCGACTGGGCAGATATGGTGACTGCCTGGGGTGAATTCTGTGACAAAGTCTGCCAAAGCTTGAGCCTTTATCACGGTCCTGGGTTGGAACTTGATTTCATATTGTCCCAACTCTACTGCCCACTTGAAAATTCGCCCAGAGAAGTTCGCCCTTTCAAACAAAGCTTTTAATGGGAAAGCTGTGAGGACGACTATGGTGTGGGCGTGAAAGTAGTGCGTCAACTTTCTTGAGGCCATCATCAAGGCCAAGGCCAAGGCCAGTTTTTCTAGTGGCAAGTACTTTGTTTCGGCACCCAGCAATGTCTTGCTGACATAAAAGATGGGTAGATGTTGGATTCCTTCCGCACGGACCAACACTGCGCTAATTGCGTGCTGAGAGACTGCTAGGTACAGGAAGAGTTCTTCTCCAGGTATTGGGGTGACAAGCAGTGGTGGAGAAGACATGTATTCCTTCAAGTTTTCCAGAGCGCGGTCGCATTCTTCATCCCACTCAAACTTGGCTTTTAGAGCATGGAAGAATGGTCGTAGTCTGTCTGACGACCGACTTATGAACCGATTGACCGCAGCTGCCATGCCGGTGAGATGCTGCACTTCTTTTACTGAGTTTGGTATCTCCAAATCCTGGATTGCCCTGATCTGGGAGGGGTCTGCTTCTATACGCCGGTCGGTCACCAGGAAGCCCAGGAATTTGCCAGACCCTACTCCGAACGCACACTTGGACGCATTGAGGCGCAACTTGTGCTTCTTCAGGATCTCAAACATCTCACCTAGGTCCTTGAGATGGTCGTTCTCATCCTTGCTTTTGACCACCATGTTGTCGATGTAAGCCTCCATTGTTCTGCCTAACAATGGTTCAAACATCTTGGTGACCATCCGTTCGAATGTCGCCCCTGCGTTCTTTAGGCCAAAGGGCATGACCTTGTAACAGTATAGTCCTCTTGGAGTTGTAAAGGATGTGACCTCCTGGTCTGGTTCATGCATGGCGATTTGATGGTAGCCTCTATATGCATCCAGAAAGCTAAGTCGGTTGTGCCCCGCCGTTAGGTCTACCAGTTGATCTATCCGTGGTAGAGGAAAGCTGTCTTTTGGGCATGCTTTGTTGACTGTTTTGTAGTCGACGCAGACACGCCACTTGCCATTCTTTTTTGGCACTACGACCGTGTTGGAGATCCATCTTGGGTAGTGTACCTCTCTGATTGCTCCTGCCTCCAGCAGGTTTCCTACTTCTTCCGCCACTATCTCGACGTGGTGGAGTGCCGATCTGCGTGTTCGCTGAATGATTGGTCTGGCGGATGGATGGACATTGAGTTGGTAACGAATGAAGTTGGGATCAATGCCTGGCATGTCGTATGGTGTCCAGGCGAACACTTCGATGTTAGAGGTCAAAAATTCCAAGACTTCTAATCTCTCAGTGCTGGACAATGACGAACCGAGCAAAAAGAACTTATCCGGGTTCTTTTCATCTATTCTTACCTCTACCAAGTCTTCCACTGCTTTCTGATTAGCTGCTTTGCCGACATCTGCGAACAGTTTATTGCTCTCAGGTTCTTCTACCGAATGAACGTATCCTTTGGCAGCGCGGCTGCCATTCATCGTGACAAAGCATTGCTTGGACATAATCTGATCTCCATAGACCTCTTCAATTACTCCGGTATCGTTGGGGAATCGCATTACTTGGTGGTAGGATGATGCCACCGATCGCATGGCATGCAGCCATGTTCTGCCTAAGATGATGTTGTAAGTGGAAGGGACTTTCAATATCCAGAACTCCACTTGTTTCACTACGCTTCCTGCTCTAACTGGAAGAATTATTTTGCCGACTGGCCACTCTGGCATTGAGTTGAATCCAATCAGGGGAGATACGGCAGGTGCCAAGTCTTTATCTTGTAACTTTAATTGTTTAAATGTTTCGTAGTACATTATTTCACATGAACTACCCTGGTCAATCAAAATCTGCTTGACGTCAAAATCCTTGACTCGGAGAGTGACAACTAGGGCATCATTGTGAGGGCAATATATCCTCGCCAAGTCTTTATCTGAAAAAGACATGACGTTCGTGGCCTCTGTCTTCCCTTCTTGGTGTAGGTTGGGCACTTAATACCTCTCTTAAGTGCTCAGTTTTTTTGATTGATCCTCTGAGCTCGCATACACGCTCAGGTTCGAAGACCCCATGTATCACATTGATCACGCCTTGAGGTGGGGCATCGATTGGCATCCCGTTGGGGTTATTGTGGTCCTGGGGAGCTGGTTGTGTCCCTCCTTCAATGTATTTGTCCAGGTGACCCGCTGCCACCAACTTCTCCAGGTGCTGTCTCAATGGCGTGCAATTCTCAGTGCAGTGCCCCTTTTCTTTGTGGAAGGTGCACCGTGATCTTTCGTCATAGTCCTTCTGAGCTTCCCCTAGCTTGGCTGGCCATCTGACGAAAGGCTCATCTCGTATTTCACTTAGAATTCGGTAGATCGATTTTTTGAATACCGTGGTTATAGCAGTGCGGACCCTCAACCATCTTTTATCCTGGTCCTCTCCATTGTCTCGCTTGCCTCGCCCGTTTTTACTCGGGCGGTCTACCGCGTTGACCTTTGCTGAGGCCTTTTTCTCTGGTACTGCAGTCATGCCAGACTTTGTTTTAGCACGTGCGCCATCCTCCTCCACCCTGATGTGCTGATGCACTCTTTCCATCAAGGCTTCCATGGTGAGGGGCGGTGTCATGGTAATTGAGTCCCTTAGTCTGTTCCCGACTGGAAGGCCTCTTTTGTATTGAGCAATGGTGAGATTGGTGGGGCAATCCCCAATTTGGTTGAAGGTCTCCCAGTAGCGACTGTTGTAGGATCTTAAGGTCTCCTTATCGCCCATGTCGATGGAGAGCAGCTGATCGATCACCACCGGAGTTTTAGTGTTCGTTCGGAACCTTGTTACGAATGCTTCCGCCAATTGCGCCCAGGAGGCTATGCTGCCTTTTGGAAGTTTTTCGAACCAAGTCAAGCCTAGGTCGCCAAGGCTAGATGGGAAGAGGATGCACATTAAAGCCTCGTTTCGCCGGTATACAGCCATGACCTGGCAAAAGTGGCTCAAGTGTGAGTAGGGGTCCGTCTTTCCCTCATATGTAGTGAATTTGGGCTGAAGGAAGCCTGATGGTAGGGGTGCGTTTTCAATCGGCGGAACGAACGGTGAGGTCTGCAGCCTTGCTAGTGCCTTGTCCGTCGGTTCGTAGGCAGGGCGCGGTATTGGCATTCCAATCTCGACGCTTCCATGCGTCCGAGGAGCCAACCGCTATAAGGCAGAAACTCTGTGTGGATCGCGTGCCCTGGCATCCTCCTTGCATCGTGCCTTTTCCTCGAGCACGGTTCGTAAGTCGGACGATCTAGGCAACTCTGTCTGTCTGGATCTTGTTTGGTGCGTATGCGAGGGCCAATAGGTGCTTCCTTCAGTGTACGACCTCTCAGATCTCGTCCTCTCAGACCTGGAGTGACGAGTTCTGGAAGACCTAGATTGGGTATCGCCTGTCCTGAGGCTTCTGTTCTCTGCTTGCGAGGGTGTGGTATTCCTACTACGATTTTCCGAGTGGCGAGGGGGCGTTTTGCTTGTGCGCCCGTCTCCTGTCGTCACTCATTTTCCCTTCATCTGGCGCTTTAGAGATTCCATGTCCGCCGCCATCCGTCGTATCAATTCGTCCTGCTCTTTAACGCGATCCTCCAAAGTTTGAGGATCAATCCTCCGCCTTTGTCTCTCTGGACTTTGCGAACGAGAGTGATGGGGGCTGTTAAACCGCCTCCTTCCCCTTGCATCCCTCCTGGGATTCTGTCGTTGTGGCTCCAAGTCCGTCATAGGAGGGATAAAAGGTAGACCTTCGCGCCTCGCACCCCCTTTTGGTGTTTGTCCATCGATGGCGAACTGTGGCAAATCTTCGTTGTGCGCCATTGATTCTAGAGAGGAAAAGCTTGATCAAGAGGTTTTGTTCTTGTCTGAATTCCCACAGACGGCGCCAATTGTACGGGAAAGAAATAAACATTTTCGTATAATCCTGTTGATCAAGTCTGCGCTCCTCCGTACGACATCGCTCTACTACCTGAAAATACAAACGTGAGCTAGTCGGCGGGTGTGTGCCGGAAACCTCTCCGATGCCTACGTCAGCAAACTAGACAAATAGACAAAAGCTCTGTGTATTCGGGAATTAAAGTTGCGTTACCTCTCCATAGGTGATATTTGTGAGCTTTTATAGGTTTCGTGTGGCATAATCCAAGTAGGACTCTTACTCCTCTATGTAGAGTCCTCCTAGGATTCATTCTCCTGAAAGATAATGCCTATCCTTCCACACCCTCCTCACTGCTTAAACCAAGTGAGATGGTTTTACCATGGCCGGACTACTATACGACCAAAGTAAGTATGGCCATGCTGAGCCACAGAGTAGACCGAACTATCTTTAGTTTGGTTCTTCCTTCAGTGACCTTACCTCAGTTCCTTCCGCACAAACCGTGGTAAGTCTAAACCGAGCTAACTTTTAGCAAGGTTTTAGACCGAGCTAACCATACTGCGCCATAACCGGTATAAGTTCTAGTATGACGACCGAGCTAACCTCTTTGGGACCGGAGTAACTTTAAGCCTCTTCAAGACCGGAGTAACTCTAAGCCTTTATTACTCAGCCCCTCGCACTGAGGCCCGTAATGGCCCAGCTCGGCCCAATTTTCATATAAATCACCCTCTCAAAGAGTTATCAATTTTTATATTGTCAATGACTAAAAATTTTATTTATTTATTTATTTTTTGGTATAAATTTTAAGGTAAACTACAAATAGGTCATAATCGTTAGAATTAATTCTCATCGAGTTTTATTGAAAATTAGTCCTACTAAAAATAATTTTTTGTCACGATTTTTTGTATATCGCTAAAAATTGATAATTAATTGACTTTTTTGTCACGATTTTTATAAATTGTCGCTAAAACTTACAATTCATAATATTTTTATGTGACAAATTTTTTAAATTGTCATTGAATTGAAAATTACGGACTTTTTGTGACAATTTTTTTAAACTGTTGCTAAAACTTCTAATTAGTTGCATTTTTTTGTGACAAAATTTTTGAACTATTGCTAAAAATTAACAATTTGTGACTTTTTTTAATAGTGTTTGATGAAAAACGCTATTAGTTCTCACAGGACCTACTGGACAATAAGTACACCTATTAGGGCGTACACGTAAGTCCCCCTAAATTTTGTTTATTTTTTTCTTCCTCTCCTTTTACTATCATTATGTTACATGATTTTTTTTTTAATAAATATTTGGGTAAATTACACTGGCACCCCCTGAAGATTATGTTCTACGCATTCGTTTGTATCTGCTAAGTTTGTCGAGAAGATTAATAAAGAACTAGAACCCCTTGATTATATATTATCTGTGTCTACTCCATCCGGGAGATCTATGATTGTTGCATCCATTTATAAAGCATGTGTTGTTGTGATTGGGAATGTTAAATTGTTAATAGATTTAATGCCTTTGGACATAACTCATTTTGATGTTATACTGGGAATGGATTGGTTAGTCGCAAATCATGCATCTATTAATTGCGTTTCGAAGAGTGTCACACTGAAACCCCCAAACCTAGCCGAGGTTACATTTCAGGGTAAAGGGGTAGTGCCCCCACCTTATTTGATTTCGTCCGTTAGGGCCTGTAAGTTAGTCCGGAAAGGGTGTCAAGGTTACTTGTGTAGTATACTGAATGATCAGAATGGAAATGCTAATTTAGCCGACATCCCAGTTGTTAATGAATTCCCCGACGTCTTTTCAAATGATTTGCCTGGCCACTTAGTTGATAGAGAAATAGAGTTTACTGTTGATATCATGTCAGGAACACAGCCGATCTCCAAAACACCCTACAGAATGGCCCCAGCTGAACTTAGGGAATTGAAACTGCAATTACAAGAATTGTTGGATAAGGGATTTATTAGGCCGAGCACTTCACCATGGGGAGCACCCGTTTTATTTGTTAAGATAAAGGATGGCACACTCCGTCTTTGCATTGATTACAGAGAACTTAATAAGGTCACCATTAAGAACAAGTACCCATTACCTAGGATTGATGATTTACTTGATCAATTACAAGGAGCACGAGTCTTTTCTAAGATTGACCTTAGGTCAGGTTACCATCAACTTAAAGTTAAAGCCGAAGATGTTGAGAAGACTGCTTTTCGGACAAGATACGGCCACTACGAATTTTAGTGATGCCTTTTGGAGTAACCAATGCCCCTGCTGCATTTATGGATTTAATGAACAGAGTCTTCAAGCCATACTTAGATGAGTTTGTAGTTGTCTTCATTGATGATATATTGATCTATTCCAAGAGTAAAACTGAACATGAAAATCATTTGAGACTTGCCTTACAGATTTTGAGAGACCGGAAATTGTATGCTAAGTTTAACAAGTGTGAGTTTTGGCTTCCTACTATCTCATTTTTGGGTCATGTGATTAATGAAGAGGGTATCTCGGTTGATCCTAGCAAAATTGAAGCCGTAGTGAATTGGCCGAGGCCGACTAATGTGTCCGAGATTCGTAGTTTTCTGGGTTTGGCAGGTTATTACAGGAAGTTTGTGAAGGATTTCTCAAGGATTGCAATTCCATTGACGCAATTGACTAAGAAGGGAACACTGTATGAATGGACTGAAGATCGGGAGTCAGCTTTTCAGGAACTGAAGACGAGGTTAGTTACAGCACCAGTGCTCGCACTTCCATCAGGTAATGAAGAGTTTCATATCTATAGTGATGCATCGCATAAGGGTTTGGGTTGTGTATTGATGCAAAAGGGTAAAGTCATAGCATACGCATCTCGTCAGTTGAAGCCACATGAAAGGAACTATCCTACCCATGATTTAGAACTAGCAGCCGTTGTATTTGCTTTAAAGATTTGGCGTCACTACTTGTATGGAGCTTCTTGTCAGGTTTTTACAGATCATAAGAGTTTAAAGTACCTGTTCACTCAGAAAGAATTGAATTTGAGGCAGAGAGATGGCTGAGCTGTTGAAAGACTATGATATGCAAATTCAATATCACCCAGGTAAAGCTAACAGCGTGCCGACGCTTTGAGCAGAAAGTCAGATGGAAATTTGGCATGTCTAACCATGATTTCAGTAGAACCAACTATTGTTGAGGAAGTAAAGACAAGACAAATGGAGGATGAATTCTTCAGAAAGGTAGCCGATGAGATTGATACAAAGCCGAGACCAGGGTACACCATTGAAAATCAAGTGCTTAAGTTCGAAGGGAGACTGTGTGTGGCCGACATCCCAGAGTTAAAAGGAGAATTTTGCAGGAAGCTCATGGTTCCAAGTTTGCTGTTCATCCAGGAAATACCAAAATGTATCAAGATGTGAAACAGACTTTCTGGTGGCCAAATATGAAAAGAGAGATAGCCGAGTTCGTGTCTCAGTGCTTGTATTGTCAACAAGTGAAAGCAGAACATCAGAGACCAGCAGGACTTCTACAACCTTTGCCGATTCTGAATGGAAATGGGAACACATCTCCATGGATTTTGTGATTGGTTTGCCGAAGACACAGAAAGGTATGGATTCGATTTGGGTTGTTGTTGATAGATTAACTAAGTCAGCACACTTTTTGCCTGTTAAGACTACCTTCAACGCCGATCAACTTGCCTTGTTATATGTGAATGAGATTGTTAGACTTCATGGAGTGCCGATGTCAATTGTGTCAGACCGAGATCCGAAGTTTGTTTCCAGATTTTGGCAGAGTCTACAGAGGGCTTTCGGAGCCGAGTTGAGATTTAGTACAGCTTTTCATCCCCAGACGGATGGGCAACAGAGAGGAAATTCAGACACTTGAAGATATGCTTAGACTTTGTGTATTGGACTTCCAAGGAAGTTGGGGAGTGCATTTACCCTTAGTGGAATTCGCTTACAACAACAGTTATCAAGCTAGCATTGGCATGGCGCCGTATGAAGCTTTGTACGGAAGAAAGTGTAGGTCGCCGATATGTTGGACCGAAGTTGGAGACAGAGCTCTGCTTGGTCCCGAATTGATTCAAGTAACAACAGAGAAGATTAAACTTATTCAACAGAGGATTAAAACTGCCAGAGCCGACAAAAGAGCTACGCCGACCAGAGAAGGAATGAGTTAGAATTCGAAGTTGGGGATCATGTATTCCTGAAAGTTTCACCAATGAAAGGAGTTTCCAGATTTGGGAAGAAAGGTAAGTTAGCACCTCGTTATATTGGGCCATTTGAAATTCTTGACAAGGTTAACTCCGTTGCCTACAGACTTGCTTTGCCAAGAATTAAGCCAAGTCCATAATGTGTTTCATGTTTCGATGTTAAGAAAGTATATTCGGGATCCCTGCATGTGATTGACTATTCTGGGATTGAAGTTAATGAGAATTTAGGCTATGAGAGAAGCCGATGTGTATTATCGACAGACAAGTTAGGCAGTTGAGAAACAAGTCGATACCAATGGTAAAGTGGAATGGAAAGAGCATTACGGCAAGGATGCCACATGGGAAATGGAAGAGGAAATGAGAATTCGACATCCAGAATTGTTCTTGGAACAAGGTAACTAAGTTTGGGGACCAAACTTTTTAAGGGGGGTAGGATGTAACAACCCTCATTTTGACTTAGCCATGCTTGCATACATTCCTGTATGATCTTGTCTTGGATGTTGCAAATCTTGTTTATCTTGTTTTGTCTTGCTTTGTTTAAAGTGTTGCTTGCATGATTTTGTCCTTGCTTGGTGTGTAGCCGAGGTCATCTTGAGCTTAGTTCACCTTGGAACCTTTGTACTTAGAACTATTTTGGAACCACTTGGTTGACCTCCATCTTCACCCCGGGCATGTTTGCCAAGATGTCACTATCTGGGCCGAGGTTTTCGGAACCAAGGCCGAGGAGTGTATCATCTAGGCCGAGATGTTTTGCACTTAGTGATCTTTGTCCTTGGGCAGGTGTGACCTAGACCAAGGTGTGGCACACCCAGGCCAAGGTGTAGCATAGCTTAGTCAAGTGTCGTCCTCCCTAGCCGATGTTTTTGTTACCCTGTTGCCGAAGCTTTGACTTTAACCGATATCATTACTTGCCGATGTGTCTTGCCCTAGCTTGCTGCATACGCTTTGTCATAGACTTGTCTTATCAATCAGTCACCTTTTTGAGTTGAACCAACCCGGTAGTGCCACGTGTCCGAGCTGAGTGTTAAGACAGCCGGCAGACCTAGAAACAAATCATTTTGTCTCAAATCTTTGTCTTTAGAGAGAGAAGCTCTAGAGGAAGAAGGAGGAATTCTTGAGTGAGAGTAAATCTTCCAAGTTTGATCTTTGGTGTTTGAACCGTTAGATTCGTGATTTGAGGTTAGAATCTTAACCTACTCTTGTTGTTCTTATTGATTATCTAGCTGCATTGCATGATCGAATCTGTTTTGCATGTCATGCATCGGTTTAAAGTTTGGTTTTAGAAAGAGAAATGGTGTTCTTGAGTTCTTGATGAAAAGCCTCGTTTTGATCCGAAAGTTTGGAACTAGAACCATGTTTTTGTGTTTGTTCTTGCATGATTTCCTTGTGTAGGTACCCAGGTCCATGTTTTTGAACTCTTAGCATGAAATCTCAGTTTTTGAATAAACGAGTTATGATTTTAGCATACTGTTCTTGATGTTCTTGATGATCTTGTTCTTTGCATTCTTCAAGGGGAAACCCAGGTTTTCCCGATTTCGTTTTGAATGTGGCCATCGGACCACACCTCGGCAAGGAGGTGTGGGACCTCGGCAAGGCCTGGACGGTACCCAGTGTGTTTTCACGAGACGAGAAAACAGTGTTTAAACTCCCAGCATGTTTTGCTTTGTTAAGACTTGGATCTGGTGAGAATGCCGGGATCATTTGCATGCATATAAAGCTGGTTTTGAGAATGTATTTGCCATGTGATTGTAGGTCCTTGATCTTTGCTATGAGCCTACACCCGAGAAGATCTATGTGAGTGGTATTTTTAATAAAGCTATGTTATACTGTTTTGATGAATCTTGCTTTGCTTTGTTTTGATGAAAGTATTTGTTAAGCATGAATGATTAGCTCTATTTTGATGTATCAAGTATAAGTTTTGTTTTGATGTCATCTTTGAAAGTCCCTTGTGCTGGAGGACTCTAAACTTTCGCAGTACCAAATATAAAAGTCTCTTGTGCTGGAGGACTCTAAACTTTCGCAGCACTAAGTATAAAAGGATACGGTCCTCTCTTGGAAAGACTATCGTGTTAAAGCGGGCTACGGGCCTAAGTAACACAAGACCATCGTGTTAAAAAGAGCTACGGGCTTAAGTAACACAAGTCCCTTGTGCTGAAGGACTATAAACTTTCGCAGTACCTTCGACTAATCGATTACGGATCGTGCAGTCTTTGTTTTGCCACTGACGGTTTACCGCATGGATTTATTTGTTCGGAAAGCCTGATTTGTGTTTTGCCGATGCCAGTAAGCATCCCTTGAGACTTGAAAGACTTGATAGATGAATACGGTTCATCTCTTGATTTGATAAAGTTCTGATGTGTTTTGTTCTGAAAGGATCTCGGCTAATATTCGTATGGTTTTGGCATGTTTTGTTTTGAAAAGACTTCGGCTATTATTCATGCAAAACCTTTATTACTAGTACCATTCACTGAGTATCCAAGCTCACCCTCTCTATATATATGTAGGTGATGAGCAGGACGGCGGCAACGCCTCGATGTGTTTTGCAAAGCTTGTTTTGGATTCTTGCCATGTCGGCTTGACGTGTTTTATGTCGGAAGATTTGTATTTACGTCGGCAAATCTTGAAGATTATGCTTCTTTGGCTTGTAATTATAGTATTTGCACATGTCAGCTTTAGAAGCCTTTTGATCAAGATTCTAACATGTATTTTGTTTATTATCAGCCGAACGTGAAAACATAACGTATATGTCATTTCATTTGATCTATGCACTGCTCTTATGGACCACTTGTATTTTGATTTATTGCTTCCGTATTTGTGAGCCCCATATATTATACTCTGATTGTGTGTGATCTTTGTAAGTTGGCCTCCGGTAATCACGGGTTACTGGCCATCACGGCGCCATCCTACTAGGGGCGGGTTGGGGTCGTGACAGGTAGTCTTATAAATTATATACATAATATTTTTTTTTCTTTTCTAGATTGTTTTACAACTTTGTGTTATTAACAAGAAATAACTTTTCAAGTACTTATCAATATTTATCTTTTGGTTCTCTTAATTGTAAGTGATCTAAGACTGTTGGATTTTTTTTTTTTTAATTCTCAATGACTAAGGCTTTTGTTTGTTTGTTTACTTTTATTTTGTGTGTGTGTGTGTGTAAATTTTGTAATTCTTTAATAGTTCTTATTTCTTCATTACGTTCATTGCAACAATAAAAAATAAAAAACTCTATTTTCATTTTCTTCATTTCGTCGATTGAAAAAAATAAAAAATAATAAAAATAATTGTACAGATTGTGTGTATATTGTCTTTGTGAGTATACTTTTATTTTCTTTGTTTACAAATTTTGTTCGCATATATGTTAGATGCTTTATACATAACATAGATAGATGTGGATTTTACAATACAAACTTGAATTTAAATTATATAGTTTATCATTCTAAGTATAAATTTATTTTTTTTATATAATTCTTTTTGTATACATTTTAAATATATATTTAATTTTTTTTTGGGCAATTACACAAATAGTCCCCATAGTTTGGGGCTTGTGTCACTTTGGTCCCTGACTTTTCAATTGTGACACATTTGACCCTGAATTTTGAATCTTGTTCCAAATAAGGACAATTGAATATATAATTAGATTTTTCAAGGGTAAAATTGTCAATTTGATAAAATATAAACTAATTTCACAAAAATAAATGTCAAATAAATATTTTTGAATTTTTAAAAATTATTTGTACCTACTAAAAATAAAATTATGTAAAATTGATAAATCTTTTAGACATTTATTTTATTTTTTTAACCAAATTAATTTTTATTATGTGTTTGGATGATGATCATGTAAAATTAATTTTAAAAAATTAATCATGTAATTTTTATTAATTTTACATAATTTTATCATTGGTGGATAAAAATAATTTTAAAAAAACTAAAAATAGTTTTTTGACATTTATTTTTGTCAAATTAGTTTATATTTTATCAAATTGACGATTTTACCCTTCAAAAATCTAATAATATTTTCAATTGTCCTTATTTGGAACAAGATTCAAAATTTAGGGTCAAATGTGTCACAATTGAAAAGTCAGGGACCAAAGTGACACAAGTCCCAAACTATAAGGACTATTAGTGTAATTAACCCTTTTTTTTTTTTTTACAACTTTGTGTTCTTTAGAAGAAAAGTTTTTTGTTTCTTTTTACACATTGATTTAACAAGTTAATAGAAAAGTCAAAAAACAAAAAAACAAAAAAGAAGAAAAGAAGGTTTTATTCATTGTGTTGTCATTTTTTTTTTTTTTCTATCTTTCTTTAAAACGTAGGTAAACTGTAAACTGTTTCAAAAAAAAAAAAGTAGTATTCCAAACTTTTCAAAAATCAATAAATAAAAAAAATTGCACACACAAAAAAAGAATGAGGATGTTCTTAAACATTTTTTCAAACACATAATAATAATAATAATAATAATAATAATAATAATAATAATAATAATAATAATAATAATATTAAAAAACAAAAATCCCTTAATTCTTCGATGGCTGAAAATAGTAAGTTGAAAATATATTCTGAAAGTTAACTTATTTTAGCAAAAAGAATGAGGAAGAAATAGATATTCAGAATTTTTTTTTTAATTTCAATGTTTGATAGAATATATATACAAACTCACCTTTTTTTGAAGTTACTTATTTTAGAAACAAAAAGAAGAAGAAGAAGGAAGAAGAAATTGATACAGTCCGGAACCTCTGTCGTTGTTTCCTGCAGGGCTTCCTGCTATGCTCCAAAGCGAGTTTTTTTTTTTTTTTCCCTTCTTCTCCCTCTTAAATGTTTGTGAACTCTCTGACTTGAACCAATATCCAAAACCAAATTCAAAAAATAGACTCAGATGAAGAACAAGAAGAAGTGCATTCAACTACAAGCTCAAATCTTTCATTGACATTAGCTCTCAACTCACAGATTCGACTCTCTCTGATTCGTTTTCCCTTATACGAGAAAGTGTCATAGAACTTGAAAGGGCCGAGATTCGAGTTCTTCACGGCATACATGGCGGCAAATCAGATTTCGAATGAGGCTAAAGTAGTGGTGAGATTGTTGATTATGGTAGAGCTCAGCCAAAATTTGGGGGTTTTGGGGCGTAAAATAGTGAGATCGATGGCGATGAAGAGGGCGGCGGTTTGGAGGACAAAGCAGAGGGTGATGATGATTATGTGTTTTGTGGATTTTTTTCGGATTTATTTTTACCTTCATTTTGGTAACAAATAATAACAAATATTTGTTTTGAAATATGGGTTGTAAAATGTATTGCAAGTGCTTGTAAAAATGTCTCATTGAATATAGTTGGTATGAATTTTGGGTTGTATTATGTATTTAGTATTTAGTTTAAAATATGGGTTTGTAAGATGCACTCCAAGTGCTTGTAAAAATGTTTGATTGAATGTAGTTGTTCGATCAAAAAAAATGTAGTTGTTTAACTTTTGAAGCTTTCAGATTGATCAATCCTAGTTTACCAAATTTAGGATTTTTTTTTTTATATCGTGTGTGTAAATCAAGTCGTAGCAAATGCATGTTCAACTTGTTCGTTTACAACAACATTTGAGTGATCTCTTGTGATTTTTTTGGGCTCCAATGCTGCTTTCATTTAATTTTCATCAAAAAATATGGAAGATATTTCAATTTGAGTAGTAAGAAGATTTAATTTTCGTGAGGTAAGGTCGTGGCTTTCCAATTCATAGGGTAAGTTTTAATTTAAGTTATTATTATTATTATTTATTTTTTAAGCTTAAAAAATTTAAAAGGCTTTGGCTGATTCAACTGTGGAATTTGAAAACTAATCATGCTTATTGAAGTATTCAGACTGGGCATCCAAAGGGGAAGAAAAAAAAAATGAGCATGTATCTGTAAAAATCCAATGTTGTGCTCTTGTTTCAGAATGATGGTTCCAGGAAGTTCGCTTATTTATGTGATATAACTTAAAACCAAAGACAAGCAAATTCAAGTAATTGGCAATGAAACATGCTTATTTCTTGTGTTTTATAGCCTTCCCACCCGGCAACATGGATAAGTCAACATACATAGAGAATGATGGAAAGGTAAGGAAAAATTGAAAGATTGCCAAAGCAGCAGAATTCACAAAAGAAAATTGGTGTTTTGAGGGATGCCTTTAGTTTCCAATGGTGAGGAACTTGTCAACCAAAATGAAACAATTATATTCAATTAAACTTTTTTACAAGCACTTGGAGTGCATCTTACAAACCCAGATTTCAACCTAAATACTAATTACATCATACAACCCAAAATTCACACCAACTCTATTCAATGAGACATTTTTACAAGCACTTGCAATACATCTTACAACCATATTTCAAAACAAATATTTGCTATCGTTTATTGCCAAAATCATGGTAAAAATAAATCTGAAAAAAAACCACAAAACACATAATCATCATCGCCCTCTACTTTGCCCTCCAAACCGCCCTCTTCATCGCCATCAATCTCACTATTTTATGCCCCAAAACCCCCAAATTCTAGCTGAGCTCTGCCATAATCAACAATCTCACCACCACTTTAGCATCATTCGAAATCTGATTTGCCGCCATGTATGCCGTGAAGAACTCAAATCATGGCCCCTTCAAGTTCTATGACACCTATATTACTTTCTCATATAAGGGAAAACGAATCGGAGAGAGTCGAATCTGTGAGTTGAGAGCTAATGCTTTGTCGATGAAGGATGTGAGCTTGAAGTTGAATGCACTTCTTATTCTTCATCTGAGTCTATTTTGAATTTGGTTTTGGATATTGGTTCAGGTCGGTGAGTTCACAAACGTTTGAGAGGAAGAAAAAGGGCCAAAAAAAAAAAAAAAACCTCCAAAACGACGTCGTTTTGGAGCATGGCAGGAAGCACTGCAGGAAACAACGGCAGAGAATCCAGACTCGAAATCGATATTCAGAAGTAAAAATTTTTTGTTTCAACCCATCTCCATAGATCTTAACCATTAAAGGCGCTGTTGTGTCGCGGCTGCTTGAGGCAATGATGGGTGTCTTCCATAGCTAACTTCCAATGAGGACATTTGGTTGTTGAAAAATCTAAAAACTCCCGAAATATTGATTTGTAATTATGATTCAATTTTAAACAATGAATAGCAATCTCAATCAAATGATCAATAACAAATTGACACAACGATTTAATATGAAAAAACCATAATTAGACTCCTCCAATTGTGATTAAAAAAAAATTATAGGCCAAAGTCACAAAGCAATCCGCCAAGAAGACAAAAGGTGTAACGCCCCAAAATAATTACCATAATCCATCCACAGTATTAATAAACGGCAACAATACTAACATAATTATTTTCCATTGAATCCAATGTGATTCACAAAAGAGAAACATATGCGGTATACATTTAATATGCCTAACCATGAATCTATAGTATATGTTACAAATATAAGAAAAGAATAGAAGTTAAACAGATAAGAAATGCCCTAAAGGCTTACAACTTTCCAAGATAGTTCTTGATTACAACAAAAATAGACTTTTGGTCCAATACATTTAAAGCCCTTGGCTATACAAAATGAATACAACAAAAGAAGCCTTTGCACCAAGTCCTCCCAAGCTACTATCTTGGCGGAGGCATATCATCAACACCTGAAATGTTTTTTCCCACATAGGGTGAGCCAAAGCCCAGTAGAAATAATTCAACACAGTCTATGAATCTTAACAAAGCTATAAGAAGAATACATATGTCATGTTCTTGCCAAAAATTTGTTTATATCCCTTTTTAAAACTATGCAATGCCAAGTTAATATCTTGATTCACAATTCATTTCCATTTCAATCGAAAATAGGGTGGTGATTCACACTTTGAGATTTTCAAAACAATACAACCTTTCCCAAAAATTCCGTCCGAAGGAAACCATAGGTCAGGACCCATGTAAACGTAGGCTATACAAGCACTACTATTGCCATTTCACGAAAATTTCGTCTGCGGGATCAGCATCCATGTATACACGCGGTTTTCGGGACTTTCACCCAAGACACTTAGGCCAACTTAGTTCAACAACACAATTAATGTTTTCCAAATTCACCCTTTTTCTCAAAATGATAATATTTTCAATGTATAAGTGTGAAATAATATTCAATGCAAATGAATAAGAAAAATAGTTTCAATGTTTCTAATTCACATGCAAATTCTACAACAATCATGGTTATTCTCCACCGATAGCCCAAAACAGATATTTCTAAACAAATAGTTTATATTCCATAAAGGTAAACTTTCCAAATCTCAAGGGTGAGTGATAATATATATCCAACTCTACCATCATCATCAATACCAATCCAATTTCATTGTTTCAACATCAATTTCATTTATTTATACAAAATAAACGTTTGAGACAATTAGGGCAAAATTCTTACTCTTTTCAAAATCAAACCCAAGTATTCAAAATCAACCATTTCCACCCAACTCCTCGTTATTTTCAACATCAAAACCATTCCCAAGAGATTATTTGAAAAACCCTTTTTTTGATTTTCTATTCAAAACCCTAGATTTGTTCCAAACCTTCCAAATCCGCAATGCAGTTTAAAAACAACAAATAACTAAGTTAAAACTCATAAAAAGTGTGAAAAGTATCCCTACCTCAAGCTAGAGCACGAGTGAGAGAATGAGGAAAAGCCAAAGGCACCAAAAACCAACTTTGCTCCAATTAGAACGAAGCCCTTACCAAGCTCTATCTTTTTAACAAAGACACACAGCTGAAAAGATCGGCGGATCTAGGTGTATTTGAGGGAAATATGTGAGTTTTAGAGAGAGAGAGAGAGAGCTAGAGGAAATGGTGTTTGGAAATGTTTAGAGAGAGAGTGATATGAAAAAGTGATGTAAAAAGTGATTTTTACAGACCAATATATGTACACTCAAGCGCAAGAAGTGACGCTTGAGCATAAAATACATACTTCTTGCAGTTTTGCAAATAGATGACCATCACTCGAGCACAAGAATGGCCGCTTGAGCGTAGGAAAGATCGCTCGAGCGTAGAATACACTCTCCCAGTAGTTTTGCAAGCCTGCAAAAGTACTAAGAGTTCACAAAGCCCACTCGAGTGCAAGAAGTGACGCTCGAGCGGAGGAGTAAAATTCTGGTCAACAAAAGTTTGAAAACCAAGTTACCAACCTGTTCCAAACGCAACCAATACGACCCACTAGCCAAACCCAAGGAAATATAAAAGAAGTAAGACATTAACAACAATACGAAACCATAAAACTCGAGTCCAGAATACAAAATGGGTTAGGTCTTAAACCAGAATCGTTGTAGCCTCCCCCTTAAGGAATTTCGTCCTCGAAATTTCAAATCAAGTTTTAAAACTATGTTTAAACCAATTACAATCATGATAATTAATCAATTCCATTACCATGACCCATTCTCCGGTCATCCATTCTCATTAACTTGATACACAAGTCGAAACATATACAACATATACAATGTTTTCATATTTTCAAAACATATACAATGTTTTCATATTTCATTAACATAACATAATCTCAATACATGCTCAAACATTAACAAATAAGGTCGGATACTTCTCACGGACTTCCAACTCACGTTCCCAAGTTACTTCCTCAACTCCATGATGTTTTCATAACACTTTTACCAAAGGAATTGTCTTGCCTTGCAAGACTTGGTCTCGAGTATCTAAGACTCTCACCGGTCTCTCCTCATACAAGGCATCATCATCTACCTATAAGTCGATCCAATCCAACACGTGCGATGGATCTAGCTCATAGTTCCAAAGCATACAAATATGAAATACATCATGAACCCCGGAAAGCTGTGGCAGCAAGGCCAAGTGATAGGCGACCTCTCCAATCCGCTTAAGGATCTCAAAAGGCCCTATAGTGATCCCGATTTTGCCTCGAACTTCATTGTGTCCCGGAGTTGGGGTCCATGGTTAAATATTGTATCCATGTCTTGCTTTTCCCCTTTGACTCCTTGTATTTGAGTTTTCAAACTTGTTGGGTGTGTTTGGAACATGTTGGTTGTTAGTTGGGTTAGATTGTTGTTGCGCAGATTTTGGCCCCTTCGCTCGAGCGAGGCTTCTTGCACTCGAGCGAGTCTTTTGTAATTTGCTTCTTCGCTCGAGCGAGGTTTCTTGCGCTCAAGCGAGAATTAGGAGTTCTCAGGTTTCCTTCCAGACGCAACTTTTCTGGGGAAGGTGAAGTTTTTTGCTCGAGCGAGGTTTCTTGCGCTCGAGCGAGCTTTGTATTATTTGTTCCTTCGCTCGAGCGAGGCTTCTTGCGCTCGAGCGTGTGTGTGCGTCTGTGGCAGACCTGAAGCTTTGCATTCTGCGTTCTACCGACGCTTCTTACGCTCAAGTGAGGTCACTTGTTGTGTTTGGTCACTCGAGCGACAACTTCTTCACTCGAGCTAGGACTGCATATATTAGTTCGCAGCAGAGGGTTTTTGTATCACTTTTTGCATCTCTTTCCACTCAAAACCCTAGCCCAACGCCTGCTCTCTCTAAAATACTCTCTCTCTATAAATACACCTTGATTTAGGGGTCTTTCAACCCTAGTCCCTTTGTTAAAAAGATAGAGCATCTTGTAGGCTACCATTTCGTCCAAGCAAAATCAAGTTTGGACATCTTTGAGGCTTCTTCCATTCATCCTTTGAGCTTCTACATTTGAGGTAGGGATATTCTACACCTTAGTATGATTTTTAACCTAGCTATTTGTTATTTTGTATAAATGGTGGAATTTGGAGGCATTTGGGTGAAACTAGGGTTTGAGCTTAAGATTTGAAAGAGGGGTTTTCTATTTTGGGTCATGAAAATATATGTAGGGTATTGAAGATGGGATTATATGGGTTAAGATGATGAAATTTAGACTTGTAATTGATATTTTGAAAAAGGGAAAAATTGCCCTAATTTGTGTTAAATAATTATTTTGTATAAATAATGAAATTGATATGGAAAATATGAAATTGGGAGGATGTGTAAATGAATGGTGTAGTTGGATTTGGTAAATCACTCACTTATGGAAATCTAGACAAATTATCTGTTTGAGAAATTTGTCTATTTGTTTAGAAATATCTATTTTGGGCTATCGGTGGAGAATAGCTATGATTGTTGTAAAAACTGCATGAGGATTAGGTAAATTGAAACTAATCATATGCATTATGTCATTGAATATGACGATTTGATTAAATTGTTGAATGTGCGAATTTTGGGTAGTCATTGTATATGACACGCTTTTAATACATTGTACATGTACCATTGTTTGGGAGGAGACAAGGGATGTACTTCATTGTTTGGGAGGAGATAGGGAATGGACTCCATTGAAAATTAAGTTGGCTGGAGTGTCCAGGGTGAAAGTCCCGAAATCTTATATATATATAGGTGTCGATTCCCTCGGATGAGAATTCCGTAAAATGGCAAGAAAATTGAAGTGTTTGAATAATGGTTGCTATTGAAGTATTGATAAATGAGTTGTAGCCTCGTTTGGAATTTGTTTAGATAACAAGGGATTATATCTATGAGTTGATTTGAATAAATAAATGAAAACGGTTTGGGATATTTATGTCGTTATTGTTTAGTCTTGAAAAGAAGATGTCAGTTGGTTTTAAGTGTTAAACATTTATCTAATGCATATATCTTAGTTAAACTTCATATATTGTGTTAGTATATCTCTGCTGGGTTTTGGCTCATCCTACTTGGGAAACCATTTTCAGGTACAGGTGACATGTCACCTCCAAGGACATAGTTTAGGAGGCTTAGGGGCGGAAGGCTCCATTTTGTTATTTCGTTTTGTGTTAAATATTTATTCAAGCCGAGGGCTTTACTTGTATAAAGACTTAGACTCTTCATTTGTTGTAACCAAGCGAAGTCTTGGAAAGATGTAAGCCCGTAGGGCATTTATTTTGTTGTTATCAATTAGAGTTACATGCTATGGTTTCAAGATGAACATTTATGAAAGTGTAATGCATGTAATATCTTTTGTAATGTAGACTCTGACGAATGAAAATATAACATTTCTATTATATTTGTAGATCTTATGAATGGTTGATTTATGTCATATTTTGAGGGCGTTACAGGCCTAATAAACCTAGGGGACAATTTCCTACTCTTCCCAAATCTCATCAAACCCCACCTAGATGATATCTTCAAGAAGAAATGATCTCCTACCTCAAAAGACAAAGGTCTCCTCCTACGGTCGGCATAACTTTTCTGGCGACTCTAGGCCATAACCAACCTCTTACGAATAAGGGCAACTGTCTTCGTCGTTTCTCGGACTAACTCTGGACCCAACATTGGTGCATCACCCACCTCGGCCCAACACATAGGGGATCTACCCAGTCGGGCATACAAGGCCTCAAACGATGCCATACCAATACTCGACTGGAAGCTATTGTTATAGGCAAACTCCACTAAGGGCAAGTGTCCCTCCCACGAGCCCTTAAAGTCAAGAACGCAACCCTGAGGCATATTCTCAAGGATCTGAATAGTACGCTCGGACTGCCCGTCAGTCTGAGGATGGTACGCAGTGCTAAAGGTCAATCTCATGCCCAAGGCATTCTGTAGGCACTGCCACAACCGAGTCGTAAAACGTGGATCTCTATTCGAAACAATTGCTACAGGGACCCCGTGCAACCTCACTATGACCCTAATATAAAGGTCGGTAAGATAATCTACCGAGTCACTCATGCGCATAGGTATAAAGTGCGCCGACTTGGTCAACCAGTCAACTACCACCCAAATTGCATCACTACCCCGTTAAATCCTCGGAAGGCCCACAATAAAATCCATAGGGATATGCTCCCACTTCTACTCGGCTATGGGTTGCAACAAACCTACTGGTCTCTGGTGTTCGGCCTTCACTTGCTGACAAGTAAGGCACCTCGATACAAACATGGCCACATCCTTCTTCATTCCCCTCCACGAAAACTAGTAACTAAGGTCGTGATACATCTTTGTTCCTCCCGGGTGCATCGCAAGGCGTGAATGGTGAAACTCTTGAAGTACTTCCTCTCGACAAGACTCCGGTACGAAAAGAAGATCACGGTATCTAACACTCAAATCAGGATACACATTCAAGCCTTTCTCTACCTTTCCACTAGAGAACTTTTCCCAGAGGGTTTCTACCTCAAGATCACTCTTCTGCACTTCTATCACTCGGTTCACAAGTGTAGGTTGTGCAACTACCGAAAACAAGGCTGTAGACTCCACGGACTCGCTAAGTTGCAAGTCAAACTCACCAATAGCACCCAACATCTCCCATTCCCAGATGACAATATAAGCTATGCTGCTAATAAATTTCCTACTCAAGACATTGGCCACAACATTGGCTTTCCCTAGATGATAATGTAGCTCAAAATCAGAATCTTCTATAAACTCTATCCACCTCCTTTGTCTCAGATTCAAGTCTTTCTGTGTAAACAGATATTTCAGACTCTAGTGATTAGAAAACACCTCAAACTTATCACCATATAAGTAATGCCTCCAAATCTTCAAGTCAAAGATCACAGCTGCTAATTCTAGGTCATGAGTAGGGTAGTTCCTCTCGTATGTTTTCAACTGCCGTGAACCATAAGCCACTACTTTTCCTTCATGCATCAAAACACAACCCAAATCGTCTCGTGAAACATCACAATATATCGAATAGCCCAAACCCCTCTTTGGAATAATCAATACTGAAGCAGTGGTAAGTCTAACCTTAAGTTCTTGAAATGACTTCTCACAAGTCTCATTCCATACAAATTTGATTCCCTTCCTCGTTAGTCTAGTCAATGGTGAGGCTAATCTAGAGAAATCTTTCATAAATCGATGGTAATACTTAGCTAAATCCAAGAAACTACGGATCTCAAAAGCGTTCTTAGGTTATTCCCAATCTTGCACCGCCTCTATCTTGGATGAATCTATAGTCACCCCTTCCCCAGATACCACATGGCCTAAGAACTTAATCTTTCTCAACCAAAATTCGCATTTCCCAAACTTGGCATAAAGTTTTTGGGCTCTAAGTAACTCAAGTACTACTCGCAAGTGTTCTTCGTGTTCCTCCTCAGAGGGTGAGTAAATCAAGATGTCATCAACAAAGACGACCACAAAACGGTCTAGGAACTCACGGAAGACCCGGTTCATCAAATCCATAAACATGGCCGGTGCATTGGTTAGTCGAAAGGGCATCACTAGAAACTCATAATGGCTATACCGCGTGCGAAATGCCATCTTGTGGATATCCTCCTCCCTTACTCTCAACTAGTGATAACCTGATCTCAGGTCTATTTTTGAGAAACAACAAGACCCCTTCAACTGGTCAAACAAATCATCTATGCGAGGCATTAGGTACTTGTTCTTAACAGTTACCCGGCTCAACTTTCGGTAATCAATACAAAGTCGCAATGCACCATCTTTGTTTTTGGCAAAGAGAGTCGGTGCTCCCCAAGGCGAAATACTAGGGAAAATAAAACCCTTATCTAGCAATTCTTAGAGTTGAATCTTCACCTCGCTCAACTAGGCATGTGCAAATCTATAAGATGCCATTGAGATCGGTGCTATGCCAAGCACTAAATCGATAGAGAACTCAATCTCACAGTGAGGTGACAAACTAGTGAGATCCTCAGGAAAAACATCCAGGTATTCACAGACTACTCTCGGCAACTCAACTTGAACCATGTCACGCCCCACTTTTTATTACCCGAAGTCATTACCAAGTTCCTTAACTTAATTCAATTTCAGAGATAACATACGGAAATAAAGTCAAATGTTCCATTAAAAGTAATGAACAACAATTCTCTCATTCGAATGAAAACTAAATACAACATGAGCATCCTTAAATAAATTGCCCTCAGGCTTACAACATTAAATAATCAAATGAAGGGTGTAACCCTTTTACACATATGGCATTCCCCAACAACAAAGAGGCCCCGTGGCCAACAATTAAGAAGATCCAAATCTTGTAGCACATCCTGCTAAACACCTGAAAAAGATTTCAACAACGTGGGATGAACATATAGTCCAGTAGGGATCTCAACATGATCCTCAACAATAACCACATTACAGATAGCTATGATCATGAACACTCAATCTCGTACTAGAATAATAATGTGACAGTTTATACAATATATATATACATATATAAACTTTTCTCGAAAACAATTCAACGCTATAAGCGATTCATCTTTCCTTTTTCCTTTCATTAACCCCCATTCCCAATCTTTTATAACATTAACGACTACTTAGGAAAAATAGATTCACTAAGCCCATTACTCTATCCCATTTCCACACGTACAACAGATGTGGCATTTCAAAACATGTTTCTAAAATGTTTGATTTTCTTTACACTTCCAAAAGACAAAAGCCGTTTCGGTTCAATCCCAAATCTATCATAACTATACATGTATACCTTTATAAAGGGAGATAACAACTCAACTACATGCATAAAATAAACCAATGAGGCAACTCGGCCCTCCAAAACTGTAACCAACACAATCCACAATGTTCCCAAATACACTGAAACAATCACCACAAAACTTTGCTCTACTAGCTAGGTGCGTAGTAAGTCAAAGATATACTTCTCACAACAACATACCATTTTACCAGGCGCTAGCTGGAAGGGTGTGGTACCTTAGATTATCAGCGCATACAGTTCTCCAGGCGCTAGCTGGAAGGTAACGGTACCTCTGATTATCAGCGCAGGGTATATCACCAACAATCACAATACAACATGGCATAACCAACATGTGTAAAACATACACATGAACTATCAGAATACAAACAGTGTGTTAAGGTAAATGAACACATAGGTGTGTGGAGTCCATCCCCTATCTTCTCACACACACTGGAGTACAACCCCTCTCTCCTCCCTATTCATCACATAAGATGTTCAATCAACAATGTGTAAAGTATACACGACAATTCAATGCAACCACGTCATCCTCCACCGATGACCAAGGACAAAACCTCTAGATGCAGATATATGGTACATCTAATGACGGACTCAATTAACATGAGATCACAAACCCTTCAACAGAACTAACATGGTAGTTAAAGATACAATCTCCGCATATGTGTGTTCAACACTCATATTACAACAATCCAATTCTCATACCTTTTGTTTTCACAAATTCAATTCCATGAACAATAAGGCCATAACTCATTTTAATCTACTACGTTCTTTTCAAAGCCATTCCAATTTAATTATGCAATTTAAGTCGTAATCATTAAATTAGGGTTTTCCTCCCTCTTTCTCAATATTGACCTAAAATGTTCAATTAACAACAACAAAACAACAATGATCACAATTAAGACCCAAAATACATACGTATTTGCCCAATGATCAAGACCCCTCTATTAATTTATCAAATCAAATAAAAAAAATTAGGGTTTCCTCTCCTTTCAATAACAACATGCTAATTAACACCCCAATTAGCCTAAACCATAACTAATGATAATAAACCCAAATCCAACAACCAACCCAAGGTTCAACCTCATGATTTTCACAAATCCAACATGATATAATGTTTTTATGCAATACAAAAACTACCACATGTCTATCTATAGATGAAGTATTGAAAAGAAACAAGAAGAATCCCTACCTCTCAAATGGAGAACTCAAATGGAGAAGATGACCCGAAATCAAAGTGCTCCAAATCCACTATTCTTCATATTAGAATGAAGCCCAAGCCACCCTCTATCTTTCTTACAAAGAACCTAGGATAGATTCACACTAGAAGGAGATGAAAATCTAGAGAGAAGGTGAGTTTAGAGAGAGAGAGTCTCGTAACTAAGGTTTCAAAAAGAAAAGGGGATGAAAAGTGATGTTCTCCCCGGCTGCTGCTAACTGATATAAACAGGCTCGCTCGAGCGAAGGATTGGTCGCTCGAGCGACCAGACACAAGAAACTGATCTCGCTCGAGCGAAGAAAATCTCGCTCGAGCCAAGAAACACAACTCTCAGGTCTAAGTACTAGACGCAAAGCTCGCTCGAGCCAAGAAGAGCTCGCTCGAGCGACGGACCAAAAACAAAAGCCTAGCTCGAGCGAAGAGAAGCTCGCTCGAGCGACCAAGCAGAAAACTGGACAACAACACTTGGTTTCTAAAACCCAACCAACCTGCAATCAATCTGCCCAAAACATCCTATAACCCAAGAATAAGGAATTAAAGGACAACAACAACAATGATATGACAACGAAATCTACGGAACATAAGTCCGGATACAATAATCAAATGGGAAAAGACCGGGGTCGCTATAAACCACATCACATTCATTACCCAAGAAGTTTGCAAGTAGACAACTAAGCTCACTCCGACCACGTGGATCATATACCGGTGATAAAACTCTGTCGGCCCTATACCCCATGAAATAAAAGCAATTACCGCACAAGGTATATACAGTAACCCTCTGACGGTAACAATCTATGACAGCCCGATATGATGACAAACAGTCCATATCTAATATAGCATCAAAACTAGACATGTCAATCAATACAAATGCAAAAAGAGGTCGACGACCAGCAACCTCTATGTCACAACTCCTACACCATGCTCCAAAACAATCTCACCACCAATAGGTGACTCTACAATGATAGGAGATGCTAATCGAGCCAACTCTAACTCCAAAGTTGATGCAAATGTAGACGAGATAAATGAATGGGATGCACCCATGTCAATCAACACATTAGCAATGAAATTACATAATAAGAAAGTACCTCTCACTATCGAAGATGTTGGTACTAGGTCTAGCACAGTAACAGCATACAAACGCCCCGTAGGTCTCTGCTCAACTTGCTCACCCCTTGGAGCATAAGTCTGATGTACTAATTGAGCCAAAAAGGCTCCCTGATTGGCCCTTGAGGCCTGTGCTGACTGTGCAGGCTGGTGGCTGTATGTCTGCCTTGAACTAGATGCACCAGGTGTGTGTAGACACCCCATTTTTGACCGTCCTCAAGACCTGGACGTCACCGCTTGAACACTTGGTGATTATCCATGTTTGTGTTCGTTTGGAGTTCCCGGGGTTCTCGGCTGCGCGCCTTGCCTCAGGATCCCCGAACTCGACTGTTTTGTGTCTGGTTTTGCACAAAACACTTGTGTCTTGCCTTGGAGGGGCAGGGAATGCCTTGTGAGGCATCCCCACACACCACCGGCAGTGGCTAGAGGCCACCGGCTGGTTGGTGTTGCCATCGGCACTTTATTGTGCCGGTCGGCACTCTTTTGTGCCAGTCGGCAGTCAATTTTGGCAAAATGACCATTTTGCCCTGCTGACTACTTTACGGCTGTTTTTGGAGATATTTTCAGATAGCTTTATAGCTTTTGTTTCCCCTCCATACACGTGTATGGAGGGATGAGCCTCTTGGTTAGCTTAACTTGTAAGTTTAGTTGCCTATAAGAGGACCCTTCCTCCTCTTGGCTCAAGGTTGGAAGAAGTTTGGATTTTTAGACATTTTAGATAGAGAAGAAGCTCTGGTTTTAGGTTAGAAGTTTTGTATCTATCCCATCTCTCTTCTTCCCTCTTATTTGTACACTAGGTGTTTGTGACAATAGCTCATCAACACCTAGTGTTTCACCTTCCTTTGGTTACTGAGGTTCTAAGGGCTGGTTCTTGAAGTTTTTGGTTGGATTTGAGCTCAAGGAAGCAACAACATCAACCTTTGTGAAGGTGGTCTTCAAGGGTAAGAAACTACCCCTTTTTACCCCATTTTTGCACTCCATTTTTACATAGCTTAGAACTGTTTTTGTGCTTGGTGATCAACACATAAAAGTTCTGTTTTTTGGTCCTCTTTATTGTTGGTTAAGAGTGTTTTGTGCTTTGGGAGGGTTTGACCACCCTTAGGCCTTGAAAAGACCTCATTTTGTGCTATTTTGTGAGAGCTCCGGGATTTTGGTGTTGGGGTCTCTTCACCACTGAAATCTTGAGGGATTTCAGTGGTGTAGATGATGCCTTGAAGTCCCAAGAAGGAGAGGGTCACCCCCTCTCCTTGTTGTCCTTGAAAAGGACAAGTTTTGGCCTCTTGAGGAAGCCTTTGTTTGAATGTGTGTCGAGCATGTTTAGGCTGCATTTTGTGTCCATTATGCCATGATATAACATTGCTAAGAGTTGGTTTTGGTCCCTTATGCATGCTTAGCATAGTTGCCATGTAATGCCTTATAAATCCCTTAAATGTCTTAGGTTGTTAGCCTTTGTTCAAGCGTGTTTTGGCCTTGACTTTGTGAAGTGTTTGTGCTTATTTTGCCATGATTAAGCTCTGTTTTTGGTTGTTTTGGTCGACCATCACTTGCTTAGTATAGCTCCTTTGTATTTTGGCTTGTTGGCCTCAAGTATGTGAATGTGTAGCATGCGTTGCTTGCATTATTTTGATGGTTTGGGACCACCCTACATGCTATTTCAGTCCCTTAGACATGCTTGTTTGATTGCCTTGCATGCTTCTTTGAAGCCTTGAAAGCATGTGTTACATGCCCTTTGTTTCGACCATTATGCATGCCTTTAAATTTAAGCCACTTAGATGCCATCTATGTGGTCTTTTGGACTTAGTTTTATGTGTTAAAACTCTGTTTTGGTCGCCTAGTGCATGCCATGAATGGTTATGTTAAGTGTAGTCCATTACCTCTTTGGCGAGCCTTGAATGCTTGGGCCATTATAGCATGATTAGTTCGCTTTGTTGCTTGTTTGGCACCATGTTTCACATGATTTTCAGAGTTTATGATGTATGCTAAGTGTCCATGATATCCCCTTCCAAGCGTGCTTGAAGGTTGCTTGCTTAGTGCCTAAGTGTTAAGTCTTAACATATGCATGTGTGTGTGTGTGTAGACTTTCCTTTTGGGCATTATTGGCCACTGATTTTAGGCCTATTTAGAGTTTCCTAAGTCGTGTTTAAGTCCACCCCATTGTTTGGGTTTGCATGCTTGTCTTGTATGTGTGTTTGCATATTAACATCCTTACATTACATTGTCCATATTGCATGCTAGCTAACATGTTTAGGATTGCATTACATCAATGCACATGCTTGGCCTCTTGAGATGAGCATGATAGAAGTTTGGCCCCCTTTTATGTTTGTTTGTTTTGCATGCATATGAAATTAAAGTTGCATACTTGGTTCCTTGGGCCATCATGCATGGAAATGCGTGATTGGTGGTCCGAGAATCGAGGCACATGCTCCTTTGAGTCATTAACATGATAAGGAGTGTGTTTGGTGCATAAATTGTTGGAATTACATTGCCATGCAAGTTGTTGCCCTCTGCTGCTGTGAGTTGCAGGTTCTGCAGACATTCAGTGCCGGCCGGCATTATTTAGTGCCGACCGGCAGTATATTGATGGCCGATGGATGAATTCAGTGCCGGTGGACACATGCTTCAGCCGGTGGTGTTTCCCCTCAGCCGGTGGTGATCCCCATGATTCAAGGGAGCAGTCCTGAGACTTTGGCAGTCTTCAGAGGAGGGAAGCAGGGAAAACAGAGGCAGACTTTGCATGGTAGCGCGATTCCGAGCAAGTCCCGAACATGCGCCGCATCCGGCCCTCTCCCCGAGGGGTTTACTGCTTTAATTAGATTAATTAATCTGCTTAATTAATTTAATGGGTTTGTAATTTAATTAGCTTGCGTAGTTGATTATTTGTATTATTCTTTTGGTCCCTCCGTGTGAGGGCATAATTGTAATAAGTGTGGGTGAGTGTATGTATGTCTTCCAACCCCCATTTCTTTCTTCCCTTTTATTTACCTGCTTATGATGGTAGATTAGGGCACGTTTATTTTAGCATACCTTATGCAATGCATGCGTGCATCCATGCATTTGTTTACATGCACCGGGCTCGGTACATCATACAAACTGCATCGTATTTTCAATTCCAACTTGAATACGTGCATCAAAATAAAGTGCATCTCACATGCCATTTTAGGTTAGCCGAGCCTATCCTAATCACATGTTGTATGTGTTGCATTAGTCACTCTAAACTAGGGCATGCATGTTTGCTAACTAGTTTACTGTTTTGGCACGGAGTACGATGTAAGTATTTTATGCTTTAACATACCACATGCGTGGGAATGTTGCCATGACAGTATGCTTACCATGCGGCTAAGTGCTTATGTGAGATAAACTGTTTGAATGCCTGTGGGTGGAGGTTGGGTTGCTTGAGTTGGGAAACTCATTGAAATCTGTATTTTAGCCTACTTGCGAGTAGCAAAACCCGAAACGCTTTCAAAACAAACAGATATGCAATGATTATTTCCGAATTAGGCAATCTAGTCTATACTTGTTTTGCTGTGCGCATAACGTAGTAAAACTAGGCTAATAACCGGTATAAGAGCATGTAATGTTTTCAAAATCGGATATCACGGTTAGTAGAGGCCGGTCTTCGGACCGGGCGAAAGGGGGTGCTCATAGCTGACCTTCCCCGATCGTACCCAAGCTCCCGAGCCAAGACATTTGGTGATGACGGACACGTGGCCTTCGGCACCGAGTCAGGGTTTCCTAAATTCCCCCATTAAAAAATATTTAGGTGGCGACTCTGTAATCTGGCAAAGCAGTCCATGTTTGGCACTACTTTTCAAAAAATCTGTTTTTCTCAAAACGATTTGCCAGAGTTGGACTCTTTGGTTCAAGATTTAGAACCGCAACACAAAAAGGAGAGTCCGAGCTGTAGCCGAGGTCCCACGCGGGCGTTGTTACAGTTTGTTACCCAACTGAGGGAAAAACCTCTTCATGTGCCCTGACTGCCCACACTAGTAACAAGTAGGCGGCTGTACTCTTTTTTGACTCTGGCTCTGAGAACGAGCCCTAGGCGACGCAAAGTGTTGCCCACCTTTTCTTTGCGGGAAAGTTGGCGACTTGTGACCCAACTGGCCACACTTGTAACAACAGAAACCTTCCTGATTACCTCTCCCTAAGCCCAAACTCGGTACTGGGAAGGTGGATCTACACTGTGTTGCCTGGGGCTGCTATGAGGTGGGACCCCTCTGTCTCTTACTGTCCCGACTCTTCCCCTGAACCTCCTGATTCCTCTTGAGCCCCTTATCCTCTCCTCCTCTGCTTGAACTATAGTCTCAAGATGAGTCACCTATTGGGATATATCTCCTTATTGGAGTTTGAAACCCAATTGGTTTGTTAAAGAGTTTAATTTGTTTTAGTATAAGTTATAATAAATTTTTATATATTATATCTAATTTGTGGAGACCTAATTCAATTTGGTAACAACTAGGGGTTTGATAAAAAAATCCTAGATTCACAATATATATATATATATATATATTGTTATGTTCGTCTCAAGGGTGTAGCGGCAGCAAATTGGTTTTGTGGGAGATAGTGCTTCGGGTGTAACTTTTTTTCAGTGAGAGAATGGTTGTTGTGTGGATTCAATTTCCAAGGGTTTGTTCTTAAACCATAGCATCTCTAATTTGATGTTAGTTTGATTTAGATTTTAGGTCTTTTTCAACTCTGGTTCTGAAGATTTTGGTTCATCTATTTGGTGAGGTCTTTCCTTTTGTTTATTTGTGATTATTTAGAATTCACCTAAGGGTGGTTTTGTGAGACCATTCGTGTCTCATTTGTAATCATTTTGGAAACTTTTTGGTTGATAGTGGAATCAGATTTCGATCCCGTGGACGTACCTCACATTGAGGGAACCACATAAAATTCTTATGTTGCTTTTGATTTAATTTTTCCGCATTAGTTTTTATTCTCATTGATTGATTTACTTGTGGGGAATCACTTATTTTCCCTAACAGCTGGTATCAACGCTTACGGTTTATTTGGGTTTATTTATTTGTGTAAATTAATGGAGGGGAATGTAGGTCATATGTCTAGCTTCAATGGAAGTAATTGGGTAACTTGGAAAACTAAAATGGAGGACCTATTATTTTGTAAAGATTTGTATGGACCCATTGAGGGTGATAGAGGCAAACCCGAGGGTATGAAAGATGATGAATGGAATAGGCTTAATCGAAAAGCTGTTGGTGTTATCCGTCAATGGATTGATGACAGTGTGTTTCATCATGTCGCTACTGAAACTTCAGCACATGATTTATGGAAAAAAATTAGAAGGACTTTATGATAGGAAATCAGCCACAAATAAAGCTTTTTTGTTTCGTAAGTTGGTTAATTTAAAATATAAAGAAGGCAGCCCTATTCCGAAACATCTAAATGAAATAAAGAGTATTGTTAACCAACTTGCTTCTATGAAAATTGTTTTTGATGATGAGTTGCAGGCTTTGATGCTACTTAGTTCTTTGCCCGAAAGTTGGGAGACTTTAGTTCTGACAGTTAGTAATTCTGCACCTGATGGAGTTGTCACAATGGGCCAAGTAACTAGTAGCTTGTTGAATGAAGAAACTAGAAGAAAATCAGCGAGTTCCTCTCATTCGGAAGCATTTGTTGTGAGAGGCCGAAGCAAAACAAGGGAGAGGAGTAAGACTCCTCATGGTCGTGATCAAAACCGTGACAAATCAAAAGATGGTTCCTTTTCAAAGAAAGACATTGAGTGCTATTATTGCCATGAGAAAGGACAGATGAAGCGGGAATGCCGAAAGCTCAAGAATAAGGAGAAAAAGCGTGACAAAAGTGTGGATAAGAAGCAAGAAGACACAACGGCAGTTACTACCGATGATCTCATGGTCGTTTGTGAAGATGATTGTATCAATTTTGTAGGCCAAGAGAGCAATTAGGTGATTGATTCCGGTGCTTCTTTTCATGTGACTTCTCGAGTTGATTTCTTCACTACCTACACCAAAGGAGATTATGGTTCAGTTCGAATGGGTAATGAAGGTTTGTCCAAGATTATTGGCATGGGTGATGTTTGCTTGGAAACAAATTTGGGCTACAAGTTGTTGCTTAAAGATGTGAGGCATGTTCCTGGACATTCGCCTCAGTTTGATCTCTACTGGGAAGCTAGATGATGAAGGCTTCAACAACAAATTTGGTGATGGAATATGGAAGCTCACAAAGGGTTCTTTGGTGGTGGCTAAGTTCAAGAAGACTCATACACTTTATTCGATGCAAGGAAAAATTTGTAAAGGTGTTGTCAATGCACTTGAAGATGATACTTCTACTGAATTGTGGCACAAGCAGCTTGGGCACATGAATGAAAAGGGGCTGCAAGTTTTGTTCAAGAAAGAGCTTTTACCCGGTTTGAAAGGTACACATCTTAAAACTTGTGTTCATTGTTTGGTGGGTAAACAACATAGAGTTTCTTTTCAGAAAAATGTTGCTTCTAGAAAAGAAAATATTTTGGAATTGATTCATTCGGATGTTTGTGGTCCTTTGAAAGTTAGAACATATAGTGGTGCACTTTATTTTGTTCCTTTCATTGATGATTATTCAAGGAAAGTTTGGGCTTTTCTACTAAAAACTAAAGATCAAGTTCTAGAAGTATTTAAGCATTTGCAGGCCATGGTTGAAAGAGAAACAGGGAAGAAATTGAAGTGCATCCGATCAGACAATGGTGGTGAATACATTGGGCCATTTGATGAGTATTGTCGTAGCCAAGGTATTCAGCACCAAAAGACAGTTAAGAAGACTCCTCAACAAAATGGCATTGCCGAGAGGATGAACCGCACCATTGTGGAAAGAAGAAGGTGTTTGCTTTCACAAGCTAAATTGCCAAGATCCTTTTGGGGTGGGGCAATGAAGACAGCGGTTGGCGTGATCAATTTATCTCCTTCCTATCCTTTGAATGGTGATGTTCCAAAAAGAGTTTGGACCGGTAAAGATGTATCTTATGAGCCCTTGAGAGTGTTTGGTTGCCTAGCTTTTGTTCACATTCCAAAAGATGAGAGGTCCAAGCTTGATAGCAAGTCAAGACAATGTATTTTTCTTGGCTATGGGCGTGATGAATTCGGGTATAGATTGTGGGATCCAGTCGACAAGAAAGTCATTCGAAGTTGTGATGTTTTGTTTCTTGAAGACCAAACAATTGAAGACTTTGGCAAAGGTGATCAACCGGAACCAAAAAGTAGTGATCTCATTGACATGGAACCATCTCCTTCATCTTCAGTTGATGATGAAAATGGAGGAGATGTGCAGCCACCCATTGAAGATGTAAAGGATGATGCTAATCCTAATGAAGTTAAGCTAGAAATTGAGGAAGAACATCCAACTCAAGAACCGCCATCACAACTTGAGTTGAGGAAATCTACAAGGGACCGGCAACCTTCAAAAAAGTATCCTCCCAATGAATTTGTGTTGATTTCCGATCAAGGAGAGCCTGAGAGCTACCAAGAAGCAATTGAGCATGCAAAGAAAGGTGATTGGAAAAAGGCCATGGAAGAGGAGATGAATTCCTTACTTGAAAATCACACTTATGATTTAGTGAAGTTGCCTAAGGGGAGGAAAATTCTGAAAAATAAGTGGGTTTTCAAATTGAAGAATGATAGTAAGAATCTGAGGTACAAAGCACGTCTTGTTATGAAAGGCTTTGGGCAAAAGAAAGGTATTGATTTTGATGAGATTTTCTCACCAGTTGTGAAGATGTCTTCTATTCGGGTTGTACTTGGCATGGCTGCAAGTATGAACCTTGAAGTTGAGCAACTTGATGTGAAGACCTCATTTCTTCATGGTGACCTTGAAGAAGAAATTTACATAGAGCAACTGGAAGGTTTTGTGGAAAAAGGGAAAGAGAAATTTGTTTCCAAATTGAAGAAAAGTTTGTATGGCCTCAAGCAAGCACTGCAGTAATGGTACAAAAAATTTGACTCTTTCATGATGAATAATGGTTTTTCTAAAACCACTTCGGACCATTGTGTGTTTGTGAAAAATTTCCCGCATGGTAAATTTATTATTCTTTTGCTTTATGTTGATGACATGTTAATTATAGGTCAAGATTCTACCATGATGAACAAGTTGAAGTTAGAGTTGAGTAAATCTTTTGCTATGAAAGATTTGGGACTGGCAAAGCAAATACTTGGTATGAAAATTGTTCGTGATCGCAAAGAGGGGCTCATTTGGTTGTCTCAAGAAAGCTACATTGAGAAAGTTCTTGAGAGGTTGAACATGAATAAAGCAAAGCCGGTTGGTTGTCCACTTGCGGGTCACTTCAAGCTTAGTTCAAATCAATGTCCTACAAGTGAGAAAGACAAGGAAGAGATGCAAAAAATTCCTTATGCTTCAGCAGTTGGTTCTTTAATGTACGTCATGGTTTGTACAAGGCCGGATATTGCTCACGCCGTTGGTGTGGTGAGTCGTTTTCTCTCTAATCCGGGTAAAGAACATTGGGCAGTGGTAAAATGGATTCTAAGGTATCTTCGAGGGACTTCGAAGGTGTGTTTGTGTTTTGGGGATGGTAAGCCGATGCTTGATGGGTTCACGGATTCTGACATGGCCAGTGATGTTGATTCTAGGAAATCTATTTAGGAGTATTTAATGACTTTTGCAGGGAGAGCTGTAGCATGGCAATCTAAATTACAAAAATGTGTTGCTCTCTTAACTACCGAAGCTGAATTTATTGTTGTTACAGCAGCTTGCAAAGAAGAGTTATGGTTGAAGAAATTTTTGCAAGAGTTGGGTTTGAAGCAAGAAAAGTATGTGCTTCATTGTGATAGTCAAAGTGTTATTCATTTGAGTAAAAATTCTACTTTTCATTCGAGATCGAAACATATTGATGTGAAATATCACTGGATTCGTGATGTGTTAGATTCAAAATTGTACTCGAAAAGGTTCACACAGATGATAATATTTCGGATATGTTGACAAAGACTTTGTCGAGAGACAAACATTTAAAGTGTCGAACTTTGGCGGGTATGGTTGATGTCTCCACCTAAGTCGATAGGGGCAGAATTGTTGGGATATATCTCCTTATTGGAGTTTGAAACCCAATTGGTTTGTTAAAGAGTTTAATTTGGTTTAGTATTAGTTGTAATAGATTTTTATATTTTATATCTAATTTGTGGAGACCTAATTCAATTTGGTAACAACTAGGGGTTTGATAAAAAAAACCCTAGATTCACAATATATATATATTGTTATGTTCGTCTCAAGGGCGTAGCGGCAGCAAATTGGTTTTGTGGGAGATAGTGCTTCGGGTGTAACTTTTTTTCAGTGAGAGAATGGTTGCTATGTGGATTCAATTTCCAAGGGTTTGTTCTTGAACCATAGCATCTCTGATTTGATGTTAGTTTGATTCAGATTTTAGGTCTTTTTCAACTTTGGTTCTGAAGATTTTGGTTCATCTATTTGGTGAGGTCTTTCCTTTTGTTTATTTGTGATTATTTAGAATTTATCTAAGGGTGGTTTGTGAGACCATTTGTGTCTCGTTTGTAATCATTTGGAAACTTTATGGTTGATAGTGGAATCGGATTTCGATCCCGTGGACGTACCTCACATTGAGGGAACAACGTAAAATTCTTGTGTTGCTTTTGATTTAATTTTTCCGCATTAGTTTTTATTCTCATTGATTGATTTACTTGTGGGAAATCACATATTTTCCCTAACAACACCTCCACAAGGTGTCCATAGTCCCTAATCATCGACCCAGCTATTTTGAAAAGAAGCCCGGTCCTCAATCACTTCTCGAACTCAGTACAACAACGTTCCTCTATCGCCATGAGTTCCAGTGCAAATCTAGAGAGGCTTGTGAAAACTGCCTCAAACTCTGCTACTGGCAAACTAAGCTACTTGAGCTTCAGAAATTGATCTCTCAACTTCTCCCTAGTAGTGGGAGATAAGAACTTGTCCTGGAAGGCGTTAACAAAATCTTCCCAAGTCACTCTAATGTGCCCGCACGCATACTTCCACCACTGACCCGCATCTTCCTTTAGCTGGAAGGATGCCAAGGTCACTCTCAAACCATCATCTTTGATGCTAAGCATCTCAAACGTCTTCACCATCTGCTCGAGCCATTCATCTGCTTTCAGAAGCTCTTTCGGATCACCTAAAAACTCGGCCAGATTAGACTGAAAGAACTCTCTCTTTAAGAAAGACGACCTTGCTTTAGCAATTTGGGCCTAGACTTGATTCTCAGTCTGAAGAATGTCCATAGATTCCCGCAAAGCTCTAGCCATTTCACAGGCCAAAGCGCCCATGGCCTGCTGACCAACTGGTTCGGCCATATTGGCCTGACCCACCCCTTCCTCTTGCGCCGGAATTTCATTCGGAAAAGGCACCTCATGCCTTCTAGGCTTACCATGCCTACCACCACCACTTCCACGTCCGGACTTCCTAATGAAGGTAACAAAAGAGATTAGCAAATTTACAAATGTGCTGAAGCTAACTCACTAGCGTCCTAATGCGATGGACAATAGTAATTCACTCCACGTAGGCACATAGTCACATAAACACATATGAATTTCCTTTCTAGATAATGATTGCCCTGCAGCGTTGCTAGAGTTCCAATTAGAAACAGCAGTGATCAAGTACTCTTCTAATAGGACTTCTAGAAACCTGTAGACTCAATCAATATCTTAGGAACTAAATTCCATACCCATATAGCCACATAAGCTTGTTATCACATAAGCAAACTACATATATAAATATCTCTGTCAAGTGAGACAAACCCATTGTGGTAATCACCATTTCTCACGTACCCAAAGTATTCAAACCCAGTACGCTCTGATACTAAGTTGTAATGCCCCAAAATAATTACCATAATCCATCCACAGTATTAATAAACGACAACAATACTAACATAATTACCTTCCATTGAATCCAACGTGATTTATGAAAGAGAAACATATGCAGTATACATTCAATATGCCTAGCCATGAATCTATAACATATGTTACAAATATAAGAAAAGAATTGAAGTTAAACAGATAAGAAACGCCCTAAAGCTTACAACTGTCCAAGATAGTTCTTGGTTACAACAAAAGTGGACTTTAGGTCCAATACATTTAAAGCCATTGGCTATACAAAATGAATACAACAAAAGAAGCCTTTGCTCCAAGTCCTCCCAAGCTACTACCTTGGCAGAGGCATATCATCAGCACCTAAAATATTTTTCCCATATAGGGTGAGCCAAAGCCCAGTAGAAATAATCTAACACAGTGTATGAATCTTAACAAAGCTATAAGGAGAATGCATATGCCATGTTCTTGCCAAAATATGTTTATACCCCTTTTTAAAACTATGCAATGCCAAGTTAATACCTTAATTCACAATTCATTTTCATTTTAATAGAAAATAGGGTAATGATTCACACTTTGAGAATTTCAAAACAATACAACTTTTCCAAAAAATTTCATCCGAAGGAAACTGTAAACCGAGACCCATGTAAATGTAGGTTATACAAGTACTACTATTGCCATTTCACGAAAATTTTGTCTACGGGATCAGCACCCATGTATACGCGTAGTTTTTGGGACTTTCACACAGGACACTCAGGCCAACTTAGTTCAATAACACAATTAATGTTTTCCAAATTCACCATTTTTCTTAAAACGATAATATTTTCAATGTATAAGTGTGAAATAATATTCAATGCAAATGAATGAGAAAAATAGTTTCAATTTTCCTAATTCACATGCAAATTCTATAACAATCGTAGTTATCCTCCACTGATAGCCCAAAACAGATATTTCTAAACAGAGAGTTTATATTCCATAAAGGTAAACTTTCCAAATCTCAAGAGGTGAGTGATAATACATATCAAACTCTACCATCCTCATCAATACCAATCCAATTTCATTGTTCCAATATCAATTTCATTTATTTATACAAAATATATGTTTGAGATAATTAGGACAAAATTCTTACTCTTTTGAAAATCAAACCCAAGTATTCAAAATCAACCATTTCCACCCAACTCCTCATTATTTTCAACATCAAAACCATTCCCAAGAGATTATTCGAAAACCCCCTCTTTTGATGTTCTATTCAAAACCCTAGATTTGTTCCAAACCAACTTTGCTCCGGTTAGAACGAAGCCCTCGCTAAGCTTTATCTTTTTAACAAAGACACATGGGTGAAAAGATCGGTGGATCTAGGTGTATTTAAGGGAAATAGGTGAGTTTTAGAGAGAGAGTGAGAGAAAATGGTGTTTGGAAATATTTAGAGAGAGAGAGAGAGAGAGAGTGATATGAAAAAGTGATGTAAAAAGTGATTTTTACGAACTGATATATGCACAGTCCGCTCAAGCACAAGAAGTGACACTCGAGCGTCCAGACACAAAAATGATCACTGCTCAAGCGCAAGAAGTGACGCTCGAGCGTAGAATACACACTTCCAGTAGTTTTGCAGGCAGATGACCATCGCTCGAGCGCAAGAATGGCCGCTTGAGCGTACGACTGCTCGAGCATAGGAAACACAACTTGAATGTAGAATACACTCTACCAGCAGTTTTACAGGCCTGTAAAAATACTAAGAGTTCATAAAGCCCGCTTGAGTGCAAGAAGTGATGCTCGAGCGGAGGAGTAAAATTCTGGGCAATAAAAGTTTGAAAACCAAGCTACCAACCTGTTCCAAACACAACCAATACAACCCACTAGCCAAACCCAAGGAAATATAAGAGAAGTAAGACATTAACAATAGTATGAAACCATGAAACTCAAGTCCAGAATACAAAATGGGTTGGGTCTTAGACAAGAATCGCTATAAAAATAATTACATACGAGAACCCTCAATTACCTAGCAAATTCATGCCCAAATTGAATCGAACTTGATGTGTCTCTTCCACCACCGTCTTCACCACGAAATTGCTTTGCACAACGTTGAATCTACAATGCCAATGTCGAATCCACGACGATGAGCCACTCTAGAATCCACCAAAGCTTCAGGCCTAAGTTTCCCGGAATCCACCAATGAACACCTTTCTCTTTTGCGAATAAAAAAAAATAAATTAACCCTTGATGTTTGTCAATATGAAATTCGTTGATCAATCGATCACTTTCTATATATAAAGAAAACTCATATAAGTCACCCTCCAATATAGAACACTTTGTATTTTACTCCTCTATGAGAATCTGTAGGGGTTCAACCTTAAAAACAGCGAATGTCACACTTTTATACTAAACACAGCTGCGAAGACCGCTCAACTGCACAATTTACTGTTTGAGCAGAGTGAGTATAGGCGGTGCTCACATATAGGCCAATCGCTTGAGCACAACATCTACTGCTCGAGCGGTAGAACTTGTTTCCCAGAAGTTCAAACGTAGGCAAAGATATTGGATGAACCACTTCACCGCTCTAGCACACAAATGACCACTCGAGTGGTCAACCAACTTTGACTTCTTCTTGGCTTTGGGGGTGCTGCCCCTCGACCCTGCTTGAGCACTGCCCCCTGGACCCCCGCGAGCTGACTAGGTAGCTTGATCCTCATGCTTAATCAACGAAATAACAAACAAGGAATGCTCAAGTTAAGATCGGAATGTTAACACGTACTCATCTACGCAGGCATAACTCGAGTTGGATTCGCATCTAAATTCTCATAACTCATAGATACAATAGAGCGAATAAAAATACAATTGAATATAATTTTGTCCAACGAGATTACTAATTACAAAAACCTAACAATTGTGACTGTCACAAACGGATTTGAATTTTTTCTAGCACTTCTTTTTCTCCAATCACCATCCACTACTTTATTCAAATGTCACAATTCAACAAATAATCATTATTATATGGGTTTTTTTTATTGATAAATCCCATTTAGAGGTGTTTTAACCTAATAAGTCCACTAAGAAAAATTATAATCTAGTTAGTTCCATGTATTTATACTTTTATTCCATGAGGTCCTTTTTTTCTTGATTTATTTTATTTGTTGGACTATTATACCCTTGTCTATTATTGATATGTATTACTTAGAAAAAGGATACATACATTTTTTTTTTTGTTGCTACCTCTATTTTGGTAGTTACCATTATTCACGTTTTTCTTTTTGATCAGTTTCATTCACATTTGTAGTATTGTTTCATTGTGCTAGGATTTCGAAACTCTCTATTTGGCAGGGTTTAGAAACTCTAGTTTACACATGGTGGTGAAATAATATTATGTTCCTCCATTGTTGTAGTGAAACTTTGTATTCCTTCATTGTCACTTTGTATTCAAAATTCTGTGTTCGTCCATTATTACTCTGTGTTCAACTTTATGTTTCTCCATTATTGTAAGTCAAAGTTCTGTTTATGTCCAATCAATTTTGTTACAAACATATTCTTCAAAGTGGGTTTTGGTTTGATTTGGATTAGTGGAATAGTGAAATTGCATAGATTGGTAATGATAGTGATAATGACAAAGATGATGATGAAGATGAGGATGTGGATGATATTTTTTTTTGTTTTTAAAGTGATTGAGTTTTTTTTTTTTTTTTCTAATTCTATTGTGCCATTGTTTCTATTTTTTTTGTCAATCAGTGTGAATGGTCACATTTCACATTGTTTGAAAGTCTGAGAAATAAGTATTGAAATATAGATATGGACATAATTATATATTTTGCAAAATGTGAATGTTCACATATTATTGGTTATTTGTTACTGTACTTGTTTGAACAATTAACTTTTTGTTATCATTAAACAATTGAAATAGTCATTTTTTTTCTTTCAATTTTGTTTCATGTTGTAGTGTGAATATTCACATTGGTATGAATTTAGTTTTTCTAAGGTTAGTTGTATGTTAATTATAAATTGTGAACATTCACATTGTATTTTGGTATGAGTTCTTTTTTCCTTTTTTTTTTTTTTTTGAAGTTTTTTCGAAAGTTAATTGTATTTTGTTATTTTGTTGTACTATGCTTGTTGGTTGGACAATCATTTTTTTTTTTTATTATTGAACAATCGAAATTTTCGATTTTCACTTTTTAAAAATTTTATTTTATGTTTTTACATCACAGTGTGAATGTTCACATTGGTATGAGTTTTTTTTTTTTTTTTTTTTTAAAAACTAGTTGTATATTAATTGTAAATTGTAAACATTCACATTGTATGTTGGTATAAGTTTTATTTTTTCAAAAATTAATTGTATGTTTGTTGTTTTTGTTCCTATGCTGATTAGTTGAACAATCATTTTTGTTAATCGTTGAACAACTGAAATAGTAGATTTTCACTTTTTCACTTTTGTTTTATATTTTCACATTACAGTGTAAATGTTTACATTGGTAAGAGTTATTTTTTTAAAGCCATTTGTATGTTAATTATAAATTATGAACATTCACATTGTATTTTAATATGAATTTTATTTTTTTGAGGGTTAGTTATATGTTTGTTGTTTATTGTGAACATTCACATTGTACTTTAGTATGCGTTTTGTTTTTGCAAAAGTTAGTTGTATGTTTGTTATTTACTATGAATATTTACATTGTATTTTGATTTTCATTCAGATTATTTGTTGCGTTATTTTTAAACTTTTCAAATTATAAAAAGGTTCAAAATTGATAATTTGAAATTTTCTTCATGGAATGCCGGAGATGTTTTCTCCTTAGGATAAGGGAGAAATTTTCTCCATGGAATAAGGGAAATATTTTTTTCTTTAAAATGAGGGAGATATTTTCTCCATAAAATGAGCCACTATTGTTATGTATTAGTTTCAAATAGAAATATGTGCAAAAAATTAAAAAAGATAATTTGATCATATTATATTAAACCAGACTTAATGAAATATTCAAATATATATATATATATATATTAGATGAAATCAAACATTTAAAAAGAGGATTTATAAAAAAAAATAACTCTTATTATATTTTGCAATATTTGGATAAAGTGGTTAATGGTAACAGCCGTAAGAAATGCGTTTGATTGTCTAATTAAAAGGAATCTTCTAGATTTCCTTATCAAAAACTAGTGGATGACTTACAGTATTGACTGTCAATGAAGACATCAAATTGTGACTATGCCAAAAAATCTGGATTCTCTCTAAGATTTTTTTTTCCCAATTATTATGTGACATTTTATTTAAATGTCACAATTCAACAGCTAATTATTTTGTGATCTTTAATCAAATGTTGAATGATGAGAAAGAGAAATTTTTTTCCACGACAATAAAGGTAACAAACGTGAGAAATGCGTTTGATTGTGTGGTCGAAAGGGGTTTCCACAACAATAATGACTTACATACTTGACTTCCAATGCGTTAGATCCACATTTTCTTTAACACTCTTTTCTTTCAATTATTATCTAACACTTTATCTAAAGATCACAATTTAACAATCAGTGATTATTATCGAATACGGGATGGTGACTGAAAAACAGTGTTGGAGAATGGTGACAGCCGTGAGAAATGGGTTTGTTTGCTTGTGTTGTGAAAATCAAAAGGAATCTTTAAAGGAAAGTGTGCCCATTGTTCATGGAATTCCGCAGGAATCCATTGAAAGTGTTTGCCCTTTGGGAGGCAGACAAAAAATAAATTTGTAATTTCATAGAAAGTATTCAAATTGGCTCGTCAAACACTCAAAACAGTCATCCAATAACAAAAACAAAATTAAAAAAAATAAGGATGCAATTGACAAAGATGGCCATCAACAAAGATGGCCATCTAACACTCAACTATGGATGAAATATAAGAATACAATTTGAATATCATTTTTTAAAATTACGTATGGTATCGTACAATATATTGTAAGATATTGTTAAAAATAAGTATAAATAAATGTATAATTATAGAAAATATAAACATTTTTAAATTACAAAAATAAGATTTCTTGAAAGATATAAATACATATAAAATGTATAATCTTCAATACTTAGTGCATATAAAATGTAGAGTTGAATTAAATTACATAGGCATTTGGGAAGTAATTATTTAGCACAAATACTTCTTTAACAAATCATTTAGGTATTTGGGAAGTAATTATTTTAGTTGCCTTTTTGACTTTTTAATAGAATAAATTACACTCACACATCTCCTAAAGTTAAAAAAAAAAAATACAATTAATCCTACTTTTTTAACATAATTATACTGATATTCCTTGAAATTTTAATTTAAATAATAATTAGATCATTTTTCATTAATAATTTGTTGGTCATAATAATTACATAATAATCTTTTATACTCAAATGTATATTTATCTTTATTTATTTCAATGTCTATGTACCATCTCCATTAGTTTCAACGCTTTAACCTTATTATATATATAAAAAAAAAGATTAGTGTAATTATATCAAAAATAAAAAATTAATTGTATTTTTGTAACACCCCAGTATTTCATCATCGATTCACAGTGTTAATTTAAGAACAATATAACTAATGGCATCAAGTTAAAGCATTAAATATCTATTACGTGGCTCAAAAATCATCTCTTCCCCCTTGAACTATTCATGTGCTTACATCATTGTACAATTGCATTCTTCAAATAATAACAACAGTTCAATAGATAAAAGATGATACAAAATATAAATGTCCTAACAGAACATCTTCTCAAGGAGTGCCCTTGGATACACACACAAAAATAAATAAATAAAAATAAAATAAATGGAATATAGTTTCCATCACAAAAGAGTAGCCTAAGGCTTCAACACATTGCACACAAAAGAGCCTCCGTGCTCCCATCCAGAAATACATCTCAATGCCAATCACTTAAGTAGCACATCAACATCATCACCTGAAAGATTATTAGTTTTGGGGTGAGCAATCACCCAAGGAAATACCATTAACAACTTATATAATTAGTCGAGATATATATGATCATGCCATGCAAGAGATGAGAAAAAACACATGTTCGTTCCTTTGTAAAACCGTGATGCCAAACTAAGTAATGTCAATAACAAATTCTCATCCAAAACATGGGGTATAAATACGCTATGACATCTCGACAGAAGAGTCGTATACCATATAGATATATAGATATATATATATATAATAATCTCACATTTGCCGACTCTAGAAATGGCGGGCGTTAGGCACCCAAGACCTTACTCATCCACATTTGCCAACTCTAAAAACGGCGGGCTCGTTAACACCCAAAATCATGTTTTCCACATTCGCCGACTTTACAAAGGGCAAATTATGCAAATGGTCCCTGTAATTTACTCGTTTTATCATTTTGGTCCCTGTCGTTTCAATTTGATCAATTTTGCCCCTGAATTTTACGGATTGTGTCATATTAGTCCAATAAATAACAGCGGTTAAGTTTTATGGACGGAAAATCAAATGATGTGTCAATTTGGTCCCTGTAATTTATAAGAAAGTTAAAACAACAAGGACCAAATTGACACATCCTATAAACTGCAGGCACCAAATTGACACATCATTTGATTTTCCATCCATCAAAGTCAACCGCCGTTATTTATTAGACCAACATGACACAATTCACAAAATTCAGGGACAAAATTGATCAAATTGAAACAACATGGACCAAAATGATAAAACGGGTAAACTGCAGGGACTACCGCTGTAATTTGCCCCTTTACAAATGGCAGGCTCGTGGACACTCTAAACCTTGGCAATATGCACAAGACAAAGTAATTGGATAGCTTGACTCCCCGTGCGGGTGCCAATATACATTACACAACTCAAACCAAGGCCCAACTCACAACCCTGACTCATACGCTATTTACCCCCTTCCAACACTTTCCAATCATTGACAATTTCGAGCTACAAAGTATAATTAATGAATGCATATTATGCATGAGTTTCCAAATCTCAATTTTCCTAAGGTAGTTTCAATTCACAACAATCCAACAATTTAAACATTCCTAATTAAAGTGATTCTCCAAGTTGTACCCATCATCATCTCAAGGTTTTATGGTAAGCGGCTTCCAAAATTTCATATTCCAACATAAAAATTGTGAGAACCCAAATATACAAATCAAATAAATAATTAAATAATAATAATTTTACAATCTCAAATATTTTCATAGTGAATCCTAAAGTACAAATTAAATATTGTTGGAGGGTCTTTTAATTAATTTTAAACCTAAAATAAATTTATGGTGGAAATCTCTAATTTATAGGCAAGATTTACTATTAAAATAAATAATAGTAATAATGTTAAATAATAATAATAATAATAATAATAATAATAATAATAATAATAATAATAATAATAATAAGAAGAAGAAGAAGAAGAAGAAGAAGAAGAAGAAGAAGAAGAAGAAGAAGAAAAGAGAAGAAAAAGGTTAAGGGAGTTAGATTATTTGAAGTGCGTGGGTAACCCAAAACTCTCATAATATTGAAATAGCAGTCGTGAAGTCTAGAGAGAGAGGAGATAGGCGCAGCTTTTGGTGAAAATTGAAGAACTAGTTTTGTTCTTGAATATCTCCATCTCCAAGGTAGAAATCAATATTTTGTAAATATAGTTATTTTATATAGATGTTTCCGTGCATTCTTTTGAAGAAGAAGGAATGAAAGGTACTGATTAGGTGGCTTGAATATCTATTCGGTTAATAGTTGGTGTGGAATAGTGTAATGGGTATAGTGAATGTATGAGAAACAAGTATATTGCATGGGTTATATTCAATGAGTGTTTTTGCTTGCAATGGTGGATATTGTGAGTAAAACGTGGGATAGGTAGGAGTACTTGGCCACCACTGTTTTTGAATATCATGGCATTTTTTTTTAATGTAGTTTGAGGAATTAAACGAGCACATAAAAATGAGGGTGCAATTTATGAGTGTGAAATTCTACACATAGCTATAAACTTTAAAAATCAAGAAAATATAGTATGAGAATGAATTTTGAACTGAAATTTTTACAGTAGATTAACTATATATTGAATTGCATATCAGAATTTTCTCATAATTTTTGGGAGTCAAAATCTATATTAACTGGTGCGTTCAAATCTGTCCAAAAAACTGGTGTAAAACAGCAACTTCCAAAGTATCGTTCTCTTTGGGTATAAATCCGAAAATATCAAATCAGCGTCATTAGAACCAGTTACGAGTCTAGTTTCTTAAATTTTGGCCTTGCATTGATTGCTCCTGTATACTAAGAGAAACATTAATTTCTTTAAAGTGCTGCAGAAAACAACCTGTTTGGATATAATTAATTGTAAATAATTATTTTGATAAGCAAATCAAGTAAAACCAGTTGGGTTTAAAACTTAGGATATATTAGTTGATATCTAGAGGGTTTTGGAATTTTCGAACAGCGTGGAGTGGGTTTTTTAATTTTCAAAGTTAGCGAATAGATTGGGAAAACTTATTTAAAACTCTCTTTTATCTTAAAGTTACTTTTAATAAAGTTTCGATCTGAACCCATGTCTTGGGTAATTTTAGACCTTGAAGAACATGAACTTAGGTATTATTTAAGCGTAACGGTGAGTGGGGTTGAGCTGTGTTAGTACACTTTAGTGTGGGGTACTTAGTTTATTATTCTCTTTAGTATTTTTAAATTAGTAGTGACGTGCAGTTTTCATACTTGGTTCAGGGCACTAGTTGGACTTTCATATTTTATTCGAGGATTATATTATACTGTGTTCAGGTGAGTAGTTTCATGCTACATATTTTTATCAATGTTCCCCTACCCTAAACTGTTGGAAAATTAAATTATTGTTTCAGGACTAAACTACTTTGATAAATTATTATATTATCAATGGAATTAAATTATTTCTTAAACATGTGTAAACTTGGCATACCGTAAACTATTTGTTATGGTCTCATGTTTATAATGGTGAACTACCATGTTTTGCGAAACTAAATTGCATTGATTATCGGGGCCATCTGCATATTTTAGTCCAGGGAAATTATTCCACTGTGTGTGGTGACTCTGGCCACTAGGGAACAGATTCGAGTTGGGCCGTGATGACTCTAGTGCTCAACGATTGTAAGGAAAAGACCTAGGCTAGTCTAGGTGAGCTTCAATCGGATTGTCTTAGAGAAAAGGCTCGGGTTGCCACCCCGAGGATGACTCTTGGTTCGATATTGGATCCAACTGGCTTATTGTCTTGAGAACTTTGTGGCATGTTACTTATTATTCTTGGTACCCAGAAAATTATTAGTGTTCATGTTGTAATCTATTTAAAGTGGAAAATGTCATTTATCATGTTCTTGAGAGACATGAGTATTTTAATTGTTGAATTATGGAACCTTCTTTTTGAAACAGATTATCTTTATCAAAATTATATGCCAATCTATTTTCTGTGATAAATATCTTATTTTGGAATCGAACCCTGTTTTCAAAACTGTATTTACTATCCATGTTGCTACTCACTGAGCTATCAGCTGACTTAGTTGTTTATCATTTTCAGGTGTTAGAAGGACTTAGAGTGGACTTATGGCGTAACGGGGACTCAATTACATGGACCTCTAGGACATTCATTTATTTTATTTTAGATTGTTATGTCAAGTTTGTGCATATTTATTTTTATTTTTATTGCGGTTCATTTAGGATTATTTTGATATGTGGGTTGTTTATATCCCATAAGTTCGGATAGTATTGATTACGGTTGGTTTTGCCGTTTATACTTGTGGCATATCACTGAATTGAGTTTTGGTTATTTATTACTGGACAATTGTATAGTTGTTCAATGTGATTATGGATTCGTGTTTAGGCTTACATGTGCCTTGGGCTAAGGCCCTATGGGCCACGGCCGATCATACTCGAGTTTGGGGTGTGATAAAAATCAAGTCAATGCATCTAATTTCAAAATTAGGAAGTCAATTGAACCAAATCCCCCTTTATTGAACAATTTTGAAAATTAAGATTTTAAGAAATTTGGGGTTTTTCCCTTTTAAGGCATTTAAAGGTCAATTCTCATTATCCATAACACAATCAACAACATATATCTATAAACTCTTCAAGAAAATCATGAGATATAACCCCTTTGATCAAACCAATTAGCCAACATACAAAATCTTCATATATCTTAATATCTTTATGTATATATAATGAAAATGCCACATATGAGTCTCAAATCAAATATATAACAAGTTAAAAGTACCCTTACCTCAAGATTTAAGGTAAAAGATGAAAACCCAATTTCAAACTTCAAGAAAATGAGAAATAATCGGTAGAGCTTTATAATCAAGCTTGTTCTTCAACCCATTTGGAAGATCTAAGGTGGATCTCAGGTAAAACTAAGGGAGATCAAGTGTTTTAGGGTTAGGGTTCGGAAATGTGTGATAAAGAGAGAAAATGCATGGAAAAAGAGAAAAAGTGGTTAGATCGACTTTTGAATGTGTTGTCCCGAACAAACCGCTCGAGCGACGTGTTCAAAATCAAAGAGACCGCTCAAGCGAACTTTATGCCGCTCAAGCGGTAAACGCAAGATCTCGGAAGTTTTGTAGAGCTACACTGAAAATACTAGGAACCTCATTTCTACGCTTGAGCAACCACTTAACCGCTCGAACAGTCTCGCTTGTAAACATGCAAGATACTGAAAGCTATGCATCACTGCTCGAGCGACCGATTGACCGCTCAAGCGGTCACCTAGAATAGATTGTTACAATCTACCCCCCTTGAAGAATTTCATCCCTGAAATTCCGTGATTCTTGTCAACAACTCCAACAACCCAAAAGAAAACAAATATCGTAGTAACAACAATCCCAACAATCACAATATCGTTAATTGAGAACGAAAACAACTCACAATTCAATTAATGATATAAAAGTCTAAGTTTCTAGGAAAGTAGCATTTTTTTTTCATTCCTTCATTTCACAAGTCAAAACACATATCGTCAAGGCAAACAACAAATTAACGAGATTACACATCATTAAGAAAATCGGGTGTTTCTCAAGGACCTCGGCTTTTCGTTCCCAAGTGGATTCTTCTACCCCATGATAATGCCACAACACCTTACCTAGAGAAATGGTTTTTTTCCCTTAGAACTTGCTCTTGGGAATCTAAGATTTTTGCGAGTCTTTTCTCATACAAAACATTCTCATCAACCTCTAAATTTGTCCAATCTAAGACATGAGAAGGATTGGGTTCATACTTACGACGCATTGAAACGTGAAACACATCGTGTACTCCGGTTAGTTGTGGTGGTAAGGCAAGACAGTAGGCTACTTCTTCCACCCGTTCCATAATATCAAATGGACCGATGAACCTAGGTGACAATTTCCCATTTCACCCAAATCTCATCAAACCCTTGAAGCTAACTTCGGTCCAAACAAGGGTGAATCCCCTACCTCGGTCCAACACACTGGTGATCTACACGAACGCCCATACAAGGCTTCAAAAGGTGTATCACAATGCCAACTTGAAAGCTATTATTGTAGGCAAACTCCGCTAGAGGCAAGTGTCTTTCCCAAAAACCCTTGAAGTCTAACACGCAAGCTCGTAACATATCTTCTAGGATTTGGATGGTGCGCTTAGACTGCCCATCCATTTAAGGGTGATAGACGGTATTAAAAGTCAATTGGTTACCTATAACGTTTTGCAAATTTTGCTACAATCGTGCAGTAAAACGAGGGAGTCTATTTGAGACAATGCTCACCGGAAGCCCATGAAGCCGGACAATCTCTCAAGCATAAAGCTCAACTAAGAAATCAACCGAATCCCTCATACACATAACGAGAGAATAGGCCGACTTAGTTAGTTGATCCACAACTACCCAAACCACATCATTACCCCCCTCTGTTCTAGGAATGCCCGAGACAAAATCATAGTGATGTGCTCCCACTTCCACTCGACTATTGGAAAGGTTTGCAATAACCCATCTAGCTTTTGGTGTTCTACTTTGACTTGTCGGCAAGTTAGACACTTGGACACAAACAAGGCTATGTCTTATTTCATACCTCTCCACCAAAATTGATGGCTAACGTCATGATATATTTTTGCGCCTCCCAGATGCACCGCAAGGCTTGAGTAATGGAATTCCTGGAGTACTTCACCTCTACAAGTTTCTGGTACAAAAAGGCAGTCTAGGTACCGAACATTAGAATCAGAATGTATTCTCAAACCCTTCTCCTCCTTGCCTTGGAATATTTTCCCTTGCATTACCTCCGCTTCTGAATCACTCCATTGTGCTTCTATAACCCGTGTTACAAGCGTTGGTTGTGCAAAGACAGTAAACAAGGTGGCATCTTCAGGAGACTCGCTAAGGTGCAAGTCAAATTCTCCCAGGTCACCCAACATCTCTCATTCCCTCATGGCAAGACTGGCAATAGTGCTCACAGATTTTCTGCTTAAGGCATTGGCCACCACGTTGGCCTTCCTCGGATGATAATGCAATTCAAAGTCTTAATCTTCTATGAACTCCATCCATCTTCTCTGACGTAAGTTTAAATCTTTTTGGGCAAATAAGTATTTAAGGCTTTTATGATCTAAGAATACGTCAATTTTTTCTCCGTATAGATGATGCCTCCAAAGTTTTAGAACAAAGATGACCGTGGCTAATTCTAAATCATGAGTTAGATAATTTCTCTTATAAGTCTTTAACTGACATGAACCATACGCAACAACTTTACTCTCTTGCACCAAAACACACCCCAAACCTTCCCTAGAAAAATCACAATACATGATATGACCCAGCCCTCTCTCCGCAATGATTAGAATTGGTGTCGTAGTTAATCTAGTTATGAGCTCCAAAAAGGATTTCTCACAAGACTCACTTCAAACAAACTTTATCCCTTTTCGGGTTAACTTAGTTAATGGAGATGCTAGGGCGGAAAAGTCTTTCACAAACTATCGATAATACCCAACAAGACCCAAAAAGCTATGAATCTCAAAGGTGTTCTTAGGTCGCTCCCAATTCTGTACAACCTTAATTTTCGAAGAGTCAACAGTAACCCCGTCCTCGGAAACGACATGACCCAAAAATTTCACCTCGAAAAGGAAAAACTCGCATTTCTCATATTTAGCATATAAACAGTGCTCCCTAAGTAATTGCAAGACAATACGGAGGTGTTCTTCATGCTCCTCCTTGGAAGGTGAATAAATAAGGATGTCGTCTACAAAAATCACTATAAATTTGTCAAGATACTCTTGGAAGACTCAATTCATCAAGTTCATGAAGATGGCAGAGGCGTTGGTCAAACCAAAAGGCATTACAAGAAACTCATAATGGCCATATCAAGTTCGAAAGGCCGTCTTTGGAATACCTTCTTCTTTCACACGCAACTGATGATAACCCAACCTTAAGTCTATCTTTGAAAAAATTGAGAACCTTTAAGTTGGTCAAAAAGATCATCTATCCCAGGCAACGGATATTTGTTCTTAACTGTGACCCTATTCAACTTGCGGTAATCAATATACAACCGCAAAGAACCATCCTTCTTCTTAGAAAAGAGAGTTGGTGCTCTCCATGGCAGTGTACTAGGACGTATACAGCTCTTGTCTAATAACTCTTGTGACTGCTCCTTCAAGACGAGCAACGATGCCAGCGCAAATCTATAGGGTGACATAGAGATGGGTGCTGTGCTAGACACTAAGTCTATAGAAAACTCAACCTCACAGTGAGGAGGTAATTTAGTGAGATCCTCAAGAAAGGCATATGTGTATTTACAAACCACTCTAGGAAATGCACTTCGAACTATACCACTCCAATCATCTATAAAGGTTGCTAGAAGGAAGCTAAGTTCGCCTCGACCACGTAGGTCATACAATGGCAATGACAATCTATTGATTTTATTCCCTAGAAAATAAAAATAATCACCACCCGATGTGCATACAGTAACTCTCCTCTGATAGCAATCTATGACGATACGGTAGGAGGACAATCAATTCATGTCGAGGATGACATCAAAACCCGACATATCTAATGACACAAAGCTGAAAGGAAGTCAATGATCAATGACTTCAATCACACACCCACAACATCCCCGATTCAAGACAACTTTACCACCAATAGGTGACTTTACCATAAATAGAGACTCTAGTTACTCACTTTCTAACCCCAAAATGGATGCAAATGCAGAGGCTATGAATGAGTGAGATGCTCCAGTATTTATCAACACACTGGTTAAAGTATTGAAGATAAGATAAGTACCTCTCACTACCAATGGTCGAGATGACTGCTCGGATGGAGTAATGGCATAAACTCGGCCTTGTGGTCCCTACTCTCTTCGATCACCCCTCTAAACGTAGGTCGGTTGCACCAACTGTACAAAAGTGGCCCCACGCACCTCTCTCAATACCTGTCCAGACTGAGTTGGCTGATGAGCTGGCCTCTGATCCTGGCATGCTTAATAACCTCCCACCTGTTGGGACCCTGAAGCACGGACTGTCCCAGCTAACTGAGGAAAAGACCTCTGCATATGCCCCGACTGTCCGCAATGATAATATGTGGGTGACTGACCCCTCCCCTGAGATTGGCTTTGAGAACGAGCCAATTGTTGCTGATCGAAACTCTGTCTGCACTCAAAAGCCTTGTGACCCCGATGGCCACATTTAAAACAAGTAATATGACTCAGACCCGTGTTTCCTGAACTCCTCATAGAAGCAGAACCTAAAGATTTGGCTTGTTGTGGTAATGACTGGAAAGAAGAATAAGAACCCCTTAATTTCTTAGAAGATCCCGTGTCACCTCGGGACTCCGCCTAACTCAACCTCTTATCTTTCTACCTAGACTCCTCAGCCTCTAACATGATCTCTATTTGTGTCGTGGCTTTAACAAGTCTATCATATTCCCTAAACATGTTGCCTATTAAGTTCATTAAGATCTTAGGCCTCAATCACTTCTCAAACTCCAGGTATTGATGCTCCTAGGTCGCCACAAGCTCGGGTGTAAAATGTGCCAAACTGGTAAAAGTGGCCTCAAACTCTGCAACTGGGATATCTAGCTGTCTAAGCTCTTCAAACTGTTTCCTCAACGTCTCTCTAGTAGTGGGAGGCAAGACTTTCTCCTGGTAGGCATGAGTGAATGCCTCCCAAGTATGCTCAACCTAGTGTTTAACAAACTTCCACCACTGACCGACTTCCTCTCTTAGTTGGTAAGCCGCTAATGCCTTTCAAAGTTTTCCTTTAGGGGTATCCAAAACTTCAAAGGACCTAATGATTTTCTCTAGCCATTCATCGGCTTTCATGGGATCAGGTCCACCACTAAATTTGGCGAGATTAGAGCGGAATAACTCTTTCTTCAAAAAGGAGGTCCTAGTTTCCCCCTCCACTATTCTAGCTGCTTGCTCGACTCAAAGTATGTCCATGGACACCCGAAGACCCCTGACCATTTCTCAAGCTAGTGCCCCCATTGCATCTTAGGCCAAAGGTGCGGCCACATTGTTTTGTCATACCCCTTCTTCTTAGGAAGGAAGATCTTGTTGGACCGGAATACCTCGACCACCCTACCAAGGTCTACTACGGCCTCTGCCACATTCAGAAATCCTATATAAAAGTAAAGGTAGAATAAAAATTAACTCACAATTCACATACTTACACTTGCCTTTCCAATAGGACTTTGATGAGTGTAATAGATGCAGGTCATATCCTTGAAACTTGACCCCATACCCACATAGTCATGCAACCACATAAACACATAAACATATAGCATGTTAACGCCCCATCCTAATATGATAAACTCGTTATGGCATAAGCCACATCCCACGAGCTCCAGGTATTCAAATCCAGTTAGCTCTAATAGCAATTTGTGACAACCCGGTATTTCATCATCAATTCACAATATTAATTTAAGAACATTATGACTAATGGCATCTAGTTAAAGCATTAAATATCTGTTACATGGCTCAAAAATCATCTCTTCTCCGTTGAACTATTCATGTGCTTACATCATTAACAATAATTCATTAGGCACCACGACTCAAACCAAGGCCCGACTCACAACCAGGACTCATACGCTATTTACCCCTTTCTAACACTTTCCAATCATTAAAAATTTCAAGCTTTAAAGTATAATTAATGAATGCATATGATGCATGAGTTTCCAAATCTCAGTTTTCCTACGGTAGTTTTAATTCACAACAATCCAACAATTTAAACATTCCCAATTAAAATGATTCTCCAAGTCATACTCTTCATCATCTCAAGGTTTTATGTTAAGAGGTTCCCAAAATTTCATATTCTAACATAAAAATCAAGTCAATACATCCAATTTCAAGATTAGAAAGTCAATTGAACCAAATCCCCTTTTATTAAACGATTTTGAAAGTTAGGGTTTTAAGAAATTTGGGGTTTTTCCTTTTCAAGGCATTTAAAGGCCAATTCTCATTATCCATAACATAATTGACAACATATATCCATAAACTCTTCAAGAAATCATGAGATATAGCCCCTTTGATCAAACCCATTAGATAACATACAAAATCTTCATACATCTTAATATCTTTACGTATATATAATGAAAATACCACATGATTCTCAAATCAAAGATATAACAAGTTAAAAGTACCCCTACCTCAAGATTGAAGGCAAGAGATGAAAACCCAACTTTAAACTTCAAGAAAATGAGAAATAATCGGTAGAACTTTATAATCAACCTTGTTCTTCAACCCTTTTGGAAGATCTAAGGTGGATGTTGGGTAAAACTAAGGGAAATCAACCATTTTAGGGTAAGGGTTTGGAAATGGGTGATGGAGAGAGAAAATGTATGGAAAAAGTGAGAGAAAAATTGTTTAGATTGACTTTTAAATGTGTTGTCTCGAACAGACAGCTCGAGCGAACTATCACTGCTTGAGTGAAGTGCTCAAAATCAAAGAGACCGCTTGAGCTAACTTTACATCGCTCGAGCGGTAAATTCAATGTCCTAGAAGTTTTGTACAGCTACAGTGAAAATACTAGGAGCCTCATTTCTATGCTCGACCGACCATTTAACCGCTCGAGCAGTTTGGCCTGCAAATGGGCAAGATACAGAGCTACGCATCACCGGCTCAACAAACTGACTGACCGCTCAAGTGGTCACCCAGAACAGATTGTTACAATTTTTCTCAAACCACAAGCGAGGTGAGTGTAATTTACTCATTTTAATAATATTAAGTAATATAAAATAAGTTCAATTAATTTTTTTTAATTGCTAAAAAAAAATTAAGCATTCATATATCGTACGTATTATATATCACGTATCGTATATTACATTATTTATTGTGGTGGGACATGCTATTTCTTCTTCTTTTCTTGACGTCTAGATGCTACTTAGCTGGTCCTACACAAAAAAACAAGCCATCAAAGCCTGACAAAGATGTTTGCCGAATTGACACTTTGATAGTTGAGTTAGAACTTAGTTGTAGTGTATTACTTCTTCTAGCGTTCCTCTCATATTTATAGAGACCTCGGATTTGGGTTCTCGCTCTTCATCCCCAAAGTAAGCAAGATGCACATGTTGAAATGCCTTGGGCATTGTCCCTTACACTGAGCTTGACCAAGTAACATCATTGTCACTATGTTGCCCTTCCTCTAACTCCTACACTTTTCCTTTGGCACTACGTCTGTCACTTCGTCCTTTCTTACTTATCTCCCTTTTGACATAAGATTCACACACTGGCATCTTATCATTTGGCTAAAGTAGGATCGCGCTAAATGGGAGTCCGTTAGTCAGCCGAGTGGTCCTTGACGAATTCCTTCTTAATTAATGATCAACATCATTGTCACTAATGTATTCCAACCTATCACATGACCATTTATGTATTGTAAAATACATTTAACGTAATATACAAATTGATGATACATATCGAGTTCTCTCTAAAAATATAGAATTATAAAATATTTACAGAAAATTTCATTTTTACCCTTATATTTTGCCTTGATTTTCAATTAAACCCTTAGACTTCGAATAATTTCAATTTGACCACTAAAATTTTTGAAATCGTATCAATTTTGCCCTACCGTCACATTTGAAATGGAAAAAGTTAAAAAAGTTACATTTTGGCCCCAAATTTCAAAAGAAAGATCCAGGCCCACCCTCTCTTACTAGCAAACCACCACTACCAACCACCACTTCAAGCCCTTCTATCCCCTTCGTCATAACTCTGTTTCGCCTCATTTTTACATCGTTGGATTCACCTCACAGCTAGTTTTCATATCACCTCTCACAAATCTCATTCTTCCTCTTTTTACATTTCGTTGGAGCTCTAAAAGTTGATAAAAAAATAATAAAAAATCTAATTTTTCTTCGAGCCATTTTTCCAACTTCATATCTTTCTCGATTCTTGGTGGTTTTACTTCACTCTTTTGCCATTCTCTTCATCTCACTTCCTACTTCGTCCTATACTACCTCGCTTTCTCACTTCTTCATTTAAAGATCGATTTTGGTATGCCGAAAGTTATCGAAAAACTAACTTCAAAAATTCTAAAACATTCATCTTTTGTTTCTTTCTCCTCCATTTTTCCCATTCTTCTTCTTTTTCTTCTTCTTCTTCATTTATAACATAATGTGGAACTTGGTTCTAGGTGGTAACGGAACTAGTGATGATGGTGGTAGTGGTCCCACGATGGCGGTGGAGCTCGCGATGATGATGGTCGTAGAGCTTGATGGTAGTGGCAATGAAACTCGGTTGTGAAGGAGGTGGGTTTGGTGTTGTAAGGTGATGGTAGTGGTGATGGTGATACTCATGGTAGCGGTAGTGGAGTTCGGTGGCAGTGAAGTTAGTGGTTCGGGTGATGATATTGGTGAAGCTGATGAAGAGATGATATGTATCTATATATCATCTGTCTATATATGTACAAATCAATTATCTACTTATCTATCTATATATATACATATATGCATATCATCTCTTCATCACCTTCATCAACTTCACCATTTGAACCACCAACTTCACTACCACCGAACTCTATTACCGCCAGCATGAACATCACTGCCACTACCTTTCAACACCAAACCCACCTCCTTCACAACCAAGTTCCATTACCACTACTATCAAGCACCACGACTACCATCACTAGCTTTGTTACCCCCTAGAACCATGGTCCATATCATGTTATAAGTGAAGAAAAAGAAGAAGAATGAGGAAAATGGAGGAGAAAGAAACAAAAGATGAATGTTTCAAAATTTTTGAAGTTAGTTTTCGGAAAACTTTCCCATACCAAAATGGCCCATTACATGAAAAAGTGAGAAAACGAGATATTGTAAGACGAAATAGGAAATGAGGTGAATAGAATGGCAAAAAAATGAAGTAAAACCGTCAAGAATCGAGAAATATATGAACTTGGAAAGCTGGCTTGAAGAAAAGTTAGAAATGCGAAGAAAAGTATTTTATTTTATTTTTTTTGTCAATTTTCGGAGCTCTAACGGCATGCAAAAAAAGAAGAATGAGATTTGTGAGGGGTGATACAAAAACTAAGCCATGAGGTGAAATGGAGTTATGACGAAAGAGATAGAAGGGCTTGAAGTAATGGTTGGTAGTGATGGTTTGCTAATAGGAGAGGGTGGGTCTGGATCTTTCTTTTGAAATTTGGAGGCAAAATGTAATTTTTTTTTAACTTTTTCTATTTCAAATGTGACGACAGTGGCAAAATTGATACGATTTTAAAAATTTTAGGAATAAAATTGAAATTATTCAAAGTCTGTGGGTGCAATTGAAAATCGAGGCAAGGTATTAGGAGTTAGTTTTTCCAAAGAGTTGTTGTCCAATTTTATTCTTGTTCACTCGAGCGGTCTTTGAGATTTCCCAGTATTTTTGTAGGCTTGCAAAACTTCTAGGAGTAAGATATCTTCGCTCGAGCGGTCTTTCCTTGCTTGAGCAGTCTTCTGTTGTCTACAAAACTTCTGGGAGGGGGTCATTGTATGCTCGAGCGATTTGGTCGCTTGAGTGGTGTCACTTATTGTGTCTGATGCTCAAGCAATGTTTTAGTCGCTCGAGCGGTTTATGTGTATATCAGATCGGGGAAAGGGAAATTTTAATCACTTTTTCATTTCTCTCTCCGTCTCTAAAACACTCCTAACTCTAATTTCTTCACCTTCTCTCTCTAGTTATTGCTCGAAACCTCAAATACTCCATAACGCATTGATTTCTTCACCATAACTCCTTGGAGAAAAAGGTAGAGCTTGTTGTAAGCTTCATTTTAATCGGAGAATTGTTTTCGGCATAGTCAAATTTCCACCCTTGCTCTCTTTCTCTTCTACTTTTAAGGTAGAGATTTCTTCAACCGTTGGTATGATTCTTAGCTTAGTTATTTGCTTCTTGAAATGGGTTAGTGATTTGGGGATTTTTTAGTTAAATCTAGGGTTTGATTTTGAAATGTAAAAAAGAGATTTTCAAATGGGTTCTTGAGAAAAGTTGTAGGGATGGAAATTATTGTTGAGATATGTTGGAATATTGAAAATCTCTTCTTAAAACGTGTTTTTTTTTTTTTTTTAAAGTAAAGGATGAGTGATTTCAAATTCTTTGATGTTTGATTTTTGAAAGATAAAAGGAATGATATTGGATTTTGAAAAGATAAAAGGAATATATCTGTTGATGATAAGGATGAATTAGGTATGTATTATCACTTCCATTTTGAGATTTATACTTCTTGAAAATTATATGTTGAGTAGAGATATCTATTTTGGGCTATCGGTGGAAGATAGTCTTGATTGCTGCAGAAATTGCATGATGATTAGGTTAATTAAAACTAATTACTCATACTTTTTGCATTGAGCATTTTTTCATACTTAAAAATTGAAAATGTATTGTTTTGAGAAAAAAGGGGTATATACCTTGGTGAATCTGGTTAGGGGGTGTAGTTGTGGTTTATATTGTTGACCTATGTGTCCTTGGTGAAAGTCTAGAAACCTACGCGGTTAGGTGCTGATCGTTCCGGTTAGTACCAATAAAATGGCTTTGGTGCTTGTATAGCCTACTGGCAGACACGTACCTAAAGATTCTCAGTGTTTGTATCCACTGTCCTGTTTTCTAACTTGAAAGTATTGTTTATTAAATTGAATCACATATAATTGAGACATGGCATAGTTTTGAAACGGAAAGCATAATGTTTTGGAAAATGGCATTGCATTGCATTCACCATAGGACTTTGTTAAGCTTTATACGTTGTGTTTGAGTATCTCTATTGGGCTTTTGCTCACCTTATGTGGAAAACAACTTTTAGGTGCTAATGATATGCCTCCACCAAGGACTTAACTTGGGAGGACCGTGGAGCTGAAGGATCATTTTTGTTTCTTTTATTGTAATTATCTTTTGTATAAGCCTCGGACTTTTTAATTGTTTTGGACTTTGATCCACTTTGTTCTAACCAAGCAATGACTTGGAAAGATGTAGCCATTAAGGCATAAACTTAGTTGTACTCCGTTTTATTTTCCATTCACTCCTACATTGTAGCGATCCCGGTTTCGATCCTTCTTTCATGTTTTGCCACTTCGACTAGGCCGGTCGGGGGTCGAGCTGCCCGGTCAGCTCGCTGGGGTCCAGGGGGCAGCACCCCTTGGCGGGTCCTAGAGCAGCGCCCTTGCGGGGTTTAGGGGTAGCGCCCCCTAAACAAAAATGCAAAATGCATTCGAAGTTGCTTGTCCGCTCGAGCGGCCGTTTATGCGCTCGAGCGGAGAATGTTTGGTTTCAGAAGTTTGACCTATCTGCAAAAGTACTGGATTAGTGGATTTGACGCTCGAGCGGGGCATTCCACGCTCGAGCGGACCATGTTATATTAGTTCGTGAATTTGATATTTTAGATCACTTTTGTATATCTCTCTCTCTAAAAACTCTTTCCTCTCCCTTCTTTCTACATTTCCCTACGCCAAATTGGATCAAAACCTTGATTTCTCAAGATCCATTAGAGTTCTGCCATAAGTTCTTTATCAAAGTTGGTTAACTTCTCAAGGGCTTCGTTGTGTGTGGTGAAGATCGAGTTTCGACACCGTTGATTTTGGGGGTTTCATCTCATTTCTTTTTCAAAACTTGAGGCAGGGATTTTCTTAGAGTTATATATATGTTTTTGCAAGATCTAGATGATTTTCAAAATCATCCTTTGATTAGCTTTGAGAAATTGATTGTTGATTTCAAGAAGATGAGTGATTTTGAAAGAGGGTTTAATTTCTTTTCCTTTTGAAATAGAAATTGAAGGTTTTAAACCATACTGATTGAAGAAAGATGATTTTGGGGAGATTCTTCTAAATATTTTGGAGATGAATGGTTTTGGTGGGAAAACCTAGAAATTGGGTCTTTTCTTTGAAAGATGTTGAAAATCCTTGGAAGATGTTGTCATATTTATTTTGTGTACCAAAATAAATGAATGTTTTGAAATTTGTTTATTTATATATAAATGATGAATTTTGTGAAAAAAATGAGAAATGTTGTTTATTTTGGAAATTGTTATCAAAATGTTGATTTAGTCTTGAATTGACTAAATTGTTGAGATTGCTCGAAATGTGGGAATTACATTATTCTCTTGAATGAATTGGATATAAAAGTATATATATATATGTATATTCATCTTGTGGAATTGTATTCAAAAGAGGATTGGGAATTTTGATCACAATGGTATATTGTGTGAAACAATTGAATATGGAAATAATCTTGCATTGCATTATTAAGCATACATTGGCATTTCAATTCATTGGACTATGTTAAGCTTTGGAAATTTGCATTGAGAAAAGAATGTTGGGAAATGGGTTTTCATGAAATGGTTTTGGGGTAAATACAGTGGTAAGTCTTGATAGGTGGTGTAGATGAAATTGTTTAAGTTGGCCTGAGTGTCCTTGGTGAAAGACCAGAAAGTCGCACGGATAGGTGTCGAGCCTTCCGGTTAATACCAGTAAAAATGACAATTGGTAGTACTCATATAGTCTACTTGCAGACACCGACCTAAGGATTACCAGAGTTGTATTTACCACCCTTTTAATTAAATTGATAAATTTTGAACAGTTGAAGTTGCATAACATCATTGAGCATGATGGTTTTCAAAATATGAAGATGTGTTTTATTTTCAAAAAGGCATGGCATGGCATGTGCATTCATCTCATGAGACTTGTATAAAATGTATATACTTTGTTAAGGATTTCCTACTGGGCTTTATGCTCACCCTACCGGATTTTTGTGCAGGAAAAGACGTGGTGAATCCGCCTAATTGAGGGCGTGGAAATGTGTGTGTTGAGAGCACTAAAGTTCTCATTTGCTGTGATCCTATTTGTAAGCCAAGGGCTATGTATGTGTGGGTTTGAATAACCATTTTGTGTACCGGGCTTAAGCCTTGGAAGATTGTAAACCCTTGGGGGTGCTTATTTGGTTATTTACTTGTTGTTGAATCAATGTAATATCGCATGAGGAACTATTATTATTATGTAATGCAAGTATGGGAAGTTATATTTGGTTTTTCTTTAAGAGAGCCATGATTGTTGCATTATCATTTGGGCTAAAAATCTTGGGCATTACATACATGGTATATGTTATAGATTCAAGATCTACGATTTATGAATGTATACATGCATATTTCCTCTTTTGTACGGTAAAGAAATATAAATGAAAGGTTGATATTTTGCATGTTTATGTTTTTCTATTGAACATCATGAGATGGGTTGTAATTATTTCGAGGCATTACACTGCCCCGCGCTGTTTCTAACGACGATCTTTGGTCGTCGTCGTTGTCTCTCATAGTGCATAACTTTAAATTTGAGTGAATCTCTCTCTCTCTCTCTCTGAGCTCAAATCGTGGTTGTACGTCTCTTCCAACTCATGGCACCAACGATCACGAACAACCTTCATCCACACCGGCGAGACTCGACCTTCTCCGACTCCTAGATCTATGTTGTTTCCTGACCAAATCGACCTTTCAACTTCGCAACTTGAACTTCATCAAGATCTCGCTTCATTCTTTCTGATCTGTGTGGCTTTTCAATTCTTCTCACAAATTCAGGAATCAATGGCCATTATCTCTCTCTCTCTCTCTCTCTCTCTCTCTCTCCACCGCCATAAACACTGGCTGGTAGGTCTGTTGATGCTCTGTTACTCACCTTCAATTGTTCAATTCAATCAAATCATTTTTTATTTATTTATTTATTTATTTTTCCTTTTTGATCGAATCCATTTATTTCATATCAAGCCCGGCCCTGAGATTTTCAGGGCCCAAAGCCGATAATGAACTAATAAATATCACTAGATCATTTGGGGCCTCTCACATATAGTTTTTTTTATTCAAGAAATTTTTTTTTTTAAGGGAAAGGATTAAAGATTTGTGTCAAAACAGTTAGGGTTAGGAATTAGATAGGGAGAGAGAATGAGCCCTTTTAATTTTAAATAGGCCTTTTAATTTTTTAATGGGTCAAATTATTTGAAGTTATTTTGGGCCTTCTTTAATTTTTTTTAGACTTAAAATATACATAATATATTACACTAAACTATAATAGGAGGGGACCCTTTTTTGGGTCTATTTTGAGGGGCCCTAAGCCATGGCCTGGTGGGCCTATGTCTAGAGCCAGCCTTGTTTCTGATATATCTAAGTTGGGATATCCTGGATTTGATTTAATTTTTCTTATTTCACATAATTCCTGGAACTCTTAATCCCCTTGTTGTATGTTTATCTTTGATAATTCTGTGCAATTCTTTCAGATGTTAAATTGTTTATATATATGCCTGAAATCGTTTTGCAGAAATTCATCTACTTGGAAGCACATGATTTGGATTGTGATTTGTATATGAATATTCTATATCAGTAGCTTATGCCTCAATTTAGCTGTTGATTATGCCCCTATTCTGTTTGGTGCCTGCTTACAATTTATTTATTTAGGAAATTTGTGTCATAGTGTTTGGTGCAATATATATATATATATATATATTTTTCTTGTAGTTTTTGAGAAAAAATAACTTAAATGAGTTGAAAAAATGAATAATTTGGTAGCTATATATTTTTAACATCTATTTTCTGATTATCAATTTTCAGTTTTAAAAAAAAGTTCACAAAAAGAGGGCTAGTGTCCAATAATTTATGCATCAGACATCAGTTGCTAGTCACTATATTGACAAAATTAATAGTTTTGTAATTATATATATATAGGCATATACCTCAGTACCTCACTGGTTAATTTTTTAGTGGTTCAAGTTCTATATTTAAATGGTATTTTCTAGTGGTTCAGTTTTTTTATTTCAAGTTTTCACTTTTGTTTACTATTGGTTCCCATCACATAACAAATCTGGTCAAGTATTCTTTTTGTTCATTATTATTTGTATGCTCGAAGATCCAACATCGACTCAATCACTCAAAGACCAAGCTTCAAAAATCATCTTCAAATCGCATTACCGTAATCAATTATATTCTCAATTCTTGCTATATACCCAAAATAGCTTGAAATCCAATTTTAATGCTTGTTTTAACAATAGAAATCAAGCATTTAGGTCATGTTTGATTCAAAAGATTAATAGTGAAGTATTAACAATCCTATTAAATTAGGACATGTTTGATTGGGTGGATTAGAGCATGGGATTGGGATTATTAATCCGTGGGCCCAATTATCCTATGTTTGTTTTAACATTTTGGTTTAGGATAATTAATCCAACGGATAATTAATCCAACAAATTTGTAGGATTATTAGTAATGGGGTAGGGGTGGGATTATTAATCCAATGGATATTAATCCAATTGGATAGTGAATACCACACTAATTTAATAGGATTATTAATACTTCACTATTAATCTTTGAATCAAACATGACCTAAGCTATTCATTATCCAATTAGATTAATATCCATTGGATTAATAATCCCACCCCTACCCCATTACTAATAATCCTACTAATTTGTTGGATTAATTATCCGTTGGATTAATAATCCTAAACCAAAATGTTAAAACAAACATAGGATAATTGGGCCCACGGATTAATAATCCCAATCACATGCTCTAATCCACCCAATCAAACATGCCCTTAGAGTATAAACCATCGATAATCGCTGCATCAGTGCTTCTCTGTGCTTCTCAAGAATTGTTTCCTCTGTAATTTCCCTGTTTCAGAGCTACGATTGCTTCTTATGAATATGTAAATAAAGTAAGAAGCATATACACACATACATACATATTTGTTCTTACTATATATCTTTCATGTGATTACATAATTTGTGCCCTCCTTACGTTGGACTTTTCAACAATTTCTGAATGCAGGCTGAAATACTGGACGAACCATAGCACAAACAACTTTAGTCATTATACTCTGTGGACTGACAAACAAGGAATACTGAATGTCAGCACAAACTCTTCTACACGGGCACATCTCGGGTTGGATTGGTATCTAAGCACTCACAACCTCACTGAAACAAATAGCAAATAAAATTACAACTGATAGGAGTTTTGTCAAACGGGATTACCAATTACAAAAACCTAAAATCTCTAAAATAAATCTTAAATTTTTTATTTTGTCAATTTAAATTCTAATATTCTGATTTATTTTCAATTGAAATCATTTGAATATTTTCATTAAATAAAAGTAACGAAAAAATAATATTTTATTCATTATACCAAGGTTTTAAAAATCGGACCGGTGAACGAACCGGAAAAATGATCGGGTGGACGGGTCACCGGTTCAACCGGTGGGTTGAACCGGATCGAACCGTGACGTCATAATTACGTCATAAATATTTTTTTAAAAAATATAAATTAATAATTTAAATATTAAATTTTCGATTTTTTTAAAAAAAAATTCTTAAATATTTTTAAGTGATATTTTTTTATACTTAAAAAATAAAAAAAAAAAAAAAAAATTCCTGAATATAAGCCATAACACTTCACATACTAACAACAAATTAAAGATGAAAATTTAGCCATCAAAAACAACAATCATAGTAATAAAAATTATGAAAGCATCCAACTTAAATTTCATCCTAAACAGAGCATAATAAATTTCATCTTCTTCTCCTCTCTAAAAAAAAAAAAAACAGAGCCTTCTCTTGTTTTATTTGAGATACCTGTGTGTGTGTTGATTCAAATCAAGTGAAGGAAAAAAACAGAGTTCGGAGCCTTCAATTCGGAGATACCTGTGTTGATTTAATCAAGTGTTGATTTTGGTTATGTCAAGTGTAGACCCAAAATAGAGATCAAAGATCAAAGATCGGCTGTCGGAAGATCTGAAAATAAAAGAAGTGAAGAAAAAAATAGAGATCAAAGATCCATGATCCATCAATGCAATCAGTTAATGGTGGAAAAAAATAGAGATACAGATCGGAAATGAATGAAGAGGAAGAGAAGAGAAGAGTACCTGTGTGAAGAAGGGATTCGGGAAGCCCTAGCCACTACTGCTGAGAATGAAGAACAAAAATAAAATAAGATCCAAAATTTTTTTATTTATATATAGACAATCAAACCGGACCGGTTCGATTGACCCGTGACCGGGTCAACTGGTTCGCCGGTTTAATCGGTGGGTTGAACGGTTTTTACTAAATATTCCAATTTTTTATGCTGGCCGGTTTAGGAGGGCTGACCGGACCGGAACCCCATCCGATCACCGGTTCAACCGGTTGAACCGGCCGGTCCGATCCGATTTTTAAAACCTTGCATTATACTCAATATAGGTATATGGAAAATGTCTTAAATACTTTTTTTTATTGAGTTTAATAACTAAAAATGTCATTTGTAATCGCTTTTACTTAACAAAAATATGCAAATAATTTAGATGAAAAAAAAAATTACAATATTAAGGTTTAAATTGACAAAATTAAAAATTTAGAATTTATTTTGTTGTAAGGCTCCAATTCTGAAATTCTTTTATAATTTCTTCAAAAATTTATAGGTATTAATAGAAGTCGTATGTGTACTCTTGGGAGATGAGAGTTTTGATCTTGAAATAGTTTTTCACAAGCCTAGCATGGGCAACTTGATTTGTTTTACAAGGGCAGTCCTGCCACATTGCCGCTCTACTCAAGGAAGGAATAAACCGGTGAAGGGCACCAAGCAAGTTGAGTTTACAAAAGGAATCACTAAGGTCGACTGCAGTCTATAGATGAACGAAGTGACGAGCCCCTTTATACTGTGTTTGGTTGGGGGATTTCAGGAAGGATTTGAAAAGAGAAATAGAAATGATAGGTGAAATGTGAATAAAACATACTTACAAGTCACCTAGTTTCACATACCTTTTCCCTTTCCTTTTCCAAATCCCTTCTCAAATCCCCCAACCAAACACAGCGTTAGAGATAGGGGCGGCTTTCTTGTGGTAGTAATTGCGAATGCTTATGCAATAGTCAAGAATGAAAAGAGTAGCTAAACAATGGAAAACAAACTACCATCCTCACCTTCAAAAATGCTCCCCTGCCTAAAATCATCAGAGAAGTCAGAACTGCAGTCATTCTCACTCCCAACATTACCCCCCTCCAAATCCCGATTGATGGCTGCAATTGAGCAAGATTTGTAAAACCTGCCTCATGCTAGGCCTATTCGAGGGAAGTGGGCCAGTGCAAATGATCCCAAGCTTGAAAACACAAGTCATTTCATACAAGTAATGAAGTTCTTTAATCTTCTCATCCAGGGCATCAACTATGTGGCTTCCTTCTTGATTGTAATATTGAAATGCCCAATCGGCAAGGCACATACCTTCATTTTCATCGTTGGCTTTCTTACCAGTAACTAGTTCTAGAAGGACAACACCGAAGCTATAGACATCAATCTTCTCATTCACTTTGCTTGTCCTAGCATACTCTGAAAGTCATATATAATTTAAAATATGAATGTCAAAAAAATTAATGTAAAATAAAATTTAGGATTTTTTTAATTACAGCTTATAAGTTGACTTATTTTTTTGTCTTATATTTGACTTATTTTTAGTGAACGTTTTACAACTTTGAGGTAATTTTATTTATTTATTTATTTATATTTTTTTTTTTTTATTTTTTTATACATTTTACATCAATCTAGACTAGACAAATCTAAAAAAAATTTAAATTTTCAAAAAAAAAAGAAAAGAAAAAGAAAAACATCATTAAAAACAAAAATGCATAAACTTTTTAGGAGTTTTTCAACAAAATTTAACTTGTTTTCGTCTATAGTAGATTGTTTCAATATTTTTCCACATTTCCTTAATTTTTAACTCAGCTCCTAGCTAACTCTTACTGTGATTTGGAACCAAGATTTTAAATTTTGGGGGAAAAAAAAAAATTAGAGTTTGACTTTTGTAACAAAATAAACCGAGTTTTTAATTTTGTTAATTTAAACCATAATCTTTTGATTGTTTCAATCTAAATCATTTGTCTATTTTCGTTAAGGAAAATTGACGAAGAAAGAAATAAGTATTTTAGTCATTAAACTCAATGAAAAAATATATTTTAGATATTTTATAAAAACCTATATTGAATTTAATGAGTAAAACACAAATTACCATAGGTTTTGCTTAACGGAAATAGGTTGATAGTTTACATTGACAAAATTAAAAATTCAGGACATTTTTTATTACAAGGATCAAACTCTGGAGTTCTTTTTTTTTTTTTAATTTTTTCTTACAAATATTTTCGTCCATCTCTACTAGGCAATCTTTAAAATTTTGAAAATTTTCCAAACATCTATTTAAAGAAAAAAGCAAACCTTTTCAGATTTTTTTGGACAAGATTTAACATATTTTTGTCTTTAAACCAATTTCAAAGCAACTTTTACATTTAAAATTTTTTGAACTTAGCCCCTGCCAGCTCCGATCGCAATTCGCAATTAAGAGGTTTATTTTTTTAGTTATTTGAAAAATGTTATGAATGACAAAAATAAACCATTTTAAAAATAAATTAAAAAACGTTAAAAAAAAAAAAAACGTCTAACTTTAATTTTTTTAAAAAAATTCATTAAATACGAAAATAAATCAATCTATATGTTAATTACCTGGAGCAATGTAGCCAAAAGAGCCAATCACAGTTGACGTCGTATTAGGCCCTCCATGCTTTACCAATATCTTGGCTAGTCCGAAATCTCCAACTTTTGCATTGAACTGAGAATCCAACAAAATATTGCTCGATTTCACATCTCGGTGAATTACTGAAGGTTTGCAATCATGGTGCATGTAGCATAGCCCTCGGGCAGCTCCCACGGCAATTTTCAACCGCTTAGGCCAGTCCAAGACAACACCGAGGTCTGAATCCGATAAGCTTTGCCTCTTTTTTCCATGGAGCCAACTATCCAAGCTATGGTTTCCCAAATACTCATAAACAATAAGTTTTGTAGTCTCACTAGAAATGCAACTCAACAAATTCACCACGTTGGAATGGTGAATTGTGCCCAATATCTCAACTTCTGCTAGGAATTGCTTCTCGAGCTTTTGATCCAACTTGAAATTCTGAATCCTCTTAACTGCTACAATTTCACTTGAACAGTTCAACTCAACACGATATACTTTTCCCGACCCACCACTTCCGATCACATTATTTTCAGTCAAATTTGACAAAATGTCTGACTCTTTGAAACTCAAATTCAATTTCTGGTAGTAAGTGAGCTCCCACTTGGAATCCGATTCGCGGCCCTTAGTTTTAATTAGGAAGAATGTGAGTAGCATAGCTGATGCAAGTAAGACTGTTGCTATACCTATGATTATAGCGAGAAGCCTGGAGAATAATTTGCTCGAGTTTTCAAATCTAGAAGAGCAGATCTCAAGGCCGAGTGATGGATTACTTGCACAAAGACCGGTGTTGTTCAAGAAGCTGGCATTGAAGAAAGTATTTTCAAACTCAGATGGGATTCTTCCAGTGAGACAGTTGGAAGACAAATTGAGGGAAGTTAGCTTTAAAAGGCCAATCTGAGTTGGAATTTGACCTGAGAATGCATTCCTTGACAAGTCCAAACCAGTGAGGCTTGGTAAAGAACCAAGTTTGGCAGGAATTGAACCCGAGAGTTGGTTTCGACTGAGATTCAGAGTGTTCAGCGACTTCCATGAGACAATATCCGATGGAAGATGACCGGAAAATAGATTCCCATCGAGCAGCAGAGTTGTCAATTGAGAAAGTGTTGTCAATTCTTGGGGAATCGTACCAACAAAGAGGTTGTTACTTGCACTGAACACTGTTAAATGCTTCCAAGAAGACAACCCAGTTGAGATTTCACCGGAAAACTTGTTATTACTGATATCGAGTCGTAATAAACTTGGTGCAAGTGTTCTTGGAAGCTGACCGGTAAAGGAGTTATCGCTAAGCATCAACAATGTCAGATTGGTTGATGTCCAGAGACCAGCTGAAATACTGCCAGAAAGGCGATTACCATTAACCCGAACAATCAACAAACTCGAACAATTGCCAAGTGAGTTAGGCAATTCACCACTCAAATTGTTATCATATGCCGCAATTCCTATTAGTCCACCATTAGCGCACAAGTACTCCGGCACCTTACCGGTGAAATGGTTCTGGGCGACTTCAAACCCCTGAAGAATGGAATATTGCCCCAAGTCCGGTGGCAATGTTCCAGAGAGATTGTTGCTGGACAATGTTGCATATCTCAGTGATGGAAGGTGACTAATGCTTTCCGGTATCTCCCCCGAGAGTTGATTGGAAAATAGAGACAAAACTGACAACTCTGTTAGTGTACCAAAATCATCCGGAATTGTTCCTGTCAAGTTGTTTTCGGATAAATCGAATTCCTCCATCTTCAAAGCTTCAATGGGCTGAGGAATTGGCCCGGACAAGTGATTTTTGAAGAGATATACTATTGTTAAATTCTTCAGCAGAAGCAAACCACTCGGAATTGTACCAGTCAAGTTATTGTTTGACAGGTCCAATTCCTCGAGCTCTGCTAAATTCCCAATTGTTTCCGGGATTTCACCGATCAAACTTGAATCTTTGATCAATAGTTGTTTAAGTTTCCTCAACTGGGTAAAGGTGGATGGTATCGCCATTGGTGCAAATTCATTGTCCGACAGCTCCAGCATTTCGAGCCTTGACAGATTGCCAATTTCTGGCGGGAAAGAGCCGTTAAACTCATTTAGATAAAGCCGAAGGGTTGTGAGCTCCGGAAACCGCCCGATGGCTGCTGGGATATCGCAGGTGAAGTTGTTGTGGCTGAGGTTGAAGGTCCGGAGATGAATCGACAACCGGTCAACATCGCCTGGAATGCAGCCCACGAACAAGTTTTGGGAGAGGTCTAAATGTTCAAGCTTGGTACAGTTGTAGAGAGCCGTAGGGAAGCGTCCGGGGATGTAACTGTACTGGAGATCAATGGCGGTGAGGTTTTTGAGGTCACAAATGAATGGTGGGATTGGCCCGGTGATGGTTTTGTCGATGAGGGAAAGTCCGGTGACGGAGCCATTGGAGCAGGTGATCTCAGGCCAATTACAGTGGGTGGAGGAGTTGGAGTTTGGTGGTGATGGTGTCCAGTGGTTGATGGAGGGTGGATTGGACCAGTGTCGTTTGAGTCTGAGTAGGATTGTTTGTTCTGAATCAGTAGATTGGGAGTTTCCATGCAAGGGCAGGATGAGGAGTGGGAGGGCGAATATGGAGAGAAGGATTTGAAAAGATGTTGTTGGGGTTATTTTGGACATTTTAGAGGTGGGTTTCGCGGGTTTTTATGGGTGAAACTTAGCTTGGGAAGTGCTGGTGATAGGTGTTTCATAACTTGAAGCTGCTGGTTGGTTTTATAATGTGATAAGGTGAGCCAGAGTCAAGTTATGTCAATGGCTAAAGAGACAAAACTTGCCCGTCTGTGTTAGGGCGGGTAGTTCCACTTTGATTATTTGCATAGTTGATTTTATAAAGTATTTTTTTATATATTATTTATGAAAAAATTAAATCTATTTGATAATCGTAATTTTTTTTTTATCTCATTTTTTCTGATAAAATAAATGACAAATATGTTTTTCAATAGGGAATAGTTATGGCTTTGATTATAACCTATAGAGGTATTAGTTAAGACTTGATTATGAGTTGATTATACATATTGTCATATTAATTATGACTCAATGCGATGTTGATTGTGACATTATTTTGGTCATGATCTAAAAACTCTTTGATTGTATTGTAACTCTTTTTGTTTTTAGCTATGACTCTCATAGAATTGAGTTATGATATTTGTAATAATCAAACTTACAAATGTCATAACTTGTATATCGTACACATAGCATTAACCTTTTGAAAATAGACGATTTATTCTTTTGGAGACAAACACAATAAAATTAAAATGTTATGATCATTAAATTGACTTAATTTTTACTAGGAATGATATATATAGAAAAACCATACCAAATGAATGGTTCGGATTATCGAAATCAAGCCTAGACCTAACATACGGTCAAGTTCAAATTAGAACTTTAGAAAACTTAAGGGATTTGTAGGGCCAACCACGAGTTCTTTTTGGATTATCCGAGCTTCAATTTGTAAGGTCTTTTGTTTATATCATCTATTAAAAAAATTAAATTGATTTAATAATTGTAGTGTTATTAATTTATCTTACTTATCTCTTAAAAAAAATATATATTTTTAGAAACATGTTTTTAGTTCATTAGTTTATTATTTAATGTGTCAATATTTTATTAATAATAAAATTAGGAAAATTACTCACCACTGATAGTATGAAAAATTATTTACAAAATAATGATAAACATTATAAATATTAATAATTAAAATGATAAACATTTTCACTAATATATAATAATTTTTAAAAATCTCTCCTTTGAATGATAATTTTCTCAATAAAATACACAAAAGTAATGTAACTCATCTACGTCAGAGGTGAGCACACGTTGGAGTAGGGGTGAATGAAGTTTGGGTTGGGTTGAGTGATATTCCATTCGTCATTCGTCTAAAATTAGGTGGATTGTAAAAATTCAATCTGTATCCTTCCACTGGTTTGGCAAATGCATATTGAGCAGGCCGTGTGGATTGTGGGATGGATACGATTGATCTGGCGGTTTAGACTTTACAAATTTTAGGCATTTTTTTGAATTGTAATTCATAATTTTTACATTCTGCCCTTGCATGAATATTTTAAAAAATATGCATTATTTGTCTATAATAGGCCATGGCACTACACATGGATATTTTTAAGATATTGCTTTCTATTTTCACACAAATATAGATTTTATTATTTATACTCTATTGTTACTTGTTAGTAGTTTCTTTTTTTTTTTTTTTGAATCTACGGGCGGATCAGGTTCATGCGGGTGTTCGCTGGTTGATCCACCACCTGAACCATATCTATGAATTCTGAAATATTTCATTTGCATCCGTGCACTGAAAGACACACATCCATCTAAAATCAATTAGGTTGGATCGTTTCGATCGGGTTGGACGGATTCATGATCACCCCTACGTTGGAGGGTGCAACTCGGGCATGTTTAAATAGGTTAAGAGCTTGTCTAAGTTCAACTGAAGTTGTGTTGAGAGTGTCTAGGCCTGCTCAAGCCTGAATTGTAACTCGAGATTGTTTGCCTAAGCTCGACTCGAGTTAAACTCGAATTGCCGGAGTAGCCCGAATTACACATAAATTTCAATTTTTTTCTTTCTTTCTTTTTTTTTTTTTTTTTTTTAAAAGTGTAGCTAAGTTAATTAATTTATTAACATTAGACTATTTATAATTTTTCTTTTTATAAAATCATTAATAACATCAAAACAATTAATTTATATAATGTAAGAAATATGTCGTTATGATGATATTTACAATTTATGAGTGCGAAAAAATAAATAAGTAAAATTTTATATTGTATTACTTGTGTATGTAATATATATGCAATATGACCTAACAATCTAAATTACTTTAATATCATTTAATGGCTAATAATTTATTTGTAAATTTAATATTTTATACATGGGCAAATTACCAACACCCCCCCTTGAGGTTTGACTAAAATACGGATTCCCCCCTGAGGTTTGAGACATTACATCCCGCCCCCTGAGGTTTATATTTGCATAATAAATTGCCCCCTCATTTGTTATGCAAATATAAACCTTAGGGGGCAATTTGTAATTTTCCAAACCTCAGAGGGAATCTGTATTTTAGTCAAACCTCGAGGGGGTGTTGGTAATTTGCCCTTTACATTTACATATATAATTCGGGTTACGGGCTACTTGGATTGTTTGATATTTTTGCTCAAGCCCGCTCAAATTTAATTCGGATTTTTGCTCAAACTTATAACGAATTTAAAAATATTTTTCCCAAGCCTTAAAAAATTTCAAGCTGAACTTAAGTTATTTGGATTAAGCTTGCCCAAATTACACCTCAGATCTATGAAATAACTTTTCGTGATGGAGATGTGCAAGTTGTGAGAAACAAGAAAAATGCATAACGGAAGGACAAAAAAACGTAAATTATGTAAATGGTCCCTATAGTTTATATGATATGCTAATTTAGTTCATATTGTTTAATTTACTCGATTTTACCCCTTAATTTAATGGATTGTGTTATATTGGTCCAATAAATAACAGCTGTTAAGTTTGATAGACAGAAAGTTGTCACGTGCTCAAATGACTTGCCAATTTGGCCCCTGTAGTTTACACAATGTATCAATTTAGTACCTATTGTTTTAATTTGCTCAATTTTTACAAGGACCAAACTGACATATCGTATAAACTACATGGACCAAATTGATACATCGTTTGAGTTTCCGTCCACCAAACGTAACGGCTATCATTTATTGGACCAATATGATACAATCTGTTAAATTAAAGGATAAAATCGAACAAATTAAAATAACATGGATCAAATTGACACATTATGTAAACTACATGGACCATTTACATAATTTATCCCAAAAAAATTCCCCAAAACAATGACATTTTGAAAACACTACAAAGGGCACTATAGGAAAACATGACCCAGGATATCAACTTTGCTAATATGGAGAAATTTTATTATTTTTATATTTGTAATTTTTATAATACACATTTGATTTTTTAAAATTTATTATTTAAGATATATCAAGATCAATATTAAATATAAAATAATTTTGTAGTGAAACAATTGTATATAACATTGTTATGCGAAATTGACAAAATATTAAATTTTAAAACTAGGAAAAATTTAGAAAAATCTCAGTTTCGTACAGTTAAAAAAGTAATATTTTAGTTTTACAAATTTTATATTCTATATTGTTCATTGATCTCATTAGATAGGTTCCACAAATATAAATTTTATTAAACACAAATGGAAAAATTATACCGGTAATCCCTATGTTTTGCTCTTTGTGTCATTTTGGTCTCTACACTTTCAATTGGCTCACTTTTAACCCTTAATTTTAAATTTTGTATCGATTTGGTCCAATTGATAATATCGTTAGTTTTTTGAAGAAAAATTATCACTAAATTGGTTGAAGTGAACTCACTAGGTTGAATAAGTTTATAATTTTGCCCTTAAAATATATGACATGTGACACTTGTTTGCGTATTTTTCATAAAAAAAAAAATGTTTAAAATTGCCATTAATTGGACCAAATTAAAAGAAATTCACAAATTCATGGTCAAAATCGAGCTAAATGAAATTACAAGAACCAAAATGACATAATGACCAAAGTACTAGGACTATCATCATAACTTACCCAAATGTATAAAAGAAAAGTTTGGACAAATTATAGTAGTAGTCCCTGAATTTTGTTGGTTATATCATTTTAGTCCCTATAATTTCAATTGACTCAATTTTGATCATTAATTTTAGATTTTGCATTAATTTGATCTAGTTGATAATGTCGTTAGGATTCTTAATGGAAAATTATTATTGAATTTGTTGAGTTTAAGTCATTGAATTAATTAAATTTACAATTTTTGCTAAAACCATGACGCATGCCACTCATGTGCGTATTTTCAAAACAAAAATACTAACAATTAGAATCAATTGGACTAATTTGAGACAAAATCAAAAATTCATAGTAAAAAATTGAGCCAATTAAAATTACAGGGACCAAAATGAGATAAGGCCCTAGTATAAGGATTAGCAGTGTAATTTATCCTAAAAATTTTGAAACAACAAAAATAAAAGTAAATATCACATCAGCATCTTGAAGCATGGTCACTTTGCTAGAAGAAGCTATTTAGGCCTCATTTGGGAATTGGCTATTCTAGTTGACCTTTTGATTTTTACCCGAAAAAAAAATAAGCAAAAAAGTAAAAAGAGTGATGTAACAACTTGTAGTGACTTTTTGACTATTTCATCCTATTGACAAATGAGACCCTAGTGCTATTGGGGTATAATTAGATGGTGTCATAGGAGAGTTGTGATTGGTAACGGGGTGGGGCTAGGGATGGTCACAGATGGAGTTCGTAGTAATCCATCCCCGCGCCATATCATATCGAGGGTGGGACAAATTGGGAGATGGCAGTGGCGATGGTAGGAACGAGCGCGCGATGGTAGACGGGTTAATTTTATAAATTGTAGAATGAAAATATTAATACAAATTATAAATAACATAGTATATTAAAGTTAATGATCTATAGTTAATGAGAATTATAAGATATAAGATAAAAAATTAAATGAGTAAAAATTAATATCAAGTATAATATTTTAGTGTTTTAATTTTATTATAAAGAAAAAGTTAAATTATATATAGTATATAAATATATTGAATAAATATAATAGGGGGTGGAAGTCGAGTAGAATGGTACAAGGGAAGTAAAACCCATCCGCGTCTCAATTCCTCATCAGGGAGGGAAAAACCTATGCGAGGCCAGACGCGACAGGAGAAAATGACCATCCCTACCCATAATTTTTTGTTAAGACATGATGTTTGGTGATTGATGAAAAACATTGCCACATAATGCCCTTAGAGAGCGTAATAATTTTTTGCTATTAACATATATTTGCATATGTCGATAATTCTTGAAAAAAAAAATGAACTAACTACCTTTATTGGGATAAAATCTATTGAGACCTAACCTCCAATAGTTTTATAAAATAGGACTTGTCATTAAAATGTTGGATATTTTTGTCTTATGCTTTAAAACTATCTATAGTAGCGATAGCCCATATCGTGTAAACTCATCCAATATTCCATCATAGTTAATTGACTTCGAGTATACCACAAAGACCTAAGCAAGTGCCCATGCGTGGGCACCCACTAGATGTTTGATAATTTAACCCACTAAAATGGTTGTTGATGTGCCTTGTAGACATATTATTTTGTTGTAAGTTTTTGAGGGTGTGTTTCGAATTTATTATTGTTTATAGTGTAGAATTTGTTGAATAGATTATTCGTAAAAAAAATTCAAGTTATTTAGATATCTATAATTCATAATAAGACCACGTTTATATTTAGGAAAAATAAACGATTAGTATGATTTTGATAATTTCTTAGTGTAATTATTCGGCTTGATGATGGGATTATATTTGTCCAATTAATTTTATTTTTATATGAAAGATATAATTAATGAACTTATAATACGAAGAGATCAAATCATCAAAATATAGTCCAAACAAGCCTTACAAAGTATGACAGCACGGTGCTATCACAACATTCACCTCAAATCTACTAAAATGGCTAATTATTGATCATTTTTAAAGATCGTATCACATTGTCTATGTAATGATTTAAATCAACCGCATTGTGAAAGAATTTATGAGTAGCACATAGTAATTTAATTATATAAGACAATAATAACTCGCTTTGTGTTTATTACAATTGCTTATTAACTGAAAACACCACATCAACAATAATGTAGACTATTTAATAATCTAACTATATTATTATATTAAGTAAACTCCTTTTTTGATTTTTTGAAACTTTTACTATGTGACATTTAGATAATTAATAAATAAATAAATAAATAAATAACTACTCTATAATAACTTTCCACTCCACCACATTCTCTAAATAACTACTCTACAATAACTTTTTCTCTTCTCCAATAATTTACTTTTATCATTTTTCTATTTTACTATTTTTTTTTATTTCTTCATCTCTTTCTACAATGGGTTTCTCTTTTAAGGAAAGTATAAAACTGTTTGATTCAATTATGGCAAAGGAAGTACAAACCACTAGAAGACTATCTTTTGTTTTGTTTTGTTTTGTTTTGTCTTTTTTTTTGTTTTGTTTTTCTATTTTTTTATTTTCATGATAAGTGATCGAATAGTTTTCAATTTTTATATTATCAACGACTAAATTATTTATTTATTTATTTATTGGTATAAATTTTAGAATAAACTACTAATAGGTCCTAACCGTTAGAATTAATTATCATCGAGTCTTATTAAAAATAAGTCCTACTAAATCATCGTTAAAAATAATTTTTTGTCACGATTTTTTGCATATATCGCTAAGAATTGACAATTAGTGACTTTTTCTTGTCACGGTTTTTATAAATTGTCGCTAAAACTTACTATTAGTAATATCTTTCTGTGATGAATTTTTTCAATTGTCGTTGAAAGTTGAAAGTTAGTGACTTTTTTGTGATGATTTTTTTTTAACTATCACTAAAACTTATAATTACGAACATTTTTTGTGACAATTTTTGAACTGTTGCTAAAAATTAACAATTTGTAACTTTTTTGATAGTGTTTGATGAAAAACGTCATTAATTCTCACAAGACTTATTGGACAATAAGTACATCTATTAGGGCCTACACGTAAGTCCGCCTAAATTTTGTTTATTTTTTTCTTCCTCTCCTTTTACTATCATTCTATTACATCATTTTTTTTTAATATTTTGATTTTTCAAAGAAAGCGATTAAGTTTGCTGAAGATGCCCAAATGGATCAAAGAAAAACGAGAAATTGAGGAAGAAAGAGATGTAATAAAAGAAGAACATATATTAGGTTTAGAGATTAAAAAAGAGGTCTTTTGGGGCCAAAATTCCAAAGTTTTGATTGGGTTTGCAGAGGAAGAACAAAAGTATTCGTATTCCTTTTTTTTTTTTTTTTCTTTTTCGAGGTTGTTTTACACAAATTTATACAATTTTTTCTTTTTCTTTTTTCTTCTTCCAAAGGTTGTCTTACAACTTATATACATAATTTATTTTTTTTCTAGATTGTTTTACAACTTTGTGTTATTCAAAATAAATAACTTTTCAAGTAGTTACTTATCAATATTTATCTTTTGTTTCTCTTAATTGTAAGTGATCTAAGATTGTTGGATTTTTTTTTTCTTTTTTTTGTTAAAAAAAAATTCTCAATGACTATAGCGACCCCGGTTTTGCCCCGGCCTTCATTGTGTTCCGGACTCAGGATCCGTGGTTGAATATTGTATCCATGTCTTGTTTTTCCCCTTTGACTCTTTGCATTTGAGTTTTGGAACTTGTTGGGCGAGTTTGGAACAGGTTGGTTGTTAGTTGGTCTAGATTGTTGTTGTCCAGATTTTGGCTACTTCACTCAAGCGAGGCTTCTAGCTCTCGAGCGAGCCTTGTGTAATTTGCTCCTTCGCTCAAGCGAGGTTTCTTACGCTCGACCAAGCTTTGAGGGTTCTCAAGTTTCCTTCCCAGACGCAGCATTTCTGGGAAGATGAAGTTTTTCGCTCGAGAGAGGCTTCTTGCGCTCGAGCGAGCATGTGCGTGTGTCATACTTCTGAAGGTTCGCATTTTACGCTCGAGCGACGCTTCTTGTGCTCGAGCGAGGTCACTTGTTGTGTTTGGTTGCTCAAGCGACAACTCTTTCGCTCGAGCGAGGGTCGTGTATATCAATTCATAGCAGAGGAGTTTTACATCACTTTTTGAATCTCTTTTTCTTAAAAACCCTAGATCAGCTGTCTCTCTCTCTCTCTAAAATACTCTCTCTCTACAAATACTCCATGATCTAAGGGTCTCTCCACCCTACTCCCTTTGATAAAGAGTTAGAGCATCTTGTGGGCTATCTCCTGATCCGAGCAAAATCAAATTTGGCCACTTTTGAGTTTCTTCTTCATCTCCTTTGAGCTTATACACTTGAGGTAGGGATATTCTACACTTTAGTATGGTTTTTAACCTAGGTATTTGATGTTATGTAGAAATGGTGGGATTTGGGAGTGATTTGGGTAAACTAGGGTTTGGGTACAAATTAAAAGAGGGGTTTTCCATGTTGGGTTGTAAAATGACTTTGGGGCTTTGAATATGTAGCTCTCTTCTAATTAAATGGGAAATTTGGCCTTGGGGTTGACATTTGAGAAAAAGGGAAATTTGTCCTAATTTGGGTTGAATAATTCATCTTGTACATATAATGAAATTGATATGGAAAAATATGAAATTGGATGGGTATATAGATGAATGGTGTAGTTAGGTCTGTTAAATCACTCACCTATGGAAATTTGATAAATTATCTATTTAATAGATTGTATATCTGTTTAGAAATATCTATTTTGGGCTATCGGTGGATGATAGCTATGATTGTTGTAGAAACTGCATGAGGATTGGGTAAATTAAAACTAATCATATGAATTATGTCATTGAATATGACGGTTTGACTAAATTGTTGAATATGTGAATTTGGTAGTCATTATGTATGATACGTCCTTAAATACATTGTATATGTATTATTGTTTGGGAAAAGATAGGGGCTGTACTCCATTGTGTGGGAGGAGATAGGGGATAGACTCAATTGCAAATTAAGTTGGCCGAAGTGTCTAGAGTAAAAGTCCCGAAATCATATATATGGGTGCCGATTCCCTTGGATGAGAATTCCGTAAAATGGCAAGAAAATCGAAGTGTTTGAATAATGGTTGCTGTTGAAGTGTTAACAAATGAGTTGTAGTCTCGTTTGGGGTTATTTAGACAACAAGGGACTATATCTGTGAGTTCATTAGAATAAATGAATGGAAATGGAATGAGATATTAATGTCAATATTGATTGGTTAAGGGGTTGGATGGTTTTAAGTATTGAACATTTATCTAATGCTCATATCTTAGTTATATTTCATATATTACATTAGTATATCTCTGCTGGGCTTTGGCTCACCCTTCTTGGGAAACCATTTTTAGGTACATGTGACATGCCACCTCCAAGGGCATAGCTGGGGAGGACTTGGGGCTGAAGGCTCTATTTTTGTTGTTCTTCTTTTCATATTAAGTGTTTATTCAAGCCGAGGGCTTTACTTGTATAGAGCTTAGGACTCTTTTGTTGTAACCAAGATATATCGTGGAAAGGTGTAAGCCCGTAGGGCATTTATTTTGTTGTTAACAATTAGTGTTACATGCTGTAGTTTCAGAATGAACATTTATGAAAGTGTAATGCATGTAACACCTTTTCTAATATAAACTCTGATGGATGAATGTGTAACCTTTTCTATATATTCATAGATCTTGTGTGTGGTTTATTTATATCCCTTTTTAGGGCGTTACAACTTGGTATCAGAGCGTACCGGGTTTGAATACTTTGGATACGTGGGAAGTGATTAGTACCACAATGGGTTTGTCTCGCTTGTTAGAGACTTAAGTATGGATGATATGTGCTTATATGATAACATGCTAATGTGATTATATGGGTATGGAATTTAATTTCTAGGATGTTGACCGAGTCCATGGGTTTCTGGGAGTCCTATTGGAAAGGCACTTTGATCACTACCATTTCTAATCGGAACTCTAGCAGCACCGCAAGACGGTCATCATCTGGAAATGAAATTCGTATGTGTCTATGTGATTATGTGCTTATGTGGAGTGAATTACAATTGTTCATCATATTAGGACGTGAGTAAATTAGCTTCTTGAATCCAGACGACTTTTTGAGTGATCCCAAGGAGCCATTGAAGGCTGACGAGTGGTTGGAGTAGATGACAAAGACGCTTGAGATGCTCAGCATTGGTGACGGGGGTTTGAGAGTGACCTTGGCATCCTTCCAGCTGAAGGGAGACGTGGGTCAGTGGTGGAAATATGCGTGAGGGTGCATTGGTGGGACTTGGGAAGCCTTTGTTGATGCTTTCCAGGACAAGTACTTACCTGCTACGGTAAGGGAGAAGTTTAGGGATCAATTCTCCAGGTTAGTGCAGTTGAATACACCAGTGGCCGAGTTTGAGGCCACATTCACTAGTTTGTTGAGGTTTGCACCGGAGTTGGTGGTGACCGAGAAGCGTCGATGTTTGGAGTTCGAGAAGCGTCGATGTTTGGAGTTCGAGAAAAGGTTCCGGACCGGACTCATGTTTAGAGTGACCAGATCCATGATTAGGGACTATGGCCGCCTTGTGGAGGCTGCAGCCCATCTTGAGACCATAATGCATACGGAGGAGGAGAGGATAAAGGGCTCTAAGAGGAGTCAGGATGGCTAATGAGACAGTAAGAGGCAGAGGGGTTCTAACCCCCAGCAGTCCCAGGGGGCACACTCAAGGTCTACCTTTCCAGTACCAAGTTCGGGTTCAGGAAGAGGTGGTCAGGGAGACATTACCTGTTTCAAATGTGGTCAGTTGGGTCACAAGTCTCCAGCTTGCCCGCAGAGAGGATGAGGGCAGCGGGCAGCATTTTCTTCGGCTCGTTCTCAGGGCCAGAGTCAGGGTAGAGGCCAGCCGCTCAGTTGCTATCAGTGTGGGAAGGCGGGGCACTTGAAGAGGTTTTGCCCACAGTTGGGTGGCACACCTGGTGCGTCTGGTTTGAGACAAACACAGAGTCACCAGCCAGCGCAGTCAGTACAGGCCTCCAAGGCCAATCAGGGAGCCTCCAAGGCTCAGTCAGTGCAGCAGTCTTATACTCCTAGGGGTGAGCAGGTAGATCAGAAACCAACAGGGCGCGTGTATGCTGTTACCACGCTAGATCTTGTACCGGCTCCATCTGTTGTGAGAGATACCTTTTTGTTTTGCAACTCAGTTGCTAATGTATTGATTGATACAGGTGCATCATATTCATTTATTTCGTTTGCATTTGCATCTGTTTTGGGATTGGAGTTGGCACAGTTAGCGTCTCCTATATGTGTCGTGTCACCTGTTAGGGGTAAGATGGTTTTGAAACAAGGGTGTCGGGGCTGTGATATAGAGGTCACCGATCGTCGGCTTCCTTTTTCTTTTGTATTGATAGACATGTTTGGTTTTGATGTTATTTTGGGTATGGACTGGTTATCGTCATACCGGGTTGTTATAGATTGCTACCGTCAGAAGGTTACTATATGTACCTTGAGCGGTGATTGTTTTTATTTCTTAGGAGACCGGGTGGATAGAGTCTTATCACCGGTATATGGTTCGCGTGGACGGAGTGAACTTAGTTGTCTTCTTGCTAGCTTTTTGAGTAGTGAGTATGATGAAGTAAGAGTTGAGTTTCCAAGAGTGGTTTATGAGTACTCGGATGTCTTTCTCGGGGATTTTATTAGTTTACCACCTCACCGAGAGATCGAATTCTCTATTGATTTAGTGCCTGGCACGGTACCGATTTCCATGGCACCGTACCATTTTGTACCAGCTGAGTTGAGTGAGTTGAAGGTCCAGCTCCAGGAATTACTAGATAAGGGCTTTATTCGCCCTAGTACTTCACCTTGGGGAGCACCGGCCTTCTTTGCTAAAAAGAAAGATGGAGCCTTGCACTTTGTACTGACTATCGAAAGTTAAACCGGGTTATGGTTAAGAACAAGTATCCTATGCCTCATATAGATGATCTGTTTGATTAGTTGAAAGGATCCCATTGCTTCTCTAAGATAGACTTGAGATCGGGTTACCATCAGTTGAGGGTAAGGGAGGAGGATATTCCGAAGACGGCATTTCGTACGCGGTATGGCCATTATGAGTTTCTGGTGATGCCTTTCGGGCTAACCAATGCACCAGCTGTGTTTATGGACTTGACGAACCGAATCTTCCGAGAGTTCTTGGATCGTTTTGTGGTCGTTTTCATGGATGACATCTTGATTTACTCATGTGATATCTGGGGAAAGGGTGACTGTAGATTCATCTAAAATCAAGGCAGTGCAAGATTGGGCACAGCCTAAGAATGCTTTCGAGATCAGTAGTTTCTTGGGGTTGGTCGGGTATTACCATCGGTTTGTAAAAGATTTTTCCAGATTAGCTTCATCTTTGACTAAATTGACGAGGAAATGAGTCAAATTTGTGTGGAGTGAGACTTGTGAAAAGTCGTTCAGAGTTTAAGGTTAGACTTACCACTGCTCCAATCTTGGTTATCCTAGAGAGGGGTTTGGGCTATTCGGTTTATTATGATGCCTCACAAGAAAGTTTGGGTTGTGTGTTGATGCAAGAAGGGAACATAGTAGCCTATGGCTTACGGCAGTTGAAAACCCACGAGAGGAACTACCCTATTCACGACCTAGAGTTAGCAGTGGTGATATTTGCCTTGAAGATTTGGAGGCACTATCTGTATGGCGAGAGATTTGAGGTGTTTTCTGATCATAAGAGTCTGAAATATCTGTTTACATAGAAGGACTTGAATTTAAGGCAGAGAAGGTGGATGGAGTTCATAGAGGATTATGACTTCGAGTTACATTACCATCCGGGGAAGGCCAATGTTGTGGCCGATGCCCTAAGTAGGAAATCCATTAGTAGTGTAGCTTGTATTGCTATCTAGGAATGAGAGATGTTGGGTGCCCTTGGTGAATTTGACTTGCATCTGGGCGAGTCTATTGAGTCTGCAGCCTTGTTTTCTGTAGTTGCACAACCTACACTTGTGAACTGAGTGTTAGAAGCGCAGAAGGGTGACTTTGAGGTAGAATCCCTCTGGGAGAAGATCTCCAGTGGGAAGGTAGAGAAGAGTTTGATTGTGTATCTCGACCAGAGTGTGAGATACCGTGACCATTTGTTTGTGCCAGAGTCTTGCTGAGAGGAAGTACTCTGAGAGTTTCATCATTCACGCCTTGCGGTGCATTCGGGAGGCACGAAGATGTATCATGATCTGAGTCTCCAATTTTGGTGGATAATGAAGAAGGATGTGGCCGTGTTTGTATCGAGATGCCTTACTTGTCAGCAAGTGAAGGCCGAACATCAGAGGCCAGCGGGTTTGTTACAACCCTTGCCTATAGCTGAGTGGAAGTGGGAGCATGTCACGATAGATTTTGTTGTGGGCCTTCCAAGGACTCAACGGAGCAGTGATGTTATTTGGGTAGTAGTTGGCCGGTTGACCAAGTCGGCGCACTTTATTCCTATACGCGTATGAGATTTGGTAGATTACTTTGCTGACTTGTATATTTGGGACATAGTGAAATTGCACGGAGTCCTTGTGGCGATTGTTTCGGATAGAGATCCGCATTTCACTGCTTGGTTGTGACAGAGTTTGCAGAGTGCCTTGGGCACTAGATTGACCTTTAGTACTACTTACCATCCTCAGACTAACGGGTAGTCCGAGCGTACTATTCAAATCCTTGAGGATATGCTTCGAGGCTGTGTCCTTGACTTTAAGGGGTCGTGGGAGAGACACTTATCCTTAGTGGAGTTTGCCTACAATAACAGTTTCTAATCAAGTATTGGCATGGCATCGTTTGAGGCCTTGTATGACCGACCGTGTAGATATCCAGTGTGTTGGGCCGAGGTGGGTGATGCACCTTTGTTGGGTCCAGAGTTGGTTCGGGAAATGACAGAGCATGTGGCACTTATCCGTAAGAGGTTAGTTACAACTTAGAGTCGTCAAAAGAGTATGCCGACCATAGGAGGAGACCTTTGTCATTTGAGGTGGGTGATCATGTCTTTTTGAAAATATCACCTAGGTGGGGTTTGATGAGATTTGGGAAGAGTGAGAAGTTATCCCCTCAGTTTATTGGCCCTTTTGAGATCCTTGAGGGGATTGGGGAGGTTGCCTATTGTTTGGCGTTGCCGCCACAACTTTTTGGAGTACATGACGTGTTTCATATTAGTATGCTCTGGAAGTATGAGTCGGATCCATCGCATGGGTTGGATTGGACCGACTTGGAAGTAGACGAGGATGTCTCGTATGAGGAGAGACCAGTGAGAGTCTTGGATAGATGGGACCAAGTCTTGCGAGACAAGACAATTCCCTTGGTCAAAGTATTGTGGAAACATCACGGGGTTGAGGAAGTAACTTGGGAGCGTGAATTGGAAGTCCGAGAGAAATATCCGGACTTATATGTTGATCTTTGAGTATATGTTGAGATTTTAGTTTTGTTTATGAACTATAAAAACATTGTATATGTTTTGAATTATGAAAGCATTGTATATGTTGAATGTGTTTCGGAAATGCAAGTTTAATTTGAACATTGTATATGTTGTTTGAGTTTTGGAAATGCAAATATATCATAAACATTAAATATGTTTTGGAGATATGGAATATATGTATTGAAATTAGTTAAATTTCAAAAAAAGGCATATTGGTAAAACATGTTGGGCTATATATATATTGTGGATTTGTTCCCTTGTGAGGAGATGGAATGACCAATAGGTGGGTCATGGTAACGAGAATTGAATTGTGACCAATTTGAAAATTTGGTAAACATGGTTTTGAAACTTATATTAAAATTTCGAGGACGAAATTCTTTAAGGGGGGGAGGTTATAGCGACCCCGGTTTTGCCCCAGCCTTCATTGTGTTTCGGACTCGGGATCCGTGGTTGAATATTGTATCCATGTCTTGTTTTTCCCCTTTGACTCTTTGCATTTGAGTTTTGGAACTTGTTGGGTGAGTTTGGAACAGGTTGGTTGTTAGTTGGTCTAGATTGTTGTTGCCCAGATTTTGGCTTCTTTGCTCGAGTGAGGCTTCTTGCGCTCAAGCGAGCCTTGTGTAATTTGCTTCTTCGCTTGAGCGAGGTTTCTTGCGCTCGAGTGAGCTTTGAGGGTTCTTAAGTTTCCTTCCCAGACGCAGCATTTCTGGGAAGATGAAGTGCTTCGCTCGAGCAAGGCTTCTTGCGCTCGAGCGAGGGTGTGTGTCTGTGTTGCACCTGAAGGTATATATTCTACGCTTGAGCGAGGCTTCTTGCGCTCGAGCGAGCGTGTGCATCTGTTATACTTCTGAAGCTTTGCATTTTACGCTCGAGCAACGCTTCTTGCGCTCAAGCGAGGTCACTTGTTGTGTCTGGTCGCTCGAGCGACAACTCCTTCGCTCGAGCGAAGGTCGCGTATATCAGTTCGCAGCAGAGGATTTTACATCACTTTTTGAATCTCTTTTTGCTAAAAACCCTAGATCGGCTGTCTCTCTCTCTCTAAAATACTCTCACTCTACAAATACTCAATGATCTAAGGGTCTCTCCACCCTACTCCATTTGATAAAGAGTTAGAGCATCTTGTGGGCTTCCTCTTGATCCGAGCAAAATCAAGTTTGGGCACTTTTGAGTTTCTTCTTCATCTCCTTTGAGCTTCTACACTTGAGGTAGGGATATTCTACACTTTAGTATGGTTTTTAACCTAGGTATTTGATGTTATGTATAAATGGTGGGATTTGGGAGTGATTTGGGTAAACTAGGGTTTGGGTACAAATTAAAAGAGGGGTTTTCCATGTTGGGTTGTAAAATGACTTTGGGGCTTTGAATATGTAGCTCTCTTCTAATTAAATGGGAAATTTGGCCTTTGGGGTTGATATTTGAGAAAAAGGGAAATTTGTCCTAATTTGGATTGAATAATTCATCTTGTACATATAATGAAATTGATATGGAAAAATATGAAGTTGGATGGGTATATAGATGAATGGTGTAGTTGGGTTTGTTAAATCACTCATCTATAGAAATTTGATAAATTATCTGTTTAATAGATTGTATATCTGTTTAGAAATATCTGTTTTGGGCTATTGGTAGAGGATATCTATGATTGTTGTAGAAACTGCATGAGGATTAGGTAAATTAAAACTAATCATATGAATTATGTCATTGAATATGACGGTTTGACTAAATTGTTGAATATGTGAATTTGGTAGTCATTATGTATGACACATACTTAAATACATTGTACATGTATTATTGTTTGGGAGAAGATAGGGGATGTACTCCATTGCGTGGAAGGAGATAGGGGATGGACTCCATTGCAAATTAAGTTTGCCGGAGTGTCTAGGGTGAAAGTCTCGAAATCATATATATATGTGTGTCGATTCCCTCAGATGAGAATTTCGTAAAATCGCAAGAAAATCGAAGTGCTTGAATAATGGTTGCTATTGAAGTGTTAACAAAAGAGTTGTAGTCTCGTTTGGGGTTGTTTAGACAACAAGGAACTATATCTGTGAGTTGATTAGAATAAATGAATGGAAATGGAATGAGATATTGATGTCATTGTTGATTGGTTATGAAAAGGGGTTGGTTGGTTTTAAGTATTGAACATTTATCTAATGCTCATATCTTAGTTAAATTTCATACATTGCATTAGTATATCTCTATTGGGCTTTGGCTCACCCTACTTGGGAAACCATTTTCAAGTACAAGTGACATGTCACCTCCAAGGGCATAGCTTGGGAGGACTTGGGGCTGAAGACTCTATTTTTGTTGTTCTTCTTTTCATATTAAGTGTTTGTTCAAGCCGAGGGCTTTACTTGTATAGAGCTTAGGACTCTTTTGTTGTAACCTAGATATATCTTGGAAAGGTGTAAGCCTGTAGGGCATTTATTTTGTTGTTAACAATTAGTGTTACATGTTGTAGTTTCAGAATGAGCATTTATGAAAGTGTAGTGCATGTAACACCTTTTGTAATATAAACTCTGATGGATGAATGTATAACCTTTTCAGTATATTCATAGATCTTGTGTGTGGTTTATTTATATCCCTTTTTAGGGCGTTACAATGACTAAGGCTTTTGTTTGTTTATTTGTTTGGTTTTGTGTGTGTGTATAAATTCTGTAATTCTTTAATAGTTTTTATTTCTTTATTACGTTCATTGCAAAAAATAAAAATCCATTTTCATTTTCTTCATTTCGTTGATTGAAAAAAATAAAAAAAATTTGTACAAATTTTGGGTATATTATCTTTGTGAGTATTTTTTTTTTATTTTCTTCGTTTACAGATTTTGTGCGCGTATATGTTAGATGCTTTGTACATATCGTAGATAGATGTGAATTTTACAATACAAACTTGAATTTAAATTATATAGCTTATCATTCTGAGTATAAATATTTTTTTTTATATAATTTTTTTGTATACATTTTAAATATATATTAAAAAAAATGTTTGTACGACTTTGTGTTCATCAGAAGAAAAGTTATTTGTGTTCTTTTGCACATTGATTTAACATGTTAAAAAAAAAAAAAAAAAAAAGGAAGAAGAAGAAGAAGAAGAAGAAGAAGGAGAAGAAGAGAAATTTTTACTCATTGTGCTTTCAATTCTTTTTTTCTTTTTTTCTTTGTTCTATATTTCTTTAAAACGTAGGGAAACTGTAAATTGTTTCCAAAAAAATTTATATTCCTAACTTTTCAAAAGAAAAGAAAAGAAAAGAATGAGGATGTTCTTAAACATTTTTTTTAGACACAAATAATAATAATAAATATTAAAAAACAAAAAATCCCTTAATTCTTGGATTACTGAAAATAGTAAGTTGTAATATATTATGAAAGTTTACTTATTTCAGAAAAAAGAATGAGGAAGAAATAGATATTTAGAAATTTTTTTGACTTTCAATGTTGATAGGATATATATACACACTCATATATTTTGTAAGTCACTTATTTTTGAAACAAAAAGGAGAAGAAGAAGGAAGAAATAGATAATTAGAAGAAAAAAAAGTTTAGTTTCAACCCATCTCCATAGATGTTAACCGTTGAAGGCGTTGTTGTGTCGCTGCTGCTTGAAGCAATAGTTGACTTCCAATGAGGACATTTGGTTGGTGAAAAATCTAAAAACTTCCGAGATATTGATTTGTAATTACGATTCAATTTAAACAATGAATAGAAATCTCAATCAAATAATCAACAACAAATCGGCACAACGATTTTTAAAAAAAAAAAAAAAACCATAATTGGACTCCTTCAATTGTGATTAAAAAAAAATCATAGGCCAAAGTCAGAAAGCAATCCACTAAGAAGACAAAAAGAATTACATACGAGAACACTCAATTGAACCGAACCTGATGTGCCTCTTCCACCACCGTCTTCACCACAGAATTATTTTGCACAACGTTAAATCCACAATGCCAATGTTGAATCCACGACGATGAGCCACTTTGCAATTCACCAAAACTTCAGGCCCAAGTTCCCTGAAATCCATCAATGAACACCTCTCTTTTGTGAATGAAAAAAACTAAATCAACTCTCGTTGTTTGTCAATATGAAATTGTTGATCAATCGATCACCTTCTATATATCAAGAAAACTCATATAAACCACCTTCCAATATAGAACACTTTGTATTTTACTTCTCTGTGAGAATATGTAGGGGTTTTACCTTAAAAACAACGAACGGTGCGATTTTATACTAAACAGAGCCGCGAAGACCGCTTGAATGCACACTTTACTGTTTGAGTAGTGTGAGTAAATGCGGTGCTGACATATAGGCCAACCGCTCATGCCTTTAGAAGTTCAGAGACAGGCAGAGATATTGGATAAACCACTTCACTGCTCAAGCACACAAATGACCACTTGAGTGGTCAACCAACTTTGACTTCTTCTTGGCTTCGCGGGTGCTATCCCTCGACCCTGCTTGGGTGCTGCCCCAGACTTGCTAGGAGCGCTGTGAGCTGACTAGGCAACTCGATCCCAGTGCTTAATCAACGAAGTGACAAATAAGGAATGCTCAAGTCAAGATCAGAATATCAACACATACTTCTCTACACAGGCACAACTCAAGTTGGATTCGCATCTAAATTCTCATAACTCACAGATACAATAAAGCGAATAAAAATACAACTGAATATAATTTTGTCCAACGAAATTACCAAATACAAAAACCTAACAGTTGTGACTGTCACAAACGCATTTGAATTTTTTCTAGCACTTTTTTTCTCCAATCATCATCCATTACTTTATTCAGATGTCACAATTCAACAAAAATCATTATTTTATGGTTTTTTTTTTTTTTTTGTTTTTTTTTTTTGTATTATTGATAAATCTCATTTAGAGGTGTTCTAACCCAATAAGTCCACTAAGGAAAATTATAATCTAGTTAGTTCCATATATTTATACTTTTATTCCATGAGGTCCTCTCTCTCTCTCTTTTTTTTTTTTTGATTTATATTGTTTGTTGGACTATTATACCCTTATATCTATTGTTGATATGTATTACATAGAAAAAGGATATACACATTTCCTTTTTGTTGCTACCTCTATTTTGGTATTTACCATTATTCACGTTTTTCTTTTTTATTAGTTTCATTCACATTTGTGATATTGTTTCATTATGCTAGGATTTTGAAACTCTCTATTTGGTAAGATTTAGAAACTCTAATTTACACATGGTGGAGAAATAATATTACGTTCCTTCATTGTTGCGGTGAAGCTTTGTGTTCCTCCGTTGTCACTTTGTATTTGAAGTTCTATGTTATTGCTCTGTGTTCGAAACTTTATGTTTTTCCATTGTAGCAAGTTGAAACTATGTTTATGTCCAGTCAATTTTGTTAGAAACATATTCTTCAAAAGTGGGTTTGGTCTGATTTGGATTGGTGGAATGGTGAAATTGCATAGATTGTTAATGATAGTGATAATGATAAAGATGATGATGAAGATGAGGAGGTGAGTGATATTTTTATTTTTTATTTTTAGAGTGATTGATTTTATTTTTTTTTTTTTGTGTATTTTTAATTCTATTATTGCCATTATTTTTTTTGTCAATCAGTGTGCATGTTCACATTTCACATTGTTTGAAAGTTTGAGAAATAAGTGTTGAAATATAGATATGGACATTATTATATATTTTGCAAGATGTGAATGTTCACATATTATTGGTTATTTATTACTATACTTGTCTGAACAATCATTTTTTGTTATCATTAAACAATTGAAATATTCATTTGTTTCCCTTTCAATTTTGTTTCATGTTGTAGTGTGAATGTTCACATTGGTATGAAGTTAGTTTTTGTAAGATTAGTTGTATGTTAATTATAAATTGTGAACATTTAGTTTTTGTAAGATTAGTTGTATGTTAATTATAAATTGTGAACATTCACATTGTATTTTGGTATGAGAGTTTTTTTTTTTTTCAAAAGTTAGTTGTATTTTGTTTTTTTTTTTTTTTTAAACTATAGTTGTTAGTTGAACAATTATTTTTATTACTATTGAATAATCAAAATAGTCGATTTTCACTTCTTCTTCTTTTTTTTTTTTCAATTTTATTTTATGTTTTCACGTTGTAGTGTATGGGTTTATTTTTAAAAAAAAACTAGTTATATATTAATTGTAAATTGTGAACATTCACATTGTATTTTGATATAAGTTTTATTTTTTCAAAAGTTAATTGTATATTTGTTATTTTTGTTGCTATGCTTGTTAGTTGAACAATCGTTTTTGTTACCATTGAACAATTGAAATAGTCAATTTTTACTTTTTTCAATTTTGTTTTATGTTTTAATGTTACAGTGTAAATGTTTACATTGGTAGGAGTTATTTTTTTAAGGCTAGTTGTATGTTAATTATAAATTGTGAACATTCACATTGTATTTTGGTATGAATTTTATTTTTTTTGAAGGTTAGTTGTATGTTTGTTGTTTATTGTGAACATTTACATTATACTTTAGTATGTGTTTTTTTTTTTTCAAAGGGCAAATTACACTGACAGTTCCTATAGTTAGGGGCTTGTGTCACTTTGGTCACTGGCTTTTCAATTGTGACACATTTCACCTTCAATTTTGAATCCTGTTTCAAATAAGGACAATTAAATACCATTTCTTAATTTCAAGGACCAACTCGTCAATTTATTAAAATATAAACTAATTTGACAAAAATAAATGTCAGCAAAATATTTTTGAATATTTAAAAATTATTTCTACCCATTAAAGATAAAATTATATAAAACTGATAAATCTTTTACACATTTATTTATTTATTTATTTATTTATTTTATCAAATTAATTTTTATTATGTGTTTGGATGATGATCATGTAATGTGTGGTTATTTTTATTTTTATTTTCATTAAATTAGTTTCTATTTTTTCAAAAGTCAAATATGTGATATCATTATTAAACCAATCCATTAAATCAAAAAATCTAAACTAAAAACATTTCGTATATTAAATATATCGATTACACATTAAAAAGCCTAACAACCACCCATTACATGATTATTATCCAAACAAATAATAAAAATTAATTTAGTAAAAAAAAAAAATAAATGCTGAAAATATTTATCAATTTTACATAATTTTATTTTTGGTGGGTAAAAATAATTTTTAAAAATTCAAAAATATTTTTTGACATTTATTTTTGTCAAATTAGTTTATATTTTATCAAATTGATGACTTTGCCCTTGAAATTGAGCAATGGTATCTTAATTGTCTTTATTTGGAACAAGATTCAAAATTCAGGATCAAATATGTCACAATTGAAAAGTCAGGGACCAAAGTGAAACGAGTCCCAAACTATGGTGACTGTTAGTATAATTCGCTCGTTTTCAAAAGTTAGTTGTATGTTTGTTTTTTACTGTGAACATTTACATTGTATTTTGATTTTCATTCAGATTTTTTGTTGCGTTATTTTTAAAATTTTCAAATTATAAAAAGGTTCAAAATTCATAATTTGAAATTTTCGCCATGGAATGCAGGAGATATTTTCTCGAGAGATTTTCTCCATGGAATAAGGGAAAGATTTTCTCTCTAGAATGAGAGAGAGATTTTCTCCATCAAATAAGTTACTATTATTATGCATTAGTTTCAAAATAGAAACATGTGCAAAAAATTAGAAAGGATAATTTGGTCATATTACATTAAACCAGACTTAATGAAATATTCAAACAATAAAAAAAAATGTGTTAGATGAAATCAAACACTTAAAAAGAGAATTTACCAAAAAATAACCTTTATTATATTTTGCAATATTTGGATAAAGTGCTTAATGGTAACAGCCGTGAGAAATGCGTTTGATTGTCTAATTAAAAGGAATCTTCTAGATTTGCTTATCACAAACTAGTGGATGACTTCAGTGTTGATTGATTTGCTTATCAAAAACTAGTGGATGACTCACAGTGTCGACTTTCAATGAAGACATGAGGTTGTGATTATTCCAAACCAATCTGGTTTCTCTCTAACATTTTTTTTTTTCAATTATTATCTAACACTTTATTTAAATGTCACAATTTAACAGTTAATCATTATTATATTTTGCGATCTTTAATCAAATGTTGAATGATGAGAAAGAGAAATTTTTTTCCACAACAATAATGGTAACAACCGTGAGAAATGCGTTTGATTGTGTGGTCGAAAGGGGTTTCCACGACAATAATGACTTACAGACTTGACTACCAATGGGGACGTTTGGTAATGACTATCCCATATAGATCCAAATCTTCTTTAACACTTTTTTCTTTCAATTATTGTCCAACACTTCATCTAAAGATCACAATTTAATAATTAGCCATTATTATCAAATACGGAATGGTGACTGAAAAACAGAGTGTAGGAGAATGGTAACAACCGCGAGAAACGGGTTGCTTGCTTGTGTTGTCAAAATCGAAAGGAATCTTTTAAGGAAAGTGTGTCCATTGTTCATGGAATTCCACAAGAATCCATTGACAGTGTTGGCACTTTGGGAGGCAGACAAAAAATAAATTTGTAATTTCATAGAAAGTATTCAAATTGACTCATCAAACACTCAAACAGTCATCCAATCACAAAACAAAGAAACAAACAAAAAATAAAATAAAATAAAATATAAAAAATAATGATTCAATCGACAAAGATGGCCATCTAACACTCAACTATGGATGAAATATATTAATTTTTTTTTTTAATTACATATCGTATCGTATTATATATTGTAAGATATTTTAATACTGTAAAAAATAAGTATAAATAAATGTATAGTTATAGAAAATATAAATATCTTTAAATTACAAAAATAAGATTTCTTGAAAGACATAACTACATATAAAATGTATAATTTTCAATCTTTAATGCATATAAAATGTAGAGTTGAATTAAATTAATCGTAGTGCTGCCTTCACTTTTTGGTTAGCAAAAATACTTCTTTAACTAATCATTTAGGCATTTGGGAAGTGATTATCAACAAAATAAATTACACTCACATATCGGGAAATTTTATTTTCACACACTCTTTTATCTCTGTGTACATAATTTCTAAATGTACACCTTTATGAAATTGGTTTTATATTTTTGTTTTCAGTCCACAACCTCACATGTTCCAATTATACCCTAAACTAACATCCTTGTACACACACCACTTAAACCATTTGTTCCACAAAGAATTAATGGTGTAGACCTATTTTTTTATTCCACCTACCTTGAAAATACAGCAACATCTTTCATAAGAAATCTTTCAGCAAATCGTTCCATGAATCTTCAGATTATACAACAAACTACTTTATTTGATTTTCAGTTGCATCACGAAAAATAAAAAAATTAAAAAATTCAACAATCTAGTCAACATCGAAAAAGTCATTAATTGGCATCTACTTGTATCAATATTGATCTTGAAACAACATCGTTTTGTATCAAACTCCATTGAAGACATACAACTCTATCTATCTCTTATTTTTCATAAACTCTTTTTTTTTTTCTTTTTTTTTTCCTGGACATTTTGCTTATTTGGTAATGGTTATCTGAATGAAAAAGGTTTATTCAATTCTTAATTTCCGAAACATGTAAAAAATTCGGAACTTGGTTTCCAAAATAAATTCTTGAATTTGAAAGTTGAGTTCCGAATCCAAATTCGAAACTTGATTTTTGAATAGAATTAATAATTTTGACAGTTGATATCCAAAAAAAGTAACATGTTTTGGAACTGGTTTACCAAATTTAAATTGTGAAAAAAAATTTTGCACAAAAAAATTACATTTTCATAACTGCTTTTGTCGTAACTAGGCATATTGTTGTTTGAATTTGAATTTGCATTGATTTGCAACTCTTCCATCACAAAAATCAAGAATTATGGTGGATTCTAATGATAAAACGATATAATCAATGGAGTGTAAACTTAGAGAGTAAAGCAAAAAATGGAAAAACTATGAATTTTTTATTTTTATTTTTATTTTATTTATTTATTTATTTTTTTAAACTCAAATGGTGTATATTAATTTTTTTTTTTTATTCTTAAAAGATGTGTACAAAGATTTTTTTCTACATAATATTATGGGTGTTAGTGGATGTCTATTATGGTTATTTTTATTTAGGATATAATTGTCATTAAATTAATATTTCATTAAGTGTGTGTCTTGAGTAAATTAAGTGTGTGGAAATAGAATTTCCCTCACATATCTCCTAAATTTAAAAAAAAATATAATTAACCCTACTTTTTTAACATAACTGTACTAATCTTTCTTGAGATTTTAATTTACATAATAATTAGATCATTTTTCATCAATAATTTGTTAGCCATATGAATGAAAAAGAATATTGCCATCTCTTTTATACTCAAATGTATATTTATCTTTATTTATTTCAATGTCTATGTATCATCTACATTAGTTTCAATGCTTTAACCTTATTATGTCAAAAATGAAGGATTAATTGTATTTTTGTAACACTCCTGCATTTCGTCATCAATTCATAGTGTTAATTTAAGAACATTATAACTAATGGCATCAAGTTAAAGCATTAAATATCTGTTACATGGCTCAAAAATCATCTCTTCCCCCTTGAATTATTCATGTGTTTACATCATTGCATAATTACATTCTTCAAATAATAATAACAGTTCAATGGATAAGAGATAATACAAAATATAAATGCTCTAAGGCAACATCTTCTCAAGGAGTGCCATTGGATACACACACACACAAAAAAAAAGAAAAAGAAGAGGAATATAGTTTCCATCATAAAAGAATAGTCCTTCCCCGAGGCTTCAACACATTACACACAAAAGAGCCTCTGTGCTCCCATCCAAAAATACATCTCGATGCCAATCACTTAGGTAGCACGTCAACATCATCCCCTAAAAGGTTGTTAGTTTTGGGGTGATCAATCGCCCAGTAGGAAATACCATTAACAACTTATATAATTAATTGAGATACATATGATCATGCCATGCAAGAGATGAGAACAACTCATGCCCGTTCCTTTGTAAAACCACGATGCCAAACTAAGTCATGTCAATAACAAATTCTCATCCAAAACATGGAGTATAAATACGCTATGACTTCTCAATACAAGAGCCGTATACCACAATTACATATATATATATATGTAGAAAATAATCTTACATTTGCCAACTCTAGAAAGAGCGAGGCGTTGGTGTAGACACCCCATTTTTGACCACCCATAAGACTTAGGCGCTTGGTCCAGTGCACTCGACGATGAAAATTGCATCGTGTGATTCGAGTTCTCAACGAAGGAATTTAGGTTTGAGCTTTGAAACCGATCCCAAACCTTTCAAATTTGTATTGATTGTACCCCAGAAATTCATTTTTGCATCCTGAGTCAACCTGCATTGAGTTTGAAACAGAGAAACAGGGCAACACATTAGGGCTTGGCCGTGCCTCGATGGCAATACACACTATTCTGGGTGAGAGCCCACCAGCTGTCTTTTTTTGAAGATATTTTTGACTTGTTTTGCTCAAATTCTATAAAAACGAGGTTATACCTTTGTTTTGAGGGCTGGAAAATTTCTAAAGAGCCTATACACACAAGAGAGAGCTCTTTCTTCCTATACAAGTCATCTTTGAGCCAACCAAACTCTCTTGATCAATATCCATACATCATCTACCACCTTAGATCATAACCTTAGAACCTTGGTTGAGCTTTGTGAATTACAATTCAAGCTTAAGAGTGTGCTTGAACCAAGTTTGTGTTATGAACAAACGCTTGCTTCTTTGAGAGGTATAAGCTTACTATCTCTTCTCTTGCTCTCTTTGCTATCTCTTGTTATCTACTTCTTGTGTTTTTATGCTGTCTTGAATCCATTTTAAGTGTTTAAACTTGGGTTTGGATAGCTACCAAAGGGTAGAGAGAGTTAACACTCTTTCTTGCACCTTCACCTATAGCTCAAACCCTTGTCTTACACCCTTTTCTTTGCTTTCCAACTAGATTTCCAGAGTTTAGAAGAGGCTAAAAATCATGCTTTGAGGTTTCAAAAGTGGAGGGGTTAGCCACCTCTCCTTGTTCTTACTTACTAGCCTTATTTTCTTCGCTTGTTGTCTAGCTTTTTGGGCTCTTTTCATGCACTTCGAGCCACTGTTTTTCACCTATTGGGGACTATTTTAGGGTTGTCCTAGGTTATTTAATTGGTTCAAGCTTCGATTAGTTCGCTTGTTGTGTCATAAGTTCTCATATATAGCTTGTTGCATGTTGTTCTTAGCTTTTCTTTAATTGATTTTCATGTTAAGAGCCTCATTTTAATAAGCAACTTACCATCCATTTCTTTCGTTTGAGAGTTGTTTCAAACGATTGATGGTTATTCAAAACATGAGCTAGAGATCTATGCTTAATGCCTTAATCTCTACAGAGGTTCATCGCCAATGGCTTGGTCTCTCCTTCATGTTGAGAATCACTTCCCGCTTGACATGCTTCTCATTTAGTGGACATAATCTTTAATGGACGTAATCGTTATCTTGGACATATGGACTAAAGAATGGAAAGGTCTAAGAAAATTGTTAAAATGAACCAACCCACATAAAGAAAATGAGTTATATTGCTGGATTCGGCTGGACGTTATGTCGAGTCTATTGTGTCCAGGGTCATCTTACATCAATCCATGACGTTTCGATGAGCCTTGAAGCGTTTCTACCTCCCTATTTGAGCTTGCTTCATGATAAGAGGGAGGGGTGGTTATTGATTCATTGCACTCATTGATTTATGTCCAAAATCATGTCCTAACTCATCAAGCAATCAATGTACTCATTGATGGTTTTGGAAATGACTTCGTTCTTCTCTTGAGGCTTTCCATGATAGAGAAGAGTAGAAGGGACAAACAGAGCTCAGAAAATTTTGTTTGCACTATTTTTCACCTCAGAACACAAAAACAGAGTTTTGCATGAAATTAGGGCACGGCCGGCCCTATTTGGGCCCAGCCGGGCTTTATTGCGGGCCGGCCGGGCCCTAAGGTTTGGTAAACAGAGTGTTTTGCAGAAAATAGAAGGCAGTGGCAGAAGGTGAAACAGGGCAAATTCCAGGGAAGGCAGACATAGTTGCTTCTGAAAACCGTCGCATGCATGTCATCCTTATGCTTTCTAGTTCTATTAAATGTTGTAAATTAATGCCCTCATTATCATTGTAATTAAATATAATTAGCATTATTTTAATAATTATAATGTTTTAGTGTTAAGTAACTTAGATAGTTAGTTTTATTTTTTACCCTTGTTGTAATAAATTAAGTAGCTAACTTATTTTTTTATTATTAGTCTTTGTTGTAATAGCTTAGCTAATTAGTTGTTTATTCATTAATTTGGTTTTGTAATAGTTAGTTTAATTCGGACACTGGACATTCATTCGGACCCTCTTGCACGAATAGCAAATATGTAATAAGCGTGTACATCTTCCAACCCCCATTTCTTTCTCCCTTTTATTTATCCGCTTATGATGGTATAATAGAGCACCATGTTTAATTAGCATTCTCATGTTCTCATACACTTGTTTTTATGTACATTTGGGTTCAGCTTATCATACTAACCGATGTCAATTTCATTTTCATTATTTGAATACGTGATTTGGTACATGTCTTGGAATTGGATCATATACCATGCTCATAGCCGAGCCTACAAAAATTGCATAAATATATGCGTTGCATTAGTCACGTTGCATTGTTTAGGAACATGCATGTTTTCTTATTATTTTGCTTTGTTTGGCTTGCCTTGGAGTACTAGGTCAGCGTTTATTGCTTTAGCATCTTGCATTGCGTGTGATTGTTGCCATGTTGAACATGCTTTCCGTGAGGCTAAATGCTTAGATAATATAACTCTTTGAATGCCTATGGTGAAGGTTAATTGCGAAAATTGGGATGCATTGATTAGTGTACATACAAACTCACATTTTCCAAGTGAACAGTATTAAAAAACAATTTTCAAACAAACACGAAATCAAAGTGTTCTAACTTTTGCAAATTAGTATATAATTGTGTGCAACACAAAGTAACGTTAGTCTAAATAATCAGAACAAGTGCATATAATGTAAATAAGAATCACATCATGATTAGTAGAGGCCGATCTTTGATCGGGCGAGTAGGGTGCTCAATTCATGACCTTCCCCTCGCGTACCTAAGTTCCTCAGCCGAGACACTTTGGTAATGACGGATAAGTAGCCTTTGGCAAAAGTCTCAGGTTTCCTAAATTTCTCAAAAATATTTAGGTGGCAACTCTGTAATCTGACAAAGCAATCCATTTCTGACATTTGATTCAAATCGATTTTCGAAAAGAATTGCCGGATTTGGACTCTTTTTGTGTTTTCACTATTTCACATTGCATTTGGGAAATCAGATTTAGAACCATGGGAGTCCAAACTGTAGGGCTAGTCATATCCGAAAGGAGTACGAAAAGCAAGCTACAGTTTCTGGCGACTCTGCTGGGGATTTAGAGAACTTGACTTGAAGTTCATGATGTGAAATTTTATCTACATGGTTACTTTAAGTCGCTGTGTTTTCCATCTACTATTCTTGGACGTTTTGCTGGAGGCTTGCCTAAAAGGGTTGCCAAAAGGCTAACCAGTCATAGGCTCTGCTATGTTGGAAACACAACCCTTGGATCTGGATTACCGTTGTACCGCTTGATCCTCCTTTCACTTCTCGGTGTTAGATGTGAGAGGTATATTAGGTAATCTTGCCGAGGTGCCCTTTCGACCATTTGACCTAGTTGCATATAGTGAAGCTATAGTGACTATTCCAACTTAGGACAGGATGCCATGCATTTGCAGGATGTTGTGAAACTTGTTGTTTGAAATAGTGCAACCTAGATCGTGTCAAAAATCTAGGACAGGATAACCCTAGCCCCTCATAGGGGTGTTTTGTTTCTTTTACTTGGTATGTGCTTTTACAATGAGACTGTACATGATGGTTCATATCAGTATGAGTTTGAGAACAGAGTTCAGTGGGAATTAGGATTCTTCAGTTATGTTTTATCTGCTGTGAATTGGGCCGAAGTGCCGTCCGTTTTGATTGATGGTTTTTCTTTTTTTTTTTTTTGGCTAGGTAGTTTGCCATCATAGCTTTAGAAAGACTCAATATTTCCCAAGTTGTGTGGACTCACTTTGGCAGGCTTTGCAAAGCTCGAGACCTTGTTAGTGGCTAGCCTGTGTTAGTCTCACTTCCGCTAGTCACTCGACGAAGAAGGAACAAACAGTCAGTAACATTGGTACAAAGCATTCAACAAACACCTACCCGTTCTCACTCAAGCAGTTCACCAGCATCTAACTCATCTAGACCAGCAATGGCACAAAACACGGAGGAATTTGCTGCCATGATGGCGACTTTCCAGAGAACTATGGATACCGTAAACCAAAGGATGGCCGCACAGGATGAAGTCATTGCTGATCTACGACGCACATCTGGGGCATCTGCATCAACCGTGCATCCAATCCCAACTGCTCAACCAAACACAGATCCACCTCCACAGTAGAAAATCCCCAAATCCCAGATTCTCAGGAAATATTTCCCCCTGGCTCTGGTTTATAGGCCTTTGGTTCAATCCCCCGCAAGAATCTTTCCTTTTGATATCAATGAAATCGATCCAGCCTTGGTCAAAATTGCCAGGTTAGACAAAGCATTGAAAAAGTCCCAAGGCTTCAACTCCATTCCGAATATTGAAGACGGGTACATTGAGGCTTCGGTCAGATTACCGAAGAAATTTAAGATGCCCCACATCGACAGATTCGATGGAAGTGGGGAACTGATTGTGCACATCCACTTGTTTTTAGATGTGCTAAGTCCAATGGGCTTGTCTAGGGCTTAGAAATTATCGCTGTTTAGGAGAACCTTGTCTGATGTGGTAGCCATCTGGTATGCTAAGCTGGAGGACTCTACAAAGTGGAATTAAGAGGAGTTATCCAAGACGTGTAACGCCCTCAAAATAAAACCCATCATATATAAGATTAACATGCAGTAATAATAGAAAACGAAACATTCTATTATCCATCAGAGTATTACTAAATAAAAGCATTACATGTAACATCAAAATAAATGCCCTACGGGCTTACATCTTGCCAAGCCAACACTTGGACACAAAGAAATAAGAGTCTAACTCAATACAAATAAAGCCCTAGGCTTGAGTGTTTACATGTATCAAATAAAAACAAATAAATAAAAACAAGTCTTCGAGTCCAAATCCTCACAAGCTAAGTCCTTGGAGGTAACGAACCACCTGAACCTGAAAATGAAGTTCCCATATAGGGTGAGCCACAACCCAGTAGAGAAATACTAAACCAAGCATATGAATTAACTAAAGCAGTAGCATCTGATACATGGTTAACACCGGATAATCAATTTACAAATTCATGACACGAATGTCTACATTGCCTATGACACAATGTCTATGGCATAATTCACCTTCCATTTATGGCTCAGAACCTGGCCAAATAACTCAACTGGGGTTTCATCTTTTATTAACAATACTTCCAATTCAACAAGAATAACAATTCAAGTTAAACCTAACATAACGAATACACATGTTGGTATTATATCAATCACAATCAAACTCACTTCCATACTTCCCAACTGATACACATTTTGGTGATGTATCATATCAACAATAAATATAAATATTTCTATTATCAATAAGCACACATAAAAGTGATGCTAATGGAGTCCATCCCCTATCTCCTCCCAAACAATAAAACACTTCAATATAAATAAGCACACATAAAAGTGATGCTAATGGAGTCCATCCCCTATCTCCTCCCAACAATTCCGGTTTAGAGGTCCATCCCCTATCTTCCCCTAAACCGTGGAGTTCATCCCCTATCTCCTCCAAACCAAATGCATATGCAATGAAACACACAATTGCCATATACAACACATAATCAATACATGAATGTTCTGTATTAATTCAACAGTCAAGATAAATGACTAAATTTCAGTTATACCTAAGCCGCATGCAAGGTCTACAACAATCAATGGCTATCCTCCACCGATAGCCCAAAACAATTATTTCTAAGCAAGAAATAACTATTACAATAAATGTAATTTCAATAATTTCAATATTCTCTAAGGTAAGTATTTAAACTACCAAATACAACAATAAACCACTAAATTCCCCAATATCACAATCTTCCTTTAAATTAATTATATAAATTAATCTATGACAAAACCCTAAGGTTTCTCCCAAGATTACCAAACTACCCCCACATACCAAAATACCACCACTTAGGATTAAAGCGTATAAATGGAGTAGGAAATCCCTACCTCGAAGAAATAACTCAAAAAGGAGAAGATGAAGATGATTGTCCAAAACTCCAAAGTGCTCCAAACCAACAAGTTCTCAGATTAAAATGTAGCCCTCACTCTCCTCTACCTTTTTAATGAAGGAACTAGGGTAGATACACACTCTAAATAGATCAATCCTAAGAGAGAAGATGAGTTGGGAGAGAGAGAACTCGTAATCTAGGGTTTTATAAACTGAAAGGGGCTGAAAAACTGTTTTAAAACGCTTAAACACGATTTTATACTCAGCTGCCCCGCTCGAGCGGACAAACTCCCGCTCGAGCGGACACTCACAGACTCCCGCTCGAGCGGACAATCCCACGCTCGAGCGGCGGATGCACACTCCCAGCATCTCGACAAACCAGGTCCCCGCTCGAGCGCCCAAATCCCCGCTCTAGCGTCACCCACACACTCCCGCTCGAGCGGACAATCCCACGCTCGAGCGGCGGATGCACACTCCCAGCATCTCGACAAACCAGTACTCTTATAAAACTCAAATAGAGGTAACCATTAGAGAGCTTGGGCTACTACGCAGAATCGCAACGAATCATTCATTGACTTTGTTGCCAGATGGAGGGCAAAAGTAGCAAGAATGACAAATAGACCTACTGAAAGAGAGCAAGTCCGGCTGGTGGTCCAGAACCTTGAGCCAGATATGCTGCAGAAAATGATAGAGGCACCGTTGTCCACATTTGCTTCCCTACACGAGTTAGGGGTCCAGATTGAGAGTGCATTCAAGAAGGGTATCATCCACAAAACTAGTGAACCTGCCAGAAGACCATTCTCCCGGAGTACCAATGCTAGCAGTAGCACTATTCCGCGGCCTGTAGATGTCAGTACTGTTGTCACAATGGCCAAGATGGCTGATCCCTTTCCTACTGCCACAACCTCACAACCTTCACAAAATACCGGCCCACTCTGAAATCAAAGAATCTTCATCCCTTTCCATATGAGCCCGACCCGTGCCCTCAAATTGTTAATGGAAAAGGGCATCTCCAGCCTCTCGATCCTCGACCACTTCCTGACTCATTACCACCTAAACATGACCCTACCCAATATTGCATCTTCCACTAGCAACACGGCCATCCCACGGACCTATGCTACCACTTATGTCATGAGATCTAGGATCTCATTGACAGCAAGGTCATCGCCCCACCTTCTAAATCAGAAGTAACTACCAACTCGCTTCCTATACATAACCAAGCCCCCCGAGTCTAGAAACATTAACCAAATACATACACTACCAACCTCCTTTAACCCCAGCGCCTAAATTACCTCATCCCATCTACCCAAGCCAGAGGTGATTATTCCAGAAGGCACAAACATGTGCGTGATGGATTTAATACCACCACCAACCCAACCTGAACCCGTGGTAGTAGAAATAGAGAAGAAAGAAAGTGCACTAGGGAAAGGCTTGCCTGATGCCCAAGTCATAGAGAAAGGGGCCTCACTTGCAGAGGAGTACGACCCCAGGTTATACATCATGGCTGTCGATCAGCCAAAGCCAGTAGTCATATTGCCGGACTTCCTCAGCATTAACACTATTGGGGAGAACCAGTTAGGAAAGAATTAGAACGATTGGCCGGAACAGAGCCTTAATGACTTGGCTGAACTGGAAGAAGACCTGGCTGAGCTGGTAGAGGATCTAGATAACCTCTACTTCTTTGAAAAAGAGGATACAAGTAGTGTACAACTGGGATGGTGGGATCCAAGCCAGCCGGAAACAAGCAATGAGTGGTTGAGTGAGGAGGAGTCAGATGTTGAAAAATAGATAAGAGAGACTGGGAAGGAAGAGGAAATTGGTGCTAGTAGTAAGGCTGAGGCTGCACCTCTGATGGAGAAAAAATAGGCACTGGAACAATTTCAAAAGGAAAGGACAGAAGAGATCCAGACAAAGATAGCTCTGGAGCAGGGAAAAAGAAAAGGGAAAGAAGAACCCGAGACAACGGTAGGTGATGTCCAAGCTACCAAAAAGGTCAAATGGGAGCCCAGTGACTGGAAAAGAATGTTGAGGAAGCTCTGAAAATATCGGGATGCAGAAACCAAAGTTGTAGTGGAGGAAGAGTGGTATGATGATGGGGCAGGTGATGTTAACATGCTCCAAATAGAACCTGATGCTGGCCCGGCCATGATTGCAGGAGAGTGGTGGGAAGACAGCAACTTAGTCAAGCATACACTAACGAATGGTGAAAGAATGATACCCCTGATGATACCTGGTATAATGACGAGATTAATCACATGACTCGGAGTGGTCGGTACTTCAAACCCACGGCCTTAGATCAGCCGTAGTCTTCCAACAAAGAGGTTGAGAGATCAAAAGAAAAGGATGTTGAAGAAAACCTGGTCTTGAAATAGCTCAAGAAGATTCAGGTGGACATGTCAATCTAGGGGCTGATAATGGCTTCTCGAGAGCATAAGTAAGCACTATTAGAGGCAATGAACCGGACCAAACTGCCTATCGACACCACTGCTGACCAATTGGTATCGTTGGTTACATCTGGGGACGTTACGCTAGTGATATCTTTTATAGATAAGGAGTTACCACCTAAGGGTGCCAACCACAACCGACCTTTATATATAACCCAAGAAAGTCAGAAAAAGTGGATTCCGGTGGTGTTAGTAGATACCAGATCAACGATCAATGTATGTCTAGTCAGGACTGCCTATGCCATCGGTTTGAGGCCGGCTGACTTTACACCTACGACTCAGGCCTTCCGGGCTTATGACAATATGAGCCGGGATGTTATGGGAACGTTCAAGAGCCATATCCTAATCAGCCCATCCGAACATGAGATGGAATTCCGCGTAATGGATGTATCGGCCACATTCAATTTACTACTGGGAAGGCCCTGGCTGCATCAATTGAAAACGGTGTCATCAACGGTCCATCAGTTGGTAAAGTACCCCTTTAAAGATAGGATTGCTATTGTGTACGATAATTCTACGATCCATCATCCCCAAGGAACTACTGCACCATTATTGGAAATCATACATGGGGAGGAGGACGTGTTCCTTTCTGGCTTCTCTCTGGCAGAGGCTCGGCTGGTCCAAACCATCATGGTAGAGGATGATGGAAATTACGTGAGCGCTCAGTCCATCTACATGATGAACAAACAGGGGCATATTCCTGGATTAGGATTAGGCAGAAGTGGCAGGCAGAGAGGTACTGTTTCCAAAGAGATGAGTCACAACGCTCACGCTTTTAGGTTGGGATACAAACCTGCCGCTACAGATTGGCAAAAAAGGGGGGAGGAGTTGCGAGGAAGGATAAAAGCAAAGAGGGCTGGGAAGTAGTACGAGTTAGTCCACAAACCAATACGGGGAACCTTGAACGGACGTTTTGTTCGCCAAGGGAAAGGCTTCCCTTTCCATGGATTTCCAGAGCCTTGGTATGATTGGGAGACAAAAACTAGGTATCCGGGTTTAAGATTTTTTTCGGACACTAGTTACTAGAAGAAGGGGATGAGCAAGCAAACCTAAGCCCTAGCACAGATCAAGGCAGAACTGCAAGCCTAGATATTGAAGAAGAAGAGCTGTTGGGAAAAGCACTAGCTGACCTATTGACGAGTTCTACTGCTGGAGCTCAGTTCGTCAACTTGGGAGATAGTTTCACTACCTCAATGATTGGGAATACACCGGCAACAGATTTCACTAGTCTCATCGTGGATGCATCTGAGGCTCCACGTCTAGTTTGGAAGTTTGAAAAAGGCGTCATCAACAGTTCTGGATTGGATAGTGAGTTCGGATCTGATTCCACTGAGTTTGTGGAGTCGGAGTCGGAGTCAGATTCGTGTTCCTCTGAGTCTGGTACTTTTGGGAGTGGTAACCCGGATACCAAAGTCTTATCCAGGTCGTCTTTCAGCTTTCTTTTGAGTCCACTGTAACTAAGCATCCGGACCTTTTGAATGAGAATGTTATGTACTTTGCCTACATTTCTATGCCTTTGGTTTGTTGTACTGATCTTGATTTTCAAAATTTCGACTTAAACAAAGAGGAAGAAATTCCTCGGGTTTTGAAATATTTGGTTGATCATGACGAGGAGAGGCATGTTAAACCCTGTATAGATGAAATCGTATCAATTAACGTGGGTACTAGGGAAGATCCTTGCTTGGTCCAGATCGGGTCCACGTTGTCTTCAGAGCAACGTGAGTGTTTAATCGATTTATTAGAAGATTTCAAAGATGTCTTCACGTGGTTCTACGAAGACATGCTTGGAATCGATCCTGAGATTGTACAGCACCGGATCCCTCTCGACCCTGAGGCCTGACCAGTTAAGCAGAAGCTACGCAGAGTCCGTCTAGATTGGGCTTTGAAGACCAAGGAAGAAGTTATCAAACAGATTGAGGTAGGGTTTTTGCTTGTATCTGAGTATCTGATGTGGTTGGCCAATATTGTTCCAATTTCGAAGAAGGATGGTAGAATCGGAATTTGTGTCGACTTCAGGGATCTGAATAAGGCCAGTCCAAAGGATGACTTTCCACTACCACACATAGATGAGTTGGTAGATTTCACCGCCGGCCACATGTTGTTATCATTCATGGACGGGTTTTTTGGGTATAACCAGATTTTGATGGCACCTGAGGATAGGAAGAAAACCGCTTTCACTACCCCATGGGGCACCTACTGCTACTGAGTCATGCCGTTTGGGTTAAAGAATGCTGGGGCTACCTACCAGAGGTCTGCAACCACCATTCTGCATGACATGATCCACAAAGAGGTTGAGGTGTATGCGGATGACATTATTGTCAAGTCCAGAGAACGAGAAAGTCACTACACCGCACTAAAGAAATTCTTTCAAAGGATTAGAGATTATAGATTGAGGCTGAACACCCAAAAGCGCACCTTTGGGGTGACAACAGGGAAGATTCTCGGTTTTCTAATCACACATAGGGGAATTGAAGGAGATCCCTCCAAAATCAAGGCCCTCTTAGAAATGCCACCACGAAGGACTGAAAAGGAGGTGCGTGGCTTTCTAGGTAAAGTGCAATTCATAAGACGATTTATTTCTAAATTAACCTTGACTTGTGAACCATTATTTGGTCTCCTGAAGAAAGGAAAGAAATTTCAATGGGACGATCGCTGACAGTTTGCCTTTGAGCAGGTCAAGCAGTATTTGCAAAATCCGCCTGTGTTGTCACCACCAGAATTGGGGAAACCATTGATCTTGTACCTGTCAGTGACGAATTCGACTATGGGGTGCATGCTAGCTCAAGAATCTGATGCCGAAGTAGAGAAGGCCATCTATTACTTGAGCAAAAAGATGCTAGACTACGAGACCCGCTACACTCCCCTGGAGAAAACTTACCTAGTCTTGGTGTGGGCTACCAGAAAGTTGAGGCACTACTTGTTTGCTCATTCTGTAATCTTGGTTTTGAGATTAGATCCCATTAAATATCTTTTCAAAAAACCAGTGCTTACGGGTAGGCTAGCTTGTTGGTTTCTTCTTCTCTCCGAATTTGATCTCAAATATGTCACACGAAAGTCAGTTAAAGGGCGAGCTGTGGCAGAATTCCTGGCGGATCATCCGGTAGAAGGAGATGAAACAGTGGAATACCTGCTCCCAGATGAAGAATTCTGCATGTAGAAGAGGAAACGTGGACGATGTACTTTGACAGGGCGGCTAATTAGTACGGTTATGAGATAGGTGTGTTGCTCATAACACCCGATGATTCCCATATACCCTTAGCGTTCAAACTCCGGTTCAGAGTGTCCAACAATGAAACAGAATATGAAGCGTGCATTGCTAGTTTGGAAGCTGCCCTAAAACTGGGGGCAAAAAGGCTAGACGTCATTGGAGATTCAAATTTGGTTATCTTTCAAGCTAACGGGGATTGGAAGGTCAAAGAAGAGAACATGAAGATATATCATCAGGCCTTGGATATTTTGATTTCTAGCTTTGAAAAACTGACGTTTACACATTTGTTGAGAGAGAGCAACCGGTACGCTGATGCATTAGCAACTCTATCTTTTATGGTAAACATCTCGCTAGGAGTAAAGATGCGTCCAATCATTATTGATCAGAAGTATACGCCCGCTTACCAGATTGTCGCCGCAATAGTTGAAGTGCAAGACAAAAACCAATGGTATTACGATATTTGGAACTTTTTGGAAAAAGAGACGTATCCACTAGGGGAAAATGCCAAAGGTCAACGAGGAATACGACATATGGCCGTCCAATTTATCATCTGCAGGGGCAAATTATACAAAAGAGCACATCTGAGAATGCATAAGCTATGTGTTGAAGAAGAAGAAGCAAAACGTCTTATGGAGGGCATTCATGGGAGAGAGTGCGGAGCCCATATGAACGGTGTGATGTTGGCTCGAAAAATCCTTAGACAAGGCTACTGCTAGTCAACCATGGAAGAGGATTGCATTAGTTTTATACGGCGATGCCATAAATGTCAAATTCATGCCAACCGTATGAACATTTCACCGTATAAGTTGTAAAATATGACTTCACCATGGCCTTTCTTATTCTGGGGAATCGACGTTATCGGTGCAGTCACACCAAAGGGATCAAATGGTCATGAGTTCATTTTGGTAGCAATCGACTACATCACGAAATGGGTGGAGGCCCAGTCTTACGCTGTATTAAAGGCATCGCATGTGGCTAAGTTCATTAAGAATAACATCATCTGCCGATATGGGGTTCCAAACGAGATTATTTCTGATAATGGCTCACACTTCAAGAAAAAGGTGTTGGATCTGCTTGAGAAATATAACGTGACTTTTCACAAGTCATCAACATACAGACTGCAGATCAATGGAGTTGTTGTAAAAAATGGTGGAAACTTACAGGGACTCGCTGGATAAATTGTCGTTTGCGCTCTGGGGCTACAGGACTTCAATTCGAACATCTACAGGGGCAACCCCCTATTCTCTCATCTATGGGATGGAGGTTGTTTTGCCAATTAAAATTGAAGTGTCGTTGCTGCGAGTTATGGCCGAGTGTTAGATAGCAGAGGCGAATTGGCAATAGATTAGGTTCGAGGAATTAATGTTGTTTGATGAGAGAAGACTGAGGGCATTGTATCATGTCTAGGGCTACCAACGCCGAATTGCCAAGGCTTTTAACAATAAAGTTAAGTCCAAGAATCTCAAGGAGGGAGACATGGTACTGAAAGACAACCAGGCTCCCATCCACAACCCTAGGGGCAAGTTCAAACCCAATTGGATTGGTCCTTATATCATCAAGTCAATCTAGTTAAGAGGGGCGATTATTCTTATGGACTTGGATGGCTTGAAGTTTTCACAACCGATCAATATGGACAAGTTGAAGAAATAATACCCCTGAGAGGCTCGCCAGGCCGAAAACCCGAAAGGGTGACCTAGGCAAAAGTTAGAGCAAAAAAAGTTAGAAACAAAGAAAAACTAAGATCGCAAGGTTGAAAACCGTAAAGGGAAACTTTGGCAAAAGTTAGAGCGCAAAAAGAGAGAGTTAATACTTGAGTGAACTTGAACCGAACTACGTAAGGCCTGATTCCCATCTTTAGGGTACGTAGGCAACTTCATCCTAAAGTTCGGCTACAACCATCTCCAAATCAATTGTCCTATTCATTCGTATTTGATTAGGTCATCTTTTTCCATTGTCGGTTAGCGCGGTTGTGTGATCTTTATGTTGGTAGAAGGGCCAATATGGTGAATATGGTTATGAGCAGTCGTGATCTGTTGATTCGGGGCCGTACATCTTGAGGATGGGTTTTGAGTGTGTCAGGTGATGACCATTTCCGGAAACGGTTTTGAAAAGTTTTAATAGAAGTCAATTTTTCTCAAAATTTTACTCTTTTACAACTTGGACCATTTTTGGGACTGAAAAGAAATTTTTAGCACTCACAACTTTAATTTTATTGATTTGAATACAAGTACATTCTCCAACTCTTTGATTTAGACCAAAGTTGCTTTTACTTCATAAAACTTGAAAAGAAAGATCAAAGTAGTGAACCTAGGGGCACAACCAAGTCAGGTAGCTCTATGTCTTCTACTTGCACTCATGGAAGTTTCCGTAGCTAAAGATGGCCCAACTTGTTCTTCCTCCTCAAGCCATGCGAAACACTCGCTAGAAAGGGCATAACTGAAGCTAGGGGCAAGGGCCAGAAGCTCCCTTGTCCTCCAAGCAGTAAGGTATCGAGACAGGTGTGAACCATAAATGGGAAATGAAGCCGGGTATTCCACCTCCTCATCTGGACGTGTCTGCTCATATCCAAACTGGCGTTTGAATCGAAAGGAGAAATAGAAAATGTAGTGTGTGAGGCCAAGCAACTGTATGCCTGGCTACCGAGACATGTTGTAGCTCATCTCAGTCAAAGTAAGCCAGGGGCAACGCTAAGTTATGTCAGCTGCAGATCTACTGCACATCTAATCACACCACAACCCTTCTAAAGGGAAATTCACTAGCCATTGGCAAAAGAAGTAAGCTCTAGCTGAGTACTCGGGGCAAGTGTCCACTACTTGCAGTTTATCCATAAGCCATACCTAGGGAGGGATGAAAAATAAGAGAGATTAAAGAATAGAGAGGTGTACGATGAGGGAAAAGTAAGGAATAGGTTTTGAGAGAAGAACAAAGATTGAGTGCCGAGTGATATGAGAATTATAAATTATTATGGTGAGAGGCAATACTTGAAGAAGTAGCGGACTCCCTGCAAAGCGGGTAGTCTGTCACCAATGAAAGACATCCAAACCCATCAAGGTTTTTGTGAGAACTCGAATATGAAAATAAAATGAATAATTAAATAATAATAATTTTACAAATCCCAAATATTTTGCTTGTACATCTTTAAGTGCAAAATTAAATATTGTTGGAGGGTCTTTTAATTAATTTTAAACCAAAAATAAATTCATGGTGAAAGTCTTTAATTTAGAGGCAAGATTTATTATTAAAATATATATACATATAGAGAGGAGGGTTGACTTGAACTCTAGACCGCAAAGTTAATAAATAAGGTACTTACCATTTGAGTTGCATATAGCTTATATATGTACTAGCGTATGCCCGTTCCTGAAGACACGGTGTAAATAATGTTAGGACTAGAATATAATTGTAATCCCAATACTATTTAAGTTTATTTTTTAATTTGGTAAATTCACAAATTTATTATAAAATTTTGGACTTCTCACAAAACTCCTCACGAAAACTCGCTTTTCCTTATACAATATATAGCTAGATAGATAGATGTGCCTGACATACATACAATTTCCATGGGACATACATACAATAATGCTTTTGCTTGTATAATTATATGGAATTGTATGTATGCCCGTAATGTCCTAGTGTATTACGAGCATACATACATTGTATGGAAAATATGTGTAAAATATATTGAACAAAAAGGAGAAAATAAAAATAAATAAACAAATAAAGAGGAAAATAAAAATGGGAGAAAATAAAAAAACAAAAACAAAAGAGGGAGGAAGATGGGATCATGGGAACATGAAAGGATGGGTGAGAAAAGGAAAAAGTAAGAGAGAGAAGCGGAAAAATATAAAATGTACATGTAGGACATTTTTTGGAAAATATATCTAAGCCATTATTTTATAATTTGAATAGATCTGAGTCATCCAAATGTCTTAAATAGGACAAAAATATGTTGAAGATTCAAAAACTGTCTTGCTTTATAATATAGATGTTGAATATTCGTATAAGGTCTAAATTTATGAAGTCTTTCAGGTATTCAATATATTTAAAAATAATAATTAATTATTCAAATTCATTTAATTTGTGGACTATAAAATTCATTAATTTAATCTCCATTACACACAGTAAAATCTGGCTCCTAATTCCAGAATCGTAGACTTTTCCATATAATATGAATAAAAATAAGTGAACAAAAAGGAAAAATTAAAAAAAAAAAATAGAGAGAAAAATAAAAATGGGAGAAAATAAAAAAAATAAAAAGAAAAGAGAGAGGAAGGTGGAATCATGGGAACATGGAAGGATGGGTAAGAAAATGAAAAGGTAAGAGAGAGAAGCGGGAAAGTATAAAATGTACATGTAGGACATTTTTTTGAAAAATATATCTTAGCCATTATTTTATAATTTGAACAGATCTGAGCCATCTAAATATCCTAGTAGGACAAAAATATGTTGAAGATTCAAAAACAATCCTGCTTTATTATATAGATTTTGTATATTTATCTATTTATTTGACTTATGTGTGCCTACCACTAGTATAAAATAAAATAAACACAAACCCTTCTCTATTATTTATTCACCACATATAGTAGCAGCATCATCAGTAGTAGCAGCCACACTAACGGGAAAGAGATTGAAAGAGAAGAAGAAAAAAAGAAGAAGTTGCAATCAAAAAAGAACTTTTGGGTGTGTGGTAGGGCTTTTAGGTGTGTGGTAGGGTTCTAGCTTTCTTCTTTATTTTGTTTTTGTTCTTTATCCTTATTCTATTCTATGATTTAATTCAATGATGGAGAGGTTGTAGATGTATGTATTTTGTGTATATATGTACTGTTAAGAAATCTGAGGAGTTAAATTCATGTATAAAGAATGGGTGTAATTCTTAGTCCAAAAATTCTGCACAGAATCACAAACTTTAAAAATCAAGAAACCATATCAAATGGATGAATTTTGAACTGAAATTTTTACAGTAGATTAATTACATATTGAATTGCATATCAGAATTTTCTCATAATTTTTGGGAGTCAAAATCTATATTAACTGGTCCGTTCAAATCTGTCCAAAAACTGATGTAAAACAATAACTTTGAAAATGTCGTTCTCTTTGGGTATAAATTCGAAAATTATCAAATCAGTGTCATTAGAATTGGTTACGAGTCTAGTTTCTTAAATTTTTGGCCTTGCATTGATTGCTCATGTATACTAAGAGAACCATTAAATTTTTTAAAGTGCTGTAGAAAACAATCTGTTTGGGTATAATTAATTGTGAATAATTATTTTGATAAGCAAACCAAGTAAAGCCAGTTGGGTTTGAAACTTAGAATATATTAGTTGATATCTGGAGGGTTTTGGAATTTTTCTAATAGCGTCAAGTGGGTTTTTAATTTTTAAAGTTAGCGAATAGATTGGGAAAACTTGTTTAAAATTCTGTTTTAACTTAAGGTTACTTTTAATTAAGTTTCGATCTGAACGCCTGTCTTGGGCAATTTTTGACCTTGAAGAGCATGAACTTAACTTTTAATTAAGTTTCGATTTGAACCCATGTCTTGGGTAATTTTAGACCTTGAAGAACATGAACTTAGGTATTATTTAAGAGTAACAGTGAGTTGAGTTGAGCTGTGTTAGTGCGCTTTAGTTTGGGGTTACTTAGTTCTTATTCTTTAGTATTTTTTAAATTAGTAGTGACGTGTAGTTTTCATATTTGGTTTAGGTCACTAGTTGGACTTTTATACTCTATTCGAGGATTACATTGTTCCGTTTTCAGGTGAGTAGTTGCATGCTACATATTTTTATAAATATTCCCCCACCCTGAATTGTTGGAAAATTGAATTATTGTTTCAGGACTAAACTGTTTTGATAAATTATAATAGTATCAATGGAATTAAATTATTTTTGAAACATGTGTAAACCTGGCATACTGTAAACTATTTGTTATGGTCTCATGTTTATAATGGTGAACTACCATGTTTTGCGAAATTGAATTGTGTTGATTATCGGGACCATCCGTATATTTAGTCTAAGGAAATTATCCCATTGTGTGTGGTGACTTTGGCCACCAGGGAAAAGATCCGGGTTGGGCCGTGATGACTCTAGTGCTCAATGATTGTAAGAAAAAGACCTGGGTTGGGTTGGGTGACCTTCAATTGGATCGTCTTAGAGAAAAGGTCCGGGTTGCCATCCCAAGGATGACTCTTGGTTCGATATTGGATCCAACGCGCATATTGCCTTGAGAGCTGTGTGGCATGTTACTTGTTATTCTTGGTACCTAGGAAATTATTGGTGTTCATGTTGTAATCTATTTTAAGGGGAAAATGTCATTTATCATGTTCTTGAGAGACATAAGTATTTTAACCGTTGAACTACGGAACCTTCTTTTTGAAATAGATTATCTTTATCAAAACTGTATGCCAATCTAGTTTCTGTGACATATATCTTATTTTTTAATTGAACCCTGTTTTCAAAACTGTATTTACTATCCATGTTGCTACTCACTGAGCTATCAACTGACTTAGCTGTTTATCATTTCCAAGTGTTAGAAGGACTTAGAGTGGAGCGGGGACTCAATTGCATAGACCTTTAGGATATTCATTTATATTTTTTTAGATTGTTATGTCAAGTTTGTGCATATTTATTTTTATTTTTATTGATGTTCATTTAGGATTATTTTGATATGTGGACTGTTTATATTCCATAAGTTTCGATGGTATTGATTACGGTTGGTTTTGCCGTTTATACTTGTGGCGTGTCATTGGATTGAGTTTGGTTATTTATTACTAGGCTATTGTATAGTTGTTCAATGTGATTATGGATTCGTGTTTAGGCTTACGTGTGCCTTGGGCTAAGGCATTGTGGCCCACGGCTAATCATACCCGGGTTTGGGGTGTGACAGTTTCGGCCAAGTCTAGGCCCATGTAACTCCTACCCTTTTTCAGACATTGGGCCACTTCGATCAACCGGATGTTGGCTCCACCGGAACTAGGGGCAAGGAGGAATTGTGCAAGAAAACATAAACAGAGAGCATGTTGCCGATAACCTCGCCAGAGAAGGTCACTCATGTCTCCAATAGCAGAAAATCGATGAACTAAGTCGGGGATGTCTAGCTCCCCATCATGGGCTAAGGACCGAGCCTCATGTGTTGGAAACCCACGCATCCATCCTAAAGCCTGGGCATGGCCAAAATGGGGCTTATGCATGATTTCTTTGTCACGCCGGGATTTCCATCAATGCTTGAAATTCTTCGATTGTCGGACAAATCTCTTGTGATCCAAAGTGAAACACATGTGTGATCAGGTTCCAGCATCGAGTAGTGGCGTGGAGGAACAAAAAACATGTAACGCCCTCAAAATTCAACCCATTAAATATAAAACAAAACATGCATTATTAAAAGAAAACATTATTTATTACATCAATCATTAGAGTCTTACGAAATAAAATACCATAATAAATGCCCTACGGGCTTACATCTTGCCAAGCCAACACTTGGACACAATTCACTGAGTTCTAACTCAAAAACAGATAAAGCCCTAGGCTTGAAAGATTACATTGTTCAAATAAAACAAATAGAAATAAGACAAGTCTTCAAATTCAATTCCTCACAAGCTAAGTCCTTGGAGGGAGTGAACCACCTGAACCTGAAAAATAAAGTTCCCATATAGGGTGAGCCACAGCCCAGTAGAGAAATACTAAACCAAGCATAAGAATTAACTAAAGCATTAGCATCTGATACATGGTTAACACTCTACAATCAAGTTACAATTTTCATGACACAAATGTCTACATTGCCTATGACACACTGTCTATGGCACATTTTACTTCCCACTTATGGCTCAGAACCTGGCCAAATAACTCAACGGGGTTTCATCTTTTATTAACAATACTTCCAATTCAACAGGAATAACAATTTAAGTTAGACCTAACCATAACAAATACACAAGTTGGTATTGTATCAATCATAACCAATTCACTTCCATACTTCCCAACTGATACACATTTTAGTGATGTATCATATCAACAATAAATAGAAATATATCTATTAATCAATAAGCACACATAAGAGTGATGCTACTGGAGTCCATCCCCTATCTCCTCCCAATAAATCCGGTTTAGAGGTCCATCCCCTATCTTCCCCTAAACCGTGGAGTTCATCCCCTATCTCCTCCAAAACCAATGCATATGCAATAAAACACACAATTGCCATATACAACACATAATTAATACACAAATGTTCTGTATTAACTCAACAGTCAAACAATTGACTCAATTCCAGTTATACCTAAGCCGCATGCAAGGTCTACAACAATCAATGGCTATCCTCCACCGATAGCCCAAAACAGTTATTTCTAAACAAGAAATAAATACATCAATGAATGTAAATTTAACATTCCCAAAGGTAAGTATTTAAACTACCAAATTCCATGAATTAAACCAAATTCCACATTGTTCCTTTAAATTAATTATACAAATTAATCTAAACCAAAACCCTAAGGTTTCTTCCAAAATTACCAAACTACCCCCACATACCAAAATTACCAAACTACCCCCACATACCAAAATACCAACACTTAGGATTAAAGCGTATAAATGGAGTAGGAAATCCCTACCTCGAAGCAAGAAACCAAAAAGAAGAAGACGGAGATGATAGCCCAAACTCCAAAGTGCTCCAAATCAACAACCGTTCAGATTAAAATGTAAGCCCTCACTCTCCTCTACCTTTTTAATGAAGGAACTAGGGTAGATACACACTCTAAATAGATCAAACCTAGGAGAAAAGATGAGTTGGGAAAGAGAAAACTCGTAACCTAGGGTTTTATAAACTGAAAGGGGCTGAAAAACTGTTTTAAAACACGAAATCACGATTTTATACTCAGCCGCCCCGCTCGAGCGGACAAAACTCCCGCTCGAGCGGACACTCACAGACTCCGCTCGAGCGGAAAATCCCACGCTCGAGCGGCGGATGCACACTCCCAGCATCTCGACAAACCAGGTCCCGCTCGAGCGTCCAAATCCCGCTCGAGCGTCACTCACACACCCGCTCGAGCGGCCAACTCCCGCTCGAGCGTCCAACCCTGCACAAGAAATACTGGATGGGTGTTTTTCCCGCTCGAGCGCCAAAACCCCCGCTCGAGCGGACAAGCCAAAATCTGGGCAACTAGTTTTGGTTCCTAAGCTCAACCAACCTGTTCCAAACCGCCCAACACATCCTATAACCCAAAATAAGGAATTAAAGGACGACAACAACAATAATACAACATGAAATCTACGGAACGTAAGTCCGGATACAATAATCAAAAGGGAAAAGACCGGGGTCGCTATAACCTCCCCCCTTAAAAGAATTTCGTCCCCGAAATTAAGCATGAGTTTGTAAAAACAAGTTTTTCTTATTCCCAATGATATTATAAAACAATAAACAACAATTGACCCAATACCGGTCACTTCATCTCTTATCAAGAGGCATCTCACAATATGTATAAATCAACATATATTCAACTTGCATCAATATTATGCATTATCCTTTCAATGTTAACAATTTCCATATCATATTCAATTCATGATATAAACAACACATTCAATATATAATGTTATATTCCACTTCCATAAAAAGGCAAGTTCAAAATGCTAACATTAAACCAAAACATTCTCAATGTTTTCCAACTTAAGACATATATAAAATTCTTAAGTTCAACAATATTACAAAAATCTAAATATAAGATTCAAATCACTAAACATATCCGGATATTTCTCACGGACTTCCAACTCACGTTCCCAAGTGGCTTCCTCCACTCCGTGATGCTTCCACAAAACTTTCACCAAAGGGATGGTTTTGCCTCGCAAAACTTGATCCCGCCTATCCAAGACTCGAATCGGTCTCTCCTCATATGAGACATCCTCATCAACAACTAAATCAGTCCAATCCAGTACATGTGACGGATCTGGCTCATACTTCCGAAGCATACTCACATGAAACACGTCATGAACTCCGGATAACTGCGGTGGCAAAGCTAAACGATAAGCAGCCTCGCCAATCCTCTCAAGGATCTCAAAAGGCCCAATAAACCGAGGGGACAACTTCCCGCTCTTCCCAAACCTCATCAAACCCCGCTTAGGTGATATCTTCAAAAAGACATGATCACCCACCTCAAATACCAAAGGTCTCCTCCTACGGTCAGCATAAGATTTCTGACGACTCTGTGCTGTAACAAGCCTCTTACGGATAAGCTCAACTTTCTCCGTCGTTTCCCTCACCAACTCCGGACCCAACAGAGGTGCATCACCCACCTCGGCCCAACAAACTGGAGATCTACACGGTCGGCCATACAAGGCCTCAAACGGTGCCATACCGATACTAGACTGAAAACTGTTGTTGTAGGCAAACTCCACTAATGGTAAGTGCCTCTCCCACGACCCACTAAAGTCGAGAACACAACCCCGAAGCATATCCTCAAGGATCTGAATAGTACGCTCGGACTGCCCGTCAGTCTGAGGATGATAAGCCGTGCTAAGGGTCAACTTAGTGCCTAAAGCACTCTGCAAACTCTGCCACAACCTGGCAGTGAAACGAGGATCTCTATCTGAGACGATCGTCACTGGGACCCCGTGCAACCTCACTATGTCCCGAACATATACAAGTCGGCAAGATGATCTACCGAATCTCTAACGCGCATAGGAATGAAGTGCGCTGACTTCGTCAACCGGTCTACAACCACCCAAATGGCATCACTACCCCGCTGAGTCCTCGGAAGACCCACAACGAAGTCCATAGTGACATGCTCCCACTTCCACTCGGCAATAGGCAAGGGTTGCAACAAACCCGCTGGCCTCTGATGCTCGGCCTTCACTTGCTGACAAGTAAGGCACCTAGATACGAAAGCTGCCACATCTCTCTTCATACCCCGCCACCAGAACTGGCGACCCAAATCCTGATACATCTTAGTACCTCCCGGATGCACCGCAAGGCGCGAATGATGAAACTCTCGGAGTACCTCCTCTCGGCAAGACTCCGGCACAAACAGACGGTCTCGGTATCTCACACTCAGGTCGGGATACACCGTCAAACCCTTCTCAACCTTCCCATTGGAAATTTTCTCTCGGAGAGATTCTACCTCAAGATCACCCCTCTGAGCCTCTAACACTCGAGTCACAAGTGTAGGCTGTGCAACCACAGAAAACAAGGCCGCAGCCTCTACGGATTCGCCCAGATGCAAATCAAACTCCCCAACTGCACCCAACATCTCCCACTCCCGGATGGCTATACTAGCTAAGTCACCAACAGATTTCCTACTAAGGGCATCGGCCACAACATTGGCCTTCCCCGGATGATAGTGCAACTCGAAGTCATAATCCTCAATGAACTCCATCCACCTCCTCTGCCTCAAATTCAAGTCTTTCTGTGTAAACAGATATTTCAGACTCTTATGATCCGAGAATACCTCGAACCTCTCACCATAAAGATAATGCCTCCAAATCTTCAAGGCAAATATCACAGCTGCTAACTCTAAATCATGCGTAGGGTAATTCTTCTCATGAATTTTCAACTGACGTGAACCATAGGCAACCACTTTCCCCTCTTGCATCAACACACAACCCAGACCCTCTCGTGAGGCGTCACAATAGACTGCATAACCCAACCCTCTCTCCGGAATAATCAAGACTGGAGCGGTGGTCAGTCTAACTTTCAACTCCTGAAACGACTTTTCACAAGTCTCACTCCATACAAATTTGACTCCCTTCCGAGTCAATCTAGTCAACGGTGAAGCTAACCTGGAGAAATCTTTCACAAACCGACGGTAATACCCAGCTAATCCCAGAAAACTGCGGATCTCAAACACACTCTTAGGCTGTGCCCAATCTTGCACTGCCTCAGTCTTGGATGTATCAACAGACACCCCTTCCCCAGAAACTACATGGCCTAAGAACTTCACCTCTTCTAGCCAAAACTCACACTTCCCGAACTTAGCATAAAGCTTATGGGCTCTAAGTAACTCTAGCACCACTCTCAAGTGTTCCTCGTGCTCCTCCCTCGAAGGTGAATAAATCAGAATGTCGTCCACGAAGACGACCACAAAACGATCCAAGAATTCCCGGAAGATCCGGTTCATCAAATCCATAAACACTGCCGGTGCATTGGTGAGCCCAAACGGCATCACCAGAAACTCATAGTGGCCATACCGCGTACGGAATGCCGTCTTAGGAATATCCTCCTCCCTGACCCTCAACTGGTGGTAACCCGATCTCAAGTCTATCTTAGAGAAACAACGGGAACCCTTCAATTGGTCAAACAAATCATCAATACGGGGCATAGGATACTTATTCTTAACCGTAGCCCGATTCAACTTTCTGTAATCAATACACAATCTCAAAGCACCACCTTTCTTCTTAGCAAAGAGGGCCGGTGCTCCCCACGGCGAAACACTAGGACGGATATAGCCCTTATCTAACAACTCCTGGAGTTGAACCTTCAACTCAACTAACTCGGCTGGGGCAAAACGGTAAGGTGCCATAGAAATCGGCGCCGTGCCGGGCACTAAATCAATAGAGAACTCAATCTCTCGCTGAGGTGGCAAACTAACAAGATCCTCGGGAAAAACGTCCGAATACTCACAAACCACCCTCGGCAACACAATCTGGGTCTCATCACCCTCACTAATCGAAAGACTAGCAAGTAGACCACTAAGCTCACTCCGCCCTCGCGGATCATACCCCGGTGGCAAAACACTACCAACCCGGTCCCCCAGAAAACGAAAACACTCCCCGTTCACGGTACAACAAGTGACCCTCTGACGGTAGCAATCAATAACTGCCCGGTATGACGACAACCAGTCCATACCCAAAATAACATCAAAGCCCTTCATGGGCATAACTACAAAAGAGAAAGGGATTCTATGATCATCGACCTCTATATCACAACCCCTAACACCTTGTTTCAAAATCAATTCACCCCCAAGAGGTGACACTACACAAATAGGAGAGGCTAACTGAGCTAACTCCAACTCCAAAACAGATGCAAATGCAGCAGACACAAAGGAATGAGATGCACCCGTATCGATCAAAACACTAGCAACTGAATTGCAAAACAAGAAGGTACCTCTCACGACAGATGGAGCCGGTACAAGATCCTGCGCTGTAACAGCATACACGCGCCCAGATGGCCTCTGATCAACCTGCTCACCCCTAGACTGCTGCACAGACTGGGACGAAGAAGCCCCCTGATTGGCCCTCGAGGCCTGAACTGACTGAGCAGGCAGCTGACTCTGAGTCTGCCTCGGACCAGATGCACCAGATGTGCCACCCAACTGTGGGCAAAACCTCTTCATGTGCCCCGGCTGACCGCACTGAAAACAAGAGAGCGGCTGACCTCTACTCTGACTCTGGCTCTGAGATCGAGCCGAAGAAGATGCTGCTCTCTGAACTCCTCCCCTCTGAGGACAAACTGGAGACTTGTGACCCAGCTGGCCACACTTGAAACAGGTAATGTCTCCCTGACTGCCTTTCCCAGAACTAGCACTCGGCACTGGAAAAGTGGATCTAGAAAAACTACTCTGAGGCTGCTGAGGAGTGAAACCTCTCTGCCTCCTGCCATCACTCTGGCCATCCTGACTCCTCTTGGAGCCTTTCTGCCTATCCCCCTCTTCCTGCATCATAGTCTCGGTATGGGCTGCTGCATCAACCAATCGCCCAAAATCCCTAATCATAGATCCGACAACTCTCAGCATGAGGCCACGCCTCAACTTCTTCTCAAACTCAATACAGCGGCGTTCCTCAGTCGCCACCAACTCAGGTGCAAACCTGGACAAACTAGTGAATGTAGCCTCAAACTCGGCCACTGATAAACTGTTCTGCTCAAGATGGCGGAACTGATCTCTCAACTTCTCCTGAACAGCTGGAGACAGGTACTTCTCCTGAAAAGCATCAACAAAAGCCTTCCAAGTACCTCCAATACGACCCTTGGTGAACTTCCACCACTGACCCGCATCCCCCTTCAGCTGGAATGATGCCAAGGTCACCTTCAGTACCTCGTCTTCGATGCCTAGCATCTCAAACGTTTTCGTTGTCTGTTCGAGCCACTCATCTGCCTTAAGCGGCTCGCTAGGATCACCTAAAAACACGTCCGGTTGAGACCGGAAGAACTCCCTCTTCAGAAAAGAAGGCCCTGCATCTGTAGCCACAACAGCCTGGGCTGGATTTGCAGCCCTCAGAATATCAACTGACGCCTGAAATGCCCCTGCTATCCCTTGGGCCAAAGCGCCCATAAACTGCTGTCCTACTGGCTCGGCCATATTGGCCTGGCCAACACCCTCCTGAACTGCCGGAATCTCCTCTAGTATAGGCACTTCCTGCCTAGCCTGCCTACCACGCCTACCACGACCTCGTCCTCGTCCTGACATCCTATTAAGGAAACAAAGACGTTAGCACTCTAAATAATGTGCCAAAACCATAACACTCACGTCCTAATACATTGGACAACAATAAATCATACCACGTAAGCACATAATCACATAAGCACCTACGAATTTCATTCCTGGATAATGACAGTCCCAAAGGGTTTCTATAGTTCCGGTTGGAAGCAGCATTGATCAAGTGCCTTTCCAACAAGACTACTAGAAACTCAAGGATCCAATCAATATCTAGAAACTACATTCCATACCCACATAATCACATAAACATGTTATCATATAAGCATGCAATCATTACACTAAGTCTCTATCAAACGAGACGAACCCATTGTGATACTAATCACTTCCCACGTACCCAAAGTATTCAAACCCGGTACGCTCTGATACCAAGTTGTAACGCCCTCAAAATTCAACCCATTAAATATAAAACAAAACATGCATTATTAAAAGAAAACATTATTTATTACATCAATCATCAGAGTCTTACGAAATAAAATACCATAATAAATGCCCTACGGGCTTACATCTTGCCAAGCCAACACTTGGACACAATTCACTGAGTTCTAACTCAAAAACAGATAAAGCCCTAGGCTTGAAAGATTACATTGTTCAAATAAAACAAATAGAAATAAGACAAGTCTTCAAATTCAATTCCTCACAAGCTAAGTCCTTGGAGGGAGTGAACCACCTGAACCTGAAAAATAAAGTTCCCATATAGGGTGAGCCACAGCCCAGTAGAGAAATACTAAACCAAGCATAAGAATTAACTAAAGCATTAGCATCTGATACATGGTTAACACTCTACAATCAAGTTACAATTTTCATGACACAAATGTCTACATTGCCTATGACACACTGTCTATGGCACATTTTACTTCCCACTTATGGCTCAGAACCTGGCCAAATAACTCAACGGGGTTTCATCTTTTATTAACAATACTTCCAATTCAACAGGAATAACAATTTAAGTTAGACCTAACCATAACAAATACACAAGTTGGTATTGTATCAATCATAACCAATTCACTTCCATACTTCCCAACTGATACACATTTTAGTGATGTATCATATCAACAATAAATAGAAATATATCTATTAATCAATAAGCACACATAAGAGTGATGCTACTGGAGTCCATCCCCTATCTCCTCCCAATAAATCCGATTTAGAGGTCCATCCCCTATCTTCCCCTAAACCGTGGAGTTCATCCCCTATCTCCTCCAAAACCAATGCATATGCAATAAAACACACAATTGCCATATACAACACATAATTAATACACAAATGTTTGTATTAACTCAACAGTCAAACAATTGACTCAATTCCAGTTATACCTAAGCCGCATGCAAGGTCTACAACAATCAATGGCTATCCTCCACCGATAGCCCAAAACAGTTATTTCTAAACAAGAAATAAATACATCAATGAATGTAAATTTAACATTCCCAAAGGTAAGTATTTAAACTACCCAATTCCATGAATTAAACCAAATTCCACATTGTTCCTTTAAATTAATTATACAAATTAATCTAAACCAAAACCCTAAGGTTTCTTCCAAAATTACCAAACTACCCCCATACCAAAATTACCAAACTACCCCCACATACCAAAATACCAACACTTAGGATTAAAGCGTATAAATGGAGTAGGAAATCCCTACCTCGAAGCAAGAAACCAAAAAGAAGAAGACAGAGGTGATAGCCCAAACTCCAAAGTGCTCCAAATCAACAACCGTTCAGATTAAAATGTAGCCCTCACTCTCCTCTACCTTTTTAATGAAGGAACTAGGGTAGATACACACTCTAAATAGATGAAACCTAGGAGAAAAGATGAGTTGGGAAAGAGAAAACTCGTAACCTAGGGTTTTAAAAACTGAAAGGGGCTGAAAAACTGTTTTAAACAACGAAATCACGATTTTATACTCAGCCGCCCCGCTCGAGCGGACAAACTCCCGCTCGAGCGGACACTCACAGACTCCCGCTCGAGCGGAAAATCCCACGCTCGAGCGGCGGATGCACACTCTCAGCATCTCGACAAACCAGTCCCCGCTCGAGCGTCCAAATCCCCGCTCGAGCGGCACTCACACACCCCGCTCGAGCGGCCCAACTCCGCTCGAGCGTCCAACCCTGCACAAGAAATACTGGATGGGTGTTTTTCCCGCTCGAGCGCCAAAACCCCCGCTCGAGCGGACAAGCCAAAATCTGGGCAACTAGTTTTGGTTCCTAAGCTCAACCAACCTGTTCCAAACCCGCCCAACACATCCATAACCCAAAACTAAGGAATTAAAGGACGACAACAACAATAATACAACCATGAAATCTACGGAACGTAAGTCCGGATACAATAATCAAAAGGGAAAAGACCGGGGTCGTTATAAAACAAAGCAAAGTACGGCTCAGAGGAAAAGAGTGTTTAGGCCAAAACCGCAAAAGTTCACCTTTTCGAGCCGGTCTAAAGTGGCTATCTAGTCTCGGAGCCTATTATTGAGAAGAGTCTCTATCTTGAGAGAAAAATACCAAGGACTTGTTGTTCTGCCAAGAAAAACAGCTTGGGAACACCTTTATAGACTTTAAGAAGGAGCAGTAGATGACAGTTGAACAGCACTAACCGACCTTATTTTTGGGCCCGAAGCCTCATTGAAGCCCGACCATGCCTATTTGGACCCGGCCGGGTCTAAATGTTGGCCTAGGTCAATGCAGTTGTAGAAAGGTGCTAGCCTTTGCTTCGGTGTACTATGGCTACATTTTGAGTCCTATTTTATTTACACCAAGTGTTTTTTAGTATTTTTTGAGTTGTTCTCATTTTGTCTTCGTGTTATCGAGTTGTATTTTATATTTTGACCGATTGTAAGTTATCATGCAATTCAAGAATCAAATCAAGAGCAAGTATTCACAGTTGTTAACAGTCTTGTACAAGAGTATACTGCAAGCACCATTCATTCATCACATACCATGCGAGAAGATCATTGCAAAAATCTGTCTTTTTATAAATTGATGGGTCCAACCCCGATCATTATTTACAAAGACCAAAAACCAAAGAAAAGTCTTCGAAAACAAAAATACATAAGTCTATCTGAAGCTATATAGTTCCTAACTACAAAGAAAAAAGAAAAAAACTAGTAATCCATCCTCACTTCCTTCATCCTCGACTACGGAGGAGGTGTGTCACTATCATCACTAGGATTGCTAAACCGTATGTTGACCACCTCCCCCCTCTCCTCGGAGATCATGTACTCCTCGAAAGGCTCCTCAGGAGGTGAGCGCTATCTCACTCTGTCTCTCCCCCGGTCAGCTCCTCCCATGCCCCTTACTGAGCCCCGTTTCCGTCTTCTAGTTGGAGGAGGTCCTGCAGGTGCAACTGGTGCTGGCTCAAGCTGAAAGAAGAAAGGAAATAGAGAGATTACACATATCAAAAGAGATCAACAGAGTTGTAAGAAAGTTTGTAATAACTGTAAACTAGGGACAAAGTGTACCTCGATCCCGTGGGTAGCCAGAGTAGTCTATCTCCTTCGCACTATCAGGAGCAGTCTGTTAACTGTCCGAAGGAGGTCATCGACATATCCCGCAGGCACTTGCAAAAGATGTAAGAATATGAAACAAGATAATGGTATACAGTGAGTAGAATGTAAGCACAGTGGACAAACAAGTAATGAAGCATAATGGGCAGAAAGTAATGAAGCACAGCGGAAAGTATAGTGGGCAGAAGTATAAAGAAGTGTGTACCTGCTCAATGGCAGGAGCAAGCACCAATCTGCGATCCCGCTCCTCAATATGCTTAAGGGGGATCTGCTCGATCACCTCATCCGGCCGCATGTATACGACCTCGGTCGGGATCACAGAAAGCCCGAGAGTGGGAACGGGAGCGGTGGTAGAAGTGCCTCTAGCAGTAACAGCAGCAACCTCTGGAATGGCACGGACCACGCCCAGGGTAAGGGGCACCATCACCCGAGTCTGCAAGAAGGCAATGAAGTCGTTGGGCTCATGGTATCGATCACCATCCTCCCAAACATAAGGAAGTCAACCTGGGGTCCGTCGGGAAGATCATCGACTACCCTCATGCTGGGAGGAGGGGGGTGTGGAATGTCAAGATCCGCTACGCCTCGTGTCTGGTGGATAAACCTCTCCCCCAGGTAATAAGCTTTGCCAAAGGGACCCTTGAACAAAATCCTCATAGTAGAGGCATGCCATACGGCAACATAGGTCGCCCTCGCTACTTGAAAGATACCCGCCCAGGGGTGCCAGTCAACCTGTGGAAACAGATATCAAATGTCAAGGATCTAAGTAGTATAAGAAGCAACAGTATGAGAATGACAATGTAGTGTGGAAACAGTGCAGTGTGGACACAATAGTATGACAACAGTGTAGTATGCACACAATATGTAAAAGTTAAAGGTTAATATTTTGTTACTTGATCCGCACTCAAAGAAACGACAAAAGTAAGGGAAGTCTCGATCTATGCTGCCTCGTCACTCAAATTGAGAGTTATAGTACCGGGAGCGGGTACTGACAACTCGATCGGCGTCACTGGGACCGGAGCTAGGGACGTGAAGTACGTGTAAACCCACAGCTGTAAGTAGAAAGACATTGATAAAGTAAATGAGCAGATGAACAGAAAAAAGAAATGCAAAGTTGAATAGAATGCAAAGTTGAATAGAAAGTGATTGAGATTGCCTCCCAAACCCTCCAGTAGCCGCCAAGTGTATCCGCCTTTCAGTGGGAAACGGAGCTCATGTAGCGGTATAGGGTGGCTAAGCTAGCGCCACCCCAGTCATGCTCTGCCACTTGTGGTAGGTGCACCAATGCTCCTAGGAGATACAACTCTACGATATTTTTCCTATTCGCAAACAGGGTAGTACTGATAAGGTACATAAGGAAGCCATGGGTGTATTGGGCGACCTTATATGGAGTAGCTGGTTGAAAGTTAGAGAAGTGATCAAAGAACCAACTGTACCTCACCATCCCGTGGCTGGTGGTGTCTGGGATCGCCTTTGAGGAGCTGGCGTTGTGCGGCTCTCCACTGCGTTAGATCGAGATCAAATGGGATCGGGCTGCCAATCTCGACCTGTAAGCCAGTGAGCATCAAGAAGTCATATGGAGTCAGGGTCAGCTCCCCAATCGTTGAGAAGTGGAGCGAGTCAGTGGTGTTCCACCATCTCTCTACCAAGGCTACGTAGAGCAGTGGATCAACCCTCATCTATATAAGCCCCGAACAGAAAGGCCCAAAGCCTGCATCATCAACCCGTATGCCAACCTCCACAGGAAGCTTCTCATACCAGTGCCGAGAACCAGATGTGGACCCGTAACTGCCAATCCTCCTGGCTATCACCTACAAATGGGGACTGTTATCAATACGTGTACAACATTGATGAGTAGCTTTGTTATGAAATTCAATATATGTGCAAAACAAAGAAAATATTACTTACCAAGAGGCAATCGGAGACAGTGCTTTGCTGCCTCTCGCAGCAAGGATATCCTCATCTATCCCTGGAATGAGGCCCTTGAACCTCAAGATACCACCTGGGGTCAGAACATGACGCGGTCGGTAGGTGGCCGAGTCAAATGGCCTATTTGCAAGGGGAGGCAACGCGGGAGTGTCCTCGGCCTCTATATATGCACTAACGGACACACAATACCATAGCTGGGTCAGGAATGGGAACTTCATCGCTAGCCATAGGGACGTATGAGGAAAAATGAGAAAATGTGCAAAAAAGTGAGGGAGTAAGTGAGATTGAGTGAAAATTCAAAAACCAAAACCCAAACAAAGAGAGAAAAAAACAATCAAAGGAGGAGGAAGGAAAGTATGGGTAAATGTGAGAGAAACCAAGAGAAAAACTCAAACTCGACCAAATCAAATATTGTTCGGTTCAAAACATAGAGATTTGAAAGGGTTTAAGGAAAAAAAATTGCAAGGATTGTTGGGTAACTCAAGGAAAGGGGAAATCTAGAGAGAAAGGGAGGGTAGAGAGAGGGGAGAGGGAGTTTCATCTTTGGGTATGGGTGGAAATGAGGTTTGGGTTTGATTTAAAGCAACCACAGCCATGCTTTTATCGATCTGCCCTTGTTCGCTATTGAGGCCCGACCGTGCTCTAATGGACCCCAAATGCAACCCAGTTTGTTTTTTTATTTTATTTTTATTTAGTTGCTTTTGTTTTGTTTTTGTTCTTGTTGTTTTGTTTGTTTGTTTCAATAATGGGTTTTGTTTTGGATTTGGAGAGTGAAAAGAAAAAAACAAGAGAGAAGAAAAACAAAATAGCAAAAGCAAAAAGAAAAGGGGAAAAGGAGAAAAATAGTAAAAAGCAGGAAAAAAAACAATAAAAAAAAAAACAAACAAAACTGAGAAGAGAAAAATAGAAAAGGAGAGTGATTTGTTCCTTTTGTGGTGTTTGGTTCACATAAAATTGTTAGTTCCAGCATTGTTTTAATCATTTTGATTTTCTATCTTTGATTAGTTTGTTAAAATACACATTAGAAAGCTTTGTTAAAATTCATGTTTACGTTTTCTACCTAATTTCGTGTTTACGTTTTCTACCTTGGTTCACGTTTTAATTTTGCACCTTGAATTGGGCTATCTAGGCGGGCTTGATTTTCGAGGCCTTCTAATCTCGCTGTGTCAAGTGTTGAATTGTTTGCCCGTTAATTGATCCCCTATTTCCCCGTCTTGCGTGCGACACGTGAGGATTGTTTACCTCGGTTAAAAACATTGGGCGTGTCCTGGTGTTCACACCACCTTTTCTCCTCTCGCATGCGACGCATGAGGATTGTTTACCTCAGTTAAAAACATTGGGCATGTCTCAGTGTTCACACCACCTTTCCTCCTCTCGCGTTGGACGCATGAGGATTGTTTACCTCGATTAAAAACATTGGACGTGTCCTGGTGTTCACACCACCTTTCCTTCTCTCGCGTGCGACGCGTGAGGATTGTTTACCTTGGTTAAAAACATTAGGTGTGTCCCGGTGTTCACACCACCTTTCCTCCTCTCGTGTGCGACGCTTTAGGATTGTTTACCTCGATTAAAAACATTGGGTGTGTTTTGGTGTTCACACCACCATTCCTTCTCTCGCGTACAATGCGTTAGGTTTGTTTACCTCGGTTAAAAACAACAGGTGCACCTGTTTGTTCACACCACCTTTCCTTTTCTCGCGTCAGATGCATGAGGATTGTTCACCTTGGTTAAAAACAACAGGTGTGCCTGTTTGTTCACACCACCTTTCCTTCTCTTGCGAGCGACGCGTGAGGATTGCTTACCTTGGTTAAGAACGACAGGTGCGCCTATTTGTTTACACCATTTTTCCTCTTTTCGAGTGAGGCGCATTAAGATCTCGAGTTCCTCAGTTAAAAACATCAGGTATGCCGGGGTTTGCACCACCATCCATCTTCTCTACGTGGGACGTAGTTTGGTTTGTGATTTCTTTGTCCTTCTCGTGGGAGACGTGGTTATTTACTCGCTTCTTTCCGTGTGAGACATGGCTTAGTTTGTTTTGCTTGGAGTTATGCTTTTGTTCAAGTGTTGTATTCCTGTTATCGCCTGTTGTATTGATTCATCGCTTGTTAGCATGCATGTGAATGTTTCATTGGATTGTCTCATTGCATGATCATAAGTTATGATTTCTGCATATCATTTTACATTTTGCCTTTGAACTACGCAGGTTTGATTCCTTGCAAAGGGATACGTAGGCAACCTTTGGGTTCAACCTTTGGTATTTGAATTTTGGTTTATTTTCTTGCCCAAGTCTTATGGCCGCGTCAAATGGGTCGTCTCTGGGCTTTGACATTCACTTACGTCATTTTATGACTTCGAGCTCTATCAAAGAGGGGCAATTGTAGACACCCCATTTTTGACCACCCGTAAGATTTAAGCACTTGGTCCAATGCACTCGATGATGAAAATTGCATTGTGTGATTTGAGTTCTCAACGAAGGAATTTAGGTTCGAGCTTTGTAACCGATCCCAAACCTTTCATATTTACATTGATTGTACCCCAGAAATTCATTTTTGCACCCTGAATCAACCGGCACTGAGTTTGAGATAGAGAAACAGGGCAGCACATTAGGTCCCGGCCGTGCCCCATTGGGAGCCAGCCGTGGCTATTTGCGCCCGGCCGTGCTTCGATGGCGATAGACACTGTTCTGGGCGAGAGACCACCAGCTGTCTTTTTTTGAAGATATTTTCGACTTGTTTTGCTCAAATTCTATAAAAACGAGGTTGTACCTTTGTTTTGAGGGTTGGAAAATTTCTAAAGAACCTATACACACAAGAGAGAGCTCCTTCTTCCCATACAAGTTATCTTTGAGCCAACCTAACTCTCTTGATCAATATCTATACATCATCTACCACCTTAGATCATAACCTTAGAACCTTGGTTGAGCTTTGTGAATCACAATTCAAGCTTGAGAGTGTGCTTGAACCAAGTTTGAGTTATGAACAAAAGCTTGCTCTTTGAGAGGTATAAGCTTACTACCTCTTCTCTTGCTCTCTTTGCTATCTCTTGCTATCTACTTATTGTGTTTTTATGCTGTCTTCAATCCATTTTAAGTGTTTAAACTTGGGTTTGGATAGATACCAAAGGGTAGAGAGAGTTAACACTCTTTTTTGCACCTTCACCTATAGATCAAACCCTTGTCGTACACCCTTTTCTTTGCTTCCAACTTGATTTTCAGAGTTTAAAAGAGGCTAAAAATCATGGTTTGAGGTTTCAAAAGTGGAGGGGTTCGCCACCCCTCCTTGTTCTTGCTTACTAGCCTTATTTTCTTTGCTGCTTGTTTAGCTTTTTGGGCTCTTTTCATGCACTTTGAGCCACTATTTTTCACCTATTAGAGACTGTTTTAGAGCTGTCCTAGGTTATTTATTTGGTTCAAGCTTTGATTAGTTCACTTGTTGTGTCATAAGTTCTCATATATAGCTTGTTGTATGTTGTTCTTAGCTTTTCTTTAATTGATTTCTATGTTAAGAGCCTCATTTTAATAAGCACCTTACCATCCATTTCTTTCGTTTGAGAGTTGTTTCAAACGGTTGATGTTTATTCAAAACATGATCTAGAGATCTATGCTTAATGCCTTAATCTCTACAGAGGTTCATCGCCAATGGCTTGGTCTCTCCTTCATGTTGAGAATCACTTCCCGCTTGACATGCTTCTCATTTAGTGGACATAATCTTTAATGGACGTAATCGTTATCTTGGACATATGGACTAAAGAATGGAAAGGTCTAAGAAAATTGTTAAAATGAACCAACCCACATAAAGAAATTGAGTTATATTGCTTGGATTCGGCCAGACGTTATGTCGAGTCTATTGTGTCAAGGGTTGTCTTACATCAATCCATGATGTTTTGATGAGCCTTGAAGCATTTCTACCTCCCTCTTTAAGCTTGCTCCATTATGAGAGGGAGGGGTGGTTATTGATTCATTGCACTCATTGATTTTTGTCCAAAATCATGACCTAACTCATTAAGCAATCAATTTGCTCATTGATGGTTTTGGAAATGACTCCGTTCTTCTCTTGAGGCTTTCCATGACAGAGAAGAGCAGAAGGGACAAACAGAGCTTAGAAAATTCTGTTTGCACTGTTTTTCACCTCAGAGCACAAAAACAGAGTTTTGCATGAAATTAGGGCACGATCGGCCCTATTTAGGCCTGGTCGGGCTACATTAGGGGCCGGCCGGGCCCCAATGTTTGGTAAATAGAGTGTTTTGCAGAAAACAAAGGGCAGTGGCTGAAGGTGAAACAAGGCAAATTCCAAGGAAGGCAAACAAAGTTGCTTTTGAAAACCGTCGCACAGATGCCATTCTTATGCTTTCTAGTTCTATTAAATGTTGTAAATTAATGCTCTCATTATCATTGTAATTAAATATAATTAGCATTATTATACTAATTACGAATGTTTTAGTGTTGAGTAACTTAGCTAGTTAGTTTTATTGTGTACCCTTGTAGTAATAAATTAAGTAGCTAACTTATTTCTTATTATTAGTCTTTGTTGTAATAGCTTAGCTAATTAGTTGTTTATTCATTGATTTGGTTTTGTAATAGTTAGTTTAATTCAAACACTTAGACATTCATTCGGACCCTCTTGCACGAGGGCAAGTATGTAATAAGCTTGTATGTCTTCCAACCCCCATTTCTTTCTCCATTTTATTTACCTGCTTATGATGGTAGAATAGAGCACCATGTTTAATTAGCATTCTCATGTTCGCATACACTTGTTTCATGTACATTTGGGTTCGGCTCATCATACTAACCGATGTCAATTTCATTTTCATTATTTGAATACGTGATTTCTCACATGTCTTGGAATTAGATCATATACCATGCTCATAGCCGAGCCTATAAAAATTGCATAAATGTATGCGTTGCATTAGTCATGTTGTATTGTTTAGGAACATGCATATTTTCTAATTATTTTGCTTTGTTTGGCTTGCCTTGGAGTACTAGGTGAGCGTTTATTGCTTTAGCATCATGCATTGCGTGTTATTGTTGCCATGTCGAGCATGCTTTCCATGAGGCTAAATGCTTAGATAATGAAACTCTTTGAATGCCTGTGGATGAAGGCTAATTGTGAAAATTGGGAGGCATGATTAGTATACATACAAACTCACATTTTCCAAGTGACGAGTATTAAAAAACAATTTTCAAACAAACACGAAATCAAAGTGTTCCAAGTTTTACAAATTAGTCTATACTTGTGTGCAACACATAGTAATGTTAGTCTAAATAATCGGAACAAAAGCATATAATGTAAATAAAAATCACATCATGATTAGTAGAGGCCGATCTTTGATCGGGCGAGTGGGGTGCTCAATTCATGACCTTCCCCTCTCATACCTAAGTTCTTGAGCCGAGACACTTTGGTAATGACAGATAAGTGGCCTTTGGCAGGAGTCTCGGGTTTCCTAAATTTTTCCAAAATATTTAGATGGAGACTCTGTAATCTGGCAAAGCAGTCCATTTTTGACATTTGATTCAATTCGATTTTCCAAAAGAATTGCCAGATTTGGACTCTTTTGTGTTTTCACTGTGTCATATTGCACTTGTGAAATTAGATTTAGAATCACGAGAGTCCGAACTGTAGGGCTAGTCATATCCGAAAGGAGGATGAACAGCACGGTACAAAAACCTTACTCCTGCACATTTACCGACTCTGAAAATGGCGGGCTTGTAGACACCCAAAATCATGTTTTCCACATTCATCGACCCTTTTGCACATTCATCCTACTACATGCACAAGACAGGGCAATTGGGCACCTTGACTCCCTGCACGGGTACCAATATTGAAAATCTACAAATCTCGAAGATATTGATTTGTGATTATGTATCAATTTTAAGTAATAACTAACAATCCCAATCAAGCAATCAAGACAAATTGACATAACGATTTTAATGTGGAAAAATCACAATTGAAGCGCCTCCAATTGTGATAAAAAACTACATGCCAAAGCCACGAAACAATTTACTAAGAAGACAAAAGGAATTGCACAAGTGTATTCTCAATTACCTAGCGAATCCATGCTCGAATCGAACCGACCATTATGTGCCTCTTCCAGCCCCGTCTTCACCTTGGAATTATCTTGCCCGACGTTGAATCCACAAGGCCGATGTCGAATCCATGACGATGAACCACTCCGGAATCCACCAAAGCTTCAGACCGAAATTCCACAGAATCTACCGAACAACTCTCTCTTTTTTGAATAAAACAAACTAAACAAACCATTTGATATAATCCACTCAATTCATGATTAAACTCTCATAGATATCAAATGAAACAAGCAAAGAAACTCCAGATGAAAACCCTAATACCTAAGAAGAAGATCCAGAAGCCATCCCCAAGAAACTGAATTATTCACAGATTTATAGAAAACAGAATCTAGATCTCCGCTCGAGCGGACTAACTAAAACGCGTGTTTCAAAACAAGGATCTACGCTCGAGGGTAGGAAGTGCCTCTCGAGCGCAAAAACACAGCTCCCAGTACTTTTGTAGACAATTCAAACTTCCGGAACCAAAGATTCTTCACTTGAGCGCACAAATGGCCGCTCGAGCGGTCAAGCAACTTCAATTGCTTTTTTGCTTTTTGCTTCAGGGGCGCTGCCTCTCGATCCTTGACATAGTCAGCAAAGTGGCAAACATGATAGGATTAAGATCACAAACTTCTCTGCATAGGCACAATTCAGGTGGATTCGCATGTAAAAACTCATAGCCTCACTTAAATAAAAGATCGAATAAAATTACATCTGAAATGAGTTTTGTCAAACAGGACTCCCAAGAACAAAAACCTTACACAACTTAAACCAAGACCCGACTCACAGCCCAAACTCATACGCTATTTACCCCCTTCCAACACTTTCTAATCATTAACAATTTCAAGCTACAAAGTGTAATTAATGAATGCACAAAATGCATGAGTTTCCAAATCTCAATTTTCCTAAGTTAATTTCAATTCACAAATCCAACAATTTAAACATTTCCAATTAAAGTGATTCTCCAAGTCATACCCATCATATCAAGGTTTTATATTAAGAGGTTCCCACAATTTCATATTCCAACATAAAAATCAAGTCAATACATCCAATTTCAAGATTAGAAAGTCAATTGAACCAAATCCCTTTATTGAACAATTTTGAAAATTAGGTGTAGCTAGGCTTTTTCGCGCCCCATTTTGGAAGGTTTGAAAGAAAGCCCTATAGTTCGGACTCCCGTGGTTCTGAATCTAATCTCATAAGTACAATGTAAAATTGATAAACACCAAAGAGTTTAAATCCGGCAAATCGTTTGGAAAATTGATTTTAGGATAAAAAAATGCCAAAAATGGACTGTTTTGCCAGATACAGAGTCGCCACCTAAATATTTTATTTTTGGAGAAATTTAGGAAACCCATGACTCGTGCCAAAGGCCACGTGTCTGTCATCACCAAAGTTGCCTCGGCTTGGGAACTTAGGTATTAGAGGGGAAGGTCATGAATTGAGCACCCCCGGTCTCCCGATCAAAGATTGGCCTCTACTAATCATGATATAATTTTTTATAAATATTATGTGTTCTTGTTCCGGTTATTAAAGTAGCTTTACTCTGTGATGTGTGCAATCAAGTATAGACTAGTTTGCTCAATTTGGAACAATTCAACTCATGTTTGTCGGCAAAAGTGGTTTGAATTTGCCACCTCAAGTGGGCTTAAAGTTTACTGATTTGCCACCAAAGATAGTGGGCTTAAAACATACATTTGTTGAATCATTCCAATTCAAACAACAAGCCTTCATCCACAGGCATTCAAGCAGTTTAGCATTTAAGCATATAGCCTTATGGCAAGCATGCTAATCATGGAAACATTCACATTCATGCAAGTATGCTAAAGCGTAAAAACTCACCTAGTACTCCAAGCTAGGAAAACATGAGTTAGTGAAATGTGCATGATTCCTAACTATGTTAAGTGTCTAATGCAACACATGCAATATGCAATTAATAGGCTTGGCTACTAATATGACATATGGATCGATTTGATAACATGCGGTTAAACATGTATTCAAATAAGTATTGAAATAACAATGTAGTTTGAATGATGCGCCGAGCCTCGGTGCATGCGATACGAATGAATGGATGCAAGCATAAGGTATGCTAATTTAAAACATGATGCTCCTAATCTAACCATCAAAAGTGGGTAAATAAAAAGGAGAAAGACGTGGGGTTGGAAAAACATACACACACGCATGCACACTTATTACAACATTTCGCTCTCGCGAAGGAGGGTCCGAATGAATAAAAGCTAACCAACTAGCTACGCTACTTAAGCTAACTAATTGTTACAAAACTCGAATTAATTAACTATTCTAGCTAACTAACGAATTATTACAAACCGAAATTGAATAACTAGTTAAACTAACTAATTATTTACAACACTTAATTAGCTACAACTAATTAATTACAATTGCTAATTAAACTAATTAGCTAATCTCGAGAAGTGATGGAGGTCCATGCATGCTCGGTTTCACCCGAAAAACCATTGCCTTACTGCTGAATGCCTTTGTTTGCACATTGAACACCAACAATTCTGCCTACTTCCAGAACACCTCTGCTCCACCTTACCAACACACTGTTCAAATTTTACTGATGGCCAACAAGGGGCCGGTCGGCTACCACTGGTGGCCGGTCAGCTACTGGTGGTGGCTATCGGCCACTGATAACCTGGACTTCTTTGCTGCAACAGAGAGCAAACAGAGCAAAACAATGTATTTCTCGAGGGGTTGTTTGCACACTTTGCCTTCCTTTTCATGGGGAAATCAAAGGAGGGACAAAATTTGTTATAACCATCAATCAAGCAATTTCATTGCATGATGGCTTGTGAAACCAATTGTGCAAGTTTAATAAATGAAAAATGAGACCAAAATGACCATCACCCTATCATGCATTATCAAGGGCAATGAAGACCTAGGAAAATGGAACTTTTATCACTTTTGAGTATGAAATGTCCCAATTTCCTTGTGTTCAAATTAACGTCCGATTTGAACACATGCAATACAACACAAAAGAATGCTTATCTTGTTACTTTTACTTGCCAATTTTGTTTACATATTTTAGTTACCAAATCATTCCATCAATTTGTCCTAAGATGAAAGAAGTGCCAACCAAGGGATAGTTTAAGGCATGAGAGAAGCTTGATGCCGTTGGTAATGAACTCTCTAAGGAGGATTAAACCGTTAAGCATGAGCCTCAATCTCAAGCTTAAACAACCATAAGGTTGAAACAACCCTCAAAGCAAATGAAAAAGTGAAGAAATGAGGGAGATTGTAGAGGTTATAAGTGTTGAGATTAGGTGAGAAAACACACTAAAACATGCAATCAACTCAAACCAATGGTGGTTACAGCCTTAAAGCACCAAGCTAGTGAAAAGACTTACACTACAACTATGCAATACAAGACTCAAAAGTACTAAACAACCAAAGTAGTGGCAAAATAGCTCAAAATAGAGTTCAAAACATGCTAGACTTGAGCCACAAAAAGCTAAAACATTAAGCTAATACATGGGGCTAATTAGGCATGCAAACAAGACACAAGGAGGGGAGGCTAAGCCCTCCAGTTTTGGACTTCAAAATGAATGAGCTTTTTGACATTGAAAAACCTCTGAAATTCAGTGGTTAAAAGGGCCAAAAAAGTTGGTTTGAAAGTGGTGAACAAAGGTACAAAAACTTTACAAACTAAGAAGCAAGAAGGGTGAACCACCCCTTAATTGAAAATGGCCTCAAACCAACACCTTTAGGCCACAAAAACAGAGTTTTTGACAGTTCAAAACCAGCCCCAAAACAGTTGAAAAAGATGGCAAAGCAAGTGTGCAAAACAAGTATAAAAGAAGAGTGTTATACCTCTTGAAGGGAAGACACAAATGAGGCAATAATCCAAGCCAAGACCACCTTCTAGAACTCAAAGAGGGTCTCAAGCTACCTTAGCCCAAAGATAACTAACTTTGGTTAAGGGTTGATAGGCAAAAGTAGAGTGTATCCAAGCAGCTATGCACAAAATTGCTAGAAAAAAAGAGAAATGTAGAGAGAGAGAGAGAGAGAGAATTTTTTTCCAAAATTAATAACCCTAAAATATGGGGGAGGAACCCCTCTATATATCAAAAAACAAGCCTTGAGCTTAGAAGCATCCTACTATACACGTGTAGGGAGATGCAGCTTAATGTGCTAACAGCTGGCACAGTTGTCAACAAATATCTGGAAAAAGACACTGGTAGCCGTCGGCCACCACTGATGGCTGACCGGCCACACCAATGGTTGACAACCATGAGCCATGGCCGACAGCCTATGGTGGTGGCTGACAGGTCACCACAAGTTCCAGGCTCAAAACACCAAGCTTTTGGTCCAAAACAAAGCACAAAATGGACAAGCTTTAAAGGCTCAAAGATAGAGCGTTCCACCGAGGACTTCGGGCACTCAAAGTGAACAAATGCAATTGTAATCATCGAGTGCACAAGTGATGACGTCTAAGTCTTGAGGTTGGTCAAAAATGGGGTGTCTACATTACGGTTTTAAGAAATTTGGGGTTTTTCCATTTTAACGCATTTAAAGGTCAAATCTTATTATCCATAACACAATCAACAACATATATCCAAAAACTCTTCAAGAAAATCATGAGATACAACCCCTTTGATCAAACCCATTAGATAACATTCAAAATCTTCATACATCTTAATATCTTTACGTATATATAATGAAAATAACATATATGAGTCTCAAATCAAAGATATAATAAGTTAAAAGTACCCCTACATCAGGATTGAAGGCAAGAGGTGAAAACCCAACTTCAAACTTCAAGAAAATAAGAAATAATCGGTAGAACTTTATAATCAAGCTTGTTCTTCAAGCCCTTTGGAAGATCTAAGGTGGGTGTTGGGTAAAGCTAAAGGAAATCAAGTGTTTTTAGTGTAAGGGTTCGGAAATGGGTGATAAAGAGAGAAAATGTATGGAAAAAGTGAGAGAAAACTGTTTAGATCGACTTTTAAATGTGTTGTCCTGAATAGACTGCACGAGCGAACTATCACCACTTGAGCAAAGTGCTCAAAATCAAAGAGACCGCTTGAGCAAATTTTACACTGCTCGAGCGGTAAACGCAAGGTCTCGGAAGTTTTATAGAGCTACAGTGAAAATACTAGAAGCCTTACTTCTACGCTTGAGTGATCACTTAACCGCTCGAGCAGTCTCGCCTGCAAACATGCAAGATACTGAGAGCTATGCATCACCGCTCGAGCACTCGATTGACCGCTCAAGTGGTCACCCAGAACAGATTGTTACAATTTTACTTTTTTTCAAACCACAAGTGAGTCGAGTGTAATTTACCCGTTTTAATAATATTAAGTAATATAAAATAAGTTCAATTCAATTTTTTTTAATTGCTAAAAAAAATTTAGGTATTCATATGTCGTATGTATTATATTTGTGTTATATATCACGTATCTTATATTACATTATTTATTGTGATGGGACATGTTATTTCTTCTTCATTCCTTGATATCTAGATGCTACTTGATTGGTCTTGCACAGAAGAACAAGCCATCAAAGCCCGACAAAGATGTTTGCTGAATTATCACTTTAGTAGTTAAGTTAGAACTTAGTTGTCATGTATTACTTCTTTTAGTGTTCCTCTCGTATTTATAGAGACCTTGGATTTGGGTTCTTGCTCTTCATCCCCAAAGTAAGCAAGATGCACATGTTTAAGTGCCTTGGGCTTTGTCCCCTACACTAAGCTTGACCAAGTAACATCATTATCACCGGGTTGTCCTTCTTCTAACTCCTGCACTATTCCTTAAGCATTATGTCTGTCACTTCATCCTTTCTTAGTTATCTCCCTTTCGACATACGATTCACACACTGGCATCTTATCATTTGGGTAAAGTAGGATCATGCTAAATGGGAGTCCGTTAGTCAGCCGAGTGGGTCCTCGATCAATTCCTGATCAGCATGCATTCTTAATGAATGATCAACATCATTGTCATCAACGTATTCCAACCCATCGCATGTACCGTCTACGTATTGTAAAATACATTTAACTTAAGATACAAATTGATGATAGGTATCGATTTCTCTCTAAAAATATAGAATTATAAAATATTTAGAGAAAATTTCATTTTTACCTCTATACTTTGCCTCGATTTTCAATTAAACCCCTAGACTTTGAATAATTTCAATTTTATTCTTAAATTTTTTTAAATCATATCAATTTTTCCCCTCCCGCCACATTTGAAACGAAAAAAGTTAAAAAAAAATTATATTTTAGCCCCAAATTTCAAAGGAAAGATGCAGACCCATTCTCTCCTATTAGCAAACCACCACTACTGACCACCACTTCAAACCCTTTTATCTCCTTCGTCATAACTCCATTTTGCCTCATTTTTACGTTGTTGGATTGACCTCACAGCCTAAGTTTCGTTTCACCTCTCACAAATCTCATTCTTCCACTTTTTGTATGTTGTTGGAGCTCCGAAAGTTGATAATAATAATAATAATAATAATAATAAAAGACTTTTCCTCTCATTTCTGAATTTTCTTCGAGCAATCTTTCTGATTTCATATCTTCCTCGATTCTTGATAGTTCTACTTCACTCTTTCATCATTCTCTTCATCTCACTTCCTACTTCATTCTACACTACCTCACTTTCTCACTTCTTCGTGTAATGGTTGATTTTGGTATGCCGAAAGTTGTTCGAAAACTAACTTCAAAAATTCTAAAACATTCATCTTTTGTTTCTTTCTCCTCCATCTTTCTCATTCTTCTTCTTCTTCTTCTTCACTTATAACATGATGTGGAACATGGTTCTAAATAGTAACGGAACTATTGATAATGGTGGTAGCAATCCCGTGATGGCGGCAGAGCTCGTGGTGATGGTGGTTGTGGAGCTTGATGGTAGTGGTAATGAAACTTGGTTGTGAAGGAGATGGGTTTAGTGTAGTAAGGTGGTGGTGATGGTGATGCTCATGGTTGCGGTAATGGAGTTTGGTGGCGGTGAAGTTGGTGGTTCGGATGGTGATGTTGGTGAAGTTGATGAAAGTGATGAAGTTGATGAAGAGATGATATCATCTGTCTATATATATATCAATTATCCATCTATCTATATATATTTATGCATATCATCTCTTCATCACCTTCATCAACTTTACCAACATCACCATCCGAACCACCGACTTCACCACCACCGAACTCCATACCGCTAGCATGAGCATCACCATCACCGCCACCTTTCAACACCAAACCCACCTCCTTCATAACCAAGTTCCATTACCACTACCATCAAGCTCCATAACCACCATCACCGCGAGCTCCGTCGATGTAAGGTCCCGGTGTCCCACATCGAGAATGGAGTGGAAGTTCCTGGGCTATAAAAGTAAAAACCTTGACCCTTATATAGCATTGAGGCCTTTTCCCAGGTGGTGAAATCCCTAGCAAAACTCCCTAGTTAAGCGTGCTTAGGCTGGAGTAGTTCTAGGATGGGTGACCTATTGGAAAGAACAAATCCGTGTGGGCATGGCCCAAAGCGGACAATATCGATGACGTGTTAAGGGTTGGGGCGTTACAAATGGTAACAGAGCCGACTCTCCAGAGTACCGAGTATGAGCCCCTGGCACTTCTCAGTGCATGTAGACAGGCTTATGAGCAGGCAGGCTACTGCACGAGGACATGCAGCCCTAAGGGGGGTGGATTGTAAGGTCTCGGTGTTCCACATCGAGAATGGATGGGGAGTTCCTGGGCTATAAAAGTAAAAACCTGGACCCTTATATAGCATCGAGGCATTTTCCTGGGTGGTGAAATCCCTAGCAGAACTCCCCAGTTAAGCGTGCTTATGCTAGAGTAGTTCTGGGATGGGTGACCCACTGGGAAGAGCAAATTCGTGCGGGCGTGGCCCAAAGCGGACAGTATCAATGACATGTGAAAGGTTGGGGCGTTACAGTCGCCATCGTTGGACCGCCATCACTAGCTTCGTTACCTCCTAGAACCATGTTCCATATCATGTTATAAGTGAAGAAGAAGAAAAAGAAGAAGAAGAATGAGAAAGATGGAGGAGAAAGAAACAAAAGATGAATGTTTCAAAATTTTTGAAGTTAGTTTTTGAACAACTTTCGACATACCAAAACTACCCATTACATGAAGAAGTGAGAAAACGGCGTATTGTAGGATGAAGTAGGAAGGTGAAGAGAATGGTAAAAAAATGAAGTATAACCATCAAGAATCGAAAAAGATATGAAGTTGGAAAGATGGCTTAGAGAAAAGTCATAAATGAGAAGAAAAGTTATATATATATTTTTTTATCAACTTTTGGAGCTCCAACGGCATGCAAAAAGGAGAAGAATGAGATTTGTGAGAGGTGATACGAAAACTAGGCTATGAGGTGAATCCAATGATGTAAAAATGAAGCCAACGGAGTAATGACGAAGAAGATAGAAAGGCTTGAAATAGTGGTTGGTAGTGGTGGTTTGCTAGTAGGAGAGGTGGGTTTGCATCTTTCTTTTGAAATTTGGGGCAAAATGTAATTTTTTTAAACTTTTTAAATTTCAAATGTGACGACAGGGGCAAAATTGATACAATTTAAAAAATTTTGAGAATAAAATTGAAATTATTCAAAGTCTAGGGGGGGCACAATTGAAAATCGAGGCAAGGAATAGGGGTAAAAATGAAATTTTCTCAAATATTTATCGTGGATCGTAAAATATTTACAGAAATGAGTAACTAATATTATATATGCACTAGGAACATGCAAAGAAAAATGTACATAAAATTCAATGTAATTGGTCCACATAATTGTTTTTGAATCCATCTCCTCTCCCATTCACAATGAGATAATCCAATCCACTCCATGAGGCACAATACAAGTTCCATTGCAATGATCAACTTGGATCTTTTTTAAGTCCCAATTAGGGATGTAAAATGGCTCATGGGCTTGAGGCCCACCCAAAGCCCGAGTGGGCTTAGTCTAATCTCGGTATGACTAGGCTCGAGGCCCAGATCCAGGCTTGGGCCAAGCATTTCTAGGCCCGATAAACCTGACCCAAGCTCGCGCTGACTTACCCACCACCCAACGTCACCTATAGGCTATTTTGATGAAAATAAATAAATAAAAATTAAAAAAATGTCAAGCCTGGGCCCAAGCTCAAATCGCGGCTTGAGGCCCAATCCAAAGCCTGACTACCCCTAGGCGTAGCTTGGTTATAGGCCTAGATTTTTGGCAATTGGTCCAACCCAATCTTTTATGAGAGCCCGAATAAGACTAGGTTGGGCCAGCTCGATCTTGAGGTCAAGTAAACTAAACCAATTTTACATCCCTAGTCCAAATATGTAGATTATTTAAAAAAAAAATAAAAAAATTAGATTAATCTGATAACTATAATAGCATAATTTTATCTTATGTCTTAAAAAAATGAGCAACAAGTATGATTTTGGAAGGGTAAATTACACTATTAGTCTATACAGTTTAAGTAAAGTGTCACTTTAGTCCCTATAGTTTCAATTTGAACAATTTGGTCCCTATACTTTCAATTTTGTTATAATATGATCCCACTATTACTTAACATTAGAATTTGAAACGGAAAAAGTCTACATATAAAACTATGAGGACCAAAATAAATTTCAATACGAAACAAGGTTTACTAATGTAATATATTTGCTCCCTATAGTTTGTTTTGAAGTCCACATTGGTCCCTCTAGTTTTGCACATTATTATTTTTTTTTCCCATTTAAAATGTTAACAATCCATGATAGATGGATAACACTGCAACAAAATTGAAACTGTATGGATCAATGTGAAATTTGCTCAAACTACAGAAACCAGTGATAATTTTCCTAATTTGCAGATAAACCAATTTTTTTAATATTAAACTAATAAAATCATGTGATATAGTTATTGAATTAATTAAAAAAAAAATTCTTTTTCTAAAGATGATCCTATATGTTGAGGCGTAAACTCCAAACGAATTACGTCATCAAATGTGAATGAACCCACAAGCTGGACCGTTGAATCCACTAAAAAGGAGCTAGAAATTTTTTTAATTTATTATTTATTTATTTATTTTTACATTTTTAGTAAATTTATTATTTTTTACTTATTTATTTTTTGTACATATAATATTATTCAACTCTCAAATGCACAAGTACACAAAATAGCAATGGGACATTAATGTTTTATTTTGGGAAAATTAAAACAAAAGATGGAAGCAAGCAAAATAATTGCAAATATGTGAAGAATAAAAAAATAAACGAAAAGTCTATATTACATTTTGTTAAAAAATGTACGGTACATAGAAAATCAATGGCTAAGATTGAGGCACATCATTAAAAGTGACCTGCTAAACAGGTCACTTTTTATAGTAGTTATGAGCCAAAATCATATTTCTTCATAACTATAATCAAATTGATCATAACTTAGTCATAACCACATCTCATAACTAACACCATTTTGTTCATAACTAATATCACATATTTCATAACCACATCTCATAACCAACACCATTTTGTTCATAACTAATATCACATATTTCATAATCATAATCACATATCTCATAACCACATCTCATAACCAACCCCTTTGAGTTATAACCAACATCACATATCTCATAACCACTAGTCACATATCTCATAATCAACACCTTTTTTTTTTTCATAACTAACATCAGATATCTCATAATCACTAGTCACATATCTCATAACTAACACCTTTTTGCTTATAACCACACCACTTTGATCATAACCAATATCACATATTTCATAACTATTGATCACATATCTCATAACTATTACCCATATGAATCATAACCACATCTCATAACCAACCCCTTTGAGTCGTAACCAACATCATATATCTCATAACCACTAGTCACATATCTCATAACTAACAACCCTTTTGCTCATAACCACACCACTTTGATCATAACCAATATCTCATATCTCATAACCATTAACACATATAGCACAACCAAACACCCTTTGACACCACTTTACTCATAACCAAAATCACATATTTTATAATCACTAATCAAATATCTCATAACCATTACTCACATATCTCATAACCAACATCACATATATCATAACTATTAATCACATATCTTATAACCACACCACTTTGATCATAACCAACATTACATATCTCATAACCACTAATCGCATATCTCATAACTAAATACCCTTTGACTTATAACTATACCACTCTGCTCATAACCAAAATCATATATCTAATAATCACTAATCATATATCTCATAATCTTTACCCACTTATGTCATAACCACATCTCATAACCAACACCATTTGCCTTATAACCAACATCACATATATCATAAACCACTAATCACGTATCTCATAACCACTACCCACATATAGAGGTGTAAATTTCGCCCATTAGTTCGCGGCACACCCAAGCCCAGTTGCACCTTGGGTGGGCCCAACTAGGCCTGAGCCTAAACCTAAGCCCAACCTAAGACCCTGGGCTATGTGTTCTAGAGCCCGGCCCAACTCTGGTGTGTTATGGAGTGTGACTCATCTCGTGAGCTCGACCCGAATTTTTTTTCTCCATCTGGCCAACCCAACCCCAATGGCTCCTTGCCCTTGTTAGTGTAACGATCAAAAATAAAAAATATAAAAAAATTGAAACAATCATATAACCGTTAATTCCACTAACAACCAATTTTATTTTTTTCATTTATATATATATAAATTAACCCCTTCCTCCCAAGTCCTATAAATACCACCCCTCTCTCATTTTATTTCTCACAAACAAATCTGTCTCTCAAACTCTCATCATCTCGGAACTCTCAACTATCTCAATTAATTTTGAAGTGTCATCCTTAAGACATTAATTTTGAAGTGTCATCTCAATTCTGAACTCTCATCACCTATCTCTATTTTAGATTTATTTTAGTCATAGTATCTTCATTAAATATAATAGAAATAGTAATATACAAACGATATACTTTTTAAAATATCTATATACACTTATAGACATATATATATATAATTTAACTAAATTTTAATAAAAAATATGTTGAAAAAAATTATCTATGATGTGATTTTATTTTGTTCTACTAAATAAATTTTCTCCTAAATTTTTTTCCCCAACTTTTCATCTTTTTTTCTGTGCTCTATTTTCTTTCCCTTGATTTGTCCTAGTTGTGCCTGAGCTCTCTCTATTTTGCTCAAATTATCGAACGATCATTGTTGATAGTTATTCCTCACTGGATTCTTCCTCTCTCTATTGTTATGTCTCTGCAATAGATCCTTGAACTCATCACTACTCTCTTTGTCTATTTCAACACTATTCATTCTAGTGATATTTCTCTATCTAGTAAATGCATCTATCTCGAAACTCTAGTTCTTTCACATTAATATGTCATACATACACAAACCTTTGGCCGTAGTTATGATTTGAAAGGTTTTGTTATCATCAATTTGTACATGTGTTATAGAACTGTTGAAAAATGAATATTACGCATTTTGTTGTTCTGTTCTGCTATCTCAGTTTCATCCCTCAAGCATCTGTCTCATTGTTTATTGTCATTGTCGATATCTCTGATGTTCCTTATCAGAAACGACAACACCTTTGACGTCATTTTTGAAGGCAATAAGCCCGTTCAGTCTCTCTTTCTCATATTCCCTTTTCTCTTGCTCTACTAGCTAATCTTCTCTAACTCTCATTTCTGTTCCATGGCTTTAAGTCATTGATTAAATTATTTAATGATTGTCATTACATTTTGTTTTCTCTGTATTATGAGAGATCTCGATTGGTGATTCTAAGATTTTTAGTGATTTGTTTAGTTATTTTATGATAATTGTTATGAAACTTTGTTGCTTGATTACAATATTTGTGGTTTATAAAAAAATTGGATATTTTTCCTACATCAATTAGTTGTGTTGTTACGCATTTTGTGATTGATGTTATGAAATTTTTTGGGTTGGTTATGACATTTGTGATTTGTAAAAATTTTGATTATTTTTATTATGGCAATTAGTGGTGTAGTTACGCATTTTGTAGTTGATGCTATTAAATTTTGTGAGTTGGTTATGACATTTGTGGTTTTTAAAATGTTTAGATATTTTTGTTACACCAATTATTGGATAGTTATATAATTTTTGGTTAATGTTACAAAATTTTGGGAATTAGTTATAACATTTGTGATTTTCTATAATTTTAAACAATTTTGTTATGCTAATTAGTGATAGTGTTATGTATTTTGTGTTTTATATTACAAAACTTTGTGACTTGATTATGATATTTGTGGTTTCTAAAATATTAAATATTTTTATTACGCCAATTAATGGTGTGATTATACATTTTGTAGTTGATGAGTAAAATAGTCTTTTTTATTAATTTTACTTAATAAAAATAGATGAAGGATTTATATTATAAATAAAAAAAAAATTTAAGTATAAATTGACAAAATTATAAATTAATAATTTATTTTATTATAAGACTCTATTCATAAATGTTTTAATTTTGTTTTTTATAATGATTATTACATAATTTCGGCCCCATGTTCTCAAAAAATTTGGAACAAACATCCAAATTTTGTCGAAATAAAAATTTCCTCATTAATTGTTTTTGACAAATCCCTAGACCCTTTCTTTAGCCCAAACAAGAGAGAGAGAGAGAGAGAGAGAGAGAGAGGAGAAGAGAGAGAGGAGTAATTTCTGGACTTGGGGTGTGCCGCGAGCCCATGGGCCAAATTTATGCCCCTATATGTGAGTAATGATTATGAGATCTGTGATTAATGGTTATGATAAATGTGATGTTGGTTATAGGCAAATGGTGTTGGTTATAGGCAAATGGTGTTGGTTATGAGATGTGGTTATGAGATAAGTGGGTAAAGGTTATGAGATATATGATTAGTGATTATTAGATATGTGATTTTAGTTATGAGCAGAGTGATGTAGTTATAAGTCAAAGGGTGTTTGGTTATGAGATATGTGATTAGTGGTTATGAGATATGTAATGTTGGTTATGATCAAAGTGGTGTGATTATGAGATATGTGATTAATAGTTATGATATATGTGATGTTGGTTATGAGATATGTGGCTAATGGTTATGAGATATTTGATTAGTGATTATAAGATATGTGATTTTGGTTATGAGCAAAGTGGTGTCAAAGGGTGTTTCGTTGTGCTATACGTGTTAGTGGTTATGAGATATGAGATATGAGATATTAGTTATGGTCAAAGTGGTGTAGTTATGAGCAAAACGGTTGTTAGTTATGAGATATATGACTAGTGGTTATGAGATATGTGATGTTGGTTATGACTCAAACGGGTTGGCTACGAGATGTTGTTATGATTCATGTGGGTAATAGTTATGAGATATGTGATCAATAGTTATGAGATATGTGATATTAGTTATGAACAAAGTGGTATGGTTATGAGCAAAATGGTGTTAGTTATGAGATACTTGACTAGTGGTTATGAGATATGTGATGTTGGTTATGAAAAAAATGTGTTGGTTATGAGATATGTGACTAGTGATTATGAGATATATGATGTTGGGACCCCTAGACTCCTCTGATCTCCATTGCCCTTTTTTGGTAACCAGTTACACCGGTTACCAATTTAAAATTAAATTATTAAAATAATTTAGTTATGTGGTAGTTATGAGATAATATGGTATGTATGAATAATTAAATATAACTGAGTTATGAGTTAAATGATAATGGTTATGATCTATATAATATTAGTTATAATATAAAATTACATATCCTCATAACTGATGTATGGTACATCCAAATGTACCTTAGCATCACCCCAGTTGATATAGTTTAAGTGAAGTGTCACTTTAGTTTCTATAATTTTAATTTTAATAATTTGATCTCTACATTTTTAGTTTCATTAATGTGATCCATCCATTACTTATCGTTAGAATTTGAAATGAAAAAATACTATGGATAAAACTAGAGATACCAAAGTAAAATTCAAAATATACTTTTCTGTCTTAGCCCCTTAGCCTTTCTGTCTTCCCTTCTCTCTCTTCTCTCCAAACCAACAATCAAACTCTGGGTAGAACTTTCATAATTTTACAGCATGTGTGAAGCTCAAATTAGTTCTATGCTAATGATTTGAAGCAAATTGGCACCCCAGTTAAATAGCTGCACTATGTATATATGTAATTGAGCGGAAGAGCTTTGTAACACTCTCTAATAGCAGTGAAACTGTAACCAACTATTAACGTATCCTTCTTTTTATGTAAATCTAATATTTTTGTGTGTGTGAGATTTAGAACTCTTATTTATTTATTTTCTCTATTTTTCGTGTTTCACCAACCAATTTAATCCTGGTTAGAAATTCTGCAATTTGTGACAAACAGTTGAGATAATGACGCAATGCTCTTCTTTCATTCCTGTACGGTTGGGCTGAAAAATGGAGCATAGACACGAGCAAAATGAGCATCCATTACTTATCTTCTTTCGTTCCCTCTAGGTTTCAGGTTTAATTTCCACCAGGTGCTATCAACTCCTTAGAGTTAAGCTCGTTGACTCTATTTGAGATTTGTCCAATACACATAGGGGGGCGCTTTGCATGGGTTCTGGAAATAGTTGAACTGTACGTAAAATGGTCCGAACAACCGGACATTTAAATATATATATATATATATGGCCTACAATTTTCAAAATGCTAATAAACAAAAGGTTTCATAGTCCCACTTGAAATGCAACAGAATAATTTCACTCTGTTGATGGACTCGCTACAATAAATTAAGGTTTTAGAGACAAAAGAAATTAAAGACAAAATTACATCTTTTTTCATTTTTTGATCAAATCGATTCATTTATGTATATCTAAGCTGATTTATGTTCATTTCTTTCCGTCCTTGGAAATCCTGGATTTTGATTTGATTTTTGTTATTCCAAATAATTCGTGAAATTCTTAATCCCCTTTTTGTATGTTTATCTTTGATAATCCTGTGCAATTCTTTTAGATGTTAAATTGTTATATATTATATATATGTATGTATGAAATCGTTTGGAAGAAATTCATCTACTTGGAATCTCATGATTGGGATTGGGATCTGTATATGTATATTCTTTATCAGTAGCTTATGCCTCAATTTAAGTATTGATTTATGCCCCATTCTGTTTGGTGCCTACTTATAATTTATTTATTTAGTAAATTTGTGTCATCATGTTTGTTGCAATTTTTTTTTTCTTATAGTTTTTGAGAGAAAAATAACTTAGATAAGTTAAAAAAAAAAAAAGGAATAATTTGGCAGCTATATGTCTTGAACTTCTACTTTCTGATTATCAATTTTCAATTTCAAAAAAAGGCTTCACTATAGCGATCCCGGTTGTCCCTTTATTGTTCAGTTGTATTCCGGACTCGGTTCCGTGAAGTTGATTGTTGTAATTATCTTGTTGTCGTCCTTTAAATCGATTCGTTTGGGTTTAGGATGTATCAGGCTTGGTTGAGTCGGGTTGGTAGAGTTTTGGCTCCATTGTTGTTGCACAGTTTTTGGATGGTCCGCTCGAGCGGGTCTTCTTGCGCTCGAAGCGGGGTTACACACTCCCAGTATTTCGTGTCCCTGCAAAACTTCTGCAGGTGGTTTCTACACTCGAGCGGGTTTCCTGCGCTCGAGCGGTCTTGTTGGCGCTTGAGCAGGTGGTACTTTTTTGGTGTAAAGTTCTGGGAGGGGGAAATCTACACTCGAGCGGACTGGTTTTCGCGCTCGAGCAGATGTATTTTATTCTTGTGTCTTGGCGCTCGAGCGGGTCTTCTTGCACTCGAGCGGACCTAGTTTTTTGTTCTTGACGCTCGAGCGTTGTTCTCGCTCGAGCGGGAATGTCGTATAACAGAAGGCAGTGGGCATTCTAAATCACTTTTTACATCCTCACTCTCTCTCTTACTTTTCAAAAATGCCATTTGAGAGCTTCTCTCTCTAAAGTCTTCACTTCTCTCTAAGTGTTGATCTAGCTAGAGTGTTTTCCAAACCTTTGGCCTTTACAAAAAGGTTGTTGATCGTCGTGGGCTATCTTTTGATCCAAGAATCTCGGGATTTGGAGCTTCTTCATTTTTGTCATCTCCTTCGTTGGGTTTCATCTTTTAAGGTAGGGATTCCTACTCACTATTATGGGTTTTGACATAGATTTTTGGGCATTTTGTTAAATGATTGAGTTTGGGAGTTAGGGTTGAAAAATGTTGAAAAGGGGTTTTGTTATTTTGATTCTAAAAATGTGTATTTTGGGTTTCAAAATAATGATATTGTTGTTGGTTGTTGATATGTAGACCATTGTGTCAATATTGGGAAATGGGGTAGAAAACCCTAATTTGTTGTATAAATTAATTGGTATAATTAATTTGGAAAAGTTGTGGATTTATGGAATTGAGTTGGAGATAATGAAATTGACTCATTATATTGTGAAATGGTGGAGTGGATTTGTTAATCGCTCACTTTTGGAAACATTGATATTTTATCTATTGGAGCTTTTATTATCTGTTAGAAATAATTGCTTGGGCTACCGGTGGAGGATAGTTTTCGAGTTGTCGTTTTATAGACAATGCATGATGATTAGGCAAACTAAAACTAATCATTGGATGTGTCATAGAGTTATACGGTTGATAGAGTACATTAACGCTATGTATTGTTTGATTGGGTATATGACCTTTGTGTATATACGTTGTGTGTGGAAGGAGATAGGGGATGTACTCCACGGTTTAGGGGAAGATAGGGGATGGACCTCTAAACCGGATGTTGTTTGGGAGAAGATAGGGGATGGACTCCGCTGATACAGCTCATATACTTGTCAGTTAATGTGTTGATATAGCTCATATGCTTATCTGTCGAAGTGTGGATACAACTTGTATGCTTATCTGTTGAGATGTTGATATAGCTTATATGCTCGTTTAGCGAAGTGTTGATATAGCTAGTATGCTTATCTATTGTGAAATGGGAAACGTTTAACATGAGTTACTATCTCATGTAAGTTGTTGGCCAGGTTCTGAACCGGTGTTGTGAATTGTGAACTTGATAAGAAATGGGAAATGAAATGAAGCATGGATATAGTGATCATGTAATGGAACTGGGTTATGAATTGATTTATGTGATTTAAACATTTATCAATTGCTAATGTCTTAGTTACTGCTCATACTGTGTTTAGCATATCTCTACTGGGCGTTGGCTCACCCTATATGGGACATTATTTTCAAGTACAGGTAGCATGCCACCTCCAAGGACTTAGCTTGGATGGATATGGGAGTTGAAGACTCTTTTTGATTATTTTGTTTGTTTTACATGTACATCAAGCCAAGGGCTTATCTTGTATAGAGTTAGTACTCTTCTTTTGTGTAACCAAGTGTTAACTTGGAAAGCTGTGAGCCTGTAGGGCATTTGCTTTTGTTGTTAACATGTAATACTATTGTAAGAACTACTCTGATGAATGGAAAGGTGTTGATTTCTTTATACCATTGCATGTCTAAAATGATGGGATTTATGTATTACTGCGAGGGCGCTGCATTCACAATAGAGGGCCAGTGTCCAATAATTTATGCATCTGAAACCAGTTGCGAATCACTATGTTGACACAATTAATAGTTTGTAATTATATATATAGGAATATACTTCAACACCTGACGGGTTAATTTTTTAGTGCTTGAAGTTTTATGTTTAAATGGTATTTGCTAGTGGTTTGGTTTTTCTATTTCAAGTTTTCACTTTTGTTTCACTGTTGGTTCCCATCGCATAACAAATCTGGTCAGGTATTCTTTTTTGTTCTTTATTATTTTTTGGCTCAAAGATCCAGCATCGACTCAATCAGTCAAAGACCAGGCTTCAAAAATCATCTTCAATGGCATTACAGTAATCAATTATATTCTCAATTCTCTACACAAAATAGCTTGAAATATGATTTTTATGCTTGTATTAACCACATAAATCAAGCTTTTAGAGTATAAACCATTGACAATTGCTGCATCTGCACTGTTCTGTGCTTCTCAAGAGTTGCTTCCTCTGCAATTTCCCTATTTCAGAGCTGCGATTGCTTCTTCTTCTTCTTCTTCTTCTTTTTTTTTTTTGTTTGTGAATATGTAAAGAAAGTAAGAAGCATATAAACACATACATACATATTGATTTTTATATATCTTTGATGTGATTACAAATTGAGTATTGATTTTGTAGGAGAAGCTGTGTAATTCCTTGATTGTAATAGAGGAGACGGAGATGGATGGTTGATTTGGAGGTGGGGGTGGGGGTGGGGGTGGGGGTTACTAAGTTGCCATTGATTAGCTATTGAGTACCTTAGCCCTGTTTGGTTTAGTTTCATCTATTTTTGAATTTTTTTTTTTAACCCTTGAAGATAGTGTTGAGGTTGTGTAACACCTCGATAATCATACCACAACATTTATTATGAACCCGTTATTATAATCCAATATCAAGACACTCATGTGAAAAGTAAACAAAAGTGACTATTATAAACTGAAATCCGTCATGTTCTCAAAGATTCCTCTTCAAATTCTTTACAATGATTTACAAACACTGAAATACATATAAGGCAATTTTGATACATCCAAATTGCCATAAAGGCTTACATTTTTCAAGACTAAGGGCCTTGATTTCAACACACAAAATCCTAACTCGACAAATAAGGTCAAAAGTCGTAGACAAACAACATCAAGAAGCTTCAGTGCTCCATGTTGAACTCCATTCACTTCCCAACAATATTGTAGTTCACGTTCATCACCTAGAATTTTAGGATATCTAACCCATAAAAAGTGAGTGAGCTTTTAAGCCCAGTAGGAAGCATACTTAACATAACCAAATACGATTAATATGTGTATGATCAATGATTATGCTATGCAAGGTCATGCCATGCTAACGACTTAACTCTATTTGGAGAACAAATTTTGAAACACATGGTTTGTATCCCATATTGACTCGAGTCATTAACCATTATCATAACCAAGGACTTTTAGTATACAACAATCTCCACATAAGATACCTCAAAATACTCCCCACATTTCCTGGCCACCAAGCACAGTAGGGCAAGTGGGCACCACTTACTTTTTTCGAAAACCTCCACATTTACTGGCCACCAAGCACAGAGGGGCAATTGGACACCCATTTCATTTTAAAAACATCTCCACATTTTCCGACCACTGAGCACAAAGGGGCAATTGGACACCCGTTTCATTTTAAAAACATCACAATTTTCGGCCACCAAGCATGGAGGGGAAATTGGACACCCATCAATCATTTCAACACTTCCCCTACATTTACAGGCCCTTAGCACGGAAGGGCAACTAGGCACCTTTACCAAAATACCAATGACATCACCACATTTTCCAGCCACCGAGCACGGAAAGGCAATTGGGCACCTCAACACACACAACGCATTCCGAAACCACACACACCTTTAAATAATCCAATATTTATTCCAACACCATGGAATTGCAATGTAATGCATGAGTTTCCAAAATCTTCCTTTTTATCTTGAAATTCATTTTTAATTGCACAAAAGTTGAAAAAATAATTCAAAAAATAAAATCTAATAAGCTATTCTCATTTTCAAGACTCCACGTCATACTCGTTACCAACCATCAACCCATGCAAAACATTACCTTACATCCTTTCACAATTCCAAGTATTCACACAATTCACTTATTTAAATCACCAATAATATCATCATAGACAATAAATTTATCCAACACACTTATCAACATGAAAAAGCACTTTAATTTTCAACATAAGGTACCGATTAACTCAAACCCTCGTTTAATTTAAAGGTCCCAATTCTAGGGTTTTCAATGAAATTGGGAGTTTTCCTCATTTCCTTGTTATATCCTCAAATCATCATGTATTAACCATTAATGTACCAAAACATACTAAATCTTTCAAAAGTTTGGGTGAAAACCCCAATTTTGAAATATTAACATCTTTTAATCAAAGATTTCAAACTCAAATCAACCCACATTTCGCATAATACATCAAAATCGAACTAAATCATAAATGATTGAGTTAAGAGAACTCGCTACCTCAAGAAGGTGAGCAAACAACAAAGACCCAAGCACGAACTCTGACAAAATCGCAATCCAACCGGTAAAGAGGAAGATCCTCACTCCTTCTTCACTAATCTTGCATGATCTAAGGTGGATCCTTGGTATGATAAGGTAAAATCAAAGGTTTTGTGGCTATGGCTTTTAGACATGAAGAGGGGAGGAGAAAAATGAGAGAAAATGAGCAAAAAGTGGCTTTTGTACTGGTTGATTTCGAACAGACAGCTCGAGCGCAACTTCCTATGCTCGAGTGAACAGCACAAACTCGAAGCAATTGCTCGAATGATAATTCCACCGCTCAAGTGGAAAAAGAGAAGTCCTAGAAGTTTTGCAGAGATACAATGAAACTACTGAGAGCATGAATTCCACGCTCTAGCGACAACTCCGCTGCCCGAGCGATCCCGCTTGCAAAACAACCAACTACTGGGAGCTAAAGATCACCGCTCGAGTGGTCTGAAAAACTCAACTATCATAGTCTACCCTCCTTAAAGAATTTCGTCTTCGAAATTAAAGAAAGAGCTAACAAGATGGTTTAACCACCAACAGAATGATGACCACAATTGAAATTAGAGCTACACTTGGAACAAATTTCAGAATCCCAGCCCAACAGTTCGGGGCCCCAAGGACTCCCAAACAACAAGAACAACAATAACAGCAACAACTTTCACCCCAAGATTGTTCACCATGCCCTACTACCAACAACAAGCACAACCCCATCGAGTATTCAATGCTCGAATATGAAAGAAAGCCTTTGCAACAAAACCTTCGGTCGACTCTCACCAAAGAGAAGAACTTACAATAGAACATGACCAAAACAACATTCCGACACAACAAGCCCCAACAACCCCAAAACACTCCTCCAACTAACCACACAAACCTGTGACTAACAATTCAAACAAGGTTGCTATCCAACCCATTTAGTCCAAACAATTAACAACATAACTCCTTGTTAAAAGAAAATTTCTCTTTTTCTTAATTCTTTGAAAATCAATCTCTTGTATTTGGAACATTTCTCAGAAAGTGTTCAAACTCATACCATCCAAGCTAGAAATACATTTTATTTTCATTTTCACAAGAGTGTTAATTTAGACACATAATCATCCACAATTATGTTGCAACAATTATTCGGTGAAATCCTTCACCAGAATTTAGGTCAAATCCATGACATATTCGTTTATCAACGCCATTCGCAATCATAACACAAGAATTTTTTTTTTTATTTTCGCTTCCTTTTTCACATAACACTCGGTGAACCTCTGTCGTCACCCAACAACGCTCATCACTCTTACGGTGATGCAACAACAACATTTACACAACATTTCTGTAATAATAATTAATAGGAGCAATAACCGTATTACCAATTCAAGGCACTAGAAAATTCACAATTTTGCAATTTCATTCCTCCATAGCATTACCAAGACTTATTACCTAGATGAGGCATAATGCATAAGTCAAAAAATTGAGTCTACCACATGTTACTCCAACCCGAGGAAATCTCGTTAACTCAAGACAAGCTTTACACTAGCTTCACAGCCATATACACGAGACTTCACACTCTCAAAACCACTCTAATGCACCCGCAACTTTATAGTCCTCCTACTCAAGCCCTGTCATTCCCAAGGTGAACACTTGATAACCACACTCCTCTATCAACCCATCGGTTAACCAACTCAACAATTTCCTACACGACGTACTAAGCACTGACATTCTACCCCATGTTGTTTACTTCGATATGGAGTTTCACACTCCATTCCACACATTTCTCAAACTCATACCAAATTCCCCAAATCAAAGCCTACCACTCATGTTCCCAAACATACCACCATTCACGTACCTATATGGCGAATGCATCCTCTCATCCCACCTGAGTCCGAACTAGACTTCTTAAGGTCAAAATATCCCACTCACACCCTTAAATCAAGTCACACATATTTCCTTGGCCATCAAACTTCCCACATTACACAATAGACTGATAGAGTTACAGCAACACACTCTTCACACCAACATGTTCCCAACCACTCTCTCTCATTCTGTGGACTCCAAGGGGTCACACCACCCTCCCATTATACACCCAAAATAAAATAAAATAAAATAAGAACCCCATTCCTAACATCTTAATATGAATCCCAAATTCCGACAATCCAATCCCAATTACATATAAATCTCACAAGACCTCACATACTCAACTTACGAAGCAATAACGAGTTCAGAACATTATTAAGATTTCCAACTTAACATGGATTCATCAAAACATATAAAATTACAAATAATTACAGTCCAATTCCCTTGGAAAACACACACACATATATACATACATATGCAACAACTGTAATTACACTGCCCTACCTATAATACCATAGCATGACCATACCAACACAACAATACATCACACTACTCCCCTATAACATCATCGTCCTGACTAGGATCACCGAATTGGTCACACTCACTCTGGGGGCAATTACGCTTAACATGGCCTAGCTGATTACACTTAAAACTAGCAGATGGTCCCCTATCTTGTGACAAAGTTGACTATTGGAGTTGTTCACAATTCAAGACTGGTGGATGGTTATGCGACTGTTGGGATCCCAAGGCGCTAGCAACTTCTACTAACTGCGGGCAAAGTCTCTTCACATGCCCTAGTTGTCCACACTGGTAGTAGGTGGATACCTAACCACTACCCCGAAACTGGCTCTGAGAAGGAGCCAACCGTTGCTGTAGTCGTCTTCCTCCCCGTTGAGGGCAAGTTAAAGCCTTGTGACCCTGCTAGCCACATCGAAAACAAGTCATCTTATTCTGACTTGTACTCCCTAAACTCATCCTCGTTACCAAACCTTAAGGCTCAGTCCGTTGCGATTGCAAAGGTGTGCTAGTACTACCCCTAGACTTATTGGACATCCCTGAGTCACTCCGTAACTCGATTTCTCATTGTCTCTTACTTCCCTGTTTCCTTCCATCTTCCAAAATAATTTCCAGATGTGCGGCAGCTTCCATGAGTCTATCACAATCCTGAATCATACTACCAACCACTTTCATCTTAATCTCCTACCTAAGTCTCTTCTGAAACTCTAAACAACGGCGCTCCTCGCCACTAACTCTGGTGCAAACCTAGACAAACTAGTAAAAAAGGCCTCAAACTTTGCTATGATTGTGTCGAGCTATTCGAGCTATTTGAACTATTTTATCATACGCTCTCTGGTTACGGATGGAAGATACTTCTCTTGGAAGGTGTGAGTAAATGCCTCCCATGTGTGCACTATACAGTCTTTGGCATATTTCCACCATTGACCCACGTCCCCTTTTAATTGAAAAGCCCCCAACGTGACTCGAAGCTCATCATCTATTATATGAAACACCTCAAACGTCTTCACTGTCTGTTTAAGCCACTTATCCGCTAGAAGTAGATTAACACCACCATGAAACTCCATAGGATTAGATTTAAAGAACCCCTTAGCCAAAGAAGAGGATCTAGTCTCTCCTACGGCAACCCGTATTGCTTCTTCAGCCTCAAGATATTCATAGATTCTCAAAGTGCACCCGCTAACTCCTGAGCCAACAATCCCACAACACCATGCACCTCCCGTTTGGCTATACTTGTTGGCCTACCCCCTCTCCTCGAGACAAAACACCCCAACCACTACGACAAGGTCTACCACGACTTCCATCACTACGCCCAACATCCTATATAAGAATAAGATATAACTTAGCTCACAATTTAACCGAATAGAACCCCACACTCTATCCAAAATACATACACATGTCTATACGCATAACAATTTTCACAATGACAAACCATATAGACATATATTCACATAAAGCACATACGAATTTTCCTCGTAAGATGTCAATTTGTCCCACAAAGTTCAAAGAATTTGAGTTAGAATGGCATTGATTAGGTGCCCTCCTAACAAGACTCCTACGAATTTATAGGCACAAACTTCATCTCAAGAGTTTAATCCATACCCACATAATCACAAGAGTACACACAAGTTATACCAAGCACGTAGACGTCCCTTTCTAGCCTAGTAACTGATTGTGACGAACGTCACTTCCCACGAGCCCAAGGTATTCAAACCCGATGAGCTCTGATACTAAATTGTAACGCCCCAATAATCATACCACAACATTTATTACCAACCCGTTATTTTAATCCAATATCAAGGCACTCATGTGAATAGTAAATAAAAGTGACTAAATTTATAAACTAAAATTTGTCACATTCTCATAGATTCCTCTTCAAATTCTTTACAATGATTTACAAACACTGAAATACATATAAGAAAATTTTGATACATCCAAATTTCCATAAAGTCTTACACATTTCAAGACCAAGGGCCTTGATTTCAACAAACAAAATTCTAACTCGAAAAATAAGCTCAAAAGCTGTAGACAAACAACATCAAGAAGCTTCAATGCTCCATGTTGAATGCCATTTACTTTCTAACAATATCGTAGTTCACCTTCATCACCTGGAATGTTAAGATATCCAACCCATAAAAAGGGAGTAAACTTTTAAGCCCAATAGGAAGCATACTTAATACAACCAAATACGACTAATATGCATATGATCAATGTGATTATGCTATACAAGGTCATTCCATGCAAATGACTTAACTCTGTTTGGAAAACAAATTCTGAAACACATGATTTGTATCCCATATTAACTTAACTCATTAACCATTATCATAACTAAGGACTTTTAGTTTATAACAATCTCCATATAAGATACCTCAAAATACTCCCCATATTTACTGGCCACCAAGTACAGTAGGGCAATTCTTACTTTTTTGAAAACCTCCACATTTACTGGCCACCAAACACAGAGAGGCAATTAGACACCCGTTTCATTTTAAAAACATCTCCACATTTTCCAGCCATCGAGCATGGAGGTGAAATTGGACACCCGTTCCATTTAAAAAACATATCCACATTTTTCGACCACCGAGCATGGAGGAGCAATTGGACACCGGCGCTTAGCACGGAAGGGTAATTGGGCACCTTTACCAAAATACCAATGACATCCCCACATTTTCCATCCACCGAGCACGGAAAGGCAATTGGGCACCTCAACACACACAACGCATTTTGAAACCACACACACACCTCTAAATAATCCAATATTTAATCCAACACCGTGGAAATGCAATGCAATGCAATGCATGTGTTTCTAAAATCTTCCTCTTTATCCCAAAATTTCTTTTTGATTGCACAAAAGCTCAATAAATAATTCAACAAATAAAATCTAATAAGCTATTCTCATTTTCAAGACTCCACGTCCTACTCTTTACCAACCATCAACCCATGCAAAACATTACCTTACATCCTTTCACAATTCCAAGTATTCACACAATTCACTTATTTAAATCAACCAATAATATCATCATAGATAATAAATTTATCCAACACACTTTTCAACATGAAAAAGCACTTTAATTTTCAACATAAGATATCGATTAACCCAAACCCTCTTTTAATTTAAAAGTCTCAATTCTAGGTTTTCAATAAAATTGGGGGTTTTCCTCATTTCCTTGTTAAATCCTCAAATCATCATGTATTAACCATCAATGTACCAAAACATACTAAATCTTTCAAAAGTTTGGGTGAAAACCCCAATTTTGAAATATGAACATCTTTTAATCAAATATATTTCCCATAATACGTAAATACTGAACTAAATCATAAATGATTGAGTTAAAAGAACTCCCTACCTCAAGAAGGTGAGTAAACAACGAAGACCCAAGCACGAATCTGACAAAATTGTAATCCAATCGGTAAAGAGGAAGATCCTCACTCCTTCTTCACTAATCTTGCATGATCTAAGGTGGATCCTTGGTATAATACGGTGAAATCAAAGGTTTTGTGGCTAGGGTTTTTAGACATGAAGAGGGGAGGGAGAGAAAAAAGAGAAAAATAAGCGAAAATGAGTAAAAAGTGGCTTTTATACTAGCTGATCCAGAGCAGACCGCTCGAGCACAACTTCCTACGCTCGAGCAAATAGCACAAACTCGAAGCGATCGCTCGAGCAATAATTCACCACTTAAGCAGAAAAAGAGAAGTCCCTAAAGTTTTGCAGAGCTACAGTGAAAATATTGAGAGCATGATTCTACACTCGAGCGACAACTCCATTGCTAGAGCAATCTTATCTGCAAAACAACCAACTACTGGGAGTTGAAGATCACCGCTCGAGCGACCAAATGAATGCTTGAGCGGTCTGAAAAACTCAATTGTCACATGTTGACAGATATCACCACTCTCTCTCTCTCTTATCTCTCTCTATATATATTTGTGTTATATTTGAGTATTAGTGGCAGAAAATTTCTAATAGATAGCAAAAACAAGTTTGTGAATTTCAATAGTATCTGTTACATTTCACCAAGTATGCATTTCATGTTGTTTGGTTCCTGGGAAAGAAAATTCCGTAAGAGAGAGGTGTTTGGTTTTGCTATTTTGAATAGATAGTGACTTTTCTGCATTTCAATAACAAAGATTTGAACAGATAAATAGAATTCTAATATTTGGACATATAGATTTGAAAAGATAATAAAATTTGAATAGATAAAGGGAAAAAAATTGAACAGATAGGGGAAAAATGAAGCAAATAAAGAACATTTTGAACAGATAGGAAAATTTTGAACAGATAGAAATTTTTTTTAATAGATAGTCAATGAAAGCAACAGATAAATTAAGAGGTAAAATTGAAAACAAAATGTCCTCTAAAGCCAACAAAAGGACTTCCACCAAACTATTTTACAAAATGTGGATCTTTCACTAACAAAAATATCCTCTACACCTATTGCCTTACACTCCCCTTAAGTTAGAATTTTCAATAATTATCTCTAAAATAAATCTTAAATTTTTTATTTTATCAATTTAAGCTCTAATATTGTGATTTATTTTCAATCTAATCATTTACATATTTTCATTAAATAAAAGTAAAGGAAAAATAATATTTTAGTCATTATATTCAATATAGGTATACAAAAAATATCTTAAATACTATTTTTCATTGAGTTTAATAACTAAAAATGTCATTTTTAATCACTTTTACTTAACAAAAATATGCAAATGATTTAGATGGAAAGAAATTACAATATTATGGTTTAAATTGACAAAATTAAAAATTTAGCATTTATTTTGTTGTAAGGCTCCAATTCTGAAATTTTTGTACGCTGTGTTTGGTTAAAAGATTTGGGAAGAGATTTGGGAACGGAAAGGAAAAAGGTGTGTGAAACTAGGTGAAATGTAGGTTTATTTTATTCACATTTCACCTACCTTTTCCCTTTTCCTTTCCAAATCCCCCAACCAAATACAACGTTATAATTTCTTCAAAAATTTATAGGTATTAATACAAGTTGTACGTGTACTCTTAGGAGATGAGAGTTTTGATTCTTTGTGGAGATGTTATCGACTTGCTAGTTTCAAGCATCTTAAAAAAAAAAAAAGGAAGAAGAAGAAGAAGCTCTCATCTTTCATTTGATGTGTGTGTATGCCTTTCTTTTCGCAAGAAAAATATGCAAGGGTAGTTTTTTTTTTTTTTCATAATCAGTTGTACGGGTTAACTTACGTATACCTCGACTATTTCGAGCTCTAAAGTTCTATTAATGACACAAAAGATACCACCTGAGTTACCGTTCATGGTGATTAGCTACATAGCTTGCTATATGCTTTATGAGAAATCTAACTACTATTTCTCATCAACTACCATGTTAAATAGTTGATTATGTAAGGTTTAAATGAGTCGAATAATAGATCATTTAAACTTGATTACAAACTTAATGAATATTATATTGAGGAAATATCATTTTCCCCCCAAACTTACACGCGTTTTTCAATTTGAATCCCATACTTCGATTAATATCAATTTAATACCCTAACTTTCAAAAAATTGATCAATTTAGCCCCTGCCTTCACACTCCGTTAACAATTGGACGAAATGTGCTGAGCTGTCCCCCTAAACAATCTTTTAGAGGGAATATAAGAGGGCTTTGCTTACAAAATAAGTTGGTGTGATGGACAGTTGAACTAGGGCTTTGTTGGGATCAAAATCGCTTATAGGGTTTTCAAATTCCTTATACGAAATCGAAATCAAAGTTCATCATTGAACGAAGGGCACGAACTAATATTGAATCATGGGTTGGGTTCGAAGAGAGAATGATGGCAAGCGAAGGAATCGACCAACTGTTTGTGGTATTTACTTTTAATATTTGTTTATTTTTTTAGCTAATGATTATGAAAAATCGATTTCTAATATAATACTAATTTGATTTGCCATTTTTTAGAATAAATCTTTGTCTATTTGTCTTTGAAAAGGATTTGTTTAATCAGAATTGTTTTCCTTGAATAGTGAAATACTTGATTAGTGTATTAGTTTTATTAGTCCTTAAAAGAAACTCATTTTTTACGTAATGCTTTTTTAAAATCAATTTACCAAGAATACAGACAAAGCTTTGTTCTTTTTGTATTCATATATGGATTTGTTGAATTGGAATTGTCTTACGGTAATAGTAGTTTAATACTAATTTTATTAATTTATTAGTATAAGTAGTCCATAATAGCATATTTTTTTCATTTAAAAAATGCAGAGAAAGGATCTTGTTATTTTACAATCAATATCCATCATAGGGGTTTGGTTAGTTATAATCCTCAGAGGGTTTATAGTGGTAGATTTATCAGTTATTTTGACTTTTGTAATTCTGATGAAATATCAATTGTGGAGTTGGATAATATGGCCAAGGAAGTAGGCTGCAGTGGATGTAATATCTATTACTATAAGGTTAATCATTGTGCTGGGTTAGAGTTGATTAACACTGATCAAAATGTAATGAGGTTGGAGACACTTGTGGATGGAAACAGAGTTGTAGAGGTTTATGTAGGTTGTTTAGGAATGGATGATGTTATAGGTTCCCAAGTTAATCAAGTAGGATCAAGTGCAAAAAGAAGTCAGAGAAAGGGAGTACTTGTAGATATACAGGTAGCAGAAGAGGAAGATAGTGATGACTATGATCCTAATCCCTCAGACTCTTCCTCATTGATGAGTCTGAGAAATATGAGGATAGTGACTATGGATTTTCTGATGATGATGCATTGTATGAGGCTAATGTTGACAAAGATCTAGAGTTTACTAGTGTAAGAAGTAGTAAGAATGTAATGGCTGAGAAGTTGATGAGCTACAAAGCCTTAGAAGCTCCTCTGATGCGCTAAGAAGTATTGACAGCTCATCTGATGAAGATGGTAGTTCTCATAGGAGGAAATACCCTGTTTTTAATGTTGAGTCTGATATGCACCATCCTCAATTCAAACTTGTATGGAGTTCAAGAGTCATGATATGTTTAAGGATACTGTGAAGGAGTATGCAATTAAGTGGAGTAAACATATAACATTTACCAAGAGTGACAAACAAAAGGTTAGGGCAGAGTGCAAAGTTGGTTGTCCTTGGGTTTGTTATGCTTCATATATAAAAAGTGATAAGCACACTTGTAATAGGTCTTTTGTTGTGGCACATGTGACTTCCAAATGGATTGTGAAGAGGTATTTTGAAAGAATTAGGTTAAATCCTACATGGCCAATTCAATCATTGGTAGACACTATTTCAAGTGACCACAATGTCAAGGTTGACTTACAAAAAGTAAGAAGGGCAAGAAAGAAGGTGTTGACAATGGTAGAGGGTATTGCAGCTTAGCAATTTGTACTGTTGAGTTACAGTGCCCAGTCCATCTATTTCAAGAACAAGTTGCGGCATATCCCAGAAATGGGGCTTGGAAAGAGCGGGCAGAAAGGTGTTACAACGTTAGCTGAGGTGTCACACAACCTGCATGCCTTTGGATTGGGCTACGTGCCCACCAAAGAGGACTGGATTAGAAAGGGAAAAGCAATGAAGGGAAAAGCCAAGGCCAACACAGCTAGGAAGTATTATGAGCTTGTCCACAGGCCAATCCGGGGGACGTTGAACTGCCGTTTTGTTCGAGAGGGAGAAGATTTCCCTTTTTTTGGCTTTCCTGAACCTTGGGTAAATTCCTCGAAAAAGCGCATCCCTGGATTCAAGATCTTCTTTGATCTACAACTGCAGGACAGTGATAAGGAAAAGGTTGAACCAAGCATTAAAGCTAACCAGAGCACGGAAGATGACTCAGACAACAACAAGGCTGAAGTAGGGGCAGCATTAGCCAATCTCCTGATAGATCCCGTGACCGACCTAGAGAACTTGGGGGATAACATTAGTGTCTCCATGATAGGGGAAGAACCGGGTGTGGACCCAACTAGTGGTATTTTGGATGCATTAAGGGCACCATGTCTTACCTGGCAGCTGGAGAAAGGCTATCTTTCCAGTTCTGAATGGGTGATGAGCCATAATCTAATTCCATCGAGTTTGTGAAGTCAGAATTAGATTCAAGTCAGTCTGGGGAGTCTGACCTGGCTTTCCGAGGATGGTAACCCGGATGCCAAGGTCCTATCGAGGTCCTCTTTCTTTGTTGCTTTTGAGTGTGTTGTAACCAAAGAGCCGGAACTTATGAATGAGAACTCTGCAGATTCTGTGTACTTTTCTGTGCCACTGGTTTATTGCATTGACCAAGATTTTCAAAATTTTAATGAAAACAAAGAGGAAGAAATTCCTCTAGCTTTGAAAAACTTGATTAATCGAGAGGGGGAGAGGTATGCTAAGCCCTGTCTTGATGAAATCATTGCCATTAATGTGGTACTAAGAAGGATCCGCGCTTGGTCCAGATCGGGTCTATGGTGTCTTCAGAGGAACGCGAGCGTTTAATCTTTTTATTAAAAGATTTTAAAGATGTTTTTGTGTGGTCCTACGAAGACATGCCTGGAATCGATCCTGTGATTGTCAGCACTGGATCCCTCTTGACCCTGAGGCCTGACCAATCAAACAAAAACTGTGTAGAATTCGTCCGAAATGGCTTTGAAAATCAAGGAAGAGGTCACCAAGCAGATTGATGCAGGATTCTTGTTAGTATCTGAGTATCCGACTTGGTTGTCCAATATTGTCCCAGTGCTGAAGAAGGATCGCAGAATTTCGGTTTGTGTCAACTTTCAAGATCTGAACAAAGCAAGTCCGAAGGACAACTTCCCACTACTGCACATAGATAAGTTTGTAGACTTTATTGCGGGCCATGCCTTGCTTTCCTTTATGGACGGGTTTTTTTGGGTACAATCAGATTCTGATGGCACTGGAAGATAGGGAAAATACTGTTTTCACCACACTGTGGGGTACTTACTATTATCGAGTCATGTTTTTTGGGCTAAAGAATGCTGGGGCTACCTATCTGAGGGCTGCGACCACCATCCTGCATGACATGATCCACAAAGAGGTTGAGGTGTACGCGGATGATATGATTGTCAAATCCAAAGAGCGAGAAGGCCACTGCATTGCACTAAAAATTCTTTCAATGGATCAAGGAATACAGATTGAGGTTAAACCCATAGAAATGCACCTTTGGGGTGATGACAGGGAAAATACTAGGATTTCTTATCACACAGAGGGGAATTAAAGTAGATCCTTCTAAGATTAAGGCCATCTTAGAAATGCCACCACCAAAGACTGAAAAAAAGGTGTGCAGCTTTCTGGGTAAAATGCAATTCATAAGATGGTTTATTTCTAAATTAACCTTGACTTGTGAACCACTGTTTGGTCTCTTGAAGAAAGGGAAGAAGTTCTGATGGGACGATTGATGTTAGTTTGCCTTTGAGCAGGTCAAGCAATAACTCCAGAATCTGCTTGTGTTGTCACTGCCAGAGTCGGGGAGGCCATTGATTATGTATTTATCAGTGACGGACTCAACCATGGGGTGCATATTAGCTGAAGAATTTAAAGATAGAGTGGAGAAGGCCATCTATTACCTAAACAAGAAGATGTTGGACTATAAGACCCGCTATACTTCCCTCGAGAAAGCTTGCTGAGCCTTGGTATAGGCTACCTGGATATTGAGGCACTACTTGTTAGCTCATTCCGTAATCCTAGTTTCGAGATTAGATCCCATCAAATATGTTTGAGAAATCAGCGCTTATTGTAGGCTAACTCGTTGGCTACTTTTCTCTCTGAATTTGATCTCAAGTATGTCACGCACAAATCTATTAAAGGGAGAGCTGTAGCGGAATTCCTGGTAGATCACCCAGTAGAAGGAGATGTGGTAGTGGAGCACCTGTTCCCAGATGAAGACATTCTGCAAGTGAAAGACGAAACATGGGCGATGTACTTTGACAAAGCATCTAATCAGTACAGTTATTGGATAGGTGTGTCGCTGATAGCACCTAACGATTCCCATATATCCCTAGCCTTCAAACTCAGGTTCAAAGTGTCCAACAATGAAGCAGAATACGAGGCGTGTATTGCTGGTTTGGAAGCTACCCTAGAACTAGGGGCAATAAGGTTGGATGTCATCAGAGACTCGAACTTGGTTGTGTCTCAAGCAAATGGAGATTGGAAAGTCAAAGAGGAGAAAATGAAGGTTTACCATCAGGCCTTGGATATTCTGACTCTGAGTTTTGAAAAGATGGCATTCACACATCTACTGAGAGAGAACAACCAGTTTGCTAATGCTTTGGCAACTCTATCTTCTATGGTAAACATCCCACTGGGAGTTAAGATGCGTCCGATCATTATCGAATAGAAATACACGCTGGCTTATGAGACCATTGCTGTAATAAATGAAGTTCAAGACAAAAACCCTTGGTATTACGACATTTGGATCTTTTTGGAAAAAGAGACGTATCCACTAGGGGCAAAGGCCAAAGATAAATGAGGAATACGGTGTCTGGCTGTCCAATTTATCATCTGCAGAATCAAGCTGTATAAAAGAGCTCATTTGGGAATGCACAAGCTGTGTGTGGATGAAGAGGAATCGAAGCGCCTTATGGAGGCTATCCACGGAGGAGAGTGTGGGGCACACATGAACAGTGTGATGCTAGCCTAAAAAATCCTCATAAAAAGTTATTACTGGTCAACTGTGGATGAGGATCGCATTGGTTTTGTACGACGATGCCACAAATGTCAAATTCATGCCAATCGCGTGAACATACCACCATCAAAGCTTTACAACATGACTTTGCCATGGCTGTTCTTAGTCTGGGGAATTGACATTATCAGTGCAGTCTCGCCAAAGGGCTCAAATGGACATGAGTTCATTCTGGTGGCGATCGACTATTTCACGAAGTAGGTGGAAGCTCAGTCCTATGCTATGCTGAAAGTGTTACATGTAGCCAAGTTTATCAGAAACAACATCTTCTACTGGTACGGAGTTTCGAACAAGATCATATCAGATAATGGCTCACACTTCAAAAAAGAGGCGGTGGATCTGCTCGAGAAATATAACGTGGCTTTTCACAAGTCATCAACATATAGACCACAAACCAATGGAGTTTGTTGAGGCCGCCAACAAGAATATCAAGAACATCCTGCGGAAGAAGGTGGAGACCTACCAGGACTGGCTGAATAAGCTTTCTTTTGCTCTCTGGGGCTACAAAACATCGATTCAGACATCCACAGGAACAACCCCTTATTCTCTGGTAAATGGATGGAAGCTGTTCTGCCAATCGAGATTGAATTATCGTCGCTATGAATTATAGCTGAGTGTCAGATAGCAGAGGCAGATTGGCAGCAGAGCAGGTTCGAAGAGCTAATGTTGTTTGATGAAAGGAAGCTGAAGGCATTATATCACATCTAGGGCTCCCAACACAGAATTGCTAGGGCTTTTAACAAGAAGGTTAAGTCCAGGAATCTCAAGGAAGGAGATATGGTGCTCAAGAAGAAGCTGCGCGGGATTCGTCTGGATTGGGCGCTGAAAATCAAGAAAGAGGTCACCAAGAAGATTGATGCACGATTTTTGTTAGTATCTGACCTGGTTGGCCAATATCGTCGCAATGCCGAAAAAGGATGGTAGAGTTCAGGTTTACGTTGACTTTCGGGACTTAAACAAAGCCAGTCTGAAGGATGAATTTCCTCTGCTGCACATTGATGAATTAGTGGATTTAACTGCTGGCCATGCATTGCTATCATTTATGGATGGGTTTTTCAAGCACAACCTGTAATAACCGTGTCCTGTACTATGTTAATTAATCATGATTATGTTTGTAATTATGTGCTTCATTTGAATTTGGGTGTTAATTGCATGATTATATGTGATTTTGGTTTTGTATCTGTTCACCGTAGGAAAATCTGTTAGAATCTGTGCTATGAACTAAAAATTGAAGGTCTTATCGGCCACAGAAACTGAAATTGACTACGCCATTGTGATTGGCGTAATTTTTAGAGCCTATGGTGAAATTTAATTAGAAATGGATTCGGATCAAAATAATTAGATTCAGAATAATTAATTAGAGCACTATTATTAACCTTAATCAATTTGATTAAGTGGAAGACTATAAAAAGGGGGCATTACACTCACATTCATTTGATTTTGAGCTCATTTCACTCATTTGGCTGAGATTAGCTCTCTAGAGAGAGAGAGAGGGCCGAATTTAGTGAGAGAGAGAGGGGCCAACATTGAAGAATTACAAGAGGATTCAAGAACTAAGGGGATTAGCTCATGATTTAGCTATAATTGGAAGAATTGAAGCTCCTAGGTGAGTAATCAACCCTTGATTCATGAATTTGAGTCTGTAATCATGTAAATTCAAGTAATTATGTGACCAAGAACAAGAATTGAGTTGTAATTGATGGATTTGAAGTCAATAGATGCATGCATGTAAGAAATTGCTATGAATTTCCCATGTTTGAGCATAAAGTGTGTAATCCATGATGAATTTTGATTGAAGTCCATGTTTTTGATCATCTCTTCACCAACTAAGTTGAGGATAAAGAGTATATCCCACATGCAAGTGCAAATCATGGAGGTGTGAGTCTTGAATGCATGAATTTGTTATGTTGGTGATGAGTTTGGAATAATTTGAGGCATGCATGTAATTGATTCATGGGAATTGAACTTCATAATGTGGTAATTTGGTGTTTGTATCATGTTGGTAAATGTATATGAGAGTTATGAGTCGTTATATGCAAGAAACATAAGTTTGAATGCAAGTTTGAAGCTCAGTCAGCTTGCTAGAAAACCCAGAATCCGGCATGTCCGCTCGAGCGGGGGAGTCGCCGCTCGAGCGTGAAATGCTGGTTCCCAGCACTTTTGCAGATATGGGTGTCTGCTCAAGCGGGGAGCCATGTAGTGTAACATTCAGCTCGAGCGTCCGAAGTCACGCTCGAGCGTAAAAATGAAGTAACCAGTACTTTTGCAGACCAAAGGGGTCCGTTCGAGCGGCGAAATCTGCACTCGAGCGGGGATCCCTGTTTCAGATATTTTGAAAAGTCGTTTTGTGATTTGTTTTCCGTTCTCTTTCATTTCTAAGCACTCTTAGGCATGCATTGAGCATTGTGAATGAGTTAAAATGATAAGAAAGGAGCCTAAGAGGAATGTATGAATTAAGAACGGATTGAATCGTTTGTGACCCATATGTGTTATGTAATGTGTAGGGTTGAGCTCAAGGGCAAATCCACTGGCAGAACACTGTGAGTAATATCTTAGTAAAGATATTTTCAAGTATGTTACTTTCCGAATGCTACTTCTGTATAAGCTTCATGGATTTGTTGATTTGAAATATGAATGAGTATTCTATATGCCTAATTTTGTATAAGCCTGTTGATACATTTGATATATCTGAATTGGGCCTAAGGCCGTTTGCCATTTGCCGTTGATACGTTTGATATATCTGAATTGGGCCTAAGGCCATTTGCCATTTGCCGTTTGCCGTTGATACGTTTGATATATCTGAACTGGGCCTAAGGCCGTTTGCCGTTTGCCATTGATATGTTTGATATATCTGAATTGGGCCAAAGGCCGTTGGCTATGAACGATTGGGCCAAAGGCCGTTAGACATAAATGCAAAGATGGGCCAAAGGTCGTTTGAATATGTCATTTGATATGTTGGAATAGCATGATGGGCCAAAGGCCGGTCGGATGAAAGGGATCATAATCATGAATATGAGGTACGCACGGATATGCGTATAAAGAGAATGGGCCCGAGGCCGTTTGATATGCCTGATATGTTTGAATTGGGCCCCGAGGCCGTTTGATGTGTTCGAATTAGACCAAAGGTCGTTCTGAATAGAGAGTTGGTTGGACCAAAGGTCGTTTCATATAGATGGACCCGAGGTCGTATTGTTTTATATAAGAATTGGACCTGAGTTCGGTTTGCATATGGACATGATGTGTTGGACCTAAGTTCGTTTTGCTTTGTTGAGATTTGCAAATCTGGTGTGAATGAGAATAGCTGTGCAAATATGTACATCATGAGTTTGATTCATTTATGAACGAATATCATTCATTAACCTCTTTATTTTGATATTATTCACTGGGCGTTAGCTCACTCTTATTTATATGTATGTAGGTGGGCAAAGGGATGTTCAACCCCAGCCTTAGTGGAATTTAAGAAAGGAACCCGAGTTTTGTGAAGTCAGCCCAGGTGCCTCACGTAAGAGGCTTTGTTTATGATCTTTTGTACTTCTTCTGCTATTTTTATTGGTCGTGATAGACTGTTTATGTGTATATGCTTTTGGTTTAGCTGACTATACGTTTGAATGACCCTGGGTATACAAGATGTTAACTACTGATATGTGGTGTGAGTTATTAGTAAGTACATGTGGAATGTTTTGATATGCCATGTAAGCATAGCTCATTGGACAAAGTTTTTAAGTTTGCTTCCGGTTGGCCCCTTAACTCTAATGAAGTATATTCTAATCTGATTTGAGGCCGTAGGTAATCTCATGATTACTGGCTGGTTATGACCTTAATCTATAGGGGCGGGTTCGGGTCATGACAGAGTGGTATCAGAGCATGCGTTAATAACTCACACAGTTGTCCAAATGAGCCATAAGGTGTCTAGAAAAGACTTAAGATGCATCCATTTGATAAGTACATGATGTAAGCATTGAGAACATGTGATTATATGAGATATGAATTGTTGCACTAATGTGTACAACGAGTTTTGTTTTGTTATAATGCACGTACATGAACATGCGAATCATGAAAAGTTGCTTATGTGCATTTGCTTCTGCAAATGGGTGTCTATGTGGAATATGAATATGGTCAAATGTGTAATTATCTGGTAAGTGTTCTACACGCGATATCTAATAAGTATGCGATCGTCTGTTTTGCATATGATTAATTGTGCCTTGATGATACGTAAAATGTGAATATAATGACGTGCCTATGTGCAAATGTACCTATGTGTATCTGTGTTTATTTCTGTAATGGGCATTCCTTATTTTGCATGGCTTAATAAGAGTTTGTGTAGATCATAGATAAAGTGAGGGCATACGAGTTGGCTGACTCTTCCACAGCCCGACTTGATAGACTGGAAAGAATGTGCAAGAAATGGTAGAGATCTTAAGACAACGACATCAGTTGCCACTACGGCAACAACCTTTGCTACCACTAGTGCAAGAGCACCAAGTGAATGAGTTGGAAGTCACAAAATACGTTGAGGTGCTAGACCGAACACTGATGATTGAAGTTAACATGAACCGATCTTCTGAATGGAAAAGCAAGAGACAAGGCTTTTTCTCAAAGAAGAGGTTATTTTAAAAGGAAAATACGGGATCATCATGCACTTCAAACTTTACAAGGAATACAGCACCGACATGTAATGAATGTGGTAAGAAACACCGAGGAGTTTGCTACCGAATCTCTGGGGCTTGTTATGGGTGTGGTGGAATGGACCATCTGGTAAGGAACTGTCCCCGAAATGAACAAAATGTGAATAGATCCTCTGCCTCAGTTGGATTCGTACCAATGGTAGAAATTGCTAATCAAGATAGAGTAATTGCACTCGTCCCAGAAAGCACTCAGAATACTACGACCACTATCCCAGGTATTTATACTGTCTATGAACGAATGCCTATATGATGATTGATTCTGGACTGGTACATGTGTACATCTTTGCTTGGGATATTATTTGATTCGATTGGGCGCATTCTTTCATATCTGTTATATGTGTATCTAGATTGGTCAGACCCACAGGATCAATGCCTTATTTACTGTATGTATCTGCCCCATTTGGGAAATTGTGAAATATGTATTGGGATATTGATTGACTCTATACATGCACATATACATCTAAACTTATTCTCAGGGTGATTTGTTATATCACTGTCTTCAATGACTAAACCACTGGGATTATGACCTTGTGATTGTGTGACTGAGTTGAGCACCCCAAATAATGAACTCTACAAATTGTGAGATCATGTGTTTTGATTGGTAGAGAATTGACTGGACTATATGACTATACTGAGCTTGACTCATAAACCTATGCCTTCGTGACTGATTTGGAACCTTTGTGTGACAAATCCTATATTATGTGTGATCGAGGAACTTTGTTTAATGTGTTACTGTGCATCATGTGCTTGCATATAAGACCTATTTGGGAGCTGCTATATTGATTGTGATACATATCTCTTGATACGAACAACTGCATGCATATGCAACTACACCTGAACTTATGTGGACAATGCCATATTGTACATGACTTGAAATCCTTTGATATGAACAGTTGTGATGAATGACTTTGATATGACTTTGAGAACTGATGAACTTAGGACAGTTGTGAAACTAACGACTATGTACCTAAGCAAACGAAGTATGCCTTACAGAACTAAATGTACCCTATTTGAGAAAACTTTTGTCTGATTCGACCTAATAGAACTTTTGTTTGATTTGGTCCGATAGAACCTTCATTTGATATAATTTGATGGGACCTTTGTTTGATTTAATTTGCCAAGACCTTTGCTTGGATTGATTTGATAAGAACCTCTATCTGAGTTGATTTTGTTAAAAATGGATTACGAAGTGTCCATGAATGAATAATCAGATTATTCTTGGCGAGGAAACTGATAGACCCAAAACTTGAATTCATTTGGAATACTTGACTTATTTAGAAGATCTTATGTGAGCTATCAACAAACCGATCTAACCATGAACACCATTGAGAACCAACCTTCAACTATTGGGATAAATGAACTGAATTGTGCAAATCCAGTGATTGGGTGTTTTAAGGAACAATTCTTATATATTACCATATTCTTGTTTATTTGACGATACGGAAACCGATGACGGAAGATTGATTTGATTATAAACAGTACTGAACATTTATCTTTGACTGATCAGAATATGGGAAGAATAGTTGCCTCAGTGCTATCGGATTTTGGGAAATCATGTTATGGTAACCGCTGACCGTGAACTGTTCTGATTGTGAATACTATTGGAATTAGAAAACCTTGATTTTCCGAAAGTGTGTGATTTCAGTATGTCTTGTAAATAACTGCTCAGTGTCATTGTATTCTGCAATTGGGGCTCTGAGGATGTGTAAATTGTACTTAACATGTGATTAACTCCTTTGATATTGTCTTTGACGTCATGGGAATTAATATATGAATTGCCTTATGCTTTGACGACTATCAGATAATGTGGAAGGACTCGATGGAACAGAGAATTGAATATTGAACTGAATTGTAAACTATTGAATGAATTGAGAACACGTATATGATGTTAGAAATTGACTGCTTGATGTTATCGTGCTTTACAATCGATACTATGGGGATATATGAATTATGTACATCATGTGGTTGATTGCTTTGTTGTTATTTTTGTTGACTCGGGAATCAATGTCTGGATCCACTTTATATTCCTGAAGACTTTTGATTGACCTTGGATAACTGTGATGAGTCACTAAACTAAATACCGAATCAGATTGTGAATTGTGGAATTATTGGAGAATGAATTGAACTTCTGTGACGAGGAAATTGTTGAATTTGTGTCTAAATATCTTCGGTGTCAACAAGTCGAAGTTGAACATCAGATATAGACGGGACTACTTCGATCTCTCTCTATTTGCGGAATGGAAATAGGAATATATGACTACGAATTTCTTTGTGGGGCTGTCTTGGACACCCAGGGTACAAGTCCCGTTTGGGTTATTGTATATAGAATTACTAAGTCTGCTCATTTCCTCCCTGTAAAATTTTCGTATGATGCTTATAGACTAGCCACTGTTTACATCGGTAAGATTACTCGTTTGCATGGGGTCCTAGTATCTACTGTTTCAGATAGGAATCCTAAAATGTGTCTGAATTCTGACAAGCCTTCAAGAGGCAATGGGAACTGAATTGTGATTCAACGTTGCTTTCTATCCGCAAATCGATGTATAGTCAGAAGGATTTTTTTTTTTTTTTTTTAAATTTTGGACGAAATGCTCCAAATGTATGCATTAGATCTTCAGGGAAGTCGGAAAAATCTATCCACCGTTTGCAGACTTTGCTTACGACAACAGCTTACACTCTAGTTTCGGCATGGCACCATACAAGCCTTGTATGGAGGAAAAGGTAAGTTTCTGACTGATTGAGAACAGAGTGTTGCTTGATTTTGAGACTAAGCAAATAACTATCAAAAGGATTGGAACCGTTGAATAAAAAGTATTCCGAATGGTTTTCGACTAAAGGTAAAATAAGTTTGGAGGACCAAACTTCCTAAAGGGGGGAAGATTGTAATAACCGTGTCTTGTACTATGTTAATTAATCATGATTATGTTTGTAATTATGTGCTTCATTTGAATTTGGGTGTTAATTGCATGATTATATGTGATTTTGGTTTTGTATCTGTTCACCGTAGGAAAATCTGTTAGAATCTGTGTTATGAACTAAAAATTAAAGGTCTTATCGGCCACAGAAACCAAAATTGACTACGCCATTGTGATTGACGTAATTTTTAGAGACTATGGTGAAATTTAATTAGAAATTGATTCGGATCAAAATAATTAGATTCAGAATAATTAATTAGAGCACTATTATTAACCTTAATCAATTTGATTAAGTGAGAGACTATAAAAAGGGGGCATTACACTCGCATTCATTTGATTTTGGGCTCATTTCACTCATTTGGCTGAGATTAGCTCTCTAGAGAGAGAGAGAGAGAGAGAGAGAGAGGGGCCCACATTGAAGAATTGCAAGAGGATTCAAGAACTAAGGGGATTAGCTCAAGATTTAACTATAATTGGAAGAATTGAAGCTCCTAGGTGAGTAATCAACCATTGATTCATGAATTTGAGTCTGTAATCATGTAAATTCAAGTAATTATGTGACCAAGAACAAGAATTGAGTTGTAATTGATGAATTTGAAGTCAATAGATGCATGCATGTAAGAAATTGCTATGAATTTCCCATGTTTGAGCATAAAGTGTGTAATCCATGTTGAATTTTGATTGAAATCCATGTTTTTTATCGTCTCTTCACCAACTAAGTTGAGGATAAAGAGTATATCCCACATGCAAGTGCAAATCATGGAGGTGTGAGTCTTGAATGCATGAATTTGTTATGTTGGTGATGAGTTTGGAATAATTTAAGGCATGCATGTAATTGATTCATGCGAATTGAACTTCATAATGTGGTAATTTGGTGTTCGTATCATGTTGGTAAATGTATATGAGAGTTATTAGTCGTTATATGCAAGAAACATAAGTTTGAATGCAAGTTTGAAGCTCAGTCAGCTTGCTGGAAAACCCAGAATCTGGCGTGTCCGCTCGAGCGGGGGAGTCGCCGCTTGAGTGTGAAATGCTGGTTCCCAGCACTTTTGCAGACATGGGTGTCCGCTCGAGCGGGGATATTCACGCTCGAGCGGGGAGCCATGCAGTGTGACATTCAGCTCGAGCGTCCGAAGTCACGCTCGAGCGTAAAAATGAAGTAACCAGTACTTTTGCAGACCAAAGGGGTCCGATCGAGCGGCGAAATCTACACTCGAGCGGGGATCCCTATTTCAGATATTTGGAAAAGTCGTTTTGTGATTTGTTTTCTGTTCTCTTTCATTTCTAAGCACCCTTAGGCATGCATTGAGCATTGTGAATGAGTTAAAATGATAAGAAAGGAGCCTAAGAGGAATGTATGAATTAAGAACAGATTGAATCGTTTGTGACCCATATGTGTTATGTAATGTTTAGGGTTGAGCTCAAGGGCAAATCCACTGGCAGAACACTGTGAGTAATATCTTAGTAAAGATATTTTCAAGTATGTTACTTTCTGAATGCTATTTCTGTATAAGCTTCATGGATTTGTTGATTTGAAATATGAATGAGTATTCTATATGCCTAATTTTGTATAAGGCCGTTGATACGTTTGATATATCTGAATTGGGCCTAAGGCCATTTGCCGTTTGTGGTTGATACGTTTGATATATCTGAATTGGGCTAAAGGCCATTTGCCGTTTGCCGTTGATACGTTTGATATATCTGAACTGGGCCTAAGGCCGTTTGCCGTTTGCCATTGATATGTTTGATATATCTGAATTAGGCCAAAGGCCATCGGCTATGAACGATTGGGCCAAAGGCCGTTAGACATAAATGCAAAGATGGGCCAAAGGTCGTTTGAATATGTCATTTGATATGTTGGAATACCGTGATGGGCCAAAGGCCGGCCCGATGAAAGGGATCATGATCATGAATATGAGGTACGCACGGATATGCGTATAAAGAGAATGGGCCTGAGGCCGTTTGATACGCTTGATATGTTTGAATTGGGCCCGAGGCCGTTTGATGTGTTCGAATTAGATCAAAGGTCGTTCTGAAAAGAGAGTTGGTAGGACCAAAGGTCGTTTCGTATAGATGAACCCGAGGTCGTATTGTTTTATATAAGAATTGGACCTGAGGTCGTTTTGCATATGGACATGATGTGTTGGACCTAAGGTCGTTTTGCTTTGTTGAGATTTGTAAATCTGGTGTGAATGAGAATTGCAGTGCAAATATGTACATTATGAGTATGATTCATTTATGAACGAATCTCATTCATTAACCTCTTTATTTTGATATTATTCACTGGGCGTTAGCTCACTCTTATTTATATATATGTAGGTGAGCAAAGGGACGTTCAACCCCAGCCTTAGTGGAATTTAAGAAAGGAACCCGAGTTTTGTGAAGTCAGCCCAGGTGCCTCACGCAAGAGGCATTGTTTATGACCTTTTGTACTTCTTTTGCTATTTTTATTGGTTGTGATAGACTGTTTATGTGTATAAGCTTTTGGTTTAGCTGACTATGCGTTTGAATGACCCTAGGTATACAAGATGTTAAGTACTGATATGTGGTGTGAGTTATTATTAAGTACATGTGGAATGTTTTGATATGCCATGTAAGCATAGCTCATTGGACAAAGTTTTTAAGTTTGTTTCCGTTTGGCCCCTTAACTCTGATGGAGTATATTCTAATCTGATTTGAGGCCGTAGGTAATCTCATGATTACTGGCCGGTTATGACCTTAATCTATAGGGACGGGTTCGGGTCATGACACAATCAGATTCTAATAGCACCCGAGGGCAGAGAGAAGACCACATTCACTACTCCATGGGATAGCTACTGCTACTAGGTTATGCCGTTTGGGTTGAAAAATGCTAGAGCTACCTATCAGAGGGCTACGACTACCATTCTACATGACTTGATCCACAAAGAGGTTGAGGTGTATGTGGACGACATGATTGTCAAGTCTAAAGAATGAGAGGGCCACTACACCATGCTGGAGAAATTCTTTCATCGGATCAGGGAATACATATTGAGATTAAACCCACACAAATGCACCTTCGGGGTAACGGCAGAAAAAATGCTGGGCTTCCTGATCACACAGATGGGAATTGAAGTAGATCCTTCCAAAATCAAGGCCATCTTAGAAATTTCACCACCAAGGACTGAAAAGGAGGTGTGTGGCTTTCTGGGTAAAGTGCAATTCATAAGACGGTTTATTTCCAAATTAACCTTGACTTGTGAACCACTATTTGGTCTCTTGAAGAAAAGAAAGAAATTCTGATGGGATGATCGCTGTCAGTTTGCCTTTGAACAACTTAACAAGTACCTCCAAAATCTGCCTGTGTTGTCACCACCAAAGCCGGGGAAGCCTTTGATTTTGTACCTGTCAGTGACAGTCACAACCATGGGATGCATGCTCGCTCAGGAATCTAAAGATATGGTGGAGAAAGCCATCTATCACCTGAGCAAGAAAATGCTAGACTACGAGACCTGGTACACTTCATTGGAGAAAGTGTGCCTAGCCTTGGTATGGGCTTCCAGGAAGTTGAGGCACTACTTGTTAGCTCACTTTATATTCCTGGTTTCGAGATTAGATCCCATCAAATATCTCTTTGAGAAACCAGCGCTTATGGGTAGGCTGGCTCGTTGGTTGCTTTTTCTCTTTGAATTTGATCTCAAATATGTCACTCGCAAGTCAGTTAAAGGAAGAGTTGTAACGGAGTTCCTTGCAGATCACCCAGTAAAAGGAGATGAGGCAGTGAAATATTTGTTCCCAGATGAAGACATTCTGCAAGTTGAAGAGAAACTTGGACGATGTACTTTGACAGAGCATCCAATTAGTACGGTTATGGGATAGGTGTGTTGTTGATAGCACCCGACGACTCCCATATACCTTTAGCCTTCAAACTCCTATTCAAGGTGTCTAACAATGAAGTAGAATATGAAGCGTGTATTGCTGATTTAGAAGCCGCCCTAGAACTAGGGGCAATAAGGTTGGATGCCATCAGGGACTCGAACTTGGTTGTTTCTCAAGCAAACGGAGACTAGAAAGTCAAAGAAGAGAAGATGAAGGTTTACCATCAGACCCTGGATATTCTAATTCCTAGGTTTGAAAAACTGACATTCACGTATCTATTAAGCGAGAACAAAAGGTTCATTGATGCTTTAGCAACTCTATCTTCTATGGTAGGCATCCCACTTGGAGTCCAGATGTGTCCGATTATCATCGAACAGAAATACATGCTGGTTTATGAAACTATTGCTGTGATAGATGAAGTGCAAGACAAAAACCCCTAGTATTATGATATTTGAAACTTTCTGGAAAAGGAGACGTATCCACCACGGGCAAATACCAAGGACAAATGGGGAATACGGCGTATGGCATAAGCTGTGTGTGGAAGAAGACGAATCGAAGTGCCTTATAAAGGCTATCCACGACAGAGAATGCATAGCACACGTGAATGGTGTGATGCTAGCCTGGAAAATTCTCAGACAAGCTTATTATTGGTCCACCATGGAGAAGGATTGTATTAGTTTTGTGCGGCGATGCCACAAATGTCAAATCCATGCAAATCGAATGAATATTCTGCCGTCAAAGCTTTACAACATGACTTCTCCATGGCCTTTCTCAGTATGGGGAATCGATGTTATCAGTGCTGTCTCGCCAAAAGGGTTGAATGGACATTAGTATATCATGGTGGCAATTGATTACTTTACAAAGTGGGTGGAAGCTCAGTCCTATGCAGTGTTGAAGGCATCGCATGTTGCCAAATTTATTAGAAACAATATCATCTACTGGTACGGAGTTTCGAACGAGATCATATCAGATAACAACTCCCACTTCAAGAAAGAGGTGATAGACTTGTTAGAGAAATACAACGTGGCTTTTCGTAAGTTATCCACATACAGGCCACAAACCAATGGAGCTATTAAAGCCGCCAATAAGAATATCAAGAACATCTTGTAGAAGATGGTTGAGACCTGCAGGGACTGGCCAAATAAACTACCATTCGCACTCTGGGGCTACAGAACCTCGATCCGAACATCTATAAGGGCAACTCCTTATTCTCTCGTCTATGAGATGGAAGCTATTTTTCCAATTGAAATTGAAGTCCCGTCGCTGCGAGTTATGGCCGAGTGTCAGATAGTAGAGGTAGATTGGCAACAAAGCAAATTTGAGGAGTTAATACTGTTTGATGAGAGAGGACTAAAGGCATTGTATCATGTTCAGGGCTACCAACGCAGAATTGCCAGGGCTTTTAACAAGAAGGTTAAATCCAGGAATCTCAAAGAGGGAGACATGGTGCTGAAAGACAACTGAGCTCCCATCCATGACCCTAGGGGCAAGTTTAGACCTAATTGGGCTGGTCCTTACATCATCAAATCTATTTGGTCTGGTAGAGCGGTTATTCTCATGGACTTAGATGGCCTGGAATTTTCAGAGCTGATCAATATGGACAAGTTGAAGAAATACTACCCCTGAGAGGCTCGCTAGGCCGAAAATCCAGAAGGGCGACCTAGGTAAAAGTTAGCGCATAAAAAATTAGAAATAAAGAAAAACTGAGCTTGCAAGGTTGAAAACCCTAAAGGGCGACTTTGGCAAAAGTTAGAGCGCAAAAGGAGAGAGTTAATACTCAAGTGATCCTGAACCGAACTACGTAAGGCCTAATTCCCATCTTTAGGATGCGTAGGCAACTTCATCCTGAAGTATGGCCATAACCATCTCCAATTCAACTAACGTGTCCATTTGTCTGATCAGGTTATCTTTGTGCATTATCTGTTAGCTTGGTTGTGATCTTCATTGGTTGTGATCTTTTTGGGTAGAAGAGCTGGTTGTAATGCAGAATTAGTGATACTCAAGCAGGGGCACTTATGATTTGCCGATTTGGGGTTGTGCATCTTGAGGGTTTGATTCTATGCATGTTAGGTAGTGATTATTTTCGAAAATGGTTTTGGAAAGTTTTAATAAAAGTTGATTTTGTTCAAAATTACCATTTTTGGGACTAAAAGGAAAATTTTTAGTGCTCACAACCTTAATTCTATTGATTTCAACATAAAGTACATTCTCCAACTCTCTGACACAAATCAAAGTTGCTTTTACATCATAAGCAAGTCAGGTGCTCCTGCGTCCCCTGCTCATGCTTACAGAAGCTTCTATAGCCAAAGTGGGCCTGACTTGTGCTTCATCCTCGAGCCGAGCCAAGCACTCGCTAGAAAGGGCATGACTGAAACTAGGAGGTGTCGCTGCTATTGGTGTCCACAATGCATATGGGATTTGGAAAACGAGTGTCAACGTGCAAAAGGTACAATATGAGTACAATATGAGTATAGTGTGTCAGTGCAGTGAATCAGTGTAGTGTGTGGTGGTATGAATATTACGGTATGCATATCAGTGCACTAGTGGGAATGCGACAGTGTGGTGCACAGCAGCGTGAGGTAATAGTGAAATGAATGTGGAAAATTGAAAAAATACCAGGATACTGTGGAGATGAAGCAACGTCTCTCTCCTCTGCACCATGCCAATCAGAGAAGCAACCATTGTGTACTTAGTCGGTGCTTGCAAGTACATTTAAATGATCAGTATCGGGAATAATTAATATCTGGAAAGGGAAAGTGCGGTTACAAACTGTAGAGTGTGGTCCATACCTGAGGTATGCCACGGGCTCTCACATACCCATGCCCTGCCTCGGGTGGCTCTATCGAGATCTGATAGGCTGACCCAATTGGCCGCCAACATGTAAGCGTAGTGAGAATCACTGGCCAACCAGCAACCTGCACAACTGGAGGGCCCCGCACAATATCGGCCTCAGTCTCTTGAGCATCCTCACTTGCCAAGGGAGCACCTGCTGCATCGCCTACGCGAACGCTCGTCAGAGGGGGCATAAGATAAGTCTAGATAAAAGTCATAAAATCGCCCTTTGCTCTGAAATAGTCGGTATCCAGCCCCACCATAAAATGAATAATTGCCCCAGTAGGTAGGCTATTGGCTGTCCTCTTGAATGTTAGAGATAGAATAAGAATGATTGGAATAGGTGAGCCTAGAGTTTGGCGTATGAAATGCTCACCCAAGAGCCAGGCCTGGCAAACTGGGCTGTCCAGCAAAATCCAGAATCGAGACGTGGCCCAAGCCGCGGTATACTGGTCCCTCACTGCAGCAGGCATCGTCGTCTAGGGTTGCCACATGATCTGCAAACAGAGAATGCACAGATTGTTAGTTGCAGTTAGTTGTCGAAGTATGAATCAAAATAGTAGTAAAGCAAAAATGACTGCGAGTTTTGGATTACCTCATAGGCAACCACTGTATCGAAATATAAGCGGTAGAAGGTGAATGTCATATCATCGTGGCTCTGGTGCCGGTGCCGGCCGTCGCATCGCCGCGAGTAAGGCACGACGGGAGGGATCTCATCCACTGGCTCTGGAGCCAGAGCTGGGAAATAGGTGTAAACCCATAATTGCAATAGAAAGTGCAAAGTAGAAAGCACAAGTTGTAAACAGATGTAAAACAGAAAGTGCAAAGCAAAAAGCACGATGCATGAACAGATATAAGATAGAAAATACAAAGTAGAAAGCACAATGTGTCAACAGAAAGTGCAAAAGCAGAAAGGTGTGGTGCATACCTCCCAGGCTCTCCAGTAGCCTCCAATCCGCTCTCCCCTCATACGGGAAGTGGAACTCATATGGCCATAGAGTGTGGCGAAGCCAGCTCCACCCCAGTCATAGAATATGACTCGGTACAAAGTCACGAGGGCGCTCAGTAAATACAAACCCATGATGTTCCACCTGTTCGCAAACAAGGTGCTAGCGAGTAGGAACATCAAGAAGCCCTGGACGTACTGCTCTACCTCCTTTGGTGTCTTAGGCTCACAACCACAAAAATGCTCCAAGAACCACCTATATCTCACCATCACTGGCCTGTATAGAGGTGGGCGCACTCTAAGCAGGTAGATCTAAGATACCTCTCACTCGCTCATATCCATGTCAAAGGGGATCGGATCACCCCATACTCCTAAGCCTGTGATCATGGAGAAGTCATAGGGAATCATCGTCATTTTCATAATAAAAGAGAAATGGAAAGAGTTGGTGGTGTCCCACCACCTCTCCATCAATGCTCCGAGTAGAGCCCGGATCGCCATATGTCGTGAGAGTTCAGTACAGAATAAGCCAAGGCCGACCTCATCAACAAGGTCACGGACCTCGGGAGGAAGCTCATAATACCAGTCTCTGGCTGTCACTACCCCGTAACCCCTGTAAGAATATGAGTCCCTATGTGGTAAAGAAAGAGCATTCAGATGAAAGACAATGTAAGAAATACATTCAAATGAAAGGCAAGAAAGCATGAAAATAAAGTTTGTACCTCAGAAGCACCGTAAGAAAGGTGGGAGTATGGCTCTCTCAGCAACACGTCCTCTAGCATGCCACCAGCAAAATCGTCAAAATGCATCATGCCGCCAGGTGCCAACAAGTGCGTGCGAGGGTGATAAGTGGCCGGATTAAAGGGTCATGTCCTCAGTGGTAGTGGCTTAAGCTCGGGTCCAAGAGAAAACTTTGCCTCGAAGTTGGCCGCAAGGCCTTCCGCTGCCTTGCCGACCTCGGCAATCGTCGGCTCCTTGACCCGACAGGGGGTGATAGTGGAGGTGGAACCTTAAGAGGAGCACCATCATGTGGAACATCATTTGCCATCTGAAAAGTGGGTGAAGACTGGTGAAAAAGTGAAGAAAAATAGAGACCAAAGGGAAAACATGAAAATTGTCAACCCTAGAAGAGAGAAAATGGGAGAAAAAGTCAAAACTCGGGAAAGTTTGCAAAACTCGAGAGAAACTCGAGGGAAACAAGCCCAAAGTGGTGAAAATGCAAAAAAATCAATGAAAACAAAATCTGTTCAGTTCAAAGTGTAAAGGAGCAAAGAGGGATAACGAATAAAGTTTGTGTGAGGTGTTCGAAAACGAGTGTAAAGCATGAATCTAGAGAGAGGAAGCACCGAGAGAGAGAGAGAGAGAGTGGGAAGGATTTTCGGACTTGGGTGTGTGAGGAAATGAGGTTTGGAGGTGTATTTAAAGAGACCCGTGTTGAAAAGATAATTCTGCCCCATTTTTTACATTAGTGGCCAGCAGGTGGCCGGCAGTCCTCATTTGTGGCCTAGTGCTGTTTTGTTCCCCTTTTGTCTTAGCAATGTATGGGCGGTTCTCTTTTGGGTCCAGATAGATTTTTGAGGAGCTCAAAACTGTGGCTCGATTGTGTCGTTCCCAATACTCGTTGTGTTCCGGCGTGCAAACGTTCTTCACTCGCCAATGTGAACAAGGTGTATCCTTTTTTAGCATGTTGCAAAGTCTCCGAGCAATAAGCTAGAGGTTGTCGCCGAACATTACTTTTGTTCGTTCTGTCAAATTACATATTTGTTCTCTTTTATTGCATAGAATGTGCATTTTCACATACACTTATGTTGCACGCGTACCCTGCATCGTTCATGATTCATGCATAGAATATGCTTTTAATTTTGCATAGACTATGCTCTTGTTTCTTGCATAGAACATGCTTTCAATTAACATCATACATCGGTTGTCTATCTTGCATGGAACATGCGTTGTCACTATATTGATTTGTAATCTTATTCACTTCGTGCATCTATCACACTTGTTCACTTCGTGCATCTATCGTACACTTTCACTACACTGTATATATTTATTGTGCAATCTCATACCTTTTGCCATTATCTCAGGACATATGAAACACGACCCTGAGCAGTTTTTATCTTAGGACGTGTGAAACGTGACCCTAAGCGGTTTTTCTTCTCTTCTCACGATTTTAGCGTGATTAGAGTATCTCAGGACGTGTGAAACATGACCCTGAGCGGTTTTTCTTCTCTTCTCGTGATTTCAGCATAATTAGAGTATCTCAGGACACGAACCTAAGCAGTTTTCCTCTCCTTTTTTCACGGCTTTGGCGTGGTTAGAGTATACATTTTTAGTTCTTCCTATGTGAAACGTGTTTGGACTTCTTGTTATTTCTTATTGCAATTGATTGTAATTGTTATTGCTTATTGCATCTGTTATTGCTTGGTGCATCATTTTTCATGATCATGAGTTTTCAAAATAGCTGCCTTCGCGAAGCATGTGAGTCCAGCTTTCAAAGTATTTTCCGTGCATATCATTTGCATCCTGCCCTAGAACTACGCTGGTTTGATTCCCTACAAAGGATACATAGGCAGCTTACGAGCTTAATCATTTTTATTTATGTCTTGATTATTTGTCCATATCTTACGGCCTTGTCAAAATGGGTTGTCTTCAGGCATTGACATTCACTCACGTCATGTCATGACTTCGAGCTCTGTTAAAGAGGGGCAACTGTGGACGACCCATTTTTGACGGCCCTTAAGACTTACGTGCCATGGATTGATCACTCAATGATGAATGTGTACGCTTGTCAAATGCTTGACTTCCTTAGCAGGAAACCTCAATGTTGAACCAACAAACCTTGTGCCTTGTTTTGAACCAAAATAGTGTTTTTTCAGGCCTGAGCATCCAAGGACCTGCAGACCCACTAGTGTTGCATGCCGTCCACTAATATTAGTGGCCAGCCGTCCACTAGTGAAAAAAAAATATTTTCTGCCTGTTGTCCCTACAGATGCATGCACCATTCTAGCAGTATTTGCAAGGATATTTTCAAGGATCTCTCATATATTTCTATATATAGATGACCCTCTCTTATGTTGCCAAGGTTAGAAAATTTTGGAAAAATTTTCTCTCCGTATAATTTCTCTCTCTCTCTCTCTCTCTCTCTCTCTCTCTCTCTGTAACTCACATAACCTTTGCCTAAACACTCTAAACCAAACCTAGAGAGTTCCTTGCTGAGGTGATTTGAGCTTACATTTGAGCTCTTAAAGCACTTGAGAGTGTGAAATTGGTGGTTTGTAACTCAAGGGATCATTCCTCTTCAAAAGGTATACATTCTAGTGGTTTTGTACCATGTCTACAATACTTGTTTTCTATCTTTTCTTACTATCTTAAGTTATTTATTACCTGTATTTTTTGGGTGAAACTTGTGGTTTAAGGCCATTACAGGTAGAGGAGTTGACAACCCTTCTTTGAACCTTGCTTCTAAGGCCCTTGCCCTTGTGTTTCCCACCTTCTCATCAACTTTTTTTGAGCCTTTTATCACTGACTTTCAGAGATTTTTCAGAGGCAAAAATCATGTTTTGAAGTCCCAAAAGTGGAGGGGTTAGCCTCCCCTCATTGTGCTTGTGTGCTAGTTTTAATTCCTCAATATTTTAGCTAGTTGTTGTAGTAGCTTTTGTCTTAATTCCAGCACTTTTTTGAACTGTTTTAGGACTGTTTTTATGAGTAGCTTCATTCATGCTTTGTATAGTATGCTTGTAGTGTAATGGTCCTCATAGGCTTGGTGGTTAAGGCCTTAGCCACTAACCTATTTGAGTCGATAGTATTTATTTCTTGCTTTCCATACTTGTTTTCATCTCTAAGCATCTTTGCAACCTCCCCATTTCTTTGTTTTTCCTTTTCTTTGAGGGTGGTTTCAAATCGATTGTTTGTTTAAGCTTGAGATTGAGGTTGTTATGCTTAATGGTTTAATCCTTTTGAGGGTTCATTACCAATGGCATAACATCCTTCTCATGCCTAAAACAACACTTGGTCTGGTATTTCTCTCCATTAGTGGACTTAAAGCTCATTATTGGACTCAATTGACTAAGGAATGGAAGGTAATTAAAATGAAGTAACAAAACTTGGACTAAAATGGAACAAGATAATAAGGTAATTTGGTGTTCAATCGGACGTTAATTGAACACATGGAGACTTGAGTCATTTCATACTTGCTAGTGATGAAATGGTTCAAGATTCCAAGGTCAACCACTTCTCTTGATCAATCCATGATAGGGAGGAGGTTTTGTGGGTCTTTCTTTTGCATTTATTGAAATTGTGTCCCTTGATTCATAAGTCATCATGCAATGAAATTATGTAGATTGATGGCTTGCGAATCAAGCTTACCCTTCATTAGACCTGTTTGTTGATAAGGAGAGACAGGGTGGACAAACATCTCCTGAGAATACTCTGGTTTGTGTTCTGTTTGTTCTCTGTTGCTGCAAAAAAAGAACCAACAATAGTGGCCGGCAGACCACTTTTATTGGACGGCAACCCACTTTTGGTGGCTGGCCGGCCACTACTTCTAGGTTGCCGGCCACTTTTTCCAGGCAGGCAATGTCCTTTTTTCAGCAAAGCAGAGTAGAGGTTGAGATAGAAAAACAGTGTAATTTTCTAACTGTACAACAAAGGCATTCCGATAGCAAAATGGAGAGCATTATCGGGTGGAAATCCACAACCATGCATGAACCATCCCTTGATTCTCCAGATCCGTGAAATGATGTTGTAATATTAATATGTTGTGCTTGGAGTAGTGGATTTGTAACTAATTAGTTAGAATAGCTAGTTAGTTTTGTGTTGTACTTATTTAATTAGCTAGAATAGTTAGTTAAATTTGTTGTTGTAATAATTAGTTAATTAGCTAGTGTAGTTAATTTATTTCATTTGGTTTGTAATAGTTAGTTAATTCGTAGCAATTAGGTAGTCCATTCATTCGAACCCTCCTACGCGAGGGCAAACTTGTAATAATATGTATATCTTCCTACCCTACGTCTTTCTCTCTTTTATTTACTTGCTTATGATGGGTAGTTTAGAACATCATGTTTCATTTAGCATACCCCATGTTTGCATCCACTTGTCTTGCATACATCGAGGCTCGATTCATCATTCTAAACAAGCATTGTCGTTTATTACTTCATTGAATACGTGTTTAAACCGCATGCTTTCAAATTGATTCACATGTCATAATTAGTAGCCGAGCCTATTAATTGCATCATTGCATGTGTTGCATTAGTCATGTTGCATTAGTTAGGGGCACGTATGTTTTCTAACTCTTTTGTTTCTTTTTGTTTGCCATGGAGTACTAGGTGAGCTTTTATTTGCTTTAGCATATCGCATGCTTGTGATTGTTGCCATGTCTAACATGATTACCATGAGACTAAGTGCTTAAATTGATATAACTGTTGAAATGCCTGTAGATGAAGGCTAGTTACTTGAATTGGAATAATTTGAGTAATGTATATATGAGGTCACTTTTTCAAGTGGTACATATTCAAACACTTTTCAAAATAAACATGAATCAAAGTGTTCAAATTTTTGCAAATTTGTTTATACTTGTGTGTGCATTACATAGTAATGTTAGCCTAATAACTGGAACAAGAGCATATAATGCAAATAAGATTCACATCATGATTAGTAAAGGCCGATCTTTGATCGGGCGAGTGGGGTGCTCAATTCATGACCTTTCTTTCTCATACCTAAGTTCCCAAGCCAAGACATCTTGGTAATGACAGACACGTGGCCTTTGACACGAGTTATGGTTTTCCTAAATTTTCTAAAAATATTTAGGTGGCGACTCTGTATCTAGCAAAGCAGTCCATTTTTGGCATTTTGATTCAAAATCAATTTTTCAAAAGATTTGTCGGATTTGGACTCTTTTGTGTTTATCTATTTCACATTGCACTTGCAAGATCAAATTCAGAGCCACGGGAGTTCAAACTGTAAGGCTAGTCGTATCCGAAAGGAGCACGAAAAGTCGAGGTACACTAAGTGCCTAAGTGATATATCTGATTTGAATACTAGTGGATGAAGGCTAATTGCTTAAGTTGGGATGATTTGCTTAAGTGTACATTTGAGATCACTTTTTCTCGTGGTACATTTAAAATGCCTTTCAAACAAACATGAATCATTGTGTTCCAACTTTTGCAAATTTGTCTATACTTGTGTGCATCACACAGTAAAGTTGGCCTAATAAATCGGAACAAGAGCATATAATGTAAATAAGAATCACGTCATATTAGTAGAAGCCGATCTTTGATCAGGCGAGTGGGGTGCTCAATTGATGATCTTCCCCTTTCAAACCTAAGTTCTCAAGCGCCCGAGACGCTTTGGTGATGATAGATAAATCGCCTTTGGCACGAGTCTCGGGTTTCTTAAATTTTTCAAAAATATTTAGGTAGCGACTCTGTAATCTGTCAAAGTAGTCCATTTTTGGCATTTTGTTTCAAAATTGATTTTCCAAAAGAATTGCCGGATTTGGACTCATTTGTGTTTATCTATTTTAGAACCACGAGAGTCCGAGCTGTAGGGCTATCGTATCCGAAAGGAACACAAAAAATAAGCTACAGTGCTCCTCGGAGAGGTTTAGCCTCCTTGGATATGATAGCCCTATAGTTCGAACTCCCGTGGTTTTGAATCTGGTTTCACAAGTGCAATGTCAAATAGAAAAACACAAATGAGAGTCCAAGTCTGGCAAATCTTACAAAATCCATTTATCATCAGAGATGTCAAAAATGGATTGCATTGCCAAATTTCAGAGTTGCAACTTAAATATTTTTGAAAAATTAAGGAAACTCGTGACTCGTGCTAGCTTGTTCGTCATAACCAAAGTATCTCGGCTCAGGAACTTAGGTATGAGAGGTGAAGGTCGTGGACTGAGCACTCCATTCACCCGATCAAAGACCGACCTCTAGTAATCATGATGTGATTTTTATAGACAGTATATGCTCATGTTCTAATTATTATGCTAACTTACTAGCTGAGGCACACAAGTATAGACTACGTCACATATTTCGGAATGCTTTGATTTTATGTTTGTTTGAATAGAGGTTTAAATGTGTGCTACTTGAAAAAGGGAGCTCACGCGTACACTAATCAAAGTCATTCCAACTTAAACAAAATAGCCTTCATTCACAGGCATCCAAAGAGGTATATTGAATAAGCACTTAGCCTCATGGTAATATGCTTGATATGGCAACACAAGCACACGTGCAACATGCTAAAGCAAGAAATACTCACCTAGTACTCCACCGAGGCAAGCCAAAAAGAAAAAAATAATTAAAAAAAACGCATACTCTAACATGCAAGTGACTAATGCAACACATACAAAATGCAACTACTAGGTTCGGTTTATTTTAACATGTCATATGGATCAATTCAAAACATGCGGGAACGCATGTATTCAAGTAAGTAGGAAATGACAATAATGTTAGAATGATGAATCAAACCTAATGCATGCAAAAAAATGTATATTAAGCATGGCAATAATATGAAACGAAAAATATGATGCTACCATGATCAGCATATAAATTAAAGAGAGAAAGAAATGGGGGCTAGAAGACATACACATATTACAAGTTTGCTCTTGCACAAGGGGGTCTGAATGAATGTCCTAATTAAACAAGTTATTACAAACTCAAATGAATAAACTAGACTAATTAATTATCTATTACTAGTCCAAATAAAAGTAAAGCAAGTAATTAATTACAACATACTAATATTAAAGCACTAATTTAATGGACTTAAATGGGAGGCGAGGAGCGAAATGTGCACAACCGAGAACATCCTCCCGGAAACCTCTATGTTTGCTGCCAGAATCTGCTCTATTTGTAGTTAGAAAATTATTCTGTTTCGGCCTCAGGTTTTGCTCAATTTTGCTGTGAAAATGCCATAGCCTGTACAAAATTGGTGGCCGGCTGGCCTTGAGAAGTGGTGGGCTGCATAGAATGAAGGCTGGCCGGCCACTATTTCTAGGAAATACCTTGCTGTAACAGAGCTGAAACAGAGCAAAAACAGAGTGTTTCCAGGAGATGTTTATCATCTCTGCCCTTTCCCATCATGAAAATGATCAAGGGAGGAGCAAATTCGATTCTCAAATCATCAATCATTACAAATTTGTTGCATGATGACTTTAGAAAATATGGGACAAGAGCTCAATAAATGAAATAAAAAGACAACCAAAACCTCTTTCCTATCATGGAGTTACTTCAAGGGAAGGGGCAGACATGCCTCATGAATCACCAAACATCACAACAATTGTATGTGATGATTCAACACGCAATGGGTTCGGTATAACATCCGACTGAACCTAACCAAATTTTATTACCTTTTTTACCTTTTCTTTATTAGCCTTTTTTACATTACCTTTCCATTTCTTATATCTTCTTCATTTTTGTCCAAAGGTGATGATTATGTCCACTAAATTCAAAGCAATAAAGAATAGTAAGCACGACTTAACCCGAGAAATGAGCTTTTCAAGCCCTTTTCTATAGGCAAATTACAAAGGAAGAATCAAAGTCTTTTACAAGCAATAATGAATTCTAAGTCAAACCCAAAATGAGCGATAATGACTAATCAAACTCAAAGAGAGCGATAATGATAATCAAACCCAAAATGAGCGATAATGACTCCAAATCCAAACATGATAATATGCTATAATGACACTTTCCTTTGTGATTTCCAAGTGTCTAACTAGAAAGTTAGTCCCTTAGAAGTAATGCACCAGCGGTAAAGAGAAGTATCAAACTAGAGATCACGCTTAGCATAAGAGAGATGTAATGCCCTAGAAATGAATCTTCGAAGAGATTAAACCATTTAGCATGAAGGGCCTTTTTCTTGTGCCTTGAGCAGTGATCTTTTGTTTGATTCAACTCTTTAATCAAAAGAAACAAAGAATGGAGAGAGGTTGCACATATAGAAGAATGATTAGAATGGTGTGAATATGTATATGAAAGCCATAAAAATGAAAGAAAAGACTATCAACTCAAATGGATTGGAAGCTATGGCCTATACACCAAATCCATGAGGGCTTACAACAACACAAGGATAATATTCAAAGCATAAATAAAATAAACACTTAGAATAGCCCCTTGAACTCCAAAAACAGTGGCCAAAACCAAAAGAAACAAAGTAAAAAGAAAGCAAAGCAACAAACTATGAACAAGGCTTAAAGAAGGGTGGCTAAGCCCTTCTCTTTTTGTGACTTTAAATCACACTTTAGGCTTAAAAAATGACTCTAAAATCAGTAAGTAAACACGAAGAAAAGATAGAGAAAAGATGGTTAAAGAGTTGAAAGTTTACCCCTTTAAAGAGATGAAGAGCTTCCTAGTTAACAAGGCACAAGTTGAGCACTCTCAAGAGCTGAAATTGTGTTCAAGAATCTCAGCAAAAAGGCCTCAAGTTTATGCTTAGGAGGTGTATGTATAGTGTATGTATATTTCAATAAAGGAAGAAAGAGTGTTTGACAAGTTATGGCTCTTGACAAAATTTTCTAACCCCAAACCATAAGGGGAGGTCATGTATTTATAGAAAAATGCTTTCTCACGTCAGAAATATCTGTAATGAGATAGTTGGTGCAAGGCATGGGCATGGGGACAGCTAGCTGTCTCAAAATATCTGTTGTCGCTGAACATGGCCAGCCGACTATGAAGGGGGACAGCCGACCAATCAAAAATGGCTTGCCGGCCACTTGCTGGCCAACTCTTCTCTAAATGGTTAGGCTAGAAAAAAAAAAAAGTTTTGGTCCAAAGGGGTGCGAGGTTTAGGTTCTGATACTCAAAACTGAGGCCTTTTGCTGAAGAAATCGAATGATTGCACAGCGTAACATTTCATCATCGAGCGTTCAACGTGAGGTGCCCAAGTCTTAAGGGCGGTCAAATTAGGGTTTCTACAATTGTCCCTCTTTGATAGAGCTCGAAGTCATGAAATGACGTAAGTGAATGTCAGGGCCTGAAGACGACCCATTTGACAAGACCGTAAGACTTGGGCAAGCAATCAAAATGTAATTGCAATTGGTCGAACTTGAAAGGTGCCTACGTATCCCTTTGCAAGGAATCAAACCAACGTAGTTCAAGGGCAAGATACAAATGATATGCACAAGAATACATTTTGGAAACTGGACTTACACACTTCGCGAAGCCGATTATTTTAAGAATCCATGATCATGCAAGACAATGCAATGAGTAATAACGAGATGTCAGTATATGAATGAAAGAAACCTCAACTTAAATAAAAATAAATCCAACCGTGTTTCACACAACAAGGAGTAAGCAAACATTAAATCCAAATACATTTCACGTGAAAAGAGGAAAGACGGTGTAACCAACAAGCGTATCTTGCCGTATTTCAAATGAAGGGAGGGAAGGTTTTAATTGAGGAAAACAACATCCTAACACGTTTCACGCGAGAAGAGGGAAGGCTGGTGTAACCAACAGGCGTATCTCATCATATTTCATACGGAGAGAGGGAATGTTTTAACCAGGTGAAAACAATGTCCTAACGCATTTCATGCGAAAGAAGGGAAGGATGGTTTAACCAACAGGCGTATCTCACCATATTTCATACGGAAAGAGGGAAGGTTTTAACCAAGGAAAGCAACATCCTAACGCATTTCAAAGAAGGGATGGATGGTGAAACCAATAGGCATATCTCACCGTATTTCATATAGAGAGAGGGAAGGTTTTAACCAACTGGAAGATATGAGGCCAAACTACATTTCATGTAGAATGGGAGGTAAGACAAAAGGTACAAGCCAAAGTACGCTTCGCACGAAAAGGGGAAGGGGTACAAGCCAAATCACACTCGTGTGAAAAGGGTGGATACAAAAAGCATGATGCACATGGAAGCAACATAATTGCTATAATTAATGCGGAATATGATGCCATGTATGCTCCACACAATAGAACATATAACATAATTAATGATAAACAAAAAGTGGTGGTTTTGAAAACACCTCACAAAGATCTCCGACTTACAGTTCGTAGGTCCTCAAATGCTCAAAAAAGGATATAACTTGCTCAAGCTTGAGATCAGGGCAATTTTACACTTCGGGAAAATGACAGGACCCAGAACAGTGCATTTTGAAATGTAATTTGGAAAGCCGAAACAAGCCGAAATTCTTCAACTTTCCTTGTTTAGGATGAACACAAGACCCTCCATACACAAAATAAGCAGGATCTTAGCAAAAACACATCGGAACCACTTAACAGGTCCGGCTAACCAACAGATGGGTTGGCAGGCCAAATGGTTGGACGGTCGACCACCCAATTTGTTTCGGGGGCAGAAATGGGTTTTCACACTTGTGGCTTTTTAAAACATCACACAAGCCTCATTTTCACACACCTTACATTCCGAAAACCTCCCCCTCTCTCTCTAGGTTCCTCTATCTCTCTTTTTCTCTATAAATTTTCACTTTATTTGCGTTAGCCAATGATCCACAAAAACTATATTCGTAAAACTTATTTCGCCCTCTACGTTTTGAATCGATTGGATTTTGTTTTGGTCGATTTTTTGGGCTTCTCATTGTTTTTGGGTCATTTTCACGGGTTTTTCTTGGCCTTTGGTACTTTCTCCCAAGTTTTGACTTTTTCCTCTCTTTTTCTCTCTCCTAGGGTTTGATTTTGGGATTTTTCATCTATTTCCCTCATGTTCCTTATTTCTTTCTCTCTCTACCCACTACTTTCTCCATGGCAGACGATATTCCACATGATGGTGCCCCTCTTGAGATGCCAGTGCTTCCACCCGCTACGGGTGTTGAGGAGCCGATGATTGAGGAGGCTGACGGAGCGGTAGTGAATATTGCTACCGATATTGCTGCGGAGGAGATCTACCCTCTAGAGCCTGAGCCCGAGCTACCACTGTTGAGGGTGAGGCCTTTTGACCCTGCCACCTACTATCCACGCATGCATGCGATGGCTCTCGGAGGCATGCTGTGATTCGAGGACTTCACTCGAGGCGTGCCTGAGGGCTTTCTCTTACGAGAACACACTTTGCATCTTTCTCACGATGCTTCTGAGATAAGAATCTTTGCTCCTTTTTATGCACTTTGCTTGCTTTAATATTTCATTTACAGTTTTTCATCTACCATGTACTTAACAAATTCTTCTTTCAACACTGGGTGACGCTCTTGCCTGGAAGGGCTATGGGGTAGTGACTGCGAGGAACTAGTACCAGGAGCTCCCCACTCGAGTCAGAGAGTTGGTGGATGATTCAGGCTTTGGCCTATTCTGCTCGGGGCTTGCACAACTACAGGCCAGTCGAGCCTTACCAGGTGCTTTAGTGGAGAGGTGGTGGGACACCGCTAACTCCTTCCATTTCTCCTCCACCGGAGATGACGATGACCCCCTATGACTTCTCTATGATCATAAAGCTACGAATAGGGGGTGATCCGATGCCCTTCGACATTGACATGGCCTAGTGAGTGGCAGCTTGGTTCTATTTGCTCGGAGCACGTCTTTCCTTGGACAGGCCAGTTATGGTGAGGTACAACTGGTTCTACGATCATTTCCATGGGAGTTAGCTAGAAACTTAGGAGCAAATCGAGCAGCACACCCAAGGTTTCTTGATCTACCTTCTCGGTACCACCTTGTTTGCGAACAGGTGGAATACTATAGGCCTGTATCTGTTGAGTGACATAATGGTCCTGTCACGCGTGTACTTTTATGACTGGGGTTATGCTAGCCTCGCCACCCTATATGGCTACTTGAGCTCCGGTTCTTGCAAGAAAGGGAACCAGGTCGGAGGCTCTTGGAGAGCCTGAGAGAACTTCCATTTTTGTTTGTACATTATGGTTTTTCCTTTGCACTTTCTTTCTTTATTTCTGTTTTTGCCTATATTCTGTCTCTGCCTATTGACTTACAAATTGTTCTCTTCTTGTAGCTCTGGGTATATACCTACTTCCTCGCCCTTACCCCGGTTCCACGAGATGAGGTGGAGGTAGCGGTCCCCTACTCTAGGCAATACGATGGTAGGTGCCATTTCTGGCGCCGCGGTGTTACCACCTTCGCCTACAACTATCGTTTCTTCGACACAGTGACGACACGCGAGGTAGTCTAAAACTCATACCCATTCTATTCCATTGCTAATGCTTTGATTCCATTCAATACTCTAGCAACTAACAACAACTGAAAACTATGAATTCTCTGGGTGACATGGCAACCATAGGTGGTGATGCCGGCTAGGATGAGAGACAAGTACCCTGGGTCCTGGGACACCTCCAGGTTACGAATCTTGTTAAAGGGCCCTTTCTATTAGACCTGCTACTTAGAGGAGAGGTTTGTGTGCCAGACCGTAGGTCTACCAGACCCCGTCATTCCTGCTTCTCCTCTACATCAATGAGGATTGTTGATAGTCTACTAGTCGAGGCTATCGTACAGTTCATGGTGGGATAGGACACTGATTACTTTCGCAGGGTTGGGGATTATACTGAGTTTATCCGGTCCCATCTCATGTCGCCTCTGACTAAAGTCCCCGTAGACGGCGCTGCAGATGCTCTTGTTGCTAGAGGTGCCACTTGCGTGGTTGAGCCTGATATTGGAAAGGATGCCCCCGCTATACATGTTGCAAGTTTGCCTATGATACCGACCATAATCACCTACTGGCGGCCGAGTGGAACGGCCCACCAGATTCCGGTTGATTACCTGGAGGAGCGCGAGTACGTCAAGGACCCCAACGTGCAACAGGTATGTACTTTGTCTTGCAGTTTGTGTTTCACATTCTCTTTTCTATATACTGATGTTCAAACTCGCTTGTAGGTGCCGGGGGTACGTGGACAGCCCCTTTAGTTTGTCGAGTCCCTGGTCCAGATGGTGCGGATGATGGAGACATTATTTGCTCTCCACGATCATCAGGTATCCTTACTTTCCTTATTGATTGACTGCTCTAATTCTTTCTTGCCATACTCATACTGATTTTTGCACCAAACTATTCTGATACACTGTTTCTGGCTTTTAGCCTACTCTTACACCTGCAACACCAGTGGAACTAGCGACATCTCCTCCAGTTACAGAGAGGAGAAGTAGATAGGATCCTATATGCGACAGGGGCGTGGGCAGAGTTCGGGGCAGAGGTAGGGGTGCCCGAAGTCAGAGTGGAGAGTCTCAGGCACAGGAGACTTCCTCATCTGCAGAGCCAACTTTGAATGGAGATGATGTCGAGAGTAATGGAGCTAAGGAGATGATGAATGGGCACTCCAGGTCTAGGAGCAGGGAGGATGAGGTTGGTTCTAGGTCAGAGAGCGAAGAGGATAAGGCCGGTTCTAGGTCAGAGAGCAAAGAGGATGATGCCATCTTTGAGTCCCACTCCTCTAACGACAGCGGTGCTGATGGTGACAATGATCTTGACTCCCCTCCTCAGAAGAGGATGAAGAGGGCCTCTCGACATACCTGATGTGACCGGCAGCGATTTTTGCACTCTTTTTACTCTTTTATTTTGTTTTGGTGGTTAAAAACTTTGCATAGCTTTAGATAGGTCTTTACTTTTTTGACAACGTGTATTTTCTTTTTTGTAAAAACATGATCGGGATCGAACCTTGCAGTTTTATAAAAGAATGAGTTTTTGTTTTGCACAACATCTCGAGAATGGCACCAAACTTGCATAAAAAATGATTGTATGGAAAATGAGAATGATCATAATTGAACAAGTTCGTAACTAGATATTGAGTCTACAACTAACCAAAATACAAAATACAACTCAATAAAGAAAAAACAAAGTAAAAAACCACCTAAACACAGCCATTCACACTTACTAGAAACAAAAGACTCAAAACAATACTAAAAAGCAAAAAAGGCCAATTATAACACTACTGCCCAATTGCCTAGCCAGCATACTTGGTTGGCCGGCCACTAGAATAGACGACTAGCTGGTAAACTGGTCGGCCGGCCAAGGCTTGTGGCTAGACAGCTGGCAATAGCTGTTAGCCATTCACACAACCTTATCATCTATAAAGGCTTCTCTTGTTGCTTTTTTGACAGAACTTCATCTTTTCTGCAATTTTGTCTAAAAATGGAGATTTTTCTTGTTGAGAGGCTTATGGATTGGACGTCCACTTTGGATGGCATAGAAAAGGTAAATTTCTGCGATTTTGGCATAAATGCTCATTTTTCATTGTTTCCCGTTCCTTCGTGCCGCTACCTGGTGTTGGGACCCACTCACTCATATGTTTCACTTTGGAACACAAGAGATATGTCCAACTTTCAAAGAGTTTCAAGCATTGATGAAGTCTTGCCGATAAGAGGAGATTATGCCTCAACCCCATTTTGGCCATGCCTGGGCTCTTGAACGAATGTGTGGGCTTACTTTACACGAGGCTCGGTCCTTGGCTCATGATGGGGAGTTGGACATACCTGGCTTGATTCATCGATTTTTCGACATTGGAAACAAAGGTGATCTTCTCTGGCAAGGTTATCGTCAACATGCCCTCTGTTTATGTTTACTTGCACACTTCCTACTCATCCCTATGCAACAAAGCTAGCATTAGGTTGATCAAAATTGCCCAATGCCTGAAGGAGGGTCAGAGTTGCATAGGTTTGGCATTGGCCGAAACTTTGGTGGGTTTGGATGCTTTCCATCGGTGGGAGACTTCTCAGTTTGCGAGGAGTCCATTGCTTTTTCCGGTATTGTTTCCCACCCTCTCTTATTTATGATTTCTCACATCTCTTTGGCACTCACTCTCTATTTTCTCTCAAAGCCCTTTCCGTACTTTTCTCTCAACGTACATCTCTCTATTCTTTATTCTCTCTTATTTTTCATCCCTTCCCAGGTGTAGTTGATGGATAAGCTGAAGGTCGTGGACCCCTGCCTAGAGTATTCGGCTAGATCCTACTTCTTTTGCTCGCGGCTAGTGGACTTTCCCTCAGAGGGACTATGGTGGGACTAGATATGCAGTAGATCAGCGGCTGACATTGCTTGGCATTGCCCTTGGCTTAATTTGATTGAGATGAGCTACAGCATGTCTCGCTAACTGGGTATACAGTTAATCATCCTTACATACTATGTCTTCTACTTCCCATTCCGATTTAGATGCCAGTTTAGGCATCATCAGACCCGTCCAGATGAGGGGGTGGAATACCCTGCACCATTTCCAGTTCATGCTTCGCACTTGGCTCAATACCTCACAGCTTGGAGGACGATAGTGCTTCTGGCCCCTACTACAAGGTTTAACTACACCCTTTCTGGTGAGTGCTGGCTTGGCTCGAGGATGAGACAAGGTTGCGGGCAAGAGACAAAGAAACCTGACTTATCTGTGCCCCTAGTTTATTGCTTTGAATTTCTTTCAAGTGTTTATGATGTAAAAGCAACTTTGATTTAACCTAAGAGTCCGAGAGTGTACTTGTGTTAAAATCATGTAATTAAAGTTGTGAGTGCTGAAAATTTTCTTTTTTGGTCCAAAGAATGGTTTGTATTGCAAAAAGTGAAATTTTGAGAAAATTAACTTCATTAAAACTTTTCAATTTTCACAAACAGTCACTACGTAGCACACATGGAATCTATCCTCAAGACGTACATCCCTTAAATCAAGAAGATCATAACTACCCACAATTGCATTAACCATCACTACTCTATCTTGCAACTGGCCCTTCTACCAAATGGAGGTAACATAACCAAGCTAACAGATGATAGAAAAAAGATGGACTGATCAAACAAATGAACAGGACAGTTGAGCCAAAAATGGTTATGGCCAAACTTCAAGATGAAATTGCCTACGTATTCGAAAGATGGGAATCAGGCCTTACGTAGTTCAGTTAGGGTTCCCTCGAGTATTTACTCTCTCCTTTTGCACTCTAACTTTTGCCAAAGCCGCCCTTTTGGGTTTTCAACCTTGCGAGCTTTATTTTTCTTTTTTTCGAATTTTTCATACTCTAACTTTTGCCTAGATCACCCTTTCGAATTTTTGAATTTTCTTTAACTTGTCCATGTTGATTGGTTGTGACAAATCCAAGATATCCAAATCCATGAGGATGATTGCTTCTCCTGACCAGATAGATTTGATGATGTAAAGACCAGTCCAAATGGGTCAGAACTTGGCCCTAGGGTCATGGTTGGGAGCTCGGTTGTCTTTGAGCACCATATCTCCTTCATTGAGGTTTCTGGATTTGACTTTCTTGTTAAAGGCCCTAGCAATTCTGCACTGATATCCCTAGATGTGATACAATACAACCTTCTTTTATCAAACAACATCAATTCTTCGAATCCGTTCTACTGCCAATCCGCCTCTATTATTTGACACTCGGCCATGATCCTCAGTGACGGTACTTCAACTTTGATTGGCAAAACAGCTTTCATCCCATATACCAGAGAATAGGGGTTGCCCCTGTGGATGTTCGAATTGACGTTCTATAACCCCAGAGTGCAAAAGGTAGTTTATCTGGCCACTCCTTGTAGGTCTCCACCATCTTTCGCCAAATGTTCTTGATATTCTTATTTGCCACTTCAACGGCTCCATTGGTCTGTGGCCTATATATTGATGACTTGTGAAAAGCCACGTTGTATTTCTCAAGCAAATCTACCACCTCATTCTTGAAGTGTGAGCCATTGTCTGATATGATCTCATTTGGCACTTCATACCTGCAGATGATGTTATACCTGATGAACTTGGCTACATGTAACACTTTGAACACTGAGTACGACTACGCTTCTATAAACTTGGTAAAATAGTCGATTGCCACCAAAATGAACTCATGTCTATTTGAACCCTTTGGCGAGACTGCTCCGATGAAGTCAATTCCCCAGACTAAGAAAGGCCATGGTGAAGTCATGTTGTAAAGCTTTGACGGTGGGATATTCATGCGATTAGCATGGGTTTGACACTTATGGCATCGCCAAACAAAGTTGATACAATCCTCCTCTATGGTTGACCAATAATAGCCTTACATGAGGATCTTCCTAGCTAGCATCACACTATTCATGTGTGCTCCACACTCCCCTCTATGAATGGCCTCCATGAGACGTTTCGACTCTTCTTCTTCGATACAGAGCTTGTGCGTTCCGAGATGGCCTCTCTTGTGCAACTTACTTCTACATATGATAAATTGAACGGCCAGACACTATATTTTTCATTTATCCTTGGCATTTGCCCCTAGTGGATACGCATCATTCTCTAGGAAGTTCCAAATGTCATAATACCAGAGGTTCTTATCTTGAACTTCGTCTATTGCGGCTATTGTCTCGTAAGTAGGCGCATACTTCTGTTCGATGATGATTGAAAGCATCTTAACCCCGAGCGGCATGTCTACCATGGAGGATAGAGTTGCCAGCACATCAACAAACCAGTTGTTCTCTCTTAGCAGATGTGTGAATGCCAATTTTTCAAACCTTGGAATCAGAATGTCCAGGGTCTGATGATAAATTTTCATTTTCTCTTCCTTGACCTTCCAGTCCCTATTGGCTTGAGAAACAACCAGGTTTGAGTCTCCGATGACGTGCAACCTTATTGCCCTTAGTTTTAGGGCAGCTTCTAGTCCAGCAATACATGCCTCGTACTCTGCTTCATTGTTAGATACTTTGAATCGGAGTTTGAAAGGTAGGGGTATATGGGAATCATCGGGTGCTCTAAGCAACAAGCCTATCCCATAAACGTGTTGATTAGCTGCTTCGTCAAAGTACATTGTCCACGTCTCATTTTGTACCTGCAGAATCTCCTCATCTGGGAACAGGTACTCTACTGCTTCATCTTCTTCCATTAGGTGGTCCGCCAGAAATTCTGCTACTACCCTCCCTTCGACTAACTTGTGAGTGATGTGCTTGAGGTCAAACTCGGAGAGAAGAAGAAACCAACGAGCTAGCCTACCCGTAAGTGCTAGTTTCTCAAAGAGATATTTGATGGGATCCAATCTCGAAACTAGAATTATGGAATGAGCTAACAGGTAGTGTCTCAACTTCCTAGTAGCCCAAACCAAAGCTAAGCAAGCCTTCTCCCGAGGAGTGTAGTGGGTCTCGTAATCCAACATCTTCTTGCTCAGGTAGTAAATGGCCTTCTCTACCTTAGCTTCTGATTCTTGTGCTAGCATGTACCCCATGGTTGACTCTATCACTGACAAATACATGATCAGTGGCTTTCCCGGCTCTAGCGGTGACAATACGGGTAGATTCTAAAGATACTTCTTAATTTGTTCAAAAGCGAACTAGTATCGATCATCCCACCGAAACTTTTCTCTTTTTTCAAGAGACCAAATAGTGGTTCAAAGTCAAGATTAATTTTGAAATAAACCGTCTTATGAATTGCTCTTTGCCCAAAAAGCTGTGCACCTTCTTTTCAGTCGTTGGTGGTATTTCTAAGATGGCCTTGATCTTGGATGGATCTACTTCAATTTCCCTTTGCGTAATCAGAAATCCCAGCATTTTCCTTGTAGTCACCCCAAAAGTGCATTTTTGTGAGTTCAACCTCAGTCTGTACTCCCTGATCCATTCAAAGAATTTTTCCAGTGTGGTGTAGCGACCTTCTCGCTCTTTGCATTTTACAATCATGTCATCCACATACATCTCAACTTCCTTATAGATCATGTCATGCAAGATTGTGGTCGTAACTCTCTGATATGTTGCCTGGGCATTCTTCAACCTGAATGGCATAACTCTGTAGCAATTGGTACCCCATGGTGTAGTGAATGCAGTCTTCTCTCTGTCTTCAAGTGCCATTAGGATCTGGTTGTACCCCGAAAACCCATCCATGAATGATAACAAGGCATGGCCAGTGGTGAAGTCTACTAACTAATCAATGTGTGGCAATGGAAAGTCGTCCTTAGGGCTGGCCTTATTCAAATCCCAAAAGTAGACACAAACTCTGATTCTGCTGTCCCTCTTTGGAACCAGAACAATGTTGGCCAACCAAGTCGGATATTCAGATACCATCAAGAATCCCACATCGATCTGCTTGGTGACTTCCTCTTTAATCTTCAATGCCCAATCTGGACGAATTCTGCAGATTTTCTGCTTGACTGGTTGGCCTACAATCTTAGGATTGATTCTAGGCATGTCTTCGTAGGACCACACAAAAACATCTTTGAAATCTTTTAATAAAGTGATTAAAAGCTCGCATTCCTCCAATGACAACGTGGACCCAATCTGGACTAAGCCTGGATCCTTCTCAGTACTCGCTTTAATTGCAATAATCTCATCTAAGCAGGTCTTAGCATGCCTCTCCTTCTCTTGGTCAATCAAGTTTTTCAAAGCCCGAAGAATTTCTTCCTCTTTGTTTTCATTAAAATTTTGAAAATCTTGGTCAATACAATATATTAACGGCACAGAGAAGTAAACGGAAGCTGCAGCATTCTTATTTAGAAGTTTTGGCTCTTCGGTTACAACAGACTCAAAAGAAAATACAAAAGAGGGCCTAGACAGGACCTTGGCACCAGGGTTACCACCTTTAGGAGTACCAGACTCAAACTTCTCAGATTGACTTGAATCTAATTCCGACTCAACAGACTCGGTGGAATCAGACTCAGGCTCATCATCCAATTCAGAACTGGCAATAAGGGCCTTCTCCAACTGCCAAGTGAGGCATGGCGCCCTCGACGCATCCAGAATGCAACTAGTGGAGTCATAACGGTTCCTCTCCAATCATAGAAACAATAAAGGTATCTCCCATGTTCTTCATACTGGTCTTAGGATCAGTCAAGAGATCAGCCAATACAGCCCCTACTCTAGCCTCACTGTTGTTTGAATTGTCATCTTTACTCTGGCCAGCTTTGATACTTGAATCAGCCTCCTCTTCATCACTATCTTGAAGTTGGTGGTTGAAAAATATTTCCAAACCCAGGAAATGCCTTTTCGTTGACGAATCGACCCAAGGCTTAGGAAAGTCCAGAAGGCAAATCCTCTCATTCTCTAACAAAGTATCCATTCAACGTTCCCAGATTGGCCTGTGAACCAGCTCATAGTGCTTCCTGACCTTGGTCCTTTCTCTCATTTCTTCTCCCTTTCTTTTCCAGTCCTCTTGGGTAGGTATAGTGTAGCTCAACTTTTTGCACCCCCTTTAGAAAGTTCGAAATAAGCCCCACAGGTCGGACTCCTGCAGTTCTAAATCTAATCTCACAAGTGCAACGTGAAATTGATAAACACCAAAGAGTCCAAATCCGGAAAATCTTTTGGAAAATCGATTTTGAATCCAAAAAAAATGCCAAAATTGGACTGTTTTGCCAGATACAAAGTCGCCACCTAAATATTTTGTTTTGGGGAAATTCAGGAAACCCATGACTTGTGCAAAGGTCACGTGTTCGCCATCACCAAGATTGTCTCGGCTCGGAAACTTAGGTACGAGATGGGAAGATCATGAATACATTTGAGCACCCCCGCTGCCATCAAAGATCGGCCTCTACTAATCATATATATGAATCTTATGTACATTATATGCTCTTGTTTCGGTTTATTAGGCTAGCATTACTATGTGATGCGCACACACACAAGTATAGACTAACTTTGCAAGAATTGGGATACTTGAGTCATGTTTGTTTTGAAAATTGTTTTGAAATATGTACCACTTGAAAAAGTGATCGCATATGAACATTGCTCAAATTGTTCCAATTCAAGCAACAAGCCTTCATTCACAGGCATTCAAGAAGTTATAACAATTGAGCAATTAGCCTCATGGAAAACATGCTAGACATGGCAACAATCACAATTTAATGCAATATGCTAAAGCGCGTAAAGGCTGATCTAGTACTCCAAGGCAAAAGAGAAATGAGTTAAAAAAATTGCATGATCCTAACTTATGCAATATGACTAATGTAGCGCATGTGATATGCAATTACTAAGCTCGACTACTAATATGGCATATGAGTCAATTAAATAGCATGCGGTCTAAGCACGTATTCAAAAAGTAAAAAATAAAAACGCAGGTTAGAATGATGAACTGAGCCTCGGTGCATGCAAGACAAGTGGATGCAAACATGAAGTATGCTAAACAAAACGTGATGTCCCTAAACTAACCATCATAAGCTAGTAAATAAAATGGAGAAAGATGTGAGGTTGGAAGACATACACATTATTACAACATTGCGCTCTCACGAAGGAGAGTCCGAATGAGCTAAGCTAATTAACTAATTAAAGCTAAGCTAATTATTACAAAACAAATTAAATTAGCTAAACTACTTAACTAATTATTACAATACTTGAATACTATTTAGCTAACTAAAATAATTACAAAACGTAACTAGTTAACTAACTAATTAATTACAACATTTATCAAAATTAACTAGCTACAATAATTAATTACAACAAATATTTAATCTAAATATTTAAAATTAAACAAGCTCGGAATGCGAGGAATGCTCATGCACGTGCTCGGTTTCCACCCGAAAATTGACTGTTTTGCTTCCGGAGAGCCTCTGTTGCACAGAGAACACATACGCTGTTGCCTACTTCCACAATAACTCTGCTTTGCCTTACAAACATACTGCTGAATTTTACATCAGTGACCGGCTGGCCAGTGATGAGGGTTGCCGGCCACCAGTGATCGCTGGTCGGCCGACCATCAAAGGTGGTCTGCCGACCACTTGCCAGCCATGGAAAGTGGCTTGCCAGCCACTGTTGCCCAGTTCTCCTCGCTGTAACAGAGGACAAACAGAGCATATACAAGGTATTTTCAAGGGTTTGTTTGCACAACTCACCCCTCTTTTTCATGAACAAATCAAAGGAGTAATGAAATTAAGCCACAAACCACCAACTAAGGCAATTTCATTGCATGATGTCTTGTGAACCAAAGTGTGCAATTTCAATAAATGCAATGAAATGAGACTCTCAAAACCACCTCCCTGTCATGGAAGATCAAGGTGTAGACGCACCCCGAGGACTCCCGAGCTCCGCGCGCGAGGGCGCGGAATTCGTTTTGTTCTCTTGCTACTATAGTTCGGACTCAATGTCACGGTTCTGAATCTAATCTCACAATGTGCGATGTAAGATCGATAAATCACCAAAGAGTCCAAATTCGGCAAATCGTTTTGGAAAACTGATTTTAATAAAGAAGTGCCAAACATGGACTACTTTGCCAGATATAGAGTTGCCACCTAAATATTTTATTTTGGAGGGAATTTAGGAAACCCTGACTCGTGCCTAAGGCCACGTGTCCGTCATCACCAAAGTTGCCTCGGCTCGGGAACTTCGGTACGAGAGGGGAAGGTCATGCAATGAGCACCCCCGCTCGCCCGATCAAAGATCGGCCTTTACTAAGCATGATATTTTGTTTTTGAAAATACATGTGTTATTATTCTGGTTATTAACCTAGAATTACTATGTGATGCGCACAGCATACAAGTATAGACTAGATCGCCTAAGTTGGAACAAAACATTGCATATTTGTTTGTTTGAAAACGGTTTGAAGTTTGCTACTCGCAAGTAGGCTAAATCGAGGATTTCAATGAATTGTCCCAATTCAAACAATCCAACCTTCACCCACAGGCATTCCGGCAGTTAATCAACTAAGCAGTTAGCCTCATGGCAAGTATGCTAACATGGCAATCAATAACACATGCAGTATGCTAAAGCGTAAACACTTACGTGTACTCCGAGCCAGAATAAAGAACTAGTTAGAAATCATGCATGATCCTAGTTCATGTTAAGATGGCTAATGCAACACATGCAAGAATGCAGTTTAAAATAGGCTCGGCTATTCTAAGACGTCATGTGAAATGCAAATTGATAACATGCTGTTGAACACGTATTCAAGTAAATGTATTGAAAATACAATGCAGTTAGTATGATGCGCCGAACCCAGTGCATGCAAAACAGATGAATGGATGCACGCATGCGAAGCATAAGGATGCTAATCAAAATGTGTCCTAAAACTAACCATCGTAAGCGGTTAAGTAAAAGGGAGAAAGAAATGGGGGTTGGAAGACATGCATCACACATACGCATACTTATTACAACAATACGCCCTCTCGCAGAAGGGACCGAATAAGAAGCTAGCTAGCTAATCTAAGCTAATTAAACTAATTATTACATAACAAAGCTAATTAATTAATCCTAATTAACTAATTAAGCTATTACAAAACAAAAAAGCAGCTAAACGCATTAACTACTTAAGTACAAAACCAAAGCGTAAGCTAGCTATCTAAGCATGGCAGCTAAGGAAAGCAATAAAACAGGAGCTTCGAGGCGAGGAGTTTATGCGATGCCCCGATTTGCCTCTGTTTGCAACTGTTCTCAGAAACTTGCACCAAGCTCCAGATAGCTTCTAACACATCTTGGGGACCTGTGGGAGGGTGGCCGACCAGTTGTTGGTGTTTACAGCCACCTGCCGACCACTTTTTGCTACTGCAAACCAGAAAAAGTGGTCGGCTAGCTAGCTTTTGTGGCTGGCTGACCAGTTGTTACTGCATTTGTCCACTTTGCTACAACAGAGAGCAAGAAAGGGCATGGCAATGTATTTGCAAGGTATGTGTGCACAACCACCCTCCCTATCATTTCATGAGCTCAAGGGAGTGTGGTTCTCAACCCTCGGGCCACCAGTCGCACATTTCAATGCATGATGGCCGAGAGGCGAAGTTGCACAATTCAATATGAAATGAATGCACAAGTAAACACATAAAGCCTAAAACTCTATCATGTATGATCAAGAGCATCGGTGACCGAGAATTGAGGCACGTTTCATCACTGTAAGTACGAAACGTCCCTCGTTTCTGCTGTTTGGACTAACACCTATTCCAAACAAAATGCAACACATAACATGGCATGCACAATGCTATGTAACATGGAGTATGCAAAAAATGCAATGTGACATGATCAACTTAACAAAGCTAATGACATGCGAACAATGCTAATGCATGCATACACAATGCAATGCTACAAGGGCAACTTAGCAATGCTAGGGACATGCAAACTCAATGCAAAGAAACAACTTGGCATACACAATGCAAATAACCACATGGCATACTCAATGCAATGTAAGATGGCATACTCAATGCAATGAACAATAAGCATGCGATCAACATGTAAATAAACATGCCAAATGGACTTAAACCAAAAGGGGGTAGACCTCAGTCCTACCCAAATCAGTGGCCATTGGTGATAAGATTAAGGCACATGAAGCATATGCAAGCAAGCACATGCAATGGCCCACAAAGAGCCTAAGAGTACAACTCTCAAGTGCTCAAAGAGTGACCAATGTGGAAGTGTAACAACACTAAATGCACTGAAATTAAGTAAGAAATGATGCCTAATCACTCAATCAATACCAACATGGCATGCAAAGGTCCTTAAAGCATGAAGCTAGTAAAAAGGACTACAAATGAGGCATGCAATACATGGCAAATATGCATGAACCAACCATGGACAGAGCTGAAATAGGTCAAAAAAAGGACCAAAACATGCTAAGTTAGGGGCTCAAAGGTCAAGGCATACAAGCATACAAGCATACAAGCTAGGCCATAAGTAAGGCAACAATGCACAACACTTAAAGGCACTCAAAGCATGAAAGAAGTGGGAACATGGCAATGCTATGAGCTCTAAAATGAAGTATTAAATGATGCCAAATCATCTAAACAGCTCAAAGATAGCATGCATGAGTCAACAAAACACAAAGCTAGCAAGGCCAATTGCACTACAGCTATACAAAGCATGAAGGATATGGCAAAGGCAACCCAAAACAGTCCTAGAACATGTCAAAATGATACTAAAACATGCATGGAAGGAATCCAAAACAAGCTAGCATGAAGGGCATAAGGCATGGTGCATACAAGGCAAATAAGGAGGATTACACTACACCTATTGAGACCAAGCATGGAATGACTTAACCGACAAAAATCAGAGTTATATCATGGCAAGATAACCCCAAAAACACATTGAAATGGTAGCTCGCAAGCTAAGGCATGAAGGCATATGCAATGATTCATGTTAAGGCATAAAGGGGCAAATCCTCCAACACATTGAATAAGTGATAAATGTAAGTGCATGACCATGAAACATGGACTGAAATCACATAATAAATTATGCGAAATCATTCAAATAGTCCAAGTAAAGCATGCTAATGGACTTGATGCACAAAGCTAACAAGCTAGATTGAACCATGGCTATACAAAGCAAGTCATGCATGGCCAAAACAACCAAAATCAGAGCTAGAGCATGCTAAAACATGGACAAAAGCTTCTTGAAGTTAAGCCTAAAGCATGCTAGAATGACATGTTAAAGCATGATGCATGTTAGGCTATTTCATGGAATTACACTACAAGTGCATGAGGCATGTAAGAGGTGACCAAACCAAACCCTAACAAAGGTATGACATGGTAAAACAACACCAAAGACATGCTGAAATGGACACAAAACTAGCTAGAATAACATGCTACTTCATGAAGCATACAAAGCTAGTTTATGAGATTTATACTACAAGTGTATAAACCATGCATGGAGTGACCAAACCAAGTAAAAACAGTGGTATGCCTCAGGAAAATAAACCCAAATGCAAGCTAATATATGGCCAGCATAAACTTAACAAACATGCTCACATATGAGGCATTCAAAGCAAGTATTGAAGACACAAGGAGAGGGGATGACCCTCTCCTTTTTGGAACCTCAAAACACCCTTCCCACCACTGAAATTCCTCTGAGTTTCAGTGGTGAGAAGGCCAAAACAAGGTGGTCCCAAAAGCTCACAAAGAAGGCACAATAGTAAGGCCAAACAGGGCCTAAGAGGGGGTAAACAACCCCAAATACAAAAGTGACCTTAAACAAAGATCTTAAGAACCAAAATTCAGAACTTTTTGTAGTAGGAAGTTAGTCCTAAAACAGCATGAAAATAGGTTCAAAAGCTTAAGCAAGAATGGGGGATTTAAGGGTTAGAAACTCACCCTTGAAGACCACCTTTAAAGCTGCAACTCCAACAGGTTTTTCAAGCTTAAACCAGTCCAAGAACTCCAAAAATAGCCTCAAGGGACCTCAGCTCCAAGAGTATGGTGTTTGAGTGTGTGTTTGTGTGTTAAAGTAAGACAAAACTACACTTTAAGGCACAAAATAAGAACAAACAAGGAGATATAGATACAAGAGTGTATGTATATCTCAAACCTCCAATTTATGAACCTAGAGGAGGGAGGAGGTGGTTCTCTTTTATAGAGAACCAAAAGCTAAAGCTTCTAGAAGAAGCTACGGTTCAAGACCATCCCTCCATACACGTGTATGGAGGATGGTTCTGGTGCCCTCCTGCTGTGCCAGCTGGTGGAAAATATCTCCAAAAAGGTGACAAAAAACAGTCGACCAGGCCAGCTACTTAAAGTGGTCGGCCGACCACTTGAAGTGGTCTCCCAAAAAAAAAAGTGGTCGGCCATGGTGGGAGAAGGTCAGCAACATGAAAAAAGCAAAAGGTGTGGTGGCCGACCACTTTTGATGGTCCAAAGATCAGGGAGACCAGTTGTCAGACCAGAAAACGGGCTGGCAGGAAGAAAAGTGGTCTCCAAGGGGAAATACTGGTCTCCCACCCTTGTACCACCTTCCAAACAAGGAAAACAAGGTTTGTACCAAAAACAAACCAAAATGGATGCAAGACGAAAGTTCGGGAGGCAAAGCGCGCAGCCGAGAGTCTTGAAAACTAGCTGTCGAGCACCAAAAGTGGTTTACAACCACAAAAGTGGTCTCCCAAACCACAGTGGCCCTCTAGGACAAGGAAACAATGTGTGGTTCAAAAACCATGCCAAATGGAGAATGTTAAGTGGTCCTGAGACAAGGCGCGCGGCCGAAGGCTTCGAAAATCGGAAACTAGTCTCCAAATGGGAAAAGTGGCCTACGACCACAAAAAGTGGTCTACGACCACAAAGAGATGGTCTACAAGACCTCTCCCTCCCTTCGGGAAGAGAAAACAAGATTCGGTCCATAAACCGAGCCAAAGCACAAAGAGTTCAGAGGCCTGGAGGCAAGGCTTTCAGCCAAAAACTCTGAAACCTCAGAACGAGCACAACATGCACAATCACCGAGCGCTCAATTGATGACGTCTGAGTCTTCAGGTCAGTCAAAAATGGGGTGTCTACACAAGGGAAGTGGCAACCTTGGAAACTTGAACCATTTCATCACTAATGAGTATGAAATGCCTCAAACTTCCATGTGTTCAATTAACGTCCGATTGAACACAGCACCAATTATTATCTTGCACCATTTTAGCCTCAATTTTATTACTTCATTATAGATTACCATCCATTCTTTAATTCATTGGGTCCAATGGTGAAGTTAGGTCCTCTAATGGAGTGAAGTACCAAACCAAGTGTTAACTTAAGACATGAAAGAGATGTCATGCCATTGATAATGAACCCCTAAAAGGGATTAAACCATTAAACATGACAACCTCAATCTCATGCTTAAAAGAACAAGAGGCTTGAAACAACTCTCAAAACAAAACGAAAGCCAAGAAATGAGGGAGGTTGTAGAGATTATTGGTGCTGAAAATAAGTGAGAAAAGCATAAATAAATGCTATCAACTCAAACAAGATGTTGTTTAAGGCCTAAAACACCAAGCTCATGAGGACAATTATACTACAAGCATGCAAAACAAAGCTCAAATGCAACTCTCAACCAAAAACAGTCCTAAAACAGTCTAAAAATAGTCCTAAAATATGCTGGAATTAAGCTAAAAAAGGCTAGATTAATAAGCTAAAGCATGGCACAAACTAGGCTAGTAAGCAAGACACAAGGAGGGGAGGCTAACCCCTTCAAATTTGGACTTCAAAACATGATTTTGACCACTAAAAAACTGTAAAAATCAGTGTTTAAAAGCTTAGAAAAAGATAGTAAAACGGTGGGAAATACAAGGGTAAAGGCCTCCAAAACAAGGTACAAAGAAAGGTGAACCACCCCTCAACCTTTAATGGCCTTAGAACCCAAGCTTCAGCCCAAAAATACAGAGTTTTTATAGCCCAAAAAAAAGTTCAAAAATGTGCTGGAATGAAGACAAAAGTAGCTAAAATAATAAGCTAAAACATGGAGCAATTTAAGCTAGTAAACAGGCCAAAGGAGGGGTGGCTAACCCCTCCATTTTTGGGGCTTCAAAACCACTTTTTTTAGCCTCTAAAAACCTCTGAATATCAGTGGTAAAAAGCTCAAAAAGGTTGATGAAAGAATGGGAAACACAAGTGTAAAGGCATAGGAAACAAGGTGTAAAGAAGGGTGGTTAACCCCTCTATCTTTAATAGCCTTAAACCACAAGCTTCAGCCCATAAAAACGAGTTTTAAAAAGCTTGAAAATAGCAAGAAAAGATGGAAAACAAGTGGTGTAAAGATGGTAAAAAGGCAAGAGAAGGTATACCTCTTGAAGAGGAATGAACCCTTAAGTCATAAATCACCAATTTCACAATCTCAAGTGCTTCAAGAGCTCAAATTCAAGCTCAAATAACCTCAGTAAGAAGTTCTGTAGGTTCGGTTTAGAGTGTTTGGGCATAGGCTATGCAAGTTGCAAAATATAGAGAATTGTAGAGAGACAGGATTTTTTCTAAAATTATTCTTCACTCCTAAATGTTTCTAACCTTGAAAGAAAGAAGAGAGATCCTCTATATATAGAAAACATGAGCCTTAGGTCAAAAATATCAACAAAGGGACAACTGGATTTGTGGAAATAGCTAGCAAAAATATCTGGGTTTTACACTGGTGGCCGGCTGGCTAGCAGTGGTGGCTGGCTGGCTAGAAATGGTGGCTTGCCGTCCACAAATGGTGGCTGCCGCCCACCTGCCAGCCATGCTTCCAAGCCCGACTTCAAATGGGCATATCTCTTTCATGTAGACTTGGTTTTAGGTCATTCTTGAGTCTAAATAGAAGCCCCGGAAGTCTAATTTCCAATGATGGCAGCCTCACATCTAAATTCCAAGTGTGTAAATAAATATGCCTATTCTAGTGAAGGTTTCTCAGTTTTGTCTTAACTGGATTGATGCCTAACTTCAAACAACCATATCTCCCTCATTCGGACTCAGTTTTAGGAGATTTTTTAGTCTAAAATGAAGCCTCAGAAGTCCACCTTCCAGTGGTGGTGGCCTCACAACTAAAGTCTAAGTGTAGAAAGAGATAGGCCTGATCTAGTGGAGGCAGCTTATTCTCTCTCAACAGTTTCAAGCCCAACTTCTCCCCAACTAGTTTTCTTCCCTCTCCTCCAATTTTCTTCAACTCCAAATCTATAAATAAGAGGTTTTAAAGATTTTTCAAAGAGTTCACCTCTCTTCCATTTATTTCCACTTTGTCATTTCTCGGTTTACTAAAAACTGCAACTTTTAAACGAAATGCAAGCCTTGGAACATCGTAGAAACATTTTCCAAAATATTTTGAAGAGAGGGTTTTAAGGTCTAAAATAATTTTGGTCAAAATAGTTTTGGTCCAAAATGGGGTGTAAGGCTGGGATTTAGAAGCTCTTTTTGCTGAAGAAATTGAGCGATTGGACAACATAACTTTCATCATCGAGTGATCAATCAGTGGCACCCAAGTCTTAACGGCGGTCAAAAATGGGGTGTCTACAATAGCCCAGTCCAAAGGCATATGGATTGTGTGACACATCAACTAGTACTGTAAAACCTTTTTCTACCGCTTCTTCCGAGCCCCATCTTGGAATATGCCACAATTTGTTCATGAAATAAATGAACTGAGCACTGACATACATGTCTTCGCTCTCGACTAAGATTGTCTATATCACCTGGGCTTCAGCCAAAGTGAAACCTAAAAGAAACACGTCCTCATCACCATGATTGATTTCCAATAAAGGCGTAGTCACCCCTCCCTCATGAGGGAATTTTAACATTTGATGGAGGGTGGAGGACACAGCCTTCATATAATGCAACCAGGGCCTCCCCAAAAGTAGGTTAAAGGTAGCCAGCACATCGAGCACATGGAACTCGATCTCATGCTCGGAAGGGCCCACTTGGACTTGCACTTTCACTATCCACATAACTTCTCTACTCGTATTATCATATGCCCGAATCACTTGGGTTGCAGAGACGAAATCTACCAGCTTTAGGCCTACTGCATAGGCAGTGCAAGAAGGACAAACGTTGATAGCAGAGTCAGTGTCCACTAGAACCACTAGAACCCACTTTCCTCTACACTCGACATATATTTACAGGGGCTTGTTGTGAGCTGATCTTTCTGGTGGAAACTCTTTATCGGAGAAGATGAGCATAGGCTTGGTGCTACTTAGGAAGATAAGACCGATGAGTTGTTATGGCATAGTATCAATGGATAGCTTGGCCTTATCCATCGCCAACAAAACTACTTGCCGGTGTACTCGCGAAGCCATAAGGAGGTCCCAAATGAAAATGTCAGCTTGGATCTTTTTGAGTTGTTTCAATACCAGCTCATCTTCTAGCTTCTTCTTCTGTTTCTCCTTCTCAATCTCTCTGTCATTTCCTGATGATTCAACCTGATCCAAATGGGGTGGTTTAAAATACCATCCATTCCTGGTAGATGGTCTATTTCGTCTGCATACCAGGTACTGTCCGGGGTATGGTCTCCCCAGTCTTCGTCTGTGTGGGCAAGATGCAAATTGTTATCTTCCCACCATTCACCTTCATTCACCGACAAACAGTTGTCCGGCTCAATTTGAATGACTCTCACAATATAATTATCCCCCTTAGAGCGACAAGGTTTGTGGTCTTCCGACTATCTTCGATCCTCTCTTGTTTAAACTACCCCAACACAACTTCCAGCTTGGCATCTGCAATTTCATCAACACCCAACTCTTGGGTTTGCTTTTCCGACTAACTGCTGCTTCTGGCACTTTCCCTTTCTCCTCAGCTTTCTCAGCTACCACAACTGCCTCATCTTTCTTTTTCTCTAGTTTAACTCTGGTTTCCTTTTATTTGTCAGATTCATCACACAGCCATCCCCTATTGTTTGTCGATATGCTCAGATCAAACCAACCAATCTATACATTGCTCTAGTCCGGTTCTTCGAAGAATTGGACGTTGTCCAAGGCTTTCTCAAGATCTGCAAGATCATCCTGCCCTTAGCTTGGGCTGTCTTCCCTAACTACATTAATGTCCACTGAGGTCGGTAGTACTACCTCAGGCTTGGGTTGAGCAACGAAAATGATACAGTAGCTCGGGTCATACTCCCTCTCAGATAATTCCTCAAGAATTTCCAGTGACAGACCGGCACCTCCCTTCAAGGTCAAAACCTCATCTTTTTCAAGCGTTGTCACCACAGATTTGTGAGGCTTGGATTGTGGGTTGGATGTGTTCATCATGCACAATCTGTGCCTTCAGGAATGAACAACACCAGCTTTCAGAGATGGGAGGGGGTGATATAAACGCTCGAGTCATAGGGAGTGGGTTGGTGGTCAAATTGGCTTTTGAGGTGGAGCTATTACTTTGTTGTCGATGAGATCTTGAATCTCATGACGTAGGTGGAAACACCAGTCTGTTTCATGGTCGTTCTATTGATGGAAAGCATAGTACTTGGTAGGATCGCGCTTGGATGGAAGAGGGTCTGAAAGTGGTCGAGGTTCCAGGGGTTTCAGATGCCGCTTTTTGATTAACACCTGCATGGCTCAAGGTAGAATCATGTAGATTTGGTTGAAAATCATACTTGGAGGTCGGGTAGGATTCGAGGTTTGTGGGGTCATATTGGCAAAGGGGTCGACAGTTTTGGTTGTGGTGATAACACTCACCTTTGAAGGCCTCACAGCTGTGCTACCCCCAACAGCATTGGAACTGCGAATAAAAGCCTCTTGACCGACTACTTATCATCTGTGATGATCTCTTGCTTCATTGCACCTTCAATCTGAACTCCCATTTCATGAAGTTCCTGGAATGTGAATAAGAAGAGAACAATCATTTTTTGCAGTAACTTGCCATGAAGATTCTGGACAACCATCCAGATTTGGTCCTTTTTTAAGGGTCTGGTGGTCATCATTGATGCCTTGGCCCTCCACCTAGTTACAAACTCTGAGAAACCCTTCTTCGATTCTTGACTTGTTGCTTTAAGATCATGAGTTGTGCCCTCAATCTGCGTGTTATAGGAATATTGAGTGATGAAAGATTCAGCCAATTGCTCCCAGCTTTGTTTCACAGAGTCCTCCAACTTAGCATACCAGATGGCAGCTATACCTAACATGGTTCGGCCAAAGAGTGACAAGTTCTAAAGTCTGGTCAAACCCATTGGACGTAGGATATCGAAAAACAGACATAGATGTACCTTTGGGTCTCCAGCTCCACTAAAGCGGTCAATATGCGCCATTTTGAACCGCTCTGGCAAAGTAACTTTAGATTCAATATACCCATCCTCCATATCCAAAATAAAGTTAACCCCCTGAACCTTCTTGAGCAGTTTTTCAAGTTTGTTGACTTTGAGCATGGTCGGGTCAGCCACGAATTCAAAAGGTGCCTTAGCCTGGTAAACTAGAGATCTAGATGTCTGTACTAGAATTGGATCTGCCTAGATGAGAAAAACCGAAACACCCTCGGCTTGTGGATCCTGAGCAGTAGCAACATTGGCAGTGATGCCGGGTATGAGAATAGCCACGTTAGGTATATGTGAAGCAGAAGCAGCAGCTAGCTATTGTTGTTGTTATTGCAATCTATTCGTGACCTCGGCTTGACAGGCTATGGCGTGCTGAAGTGAGTCGATGGACTGCTGAAGACGAATTATTAAGTCCTCCAGGTCTGATGAGGGATACTGTGCCATTGTGGAAGTAGATGACTATGCTTGGGATGAACTGAGTATAGGTGAGCTGACGGGTGATTACTGAAATAACTGAAATAGTGAACTCTATCTGACCCTTCTTCATCTTCCAACTGGTAACAGTGAGGATAACACTGGCTGTCCCCAAACAAGACCTCCAACCTTACAAAGTCTTCCGACACGGGTCCAGAGTACTTGGGGGATATCAGAACTTTTTGAAACTATGGTTTTAGACTCCTAGCAAAAGAAAAAAAGAAAAAGCAACAATCAGAAAGCAGGCAACACCTCAACACAAATTCATCAGAACAGATGTGATCAAAGCTGTAGAACTATACTCCCCACTGAATTCTACCCCACAAACTGATATCAACTGTACCACTGATATGAAGCACCCCTATACAGTTTCATTGTACAGAACATACCAGGTAAAGAGAGAAAAAACAACCCTATGAAGAGGGGTAGGGTTACCCTGTCCTAGATTCGGCATGATCTAGGGTTTCACTACTTCAAGCAAGTAGTTTTACAAAATCTTGCATACGGGTGAACATCATGTCCTATGTTAGAACAGTCACTATGCTTTACTATATGCACTAGGCCGATTGGTCAAATAGGTGCGTCGGCAAGATTACCTAATAGACCTCTCACACCTAACACCGAGAAGTGAAAGGAGGATCAAGTGATACAACGATAATCCAGATTCAAGGGTTGTGTTTCCAACATGGTAGAGCCCACAACCGGCTAGACTTTTGACAAGCTCTTTAGGCAAGCCGTCTAGGAATAGCAGATGGAAAATACAATGACTTAAGAGCACCAATGCAAATGCAATGCAATGAACATATATTTGTAAATTAAATGTCTCATCATGAAGTCCAAGTCAATTTCTTTAATCTCCTCAGCAGAGTCAATAGAAACTATAGCTGGTTTTTTGTGCTCCTCGGAGGGGTTTAGTCTCCTTGGATACAATAGCCCTACAGTTTGGACTCCCATGGTTCTGAATCTGGTTTTACAAGTGTAATGTGAAACAGAAAAACACAAATAAGAGTCCAAGTCCGACAAATCTTAGAAAATCCATTTATCATCAGAGATGCCAAAAATGGACTACATTGCCAGATTTCAGAGTTGCCACCTAAATATTTTTGAGAAATTTAGGAAACCCATGACTCGTGCCAAAGGCCACTTCTTTGTCATAACCAAAGTATTTCGGCTCGAGAACTTAGGCATAAGAGGGGAAGGTCATGGATTGAGCATCCAACTCACCCGACCAAAGATCGGCCCCTACTAATCATGATGTGATTTTTATAGACAGCATATGCTCGTGTTCTGATTATTATGCTGACTTACTAGTTGAGGCACACAAGTATAGATTACATCACCTACTTTTGAACGCTTTGATTTCATGTTTGCTTGAAAATAGGTTTAAATGTGTGCAACCTGAAAAAGTGAGCTAACATGTACAGTAATCAAAGTCATTCCAACTTAAGTGAAATAGTTTTGATCAACAGGCATTCAAAGAGGTATATCAAATAAGCACTTAGCCTCATGGTAATATGCTTGATATGGCAACACAAGCACACATGAAACATGCTAAGGCAACAAATGCTTGCCTAGTACTCCACGAGGCAAGCCAAAGAGAAGAAAATAATTAGAAAAATGCATGCTTTACTATGCAAGTTACAATTGCAACAAATACAAAATGCTACTACTAGGTTCGGTTTGTTTTAACATGTCATATGATCAACTCAAAGCATGCCGCAACGCACGTATTCAATTAGGTAGGAAATGACAACAATGTTAGAATGATGAACCGAACCCAATGCATGCAAAAAATGTATATTAATCATGTCAATGATATCAAACGAAAAATACGATGTTGCCACAATAAGCATATAAATAAAAGAGAGAAAGAAATGGGGGTTGGAAGACATACAAATATTACAAGTTTGCCCTCGCACAAGAGGGTCCAAATGAATGTTCTAATTAAATTAATTGTTACAAACTCAAATGTATAAACTAGACTAATTAATTATCTATTACAAGTCCAAATAAAAGTAAAGCAAGTAATTAATTACAACATACTAATATTAAAGCAATTTAATATACTTAAACGGGAGGTAAGGAGTGATATGCACACAACCGAGAACATCCTCCCAGAAACCTCTCAATTTGTTGCCAGAATCTGCTCTGTTTGTAGTTAAAAATTTATTCTGTTTTGGCCTTAGGTTTTGCTCTGTTTTGCTGTAAAAATGTCACTGCCTGTACAAAATTGATGGCCGGCCGGCCTTAAAAAGTGTTCGACTGCATAGAATGATGGTCAGCCGACCACTGCTTTCAAAAAATACCTTGCTACAACAGAGCTGAAAAAAGAGCAAAAATAGAATGTTTCTAGAAAATGTCTATCCTCTCTGCCCTTCCCTATCATGAAAATAATCAAGGGAGAAGCAAATTCGATTCTCAAATGATCAATCAGTACAAATTTGTTGCATGATGACTTTAGAAAAGATGGGTCAAGAGCTCAATAAATGAAATAAAAGACAAACAAAACATTCTCTCTATCATGGAGTTACTTCAAGGGAAGGGGTAGACTTGCCTCATGAATCACCAAACATCACAACAATAGTATGTGATGATTCAAGACGCAATAGGTTCGGTATAACGTCTAACCAAACCTAACCAAATTTTATTACCTTTTTCGCCTTTTTTTGATTAGCCTTTCTTACATTACCTTTCCATTTCTTATCTTTTCTTCATTTTTGTCCAATGATGATGATTAGTGGATTTAGTGGACGCAATAAAGAGGTGAAATCCAAAGCAATAAATAAGTTTTTCAAGCCTTTTTCTATGGGGAAATTATAAAGGAAGAATCAAACTCTTTTGCAAGCGATAATGAATTCTAAGTCAAACCCAAAATGAGTGATAATGACTAGTCAAACTCAAAGAGAGCGATAATGACTAATCAAACCGAAAATGAACAATAATGACTCCAAATCCAAACTTGATAATAAACTATAATGACACTTTTCTTTGTGATTTCCAAGGGTGTAACTAGAAAGTTAGTCCCTTAGAAGTAATGCACCGGCGATAAAGAGAAGTATCAAACGAGAGATCACGCTTAGCATAAGAGAGATGTAATGCCCTGATACTGAACCTTCGAAGAGATTAAACAATTTAGCATGAAGAGTCTCTTTCTTATGCCTTGAGCAGTGATCTTTTGTTTGATTCAACTCTTTAATCAAAATAAACAAAGAATGGAGGGAGGTTGTAGAGATAGAATGATGATTACAATGGTGTGAATATGTATATGAAAGCCATAAAAATGAAAGAAAAGACTATCAACTCAAATGGATTAGAAGCTATGGCTTATACACCAAATCCACAAGGACTTACAATAACACAGGGATAATATTCAAAGCAAAAATTAAATAAACACTTAAAAGAGCCCCTTGAACTCCAAAAACAATGGCCAAAACCAAAAGAACCAAAGTAAAAAGAAGGCAAAGCAACAAACTATGGAACAAGGCCTAAGGAAGGGTGGCTAACCCCTCCTCTTTTTGTGACTTTAAATCACTTTTTTTGGCTTAAAATGGCTCTGAAATTAGTAAGTAAACACCAAGAAAAGATGGAGAAAAGATGGTTAAAGAGTTGGGAGTTTACCCCTTTAAAGAGATGGAGAACTTCCTAGTTGACAAGCTACAAGTTGAGCACTCTCAAGAGCTAAAATTGTGTTCAAGAATCTTAGCAAAAAGGCCTCAAGTTTAGGCTTAGGAGGTGTATGTATGGTGTATGTATATTTCAAGAGAGGAGGAAAGAGTGTTTGACAAGTTATGACTCTTGGCAAAATTTTCTAACCCCAAACCATGAGGGGAGGTCATGTATTTATAGAAAAACACCTTCTCACGTCAGAAATATTTGTAATGAGACAGCTGGTGCAAGTCATGGGCATAGGGACAACTGGCTATCTCAAAACATCTACTGTGGCTAAACATGGCTGGCCGGCCATGAAGGGGGACGGCCGGCCAATCAAAAATGGCCTGCCGGCCACTTGTTGGCCATCTCTTCTCTAAGTGGTTAGGCTAGGAAAAAAAAAAGGTTTTGGTCCAAAATGGGTGTAAGGTTTAGGTTTTGAAACTCAAATCCGAGGCCTTTTGTTGAAGAAATCGAACGATTGCACCGCATAACATTTCATCATCGAGCGTTCAACGTGAGGCGCCCAAGTCTTAAGGACAGTCAAAATAGGGTGTCTATACTATTCCTTCTTTCTAGGCATAGCCTTTAGCCACCAGTCTAGCTTTGAACCTGATGTTGTCCTTCTCTGTAATACCTTATTTCTTTGTGTAAACCTGTTTGCAACCAATTGCTTTCTTTTCCTTTGGAAGTTGCACCAACTCCCAAGTCTGGTTCTTATGGAGTTACCTGATCTCGTCATTCATAGCCTCCTTCCACTAATCACTTTCAACATCATGCACAGCTTCTCTGAAAGTGCACAAAATTCCACTTTAAATGACTGGAAGGACATACATTACCATATTAGCAAGCCATCCATGTTGTTTGATGACTCTTTTTGGTTTGTCGGTTGCAATAGGTTATATCTGCTATGAGATCTCTACGACTGAAACCTCATGTTCATCTGCACTTTGCTCATAATTTTCTTCAGGGTTGTTGTCTATCACTAGGTCTTCTTCGGGGTTGTTTGTTACTGGATTGCTGACTGTCTGAACAGTTCTTGCCGATTGATGGCTGCAATTGAGCAAGATTTGTAAAACCTGCCTCATGCTAGGCCTATTTGAGGGAAGTGGGCTAGTGCAAATGATCCCAAGCTCGAAAACACAAGCCAATTCATCTAAGTAATGAAGTTCTTTAATCTTCTCATCTAGGGCATCAACTATGTGGTTTCATTTTTTATTGTAATATTGAAATGCCCAATCGGCAAGGCACATATCTTTATTTTCATTATTGGCTTTCTTACCAGTAACTAGTTCTAGAAGAACAACACCGAAGCTATAGACATCAATCTTCTCATTCACTCTGCTTGTCCTAGCATACTCTGCAAGTCATATATAATTTAAAATATAATGCCAAAAAAAATGAATGTAAAATAAATTTTAGGATTCTTTTAGTTACTGCATAGTTGACTTATTTTTTTGTCTTATATTTTTTATTTTTAGGAAACTTTTTACGACTTTGAGGTAATTTTTTTTAATACACTTTACATCAATCTAGACTAGACAAATCTAAAAAAAATTTAAATTTAAAAAAAACAAATCTGATTAAAGACAAAATTAAACTTTTTAGGAGTTTTTCAACAAAATCTAACTTATTTTCTTCTATAGTAGATTGTTTCAAAAGAAATTCGACATTTCCTTAAATTTTAACTTAGCTCCTAGGTAACTCTTGCTGTGATTTGGAACCAAAATTTTAAATTTTTGGAGAAAAAAAAAATTCAGAGCTTGACTTTTGTAACAAAATAAACCGAGTTTTTAATTTTGTCAATTTAAATCGTAATCTTTTGATTATTTCAATCTAAATTATTTGCCTATTTTTGTTAAGGAAAATTGATGAAGAAAAAAATAAGTATTTTAGTCATTAAATTCAATGAAAAAAAATATATTTTAGATATTTTAAATACACCTACAATGAATTTAATGACTAAAATACAAATTACCATAGGTTTTGCTTAACGGAAATTGGTTGATAGTTTACATTGACAATAAATCAAAAGATTATTGTTTAAATTGATAAAATAAAAAATTCAGGACATTTTTTGTTACAAGGATCAAACTCTGAAGTTTTTCTTGTTAATTTTTTCTTAGAAAAATTTTCGTCCGTCTCGACTAGACAATCTTTAAAATTTTGAAAATTTTCCAAACATCTATTTAAAGAAAAAGCAAACCTTTTCAGTTTTTTTTTGGACAAGATTTAACATATTTTCGTCTTTAGTAAACCGATTTCAAAACAACTTTTACATTGTAAAATTTTTGAACTTAGCCCCCGCCAGCTCTGACCGCAATTTGCAACTAAGAGGTTTATTTTTTTAGTTATTTGAAAAAAGTTATTAATGACAAAAATAAATCATTTTAAAAATAATTCATTAAAGACGAAAATAAGTTAACAATAAGTCAATGAGTAATGTTAGGGATCATGAAAAAAAAATCATGAAAATGATCATGAAAGATTCTTCACCTTTGGATTAACTATACAATAAAACACCACACACTAATCAAGGGATAAAAAATCTTCATGATATATTTTTCATAATCCCTAGCATTAAATGTTAAGTACCTAGAGCAATGTACCCAAAAGAGCCAACCACAGTTGACATCGTATTAGGCCTTCCATGCTTTACCAATATCTTGGCCAGGCCGAAATCTGCAACTTTTGCATTGAACTGAGAATCCAACAGAATATTGCTTGATTTCACATCTCGGTGAATTACTGAAGGTTTGCAATCATGGTGCATGTAGCATAGCCCTTGCGCAACTCCCACGGCAATTTTCAACCGCTTAGGCCAATCCAAGATAACACCGTGGTCTGAATCCGATATGCTTTGCCTCTTTTTTCCATGGAGCCAACTATACAAGCTATGGTTTCCCATGTACTCATAAACAATAAGTTTTGTAGTCTCACTAGAAATGCAACTCAACAAATTCACTATGTTGGAATGGCGAATTGTGCCCAATATCTCAACTTCTACTAGGAATTGCTTCTCGAGCTTTTGATCCAACTTCTTGATATTCTGAATCCTTTTAACTGCTACAATTTCACTTGAACAGTTCAACTCAACACGATATACTTTTCCCGATCCACCACTTCCGATCACATTATTTTCAGTCAAATTTGACAAAATGTCTGACTCTTTGAAACTCAAATTCAATTTCTGATAGTAAGTGAGCTCCCACTTGGAATCTGATTCGGGACCCTTTTTCCTGCAAGTTTTAATTAGGAAGAATGTGAATAGCATAGCTGATGCAAGTAAGACTGTATCTATACCTATGATTAGCGAGAAGCCTGGAGAATATTTTGCTCGAGTTTTCAAATCTAGAAGAACAGATCTCAAGGCCCAGTGATGGATTACTTGCACAAAGACCGGTGTTGTTCAAGAAGCTGGCATTGAAAAGAGTACTTTCAAACTCATCTGGGATTGTTCCAGTGAGACAGTTGGAAAACAAATTGAGGGAACATAGCCCTAAAATGCCAATCTGAGTTGGAATTTGACCTGAGAACTCATTCCTTGACAAGTCCAAATCAGTGAGGCTTAGTAAAGAACCAAGTTTGGTAGGAATTGAACCCGAGAGTTGGTTTCGACTGAGATTCAGAGTAGTCAGCGACATCCATGACACAATACCTGATGGAAGATGATCGGAAAATAGATTCCCATCGAGTAGCAGAGTTGTCAATTCAAAAAGTGTTGTCAATTCTTGGGGAATTGTACCAACAAAGAGGTTGTTACTTGCACTGAACACTGTTAAATGCTTCCAAGAAGACAATCCAGTTGAGATTTCACCGGAAAACTTGTTATTACTGATCTCAAGTCGTATTAAACTTGGTGCAAGTGTTCTTGGAAGCTGACCGGTAAAGGAGTTGTCGCTAAGCATCAACAATGTCAGATTGGTTGATGTCCAGAGACCAGCTGAAATACTGCCAGAAAGGCGATTACCATTAACCCGAACAATCAACAAACTCGAACAATTGCCAAGTGAGTTAGGTATTTCACCACTCAAATTGTTATCATATGCCGCAATTCCTATTAGTCCACCATTAGCGCAAAAGTACTCTGGCACCTTACCAGTGAAATGGCTCTAGGCGATTTCAAACCCCTGAAGAATGGAATATTGCCCCAAGTCCGGTGACAATGTTCCAGTGAGATTGTTGCTGGACAATGTTAAATATCTCAGTGACGGAAGGCGACCAATGCTTTCTGGTATCTCCCCTGAGAGTTGATTGGAAAATAGAGACAAAACTGACAACTCTGTTAGTGTACCAAAATCATCCGGAATTGTTCCTGTCAAGTTGTTTTCGGATAAATCAAATTTCTCCATCTTCAAAGCTTCAATGGGGTGAGGAATTGGCCCGGACAAGTGATTTTTGTAGAGATACACTATTGTTAAATTCTTCAGCAGAAGCAAACCACTCAGAATTGTACCAGTCAAGTTATTGTTCGACAAGTCCAATTCCTCGAGCTTTGCTAAATTCCCAATTATTTCTGGGATTTAACCGATCAAACTTGAATCTTTGATCAATAGTTGTTTAAGTTTCCTGAACTGGGTAAAGGTGGATGGTATCACCATCGGCGCAAATTCATTGTCCGACAGCTCCAGCATTTCGAGCCTTGACAGGTTGCCAATTTCTGGCGGGAAAGAGCCAACAAACTGTTAATCAGCAGTATAACGCAGCGGAATAAAAATTATGGTCATACCTTCTCTGCAGAGTCTGAATAGAAAGGATCTCGTGGGTAAATCACGTGCTTCTTGAATCTGATCAGTCAACCCAGTAGTGGGGTGATATTACAACAGTGAATATCACCCACACAAAATCACAGTGCAAATGGCTTTGATCGTTGTTTTTGGGAGAGAGTCAGAATATGGGAAATTTCTGTGTTTTAGACATGACAGGAGGGTCTCAATTTATACATGTATAGAGGAGAGAGGAAAAGCTTCCAGCCTTTATGGCTGGTCATTAATGCACCATTAACCTCTGCAATAAAAGTAGGAGTTACAAACCCCATTAATGCAGGAGTTACAAACCCCATTAACGCAGGAGTTACAGTTATAAATTCAAAGCATTGAAATGGTCATGCCACATGGGCGCCCATTTCTAACATCTCCCACTCGCACATGAGTTGGCATGACACTGCCACATCTCTATCTCAATCTCCTCAAAAAATGAACAATCTCATACTAGCCAATGCACCGTGCGACCGCTGAGAACACCTGCATGTGGGAGTTCTATACTAGAAACTCAATATGAGTCAGCATAGAGACATCAATCCAAAAAAAAAAAAATAGAAATAGTGTCTCATGTACCCAGACCCATCTAGCTACATCAGTCCAAAAACATCTCTAATCCCTCAAAGAGCATGTTTGACTCTCCTAGGTCCCGCATTATATTCACACCCAATCAGCATCCTATAAAGAGCGATGTGAGTTGTCGACAGTGAATATAGAGCAGAGATGTAGAACTAGATGATCTTCCCTTCACCCTTATATCATTCAATTTGAAATTGACCGCTTTCCCCAGTAATGTCCCTTAAAGCCGAATCATACATGACCGCAGGCAACATACCAAAGTAGCTGAACATCAACTCCTCATCTTATGACATAGTCAAAAGTCACAAAAGGCACAAAGTGAAGTCATTTAGGGAAAAATGACTTTTAGGACTCACACGGTGAAGAAGCAGGGATCCATTCTTTCACCTTGCTAACGGGTCGATAAGCACATGCAGTATGAATGCATGTTATAGTGGAGTTACTCTTCCAAAGAGTGATGTTAAACTCACACACTATACAGATCTTAGTCTAGTCACTTTTAAGCGCACAAGTCGCTTCCTAGCGTCTAACTCAAATTCTCTATTTGCTCGCCTCTCAGGCATCAAATGAGATCTTGCATCTGGCTATCCATAATAGGCACATCATGGAAAAGTGGGTACTCTCATATCCATGGTCGGTCTCTAACAAGACCTCATCTTGGCTCCAACCAAGGCGACATAGCTAGTGGATAATTTTGGCTTTTCTAATTTCTCCAAATACAATAAGCCACTAGTCTCATCCTTACTCGCTACCTAGCGCTAAGGGCAATTGCTCATGTGAGTGAGCCAATCTTGCCTGCTAACATCAATTTAATTAGTTTTTGTGTATGCTAATTCACAAACCATTGCAAAAGGTAGTAAACATAAATGTGTAATAGAAACAAATATGAATACTAATGGCATAAATATCCCAAAAAAAAAAATTATGAGTTCAACTGGATACACATCTCATATGGGGTAGAAGGAACTGATTTGGAGGGCACACGGTTAAGGACGTAGGCAACAGTCAATAAAGCATCTCCCCAATAAGAAATGGGAAGATTAGCTTGCGCCATCATTGATCTAACCATGTCAAGCAATGTGCGATTCCTTCTCTCCGCTACACCATTTTGCTGCGGAGTCTTAGGAATTGTCACTTGCCTGATGACTCCTTTTTCCTCACAGAGCACTTTAAATTGCTCAGATAGATACTCACGTCCTCGGTCAGTCCTTAGAGCCTTAATGCTCCTGTCTAATTGATTCTCAACCTCATGAACATACCGTCTAAAGCAATCCAACGCTTCTGACTTGTGAGAAATCAAATAAACATGACCAAAACGCGTGCACTCATCTATAAATGTGATGAAATAAGGGGCTCCATGTCTTGCCCTCATATTCATTGGTCCACATATATTAGAATGCATAAGTTGCAATGGGACTGATGCCCTTATGGCTTTCCCAAATGGTTTCCTTGTTGCCTTACCAGCAAGACAGTGCTCACAAGTGGCAAAGTGACTCTAGCGAGTGGGCCTAAAAGACCTTCTCTGGCCAATCTAGTCATCCTGTCTTGCCCTATGTGGCCTAATCTAGCATGCCATCTCGTAGAATCATTATCACAAAAAAATGCAACATTGGTATTTTCGTGTTTTCTTAATCATGTATATATTTATATATATATATATATATATGTACACATTATATAGCATGAATTGTTTGTAAATTTACATTAAGATGCTATTGTATGGAATTTATCATGCTTTGTATATGCCATAAGTAGTGGGAGATTGATTGATTGTTTTTTGTGCATAGAATTAAATTAAATTTTGATAATTATCACTAGAGGCGCAAGAGATGATTACGAGCATAGCAAATATTCGATCTTGAGACATGTGTAAAATTATCATTATTTAATTTAGATTCTTTTTTGCTGCAAAATAAATTTTTTTTGTTTTGCTGTCATTAATATCCCCTTCACATTTGTTTACTCTGTATGTAGAAATGGCTGCTAAGACAGTGGTGGCAGACTTAACTAAGGGAGAGAAATTGGATGGCGACAATTATGACATATGGCGCCGTAAGATCCAATATCTCCTCAATGAGCAAGAAGTGTTGACCACACTTGAACAAGTGATGGTTGAGCCAAAGCAGGGCAATATAACTCAACATCGTCGTGATCTTGAAGCCTTTCAGACTTGGTGTAACAAAGATCGGTGTGCGTGCTTTACTATGTTGAGCAGCATGCACAATGACTTGATTAGTGAGTTTGAGCATTGCCCGACTGCATTTGAGATGTGGGAAGCTCTCAAGCAAAAGTTTGGTATTACCTCTTTGGCAAAGCTACGTGGGCTGACTATGAAGTTTGACTCATATCAGAAAAGGGCGCATCACTCGATGAAGCAGCATTTGAGGGTCACGTCAGCCATGATACATGAGCTTGCGGCTGCTGGGCACAATTTGACTCAAGAGCAGCAAGTACAAGCTGTGATTCGCTCTCTGCCAAATTCTTGGGAGCAGATGAAGCAGAACATGATGCATAATGAGAGTGTGAAAACATTCGAAGACATATCGCGTCATTTGGAGCTAGAGGCTGAGCGCCTTGAGGCGGCTAAGTCTGATGGTTTTGCTATTGTGGTTGAGTCAAGCTCACGTAGGACTTCTCAGTTCAAACGTGGAAAAGCAGAAAGTGCCCCTAAGAAGCAAGCAGCAACTGCGTTTAAGCCCAATGGCGCTAGAAATTTCAAGCGTAGGGGCACGAGAGGTGGTAAGAAGGCAAAGGCTTAATTGACATGCTTTAACTGTAACAAAGAAGGACACTTCGCTCGGGATTGCCCTGAGCCGAAGAAGGTACTCCCTTACTTAATTTCTCGCATTCAATGCTTTGTGTCTAGTCAAGCATTAATTGCTCATTCTCCTCATTTTTGGGTTGTAGACTCCGGAGCAACAGACCACATCGCGAGGGACAGAGTAGGGTTCGTTGAGTATCACCGAGTACCTGCTGGGAGCAAAAAAGTTTACATGGGGAACGAGTCCAATGTGGAGGTGCTGGGCATTGGCACATTCAAGCTGGAAATGCGACGAGGGCGTACCTTGTATCTTCATGATGTTCTTTATGCTCCGAATATTCGGCGAAACTTAGTTTCAGTTATTAGCATGATGAGCCTTGGTTTTAGTCTCTGTTTTGAGAATAATGGTGTTAGCATTTATTTGGGAACAATTTTTTATGGTTTTGGTTATCTTTCAGATGGTTTTTTAGTTTTGGATGTGAATGATTCTAGTCTTAAGATGCTATTGTATGTGAATGATTCTAGTCTTTACAGCATGATGGTTTCTCTTTGGGTGTGAATATAATGATTCTAGTTCTATAGTTTGGTTTTGATTGTTTCTGTGTTTTGTATATGCTCTTTCTCGCTCTTTAGATTGTTCACATCGCACGGTGCATTGGCTAGTATGAGATTGTTCATTTTTTGAGGAGATTGAGATAGAGATGTTGCAGTGTCATGCCAACTCATGTGCGAGTGGGAGATGTTAGAAATGGGCGCCCATGTGGCATGACCATTTCAATGCTTTGAATTATAACTGTAACTCCTGCGTTAATGGGGTTTGTAACTCCTGCATTAATGGGGTTTGTAACTCCTGCTTTTATTGCAAAGGTTAATGGTGCATTAATGACCAGCCATAAAGGCTGGAGGCTTTTCCTCTCTCCCCTATACATGTATAAATTGAGACCCTCCTGTCAAGTCTAAAACACAGAAATTTCCCATATTCTGTCTCTCTCCCAAAAACAACGATCAAAGCCGTTTGCACTGTGATTTGTGTGGGTGATATTCACTGTTGTAATATCACCCCACTGCTGGGTTGACTGATTAGATTCAGGAAGCACGTGATTTACCCACGAGATCCTTTCTATTCAGACTCTGCAGAGAAGGTATGACCATAATTTTTATTCCGCTGCGTTATACTGCTGATTAATATTGGTATCAAAGCATAGTTGGGTATTTTCGTGTTTTCTTAATCATGTATGTATTTATATATATATATATATATATAAATATATGTACGCATTATATAGCATGAATTGTTTTAAATTTACATTAAGATGCTATTGTATGGAATTTATTATGCTTTGTATATGCCATAAGTAGTGGGAGATTGATTGATTGTTTTTTGCGCATGGAATTAAATTAAATTTTGATAATTATCACTAGAGGCGCAAGAGATGATTACAAGCATAGCAAATATTCGATCTTGAGACATGTGTAAAATTATCATTATTTAATTTAGTTTTTTTTTGCTGCAAAATAATTTTTTTTTTTTTTTTTTTGTGTTGCTATCATTAATATCCCCTGCGCATTTGTTTACTCTGTATGTAGAAATGGCTGCTAAGACAGTGGTGGCAGACTTAACTAAGGGAGAGAAATTGGATGGCGACAATTATGACATATGGCGCCGTAAGATCCAATACCTCCTCAATGAGTAAAAAGTGTTGACCACACTTGAACAAGTGATGGTTGAGCCAGAGCAGGGCAATACAGCTCAACATCGTCGTGATCTTGAAGCCTTTCAGACTTGGCGTAACAAAGATCGGTGTGCGCACTTTACTATGTTGAGCAGCATGCACAACGACTTGATTAGTGAGTTTGAGCATTGCCCGACTGTATTTGAGATGTGGGAAGCTCTCAAGCAAAAGTTTGGTATTAGCTCTTTGGCAAAGCTACGTGGGCTGACTACGAAGTTTGACTCATATCAGAAAAGGGCGCATCACTCGATGAAGCAGCATTTGAGGGTCATGTCAGCCATGATACGTGAGCTTGCGGCTGCTGGGCACAATTTGACTCAAGAGCAGCAAGTACAAGCTGTGATTCGCTCTCTGCCAAATTCTTTGGAGCAGATGAAGCAGAACATGATGCATAATGAGAGTGTGAAAACATTCGAAGACATATCGCGTCATTTGGAGGTAGAGGCTAAGCGCCTTGAGGTGGCTAAGTCTGATGGTTCTGCTATGGTGGTTGAGTCAAGCTCACGTAGGACTTCTCAGTTCAAACGTGGAAAAGCAGAAGGTGCCCCTAAGAAGCAAGCAGCAGCTGCGCTTAAGCCCAATGGCGCTAGAAATTTCAAGCGTAGGGGCATGAGAGGTGGTAAGAAGGCAAAGACTAAATTGACATGCTTTAACTGTAACAAAGAAGGTCACTTCGCTCGGGATTGCCCTGAGCCGAAGAAGGTACTCCCTTACTTAATTTCTCGCATTCAATGCTTTGTGTCTAGTCAAGCATTAATTGCTCATTCTCCTCATTTTTGGGTTGTAGACTCCGGAGCAACAGACCACATCGCGAGGGACAAAGTAGGGTTCGTTGAGTATCGCCGAGTACCTGCTGGGAGCAGAAAAGTTTACATGGGGAACGAGTCCAGTGTGGAGGTGCTGGGCATTGGCACATTCAAGCTGGAAATGCGACGAGGGCGCACCTTGTATCTTCATGATGTTCTTTATGCTCCGGATATTCGGCGAAACTTAGTTTCAGTTATTAGCATGATCAGTGTTGGTTTTAGTTTCTGTTTTGAGAATAATGGTGTTAGCATTTATTTGGGAACAATTTTTTATGGTTTTGGTTATCTTTCAGATGGTTTTTTAGTTTTGGATGTCAATGATTCTAGTCTTAAGATGCTATTGTATGTGAATGATTCTAGTCTTTATAGCATGATGGTTTCTCTTTGGGTGTGAATATAATGATTCTAGTTCTATAGTTTTGGTTTTTGATTGTTTCTGTGTTTTGTATATGCTCTTTATCGCTCTTTAGATTGTTCACATCGCACGGTGCATTGGCTAGTATGAGATTGTTCATTTTTTGAGGAGATTGAGATAGAGATGTTGCAGTGTCATGCCAACTCATGTGCGAGTGGGAGATGTTAGAAATGGGCGCCCATGTGGCATGACCATTTCAATGCTTTGAATTTATAACTGCAACTCCTGCGTTAATGGGGTTTGTAACTCCTGCATTAATGGGGTTTGTAACTCCTGCTTTTATTGCAAAGGTTAATGGTGCATTAATGACCAGCCATAAAGGCTGGAGGCTTTTCCTCTCTCCCCTATACATGTATAAATTGAGACCCTCCTGTCAAGTCTAAAACACAGAAATTTCCCATATTCTGTCTCTCTCCCAAAACAACGATCAAAGCCGTTTGCACTGTGATTTGTGTGGGTGATATTCACTGTTGTAATATCACCCCACTGCTGGGTTGACTGATCAGATTCAGGAAGCACGTGATTTACTCACGAGATCCTTTCTATTCAGACTCTGCAGAGAAGGTATGACCATAATTTTTATTCCGCTGCGTTATACTGCTGATTAACATTGGTATCAAAGCATAGTTGGGTATTTTCGTGTTTTCTTAATCATGTATGTATTTATATATATATATATATATATGTACACATTATATAGCATGAATTGTTTGTAAATTTACATTAAGATGCTATTGTATGGAATTTATTATGCTTTGTATATGCCATAAGTAGTGGGAGATTGATTGATTGTTTTTTGCACATGGAATTAAATTAAAATTTGATAATTATCACTAGAGGCGCAAGAGATGATTACAAGCATAGCAAATATTCGATCTTGAGACATGTGTAAAATTATCATTATTTAATTTAGTTTTTTTTTGCTGCAAAATAAATTTTTGTTTTTTTTGTGTTGCTATCATTAATATCCCCTGCGCATTTGTTTACTCTGTATGCAGAAATGGCTGCTAAGACAGTGGTGGCAGACTTAACTAAGGGAGAGAAATTGGATGGCGACAATTATGACATATGGCGCCGTAAGATCCAATACCTCCTCAATGAGTAAAAAGTGTTGACCACACTTGAACAAGTGATGGTTGAGCCAGAGCAAGGCAATACAGCTCAACATCGTCGTGATCTTGAAGCCTTTCAGACTTGGCGTAACAAAGATCGGTGTGCGCGCTTTACTATGTTGAGCAGCATGCACAACGACTTGATTAGTGAGTTTGAGCATTGCCCGACTGTATTTGAGATGTGGGAAGCTCTCAAGCAAAAGTTTGGTATTACCTCTTTGGCAAAGCTACGTGGGCTGACTACGAAGTTTGACTCATATCAGAAAAGGGCGCATCACTCGATGAAGCAGCATTTGAGGGTCATGTCAGCCATGATACGTGAGCTTGCGGCTGCTGGGCACAATTTGACTCAAGAGCAGCAAGTACAAGCTGTGATTCGCTCTCTGCCAAATTCTTGGGAACAGATGAAGCAGAACATGATGCATAATGAGAGTGTGAAAACATTCGAAGACATATCGCGTCATTTGGAGGTAGAGGCTAAGCGCCTTGAGGCGGCTAAGTCTGATGGTTCTGCTATGGTGGTTGAGTCAAGCTCACGTAGGACTTCTCAGTTCAAACGTGGAAAAGCAGAAGGTGCCCCTAAGAAGCAAGCAGCAGCTGCGCTTAAGCCCAATGGCGCTAGAAATTTCAAGCGTAGGGGCACGAGAGGTGGTAAGAAGGCAAAGACTAAATTGACATGCTTTAACTGTAACAAAGAAGGTCACTTCGCTCGGGATTGCCCTGAGCCGAAGAAGGTACTCCCTTACTTAATTCTCGCATTCAATGCTTGTGTCTAGTCAAGCATTAATTGCTCATTCTCCTCATTTTTGGGTTGTAGACTCCGGAGCAACAGACCACATCGCGAGGGACAAAGTAGGGTTCGTTGAGTATCGCCGAGTACCTGCTGGGAGCAGAAAAGTTTACATGGGGAACGAGTCCAGTGTGGAGGTGCTGGGCATTGGCACATTCAAGCTGGAAATGCGACGAGGGCACACCTTGTATCTTCATGATGTTCTTTATGCTCCGGATATTCGGCGAAACTTAGTTTCAGTTATTAGCATGATGAGCCTTGGTTTTAGTTTCTGTTTGAGAATAATGGTGTTAGCATTTATTTGGGAACAATTTTTTGGTTTTGGTTATCTTTCAGATGGTTTTTTAGTTTTGGATGTGAATGATTCTAGTCTTCACAAAAACGCCAATGGCTCTGTTTCTAATGTTGCATTTTTTGTGATAATGATTCTATGAGATGGCATGCTAGATTAGGCCACATAGGGCAAGACAGGATGACTAGATTGGCTAGAGAAGGCCTTTTAGGCCCACTCGCTAGAGTCACTTTGCCCACTTGTGAGCACTGTCTTGCTGGTAAGGCAACAAGGAAACCATTTGGGAAAGCCATAAGGGCATCAGTCCCATTGCAACTTATTCATTCTGATATATGTGGACCAATGAATGTGAGGGCAAGACATGGAGCCCCTTATTTCATCACATTTATAGATGATTGCACGCGTTTTGGTCATGTTTATTTGATTTCTTACAAGTCAGAAGCGTTGGATTGCTTTAGACGGTATGTTCATGAGGTTGAGAATCAATTAGACAGGAGCATTAAGGCTCTAAGGACTGACCAAGGACGTGAGTATCTATCTGAGCAATTTAAAGTGCTCCGTGAGGAAAAAGGAGTCATCAGGCAATTGACAATTCCTAAGACTCCGCAGCAAAATGGTGTAGTGGAGAGAAGGAATCGCACATTGCTTGACATGGTTAGATCAAAGATGGCGCAAGCTAATCTTCCCATTTCTTATTGGGGAGATGCTTTATTGACTGCTGCCTCCATCCTTAACTGTGTGCCCTCCAAATCAGTTCCTTCCACCCCATAAAAATTATCCAGAGTCTAATAACTGAAACTAAAACCAAGGCTCATCATGCTAATAACGCAACGGAATAAAAATTATGGTCATACCTTCTTTGCAGAGTCTGAATAGAAAGGATCTCGTGGGTAAATCACGTGCTTCTTGAATCTGATCAGTCAAACCAGCAGTGGGGTGATATTACAACAGTGAATATCACCCACAAAAATCACAGTGCAAACGGCTTTGATCGTTGTTTTGGGGAGAGAGTCAGAATATGGGAAATTTCTGTGTTTTAGACTTGACAGGAGGGTCTCAATTTATACATGTATAGGGGAGAGAGGAAAAGCCTCCAGCCTTTATGGTCATTAATGCACCATTCACCTCTGCAATAAAAGCAGGAGTTACAAACCCCATTAATGCAGGAGTTACAAACCCCATTAACGCAGGAGTTACAGTTATAAATTCAAAGCATTGAAATGGTCATGCCACATGGGCGCCCATTTCTAACATCTCCCACTCGCATATGAGTTGGCATGACACTGCCACATCTCTATCTTAATCTCCTAAAAAAATGAACAATCTCATACTAGCCAATGCACCGTGCGACCGCTGAGAACACCTGCATGTGGGAGTTCTATACTAGAAACTCAATATGAGTCAGCATAGAGACATCAACCCAAAAAAAAATAGAAATAGTGTCTCATGTACCCAGACCCATCTAGCTACATCAGTCCAAAAACATCTCTAATCCCTCAAAGAGCATGTTTGACTCTCCTAGGTCCCGCATTATATTCACACCCAATCAGCATCCTATAAAGAGCGATGTGAGTTGTCGACAGTGAATATAGAGCAGAGATGTAGAACTAGATGATCTTCCCTTCACCCTTATATCATTCAATTTGAAATTGACCGCTTTCCCAGTAATGTCCCTTAAAGCCGAATCATACATGACCGCAGGCAACATACCAAAGTAGCTGAACATCAACTCCTCATCTTATGACATAGTCAAAAGTCACAAAAGGCACAAAGTGAAGTCATTTAGGGAAAAATGACTTTTAGGACTCACACGGTGAAGAAGCAGGGATCCATTCTTTCACCTTGCTAACGGGTCGATAAGCACATGCAGTATGAATGCATGTTATAGTGGAGTTACTCTTCCAAAGAGTGATGTTAAACTCACACACTATACAGATCTTAGTCTAGTCGCTTCCTAGCGTCTAACTCGAATTCTCTATTTGATCGCCTCTCAGGCATCAAATGAGATCTCGCATCTGGCTATCCATAACAGGCACATCATGGAAAAGTGGGTACTCTCATATCCATGGTCGGTCTCTAACAAGACCTCATCTTGGCTCCAACCAAGGCGACATAGGTAGTGGATAATTTTGGCTTTTCTAATTGCTCCAAATACAATAAGCCACTAGTCTCATCCTTCCTCGCTACCTAGCGCTAAGGGCGATTGCTCGTGTGAGTAAGCCAATCTTGCCTGCTAACATCAATTTAATTATTTTTTGTGTATGCTAATTCACAAACCATTGCAAAAGGTAGTAAACATAAATGTGTAATAGAAACAAATATGAATACTAATGGCATAAATATCCCCAAAAAAAAAAAAATATGAGTTCAACTGGATACACATAAAAAAAATCACCACCTACGTAGTCCTAAAGCCCTAACATGAGTAAGATAAACATCTCTAGCAATGGGCTTAGTCAAAGGGTCTGCAACCATACGACTCGTAGGGATGTGCTCCAGGATCACTTCTTTCTGCGCCAAAATGTCTCTGATAAAGTTGAACCTCACATCAATGTGTTTGGTTCTGCCGTGGTATTTAGGATCCTTAGCGTAAGTGAGTGCAGCCATGCTGTCACAATGGATAGTCACAGGGTCTGCGGTGTGTGTGACAACATCCAAATGCAGAAGGAATCTCCTCAACCACACGGCTTCCTGAACGGCAGATGAATAAGCCACAAACTCAGCCTCCATTGTCGATAAGGCGATACAGGATTGCTTCTTACTGCTCCAAGAAATAGCACCATCGTTAAGCATGAAAGCATATCCTGAAGTAGACTTACACTCATCTAAGTCTCCTCCCAGTCAGCATCACAATAGCCAACTAGATGTAGATCTGAACTCTGGTAGCAAAGCGTGTAATCTGCAGTCCCTCAAGATATCGTAATATCCTCTTAACTGCTTTCCAATGAGCTGGTCTTGGTTGGATTGGTAACGACTCACCAATCCGACTGCATAACAAATGTCAGGACGCGTACACATCATAGCATACATCAAGCTTCCAACAGCATTTGCATAGGGAACACGGGCCATCTTTTCACTTCTTCTTGAGTCTTAACCCATATCAAGGCTTAGGCTCTCGCCTTTTGCAACAGGAGTGTCAATGGGTTTGTAGCTCTGCATCTGGAATCGCTCTAGGATAGTCTTAATGTAAGTCTCTTGAGACAAACCAAGAGTCTCCTAGAGCGATCCCTAAGGATCTTAACACCGAGCACATAGCTTGCCTCACCCATGTCCTTCATCTCAAATGTAGAGAACAACCACCTTTTAGTGGCGACAATCATCTCCTTGTCATTTCCAGCCAATAATATGTCATTACATATAATGACAATATCACAAAAATGTCCTTGGACCGTTTAACGTATACACAGTGATCTTCATCAATCATCGTAAACCCATTAGAAACAATGGCTCGATGAAATCTCAGATTCCATTGTCTGGATGATTGCTTTAAGCCATAAATAGATCGTTGAAGCTTGCAAACTTTGCGCCTTGACCTACTGCCACAAACCTTCTGGTTGATCCATATAGATCTCTTCATCCAATTCTCCATTGAGAAATGCAGTCTTAACGTCCATCTGATATAGCTCTAAGTCCAACTGAGCTACTATGGCCAGGATTAAGCGAATAGAGGCAAACCTTACAACTGGTGAAAAAGTTTCCTCATAGTCCACACCCTCTCGTTGGGTGTAACCTTTCGCCACTAGGCGAGCCTTATACCTTTCTATGGAACCATCCGCCTTGCGCTTGATTTTGAGAACCCATTTGTTCCCAATAGTCTTGCGCCTGGCGGCAAATCAACCAAGTCCCAGACATGATTTTTCTTCATAGACTCTATTTGTTCATCCATTGCAGTACTCCATTCTTTACTAGCAGGGGATGAGAGAGCCTCTTTGAGATTCTTAGGCTCCATCTCATCACTCGGAGCAATCATGAATGCTTCCCCTTCAATCTCAAAACGACGATGGGTATAGCTCCACGTTTGCTTCTACGTAGTTGAGAATCCTTAGAATCCTCATCCATTGGATCTAATCCATGGGCAGGTAGATCGCTCCCACTGTCCCTAGGAGCTTGAGGAATTATCTCCTCATTCTCTACTAGGCTACTAGGTGCGCCTTCAAGTAGATCCTCCATCTCATAGAGTTCTACTTCTCTAGTTACCTCACCTCTGCTAGGGAAATCCCCCTCTAGGAAATCCACATCTCGTGACTCAATTTCAGTCACACTTCCATCCAGATGCTCCCCAACAAACACATAGCCCATAGAATGCTCACTATAGCGAATGAAGATACACTTCTTTCCTCTAGGGCCCAACTTCCCAAACTTATGAGAAGCGTTGTGTATGTAAGCTGCCGAACCCCAAGGCTGCAAATTGCCAAATCAGGCTTTTTGCCAGTCCACATCTCATATGGGGTGGAAGGAACTGATTTGGAGGGCACACAGTTAAGGATGTAGGCAGCAGTCAATAAAGCATCTCCCCAATAAGAAATGGGAAGATTAGCTTGCGCCATCATTGATCTAACCATGTCAAGCAATGTGATTCCTTCTCTCCGCTACACCATTTTGCTGCGGAGTCTTAGGAATTGTCAATTGCCTGATGACTCCTTTTTCCTCACAGAGCACTTTAAATTGCTCAGATAGATACTCACGTCCTCGGTCAGTCCTTAGAGCCTTAATGCTCCTGTCTAATTGATTCTCAACCTCATGAACATACCGTCTAAAGCAATCCAACGCTTCTGACTTGTGAGAAATCAAATAAACATGACCAAAACGCGTGCAATCATCTATAAATGTGATGAAATAAGGGGCTCCATGTCTTGCCCTCACATTCATTGGTCCACATATATCAGAATGAATAAGTTGCAATGGGACTGATGCCCTTATGGCTTTCCCAAATGGTTTCCTTGTTGCCTTACCAGCAAGACAGTGCTCACAAGTGGGCAAAGTGACTCTAGCGAGTGGGCCTAAAAGACCTTCTCTAGCCAATCTAGTCATCCTGTCTTGCCCTATGTGGCCTAATCTAGCATGCCATCTCATAGAATCATTATCACAAAAAATGCAACATTAGAAACAGAGCCATTGGCATTTTTTGAAGACTAGAATCATTCACATCCAAAACTAAAAAACCATCTGAAAGATAACCAAAACCATAAAAAATTGTTCCCAAATAAATGCTAACACCATTATTCTCAAAACAGAAACTAAAACCAAGGCTCATCATGCTAATAACTGAAACTAAGTTTCGCCGAATATCCGGAGCATAAAGAACATCATGAAGATACAAGGTGCGCCCTCGTCGCATTTCCAGCTTGAATGTGCCAATGCCCAGCACCTCCACACTGGACTCGTTCCCCATGTAAACTTTTCTGCTCCCAGCAGGTACTCGGCGATACTCAACGAACCCTACTCTGTCCCTCGCGATGTGGTCTGTTGCTCCGGAGTCTACAACCCAAAAATGAGGAGAATGAGCAATTAATGCTTGACTAGACACAAAGCATTAAATGCGAGAAATTAAGTAAGGAGTACCTTCTTCGGCTCAGGGCAATCCCGAGCGAAGTGTCCTTCTTTGTTACAGTTAAAGCATGTCAATTTAGCCTTTGCCTTCTTACCACCTCTCATGCCCCTACGCTTGAAATTTCTAGCGCCATTGGGCTTAAGCACAGCTGTTGCTTGCTTCTTAGGGGCACCTTCTGCTTTTCCACGTTTGAACTGAGAAGTCCTACGTGAGCTTGACTCAACCACCATAGCAGAACCATCAGACTTAGCCGCCTCAAGGCGCTTAGCCTCTACCTCCAAATGACGCGATATGTCTTCGAATGTTTTCACACTCTCATTATGCATCATGTTCTGCTTCATCTGCTCCCAAGAATTTGGCAGAGAGTGAATCACAGCTTGTACTTGCTGCTCTTGAGTCAAATTGTGCCCAGCAGCCACAAGCTCACGTATCATGGCTGACATGACCCTCAAATGCTGCTTTATCGAGTGATGCGCCCTTTTTTGATATGAGTCAAACTTCATAGTCAGCCCACGTAGCTTTGCCAAAGAGGTAATACAAACTTTTGCTTGAGAGCTTCCCACATCTCAAATGCAGTCGGGCAATGCTCAAACTCACTAATCAAGTCGTTGTGCATGCTGCTCAACATAGTAAAGCGCGCACACCGATCTTTGTTACGCCAAGTCTGAAAGGCTTCAAGATCACGACGATGTTGAGCTGTATTGCCCTGCTCTGGCTCAACCATCACTTGTTCAAGTGTGGTCAACACTTCTTGCTCATTGAGGAGGTATTGGATCTTAGCGCCATATGTCATAATTGTCGCCATCCAATTTCTCTCCCTTAGTTAAGTCTGCCACCACTGTCTTAGCAGCCATTTCTACAAACAGAGTAAACAAATGCGCAGGGGATATTAATGATAGCAACAAAAAAAAATTATTTTGCAGCAAAAAAACTAAATTAAATAATGATAATTTTACATGTCTCAAGATCAATATTTGCTATGCTTGTAATCATCTCTGCGCCTCTAGTGATAATTATCAAAATTTAATTTAATTCCATGCGCAAAAACAATCAATCAATCTCCCACTACTTATGGCATATACAAAGCATGATAAATTCCATACAATAGCATCTTAATGTAAATTTACAAACAATTCATGTATATAATGTGTACATATATATATATATATATATAAATATATACATGATTAAGAAAACACGAAAATACCCAACTATGCTCTGATACCAATGTTAATCAGCAGTATAACGCAGCGGAATAAAAATTATGGTCATACCTTTCTCTGCAAAGTCTGAATAAAAGGATCTCGTGGGTAAATCACGTGCTTCCTGAATCTGATCAGTCAACCAGCAGTGGGGTGATATTACACAGTGAATATCCCACACAAAATCACAGTCAAACGGCTTTGACGTTGTTTTTGGGAGAGAGTCAGATATGGGGAAATTTAGAAAAAAGCCGAAAGGGTTGTGAGCTCGGGAACCGCCCGATGGCTGCTGGGATATCGCAGGTGAAGTTGTTGCGCTGAGGTTGAAGGTCTGGAGATGAGTCGACAACCGGTCAACATCACCTGGAATGTAGCCCACGAACAAGTTTTGGAGAGTCTAAATGTTCAAGCTTGGTACAGTTGTAGAGAGCCGTAGGAAGGGTCGGGATGTAATTGTACTGGAGATCAATGGCGGTGAGGTTTTGAGGTCACAAAATGAACAGTGGGATTGACATGGTGATGGTTTTGTCGATGAGGGAAAGTCCGGTGACGGAGCCATTGGAGCAGGTGATCTCAGGCCAATTACAGTGGGTGGAGGAGTTGGAGTTGGGTGGTGATGGTGTCCAGTGGTTGATGGAGGGTGGATTGGACCAATGTCATTTGAGTCTGAGTAGGATTGTTTGTTCTGAATCTGTAGATTGGGAGTTTCCATGCAAGGGCAGGATCAGGAGTGGGAGGGCGAATATGGAGAGAAGGATTTGGAAAGATGTGTTGGGTTTTTTGGACATTTTAGAGGTGTGTTTCGCGGGTTTTTTTGGGTGGAACGTACCTTGGGAAGTGCTGGGTGGTCGGTATTTCATAACTTGAAGCTGCTGGTTGGTTTTATAATGTGATCAGTTGAACCATAATCAAGTTTTGTCAATGGCTAAAGAGACAAAACTTGACTGTTTGTGTTACGGCGAGCAGTTTCATTTTGATTATTCGAATAGTTAATTTTAGAAAGTGTTTTTTATACATTATTCATAAAAGAAATTAAATTTATTGATAATCGTCAATTTTTTATTTATTTCTTTTTCTTTTTCTTTTTTTGACAAATATGTTTTTCAAAAGGGAAATAGTTACAACTTTGATTATAACCTGAAGAGGTGTTAGTTAAGACTTGATTATGAGTTGGTTATACATATTGGATATTAGTTATGACTCAGTGCGATGATGACTGTGACATTATTTTGGTTATGATCTAAAATTTTTGGATTGTGTGTGTGTTTGATTATAACTCTTTTTGTTTTTAGTTATGACTCCCATAGTATTGAGTTATAATATTTGTAATAATCAAACTCACAAATGTCATAACTTGTATATAGTACACATAGCATTAATCTTTTGAAAATAGACAATTTATTCTTTTGGAGACAAACACAATAAAATAAAATGTTATGATCATTACATTGACTTAATTTTTACTAGGGATGATATATATAGAAAAACCATACCAAATAAAATGTTCGGATCATCGAAATCAAGACTAGACCTAACATGACGGTCAAGTTCAAATTTTATACATATTTTGTTTAAGGTTTGGCTTTTCTCAAGTTCAAATTAGAACTTGAGAAAACTTAAGGGACTTGTAGGGCCAACCACGAGTTCTTTTTTGATGATCCGAGTTTCATTTTGTAAGGTCTTTCGCTTATATCATCTATTAATAAATTAAATTGATTTAATAATCGTAGTGTTACTATTATTTTATCATATTTATCTCTAAAAATAAAAAAATAATTTATTTTTAGAAACATATTTTTAGTTCATTAGTTTATTATTTAACATGTCAATATTTTATTAATAACAAAATAATGAAAATTATCACCAGTGATAGTTGGAAAAATTATTTACAAAATAATAATAAACATTATAAATATTAATAATTAAAAAGAAAAATTATTTATAAGTCTTATTATGAAAATTTGTTTAGTGTGAAGTGGTGTAAAACATCTTATAGAGCCTAAAGTTCTATTTAGATAGGAACGTACTCCATGAGATTTTATATTGTATAAATCAATTGTAGTAGTGGATTATTATATCCTTACTTTGTTCGATTATTGTACATTTATTCTCTCTCTCATATATCACGTTTGGTTTGGGTGTACATAGGGATGGTCATTTCTCCGTCCCGCCCCGCCCTGCCCCACACGAATTTTCTCCACCCCGATTAAGAAATGGGGTGGGGACGAATTTTGCTTCCCCGCTCCGTTCCAACCGAACCCCGCCCCGATTATATTTATTAAATATATTTATTTGTATATAATATATACATAATTTATTTATATTTCATTATAATAAAGTTAAAACACTAAAATATTATACTTAATATTAATTTTTATTCATTTATCTTCTATCTTATGTAATATAATTTTCATTAAGTATAAATTATTATTCATAATATACTATATTATGAATCATTTTTTTAATATTTTCATTTTTTAACTTAAAAAATTAATCCGTCTCCTGTCCCGCACCCACCCCGCTTCCATCACCTCCTCGATTTATCCCACCTCCGATATGATATGGGGCGGGGATGGATTTCTATAAACCTGCCCAAACCCGGCCCGTGAGTATTACATGTTACATTTAGGAGGTTATAGTTGTTAATTGAAAATTTAAAATGTGAACAATTGTGGAGTATAAAGAACGTCATGTTGAGTTTGGGATATTACATGTTGCATTTAGAATGTTACATTATTCATAATTCAACGGTAGAGTATTGGAATGTCACATTGGGTGGGATGAAAAGCATATGGGAATGTGACAGGAGTTTGGAATGTTACATGTTACATTTACGTTGGGTTTGGGATGAGAAGCATATAAAAATTTCACGTTAGATTGGGGAATGTCACATTAGGTTTGAGATGTTACATGTTACATGTTACATTTATGTTTTGAATTTCAAATTTCTAACCGTATAGATATGATCATAATCTGTGGTAATATTGGATTTCTCATATATGGTGTTGCCATTAATCAAGTTATTTTGAATGAGTAATGCTAGAAATTTTGATAAAACTTTTGGGATCTCTAACATTTTTCATTTTGAATTTTAGAAGCATATGGGAATGTCACGTTGGGTTTGAGAATGTCACATTGGTTTGGGATGTTACATGTTACATTTATGTTTTGAATTTCAAATTTCCAACCATATAAATATGATCACAATCTATGATAAAATTGGATTTCTCATATATGGTATTACTCTTAATTAGGTTATTTTAAATTTCAAATTTCTATCCATGTAGTTATGATCATAATCTATGGTAACATTCAATTTCCTATATATGGTACTATCATTAATCAGGTAATTAATTAATTAAGATTGAGGTGTGTCCACAAGAAACCACAAGACCTATTGGGTTATAAGTTTTTTCATAGGACCATATCTTATATAAGTCCTTCAAATTGGACTTATAAATAATTTACCTTAATTAAAATGATAAATATTTTCACTAATATATAATACTTTTTAAAAATCCCCTTTGAATGATAATTTTCTTAATGAAATACACAAAAGTAATGTAACTCATCTACATCAGAGGTGTGAATACGTTGGAGTAGGGCTGAATGAAGATCTGGTTGGGTCGAGTGACATCTCATTCGCCATTCGTCTAAAATTAGGTGGATTGAAAAAACTCAATCCGCATCCGTCTACCGGTTTGGCAGATCCGGATTGAGTGGGCCGTGCGGGTTGGTGGACTATCACGACCCAAACCCATCCTTATAGGTTTAGCGTCATAATCAACCAGTAATCCGTTAGGTTACCGAAGGCCTCATAGACAAAAAACATAATATTAGGGGCTAGTGGAAGAAGATAACAAATATTCAACATCCATTGAGCTATACAGACATATACAGGAGAGAAAAATTTAAAACTTTTTATATACATATATTATCACATCATTCTTGCGTCATCATATATATATAGATGACACAAAATGGGACTTAGCCCTATTAAACAAAGACTAGAGTAACCAAACAAGAACACAAAACTTAAACTTTAATCACGTAGCCATAAATCACTTAACATATCTGAAACCTCCACGGGAGGCACATAGGTTGGCTGACAAAAATAGATTCCAGGCAGACGCCTCTAAGCCTGGTCACACACCTGATCACCTACATTAAATAGTGAGCTGGAGCCCAGTGAATAATAATAGAGTAAAGGTTTTATGAATGATGTCCATAATAGATTCAAAAATCAAAATTCAGATTCAGAAACAAATTCATATTCATATTTAGAGTTCACTGATAGTCATATGTGGTGCATCCATTAGCGCTAAACAAAACAATTGACCCATTCATATGGGACATAAACAGTTGACTTATGTGCAAGAGATGTTCATGAGGATCCATAACAGTTGATCCATGATCACATGGGATGTATAGTTGACTTATAATTACATGAGACGTTCAGTTGACTCATGATTACATGAGACGTATACAAAGCAAATAATAGATATCACACGATGCTAAGGATGCCACGAATACATTTCAGAAATCTAGACAATCATTCATCCATACAGAAAATATTCCGGATTAAATTAGAATAATGGCAATTAAAATTCAAATTTCGTTAATTAATTAAATGTTAATTATTATATGTGGTAGGGTCGTCACACAGATGGATACGATCGATTGGCGGTTTGGACTTTACAAATTTTAGGCATTTTTTTAATTGTAATTCGTAAATTCTACAATCTCCAATAATTAGTAATCTAAAATAATATTTATAATTGTCTATAATAGGCCATGGCACCACACATGGATATTTTTTTTTTTTTATATTTTCACAAAATATAGATTCTGTTATTCTACTCTATATTGTTACTTGTTAGCAGTTTCTTTTTTTTTTTTTTTTTTCTTTTTTCCTTTTTTTTTCCGAACCTACAGGCAGATCAGGTTCATGCAGGTGTGAGATGGTTGATCCGCCACCTGAACCATATCCGTGAATTTTGAAATATTTCATCTGCATCCGTGCGCTAAAAGACACACATCTGTCTAAAATCAATCAGGTTGGATTGGTTCGATCGGGTTAGACGGATTCATCATCCCTACGTTAGAGGGTGCAACTCGGGCGGGTTTGTGTAGACACCCCATTTTTTACTGACCTTAAGACTCAGACGTCATCGATTGAGCGCTCGGTGATTATGCATGTTGTGCTCGTTTCGAGTTTCCGGAGTTTTCGGCTGAGTGCCTTGCCTTCGGGCCTCTGAACTCTTTGTGCTTTGGCTCGGTTTGTGGACCAAGCCTTGTTTCTCTTCCCTGGAGGGAGGGAGAGGTCCTATGGACCACCTTTTTGTGGTCGTAGACCACTTTTCCTGCTTGGAGACTAGTTTCCGATTTTCGAAGCCTCGCGCAGCGCGCCTTGTCTCGGGACCACTTAACGTCTCTGTTTGGCTTGGTTTTCGGACATGCTTGTTGTCTTGGCCAAGAGGGCCACTGTGGCCTTGGAGACCACTTTTGTCATCGTAGACCACTTTTGATACCCGTAGACTAGTTTTCGAGGATCCCGGCCGCGCGCTTTGCCTCCCGAACTTTCGTCTTGCATCCTTTTTGTTTTTTTGTTTTTTTTTGGTACAAACCTTGTTTTCCTTGTTTAGAAGGTGGTATAAGGGTGGGAGACCAGTTCTTCCCCTTGGAGACCACTTTCCTTCCTGCTAGCCAGTTTTCTGGTCGGGCAACTGGTTTTCTTGGTCTTTGGGCCACCTTTTCTGGTCGGCCACCACACCATTGACTTCCTTTCAGTGTGCAGACCTCCCCTACCCATGGCCAACCAGTTTTCTTTTTGGGAGACCACTTGTGGTGGTCGGCCGACCACTACAAGTAGCTGGCCGACCACTTCAAGTGGTCGGCAGCTTTCCACCAGCTTCCTGGAGATATTTTCTTGCCAGCTGTACCAGCTGGTGAGCACAGAAACCATCCTCCATACACGTGTATGGAGGGATGGCTTTAGGCCTCAAGCTTGTTCAACAAGCTTGGCCTTTGGTTCTCTATAAAAGAGAACCTGCCCCCTCATGCCTTAGGTTCAGAAAATTGTGCTTGAGCTATACATATACATCTTTGTCTCTATATTGCTCTTATTCTTCATTTTTGGGCTTAAAAGTGCCTTTTTATCACACTTTAACACACAAACACATAGTGAAACACCATACTCTTGGAGATGAGGTCCCTTGAAGTTGTTTTTGAAGTTTTTGGACTGGTTTTGGCTAAAAAAAGCTATTGGAGTTGTTGCTCTAGAGTTGTTCTACAAGGGTGAGAAACTAACCTCTTAAACCCTTATTTTTGCTTAAGCTTTTGGCCCTACTTGCATGTTGTTTCAGACCTAACTTTAAACTACAAAAAGTTCTATTTTTCAGTCCTTAACATTTTTGTTTGAGGCCTTGTTGGTGTTGGGGGTGGTCTACCCCCACTTAGGCCTTGTTAGGCCTTGTTTTGAACCTTCCTTTTAAGCTATTGGGACCACCTCCTTTTGGCCTTCTCACCACTGAATTCCAGAGGAATTTCAGTGGTGGAAATGGTGTTTTGAGGTCCCAAATAGGAGAGGGTCATCCCCTCTCCTTGTGTCTTGTATGTTTGCTTCATTTGCCTCATGTTTGAGCATGTTTGTTAAGCTTGTGTTGGCCACATCTCAGCCTATTTTAGGCCTTATTTCAGCATGGCATACCACTCTTTTGACTTGGCTTTGTCACCTCACACATGCCTTATACACTTGTAGTGTAAATGTTGCAAACTAGTCTTGTATGCTCCATGAAGTAGCATGCCTTTCTAGCTTGATTTTATTCTATTTTAGCATGTTCTTGGTGTTGTTTTGCCATGATATACCTCTATTAAGGTTTGGTTTGATGGCCCCTTGCATGCTCCATACACTTGTAGTGTAATTCCATGAACTAGCCTAATTTGTACCATGCTTTTCATCATCATTCTAGCATGATTTTGGCTCAACTCTGAGAAGCTTTTGTCCATGTTTTAGCATGATTTAAGCTCTGATTTATGTTGTTTTGGTCATGCATGCCATGCTTTGTATAGCTATAGTGCATTCTAGCTTGTTAGCTTTGTGTATTAAGTCCATTAGCATGAATTACTTGGACTATTTTCATGATTTGGCATCATTTGAAATGTGATTTCAGTACATGTAGTATGGTCATACACTCATATCTTTCACTTATTCCATGCTTTGAAGGGTTGGTCCTTTATGCCTTAAACATGGGTCATTGTGTATGCCTTCATGCTTAAGCTTGCGAGCTATCATTTCAGTATGTATTTGGGGTTATTTTGCCATGATATAACTCTGATTTTTGTTGGCAAAGCCATCCCATGCTTGGTCTTGGTAGGTGTAGTGTAACCCTCCCTTTTGGCCTTGCATATTCCATGCTTTATGCCCTTCATGCTAGCTTGTTTTGGCTTCCTTCCATACATGTTTTAGACTCATTTTGGCATGTTCTAAGACTATTTTGGGTTGTATTTTCCATATGCTTCATGTTTTGCATAGCTATAGTACAAATGCCTATGCTAGTTTCAAGCTTTGAACTCCATAGCATGCTTCATTTGTATCATGTACATGATTTGGCATCACTTAACATGACATTTTAGAGCATATAGGATTGCCATGCTCCCATTTCATTCACCCTTTGAGTGCCTCTAAGGGTTGTGCATTGTTGCCTTGTTTATGGCCTTGCTTGTATGTATGCATGCCTAGGCTTTTGAGCCCTCATCTCAGCATATATTTGGTCTTTGTTTTGACCTACTTGAGCTCTGTCCATAGTTGGTTCATGCATTTGTGTCATATATTGCATGCCTCTTATGTAATCCTCCTTGCTAGCCTTATGCCTTAAGGACTCTAGTATGCTATGTTTGTGTTGTTTGAGTGGTTTGGCACCATTTCATACTTAATTTCAGACCATTTGGTGTTGTCACACTTCCATACTTGTCACTCCTTTAGCACTTTTGGGAGTCGTGCCCTTGTGCCTAGTTGATAGGCCAATGCATGAGCATGCTTTGTTTTGCATTCCATGCCTTTTATTTCTTAGCATTATGGCCACTGTTTTGGGCATGACTGAGGTCTATCCATATTCGGTTTAAGTCCATTGAGCATGTTTGTTTGCATGTTGTTTGCATGCTTATGTTGCATTGCATTGTGTATGCATGCCATTAGGTTGATCATGTCACATTGCATTTAGTATGCCACGTTGTTGTTTGCATTGTGTATGCCATCTTACATCGCATTGTGTATGCTATGTTGTTGTTTGCATTGTGTATGCCATTTTGTTGCTTTGCAATGTGTATGCATGCCATTAGCATTGGTAGTTTGATCATTTGCATGATTGTTTGCATGCTAATGCATGCATTACATTGTATTTAGCATGCTTGAGTTGTATTACATGTTTGCATGCTCGAGTTGCTTTGCATGTGTTTGGATTAGGTGTTAGTCCAAACACGAGAAACGAGGGACGTTTCATACTTGAAGTGATGAAACGTGCCTTAATTCTCGGTCGCCGACCCTCTTGATCAAGCATGACAGAGGTCAAGGCTTTATGTGTTTATTTGTGCATTCATTTACATTGATTCGTGTAATCTTGGCTTCTCGACCATCATGCATCGAGATGCGTGATTGGTGGCCCGAGGCTCGAGAACCGCACTCCCTTGAAATCATGAAATGATAGGGAGAGTAGTTGTGCACACATATCTTGCAAATACATTGCCATGCCCTTTCTTGTCCTCTGTTGCAGCAAACTGGAAGTGTGGCAGCAAAACTGGTCGGTTGACCAGAAAAACTAGCTGGCCGACCACTTTTCTAGTCTGCAGCAAAGACAAGTGGTCGGCTGGTGGTCTACAACATCAACAACTGGTCGGCCATGTTCCTACAAGTTCCCATGGTGGAGTAGAAGCTTTCTGGAGCTTGGTGCAAGGTTCTGAGAACAATTGCAAATAGAGGCAAGTTGGGGCATCGCGACAGATTTCCGAACGAGGTGACTGAGTATGCATGCACCCCTCATCCCGAGGACCTATTTTTACTGCTTTCCTTAGCTAGTTTATGCTTTGGTTCTGTACTTAAGTAGTTAATGCATTTAGCTGCTTATTTGTGTTGTAATAACTAGTTAGTTAACTTGTTAGTTAATTAGCTTATTTTGTGTTGTAATAATTGGTTTAATTAGCTTAGATTAGCTAGTTAGCTTCTTATTCAGACCCTCCCTCGAGAGGGCCAACTGTTATAATAAGCGTGCGTGTGTGCGATGCATGTCTTCCAACCCCCATTTCTTTCTCCCTTTTACTTAACCGCTTACGATGGTTAGTTTTAGGGCATGTTTTCATTAGCATCCTTATGCTTTGCATGCGTGCATCCATTCATCTGTATTGCATGCACCGAGCTCGGCGCATCATACAAACTGCATTGTATTTCAATACATTTACTTGAATATGTGTTCAATAGCATGTTATCAAGTTGCATTCACATGACATCTTAAGAATAGCCGAGCCTATCTTAGTTGCATTTTTGCATGTGTTGCATTAGCCATCTCAACATGAACTAGGATCATGCATGATTTCTAACTAGTTCTCTGTTTTGGCTCGGAGTACACTGTGAGTGTTTATGCTTTAGCATACAGCATGAGATGTGTATGTTTCCATGTTAGCATGCTTGCCATGACGCTAACTGCTTAAGTGTTTAACTGTCTGAATGCCTGTGGGTGAAGGTTGGATTGCTTGAATTGGAACAATTCATTAAAATGCGAGTTTTTAGCCTGCTTGCGAGTAGCACTTTCAAACCGTTTTCAAAACAAACAAACATGAAATGTTTTGTTCCAACTTAGGCGATCTGGTCTATGCTTGTATGTTGTGCGCATCACATAGTAATTCTAGGTTAATAAATCGAAATAAGAACACGTGTTTCCAAAAACAAAATATCATGTTAGTAAAGTCCGATCTTTGATTGGGCGAGCGGGGGTGCTCATTGCATGACCTTCCCCTCTCGCATCCAAGTTCCCGAGCCGAGGCAACTTTGGTGATGACGGATACGTGGCCTTAGGCACGAATCAGGGTTTCCTAAATTTCCCAAAATAAAACATTTAGGTGACGACTCTGTATCTGGCAAAGCAGTCCATGTTTGGCACTTCTTTATTAAAAATCAGTTTTCCAAAATGATTTGTCGGATTCGGACTCTTTGGTGATTTATCGGTCTCACATTGCACTTTGTGAGATTAGATTCAGAACGTGACACGAGTCCGAACTTGTAGTGGCTAAGAACAAATGAATTCACACCCTCGCGCACACGGAGGGAGTTCTCCGGGCGGTCTATAGTGCCTAGCGACTCTACTGGGGAATTAGAGAACTTGACTCGAACTCATGATGTCTTGTTTTGACTACACTTATGTGTTTCTTTGCATTGCATTTGCATTGGTGCACCTAAGACACCGTGTTCGCCATCTGCTATTCCTGAACGGTTTGCCTGAGGCCGCGTGACATAAGGTTGACCGGTTATGGGCTCTACCACGATGGGAACACAAACCTCGGTTGTTACCGGGGCACCCTTTTTGACCATTCGACCTAGTGCATATCGGAATCCATAGTGACTATTCCAAACTAGGATAGGTTGTTTACCCGATTATAGGTTGTTTGAAACCGCTGTGTGCGTAGTGAAACCCTAGCTCCTGACAAAATAGGACAGGGAAACCCTACCCCTCCATAGGGGTGTTTTGGCTCTCATTTACTTGCTATGTGCTTTTAGAGTGTGTCTCTACAGGAATGCATGTATCAGTTTGCAAGTCTGGGTATCAAGCCTGAGGGCATTAGTATTTGGGAATCAGTTTTACCTGAGGGTATCAGATCTGGGTCAGTGATTTGGGAACAGTGATCAGTGGTTGAGAACAGTTATTTTAGCTTGTGTTTGCCAACTGTGTGTTCTCTTTAATTTATTTAGCTTATAACATAGCACACTGCACTTTCGGGTTGTTTGTTTCCTCATTATGCTTTATTTATCTTTTTGCAAGGTAATTTAGCACAATTGCATCCGACCAGGCAGATATTTCCCAAGCACTCTGGGTTAGAGGTCGCAGACTTCATCGATCAGCGGATCTGATAGACGGACAACCAGTGTTCCACTCATTACCCCCGGTTATTAGACGAAGGTCAGTTAGGCACAGTGCATCAGTACAGCGGTTGCCAGATCAGTGGTCCTTGAGTAGTCGAGCTGAGATTTCAGTTTCTACCACAGAGACAGATATACCGGTTGTTCAAATAGATCAGTACATCATAGCAGGCATGGAAGAGATGATGCGTTAGCTCCAAGAAACTATGCAAGCCATGCAGCAGGATGCTGCCCACCAAGCAGAGTTGGCCGCGCGCCAAGCCGAGGTTGTGGCCCAACAAACAGAATTGATTACCAGACTTTAGCAACAACAACAACCACAGCAAGCCAGAGCATCCGCTTCGCATCCACCTCCTCCCCCACCTAGAGTTCCAATACTCAGGGAGACTGCAAACATCCAGGAAAATACGGACGTTCCAACGGGGCCAGCTCTGCCCCCAATCCTACCCCAGCTATCCAAAGCGCCCACCAACCTAGTGGATTCACCGTTTGAATTTGAGGTGGATCCAACAGCGCTAAAAGTGAGCAATCTAGAAAAGCTTTTCAAGAAGGTTCATGGCGTGAAATCCATTCCGGACATAGAGGATGGATACATCGACTCGGTCGTGACGCTATTGGACCGGCTTAAGATGTCGTACATAGACCGTTTTGACGGTTCTGGAGATCCTATGGTGCACCTACGGCTGTTTTCAGATATCCTAAGGCCGATGGGTCTCTCTAGATTGCAGAAGATTTCCCTTTTCGGCCGGACCCTGTCGGGTGTATCGGCTATTTGGTATGCAAAGCTAGAGGACTCTGTTAAGAGGAACTGAGAGGAGATGGCTGAGGCCTTTATAGCTCAATACTCCTACAAGACACAGATCGAGGTCACAACTCGTGATCTCCAGACAACCGGGTAGGAGCCAAAGGAGAGCTTCTCCGACTTCGTGACCCGTTGGAGGGCCAAGGCCTCGATGATGACCATCAGGCCCGTTGACAAAGATCAGATACGGATGGTTGTGCACAACCTCCAGCCCAAGCTCATGCAAAAAATAATCGTCCTCCCCTTCCTACCTTTGTTGATTTACATGAGATAGGGGTGCAGATCGAGGACGCCATGAATAGGATTTGATTGACCATGAGAGAGAGCAGCCTAAGAGGGCATTCAACCGCAATACAAATGCAGGCACAAGCAGTGCTGCAGCTGCCAGAACTTTAGATGTGGGCATGGTCATCACCACCACTCCAAAAACCCTTGCAGCTACACCCTTTACCGGTGCGTCCGAAAGTAGCTCGCAAACAGCCAGATATGCACCCTGAGGCCAGAGATTTTACCCACTATACATGCCTCTGTCCAAAGCTTTGGGGGTTTTGATCAAGAAAGGGTACTTGAAGCCCCTAGAGCCACGACCATTACCAGAAAAACTTCTTCCCTCCCATAACCCAGCAAAGTACTGTGCCTATCACCAACAGCATGGTCATGAAACCGACCAGTGCTTTTGATTGCGTCATGAGATTCAGGACCTCATCGACAATAGGGTGATCGTGCCTCCGGAGAAACCGAATGTCACCACCAACCCACTTCCACCACATAACCAAGCTCCACCTCCCAAACGTATCAACCTAATCCAAACCTCGGTCATTCCATATGACCCGATGTAGATGCGCCCGTGGGCTTCATTCTACAGTTCGGACTCCCCTTTTGTTTGCGTTGCGGTTCTAAATCTGAACCAAAGAGTCCAACTCTGGCAAATCGTTTTGAGAAAAAAACAGATTTTGAAAAGTAGTGCCAAACATGGACTGCTTTGCCAGATTACAGAGTCGCCACCTAAATATTTTTTATGGGAGAATTTAGGAAACCCTGACTCGGTGCCGAAGGCCACGTGTCCGTCATCACCAAATGCCTTGGCTCGGGAGCTTGGGTAAGATCGGGGAAGGTCAGCTATGAGCACCCCCTTTCGCCCGGTCCGAAGACCGGCCTCTACTAACCATGATATCCGATTTTGAAAACATTACATGCTCTTATACCGGTTATTAGCCTAGTTTTACTACGTTATGCGCACAACAAAACAAGTATAGACTAGATTGCCTAATTCGGAAATAATCATTGCATATCTGTTTGTTTTGAAAGCATTTCGGGTTTTGCTACTCGCAAGTAGGCTAAAATACAGATTTCAATGAGTTTTCCAACTCAAGCAACCCAACCTCCACCCACAGGCATTCAAACAGTTTATCTCATGTAAGCATTTAGCCGCGTGGTAAGCATACTGTCATGGCAACATTCACACGCATGTGGTATGCTAAAGCATAAAAACTCACCTAGTACTCCGTGCCAAAAACAATGAACTAGTTAGCAAACGTGCATGACCTAGTTCATGTTAAATGGCTAATGCAACGCAGGCAAGGGTGCAATCTAGAGTAGGCTCGGCTAACCCTAAAATGGCATGTGAAATGCAATCATTCGATGCACGTATTCAATTTGGAAATTGAGAGTACGATGCAATTTGTATGATGTACCGAGCCCGGTGCATGTTTAAACAAATGCATGGATGCACGCATGCATTGCATAAGGTATGCTAAAATAGACGTGCCCTAATCTACCATCATAAGCAGGTAAATAAAAGGGAGAAAGAAGTGGGGGTTGGAAGACATACAAACCACTCACCCACACTTATTACAATTATGCCCTCCCTCGGAGGGACCCAAAAGAATATACAGATTAATTAACTACGCAAGCTAATTAAATATTACAAATTAATTAAATCAACAAATTAAATTGTCTAAAGAAAAACAGTAAACTGCCTCGGAGCGGGGGCTCAATGCACGCGCGCTCGGATTCCGCTCGGAATTGCACTGCCATGCCTAGCTTGCCTCTGTTTTCCCTGCTCTGCCTTTCTGAAAACTGCCAAAGTCTCATAACTACCTCTCAAGGCACTGGGAGATGCCACCGGCTTAGGGGAAGCACCACTGGCTGAAGTATGTGGTCATCGGCACAAAAGTCATCCATCGGCCACCAATAGACTGCCGGTCGGCACTAAATACTGCCGGCCGGCACTGAGTGTCTGCAGAACCTGCAACTCACAGCAGCAGAGGGCAAAAACTTGCATGGCAATGCAATTCCAACAATGTGTGCACCAAACACATTCCTTATCATGTTTGTGACTCAAAGGGGGGGGGGGTGTGCCTCGATTCTCGGGCCACCCATCACGCATTTTTATGCATGATGACCCAAAGAATCAAGTGTGCAATTTCATGTCAAATGCATGCAAACCAAATAAACAAAACAAGGCCCAATTCCTATCACCAAGTCAAGGAACAAGGCATGTATGCAAGGTGTAATGCAACCTAAGCATGTTATCTAATATGCAACATGAGCATGTGAAGACACTTATGTAAGCATGCAAACAAACATGAGGCAATGCAAGCAAGTAAATGATGGTCTTAAACATGACTTAGGCAGCCCTAAATAGGCCTAAAATCAGTGGCCAAAATGCCCCAAAAAAGAAAGCCAACACACACACACATGCATATGTTAAGACTTAACACTTAGGCACTAAGTAAGCAACCCTCAAGCACACTTGAAAGGGGATATCACGGACAACTAGCATGCAATATAAGCTCTGGAATTGCACAAAATAGAGATGCCAAACCAACTAATTCAAGCAATTAAAGCATGCAAATGGCCCAAGCATTCAAGGCTCACCAAAGAGGTAATGGACTACACTTAACACAACCAAGCATGGCATGCATTAGGCGACCAAAAACAGAGTTTTAACACATAAAACTAAGTCCAAAAGACCACTTAGATGGCACCTAAGTGACTCAAATTCAAAGGCATGCACAACGGCCAAAACAAAGGGCATACAACACATGCTTCCAAAGCAATAAAGAGGCAACTTAGGCAAGCATATGGGCATGCCAAAGGGACTGATATAACATGGCAAATGGTCTCAAACCATTGAAATGATGCAAACCAAGGCATACTACACATTCATGCTCAAGGCTAGCAAACCTGAAATGCAAAGAGGCTATACAATGCAAGCTAGGGTCGACCAAAATAACTATGGACAGACCTCATTCATGGCAAAATAAGCACACAAGCTTCACAAGACTAGGCTTAAAGCATGCTCAAATTATGGCTAATAGCCTAAGGCATGTTAAAGCAATATTAGGGCATTACAAGGCAACTATGCTAAGCATACATGGAGCACCAAAACCAACTTAAAACCAAGTTAAAACATGGCATAATAAGCATGGAAAACAACCTAGACATGATCAACAAGCATTCAAACATGAGGCTCCCTCAAGAGGCAAAATAGGTCCTTTTTAAGGACAACAAGGAGAGGGGGTGACCCTCTCCTTCTTGGGACTTCAAGGCATCATCTTCACCAATGAAATCCCTCAAGATTTCAGTGGTGAAGAGACCTAAACACCGAAATCCCGGATCTCACCAAAATAGGCACAAAACAAGGGCCTTACAAGGCCTAAGGGTGGTCAAACCCTTCCAAACCACAAAACACTCTTAATAAACTATCAAGAGGACTAAAAAGTAGAACTTTTTTGTATTAAACACCAAGCACAAAAACAGTTCAAAGATAGGTAGAAATGGAGTGCAAGAATGGGGAAAATAAAGCAAGTTTCTCACCCTTGTTGACCTTCTTCACCAAAGATGATGTTGTTGCTTCCTTAAGCTCTAATCCAACCAAAAACACCAAGAACAGCCTCTTGGAAGCTCAGTAGCCAAGGAAAGGTGAAACACTAGGTGTTGATGTGCAATAGTGAAACACAAACACCTAGTGTACAAACAAGAGAGCAAAAGAGAGATACAATAGATATAGAATTCAAACCCTAAAACCAGAGCTTCTTCTCTGTCTTTTCTTCCTAAAATGTCTAACTCCTCTAACCTTTTAGCCAAGAGAAGAGAGCCTTCTCTTATAGACAACAAAGCTTACAAGCTAAGCTAACCAAAGGCTCATCCCTCCATACACGTGTGTGGAGGGGAAACAAATGCTATACAGCTGCTTCAAAATATCTCAAAAAGCAACTGCACAGTAGTCGGCAGGGCAAAATTGTAATTTTGACAAAATTGACTGCCGACCGGCACAAAAGAGTGCCGACCGGCACAATATAGTGCCGATGGCAACACCAACCAGCCGGTGGCCTCTAGCCACTGCCGGTGGTGTGTGGGGATGCCTCACAAGGCATTCCCTGCCCCTCCAAGGCAAAACACAAGTGTTTGGTGCAAAACCAGACACAAAACAGTCGAGTTCGGAGATCCTGAAGCAAGGCGCGTAGCCGAGAACTCCGGGAACTCCAAACGAACACAAACATGGATAATCACCGAGTATTCAAGCGGTGACGTCCAAGTCTTGAGGATGGTCAAAAATGGGGTGTCTACAGTTGCCCCTCTTTGACAGAACTCGAAAGTCATAACAATGACGGGAGTGAATGTCAAAGCCCAGAGACGACCCATTTTTGACAAGGCCGAAGACTTGGACAAACATACAAAAGAAGCAAGATATGCGCCCGAAGGCAGGGGCAAAATGCAACTGAAAATGCAAGAAGCCGAGCATAACTTATGATCATGCAAAGAAAGCTGTAACGAAGCACGCATGCGACAGTTTTAAGCTAACATACACCACACTACACTACAATGCAGAAAGGATGTAAGAGAATTATGCAATTCTCAATACGTCTCACTCGGAGGGTACAATACCTGTGCGGCTCGTCCGGTTGCACCGGCCTCAAATGAGCCGTACATACAATATCGTGCCTGCAAAGAAAGCAAACTTAACAGGTACAACGTTGTTAGCAATATGCATGACAATGCAATCGAAAGCGTGGCAACATATGCAATGTGTATAGCAAGATAGTGGGATTGAACACATGTGAGTAAAGCAATGCACGCATGCGAGCAATGTGTATATAAGAAAGGAACTTGAACACATGTGAGTAAAGCAATGCACGCATGCGATGCAATGTGTATATAAAAAGGAACTTGAACACATATAAGTAAAGCAATGCACGCATACAATGCAATGTGTATATAAAAATGAACTTGAACACATATCAGTAAAGCAATGCACGCATACAATGCAATGTGTATATAAAGGAACTTGAACACATATCAGTAAAGCAATGCACGCATACAATGCAATGTGTATATAAAGGAACTTGAACACATATCAGTAAAGCAATGCACGCATACAATGCAATGTGTATATAAAAAGGAACTTGAACACATATCAGTAAAGCAATGCACGCATACAATGCAATGTGTATAAAAAAGGAACTTGAACACATATCAGTAAAGCAATGCACGCATACAATGCAATGTGTATATAAAAAGGAACTTGAACACATATCAGTAAAGCAATGCACGCATACAATGCAATGTGTATATAAAGGAACTTGAACACATATCAGTAAAGCAATGCACGTATACAATGCAATGTGTATATAAAGGAACTTGAACACATATCAGTAAAGCAATGCACGCATACAATGCAATGTGTATATAAATTTACAGAAAATGCATGGCATATGCACTATACTGATGCATGACATATGCATATTTTTTGAAATGCATGACATATGCACTATATACAATGATGCATGACATATGCATGTTTTTTGAAATGCAAGACATATGCACTATATGCAATGATGCATGACATATGCATGTTTTTTGAAATGCATGACATATGCACATGAGGCACGCATGCCAATGCTAGCGAGGCACGCATGCCAATGCTAATGAGAAATGAGACACACGTGTCACAAATGAGGCACACATACCACAAATGATGTAAAATGAAATACAAATGAGGCACGCATACCTCATGGGAATTGAGATGAAATGCAAATGAGGCACGCATACCTCATTGGAAATGAGATGATACAAATGAAATGCAAATGAGGCACGCATACCTCGTTGGAAATGAGATGATACAAATCAAATGCAAATGAGGCACGCGTACCTCATTGAATGGAAAATGAAATGCAAATGAGGCATGCGTACCTCACTGAATGGAAAATGAAATGCAAAACGAGGCACGCGTACCTCATTGAAAGGAAAATGAAATGCAAAACGAGGCACGCGTACCTCGAGATGTAACGAAATGCAAAATGAGGCACGCATACCTCATTGAAAGGAAAATGAAATGCAAAACGAGGCACGCGTAGCTCGAGATGCAACAAAATGCAAAATGAGGCACGCATACCTCATCGAATGGAAAATTAAATGCAAAACGAGGCACGCGTACCTCGAGATGCAACGAAATGCAAAATGAGGCACGCATACCTCATTGAATGGAAAATGAAATGCAAAACGAGGCACGCGTACCTCGAGATGCAACGAAATGCAAAATGAGGCACGCACACCTCATTGAATGGAAAATGAAATACAAAACGAGGCACGCGTACCTCGAGATGCAACGAAATGCAAAATGAGGCACGCACACCTCATTGAATGGAAAATGAAATGCAAAACGAGGCACGCGTACCTCGAGATGCAATGAAATGCAAAATGAGGCACGCGTACCTCATTGAATGGAAATGAAATGCAAAACGAGGCACGCGTACACGCGTACCTCATTGAATGGAAAATGAAATGTAAAACGAGGCACGCGTACCTCGAGATGCAACGAAATGCAAAATGAGGCACGCATACCTCATTGAATGGAAAATGAAATGCAAAACGAGGCACGCGTACCTCGAGATGTAACGAAATGCAAAATGAGGCACGCATACCTCATTGAATGGAAAATGAAATGCAAAACGAGGCACGCGTACCTCGAGATGCAACGAAATGCAAAATGAGGCACGCATACCTCATTGAATGGAAAATGAAATGCAAAACGAGGCACGCGTTCCTCGAGATGCAAGGAAATGCAAAATGAGGCACGCGTACCTCATTGAATGGAAAATGAAATGCAAAACGAGGCACGCGTACCTCGGGATGCAACGAAATGCAAAATGAGGCACGCGTACCTCATTGAATGGAAAATGAAATGCAAAACGAGGCACGGGTACCTCGCGATGCAATGAAATGCAAAATGAGGCACGCATACCTCATTGAATGGAAAATGAAATGCAAAACGAGGCACGCGTACCTCGAGATGCAACGAAATGCAAAATGAGGCACGCGTACCTCATTGAATGGAAAATGAAATGCAAAACGAGGCACGCGTACCTCGAGATGCAACGAAATGCAAAATGAGGCACGCGTACCTCATTGAATGGAAAATGAAATGCAAAACGAGGCACGCGTACCTCGAGATGCAACGAAATGCAAAATGAGGCACGCGTACCTCATTGAATGGAAAATGAAATGCAAAACGAGGCACGCGTACCTCGAGATGCAATGAAATGCAAAATGAGGCACGCGTACCTCATTGAATGGAAAATGAAATGCAAAACGAGGCACGCGTACCTCGAGATGCAATGAAATGCAAAATGAGGCACGCGTACCTCATTGAATGGAAAATGAAATGCAAAACGAGGCACGCGTACCTCGAGATGCAATGAAATGCAAAATGAGGCACGCGTACCTCATTGAATGGAAAATGAAATGTAAAACGAGGCACGCGTACCTCGAGATGTAACGAAATGCAAAATGAGGCACGCCTACCTCATTGAAAGGAAAATGAAATGCAAAACGAGGCACGCGTACCTCGAGATGCAACGAAATGCAAAATGAGGCACGCATACCTCATTGAATGGAAAATGAAATGCAAAACGAGGCACGCGTACCTCGAGATGCAACGAAATGCAAAATGAGGCACGCATACCTCATTGAAAGGAAAATGAAATGCAAAACGAGGCACGCGTACCTCGAGATGCAACGAAATGCAAAATGAGGCACGCATACCTCATTGAATGGAAAATGAAATGCAAAACGAGGCACGCGTACCTCGAGATGCAACGAAATGCAAAATGAGGCACGCGTACCTCATTGAATGGAAAATTAAATGCAAAACGAGGCACGCGTACCTCGAGATGCAACGAAATGCAAAATGAGGCACGCGTACCTCATCGAATGGAAAATGAAATGCAAAACGAGGCACGCGTACCTCGAGATGCAATGAAATGCAAAATGTGGCACGCGTACCTCATTGAATGGAAAATGAAATGCAAAACGAGGCACGCGTACCTCGAGATGCAATGAAATGCAAAATGAGGCACGCGTACCTCATTGAATGTAAAATGAAATGCAAAACGAGGCACGCGTACCTCGAGATGCAAGGAAATGCAAAATGAGGCACGCATACCTCATTGAATGGAAAATGAAATGCAAAACGAGGCACGCGTACCTCGAGATGCAACGAAATGCAGAATGAGGCACGCATACGTCATTGAATGGAAAATGAAATGCAAGTATGACACGCATGCCATACGAAAATGCAAAACGGTGCAAGTCACAAGGGACGTGCAAGACGGCGCGATGCGACACACCGGACAATGTGATAGATGCGTGCAACGCACATGGGGCGACTTTTGAATCTTGTAAAAGACAAAAGGATACAAAGGATACAATCTTTGCTTGAATCTGAGTGCCACGCGCAGAAGATACGGTCCGAGGTCGAAACGGAGGCTGGTTGAGCATCGGGGATTCACTTTCTTGCACTTTCTTGGGCTATGAAGACCAGAAACTACCTACAAGGCCTAAACAAGGCTGTGGGAACATCACCGGCTGGACTAGGTGGCCACTGGCTAGCCACCGGCTAGCCACCGGCTGCATAAAAGTTCCACCGGCACAATATTGTGCCGACTGGCCAAAAGTTGCTGATCGGGGACAGATTCGACTTTTCACCTTAGGTTCTTTAAAATAGGGTTTCAAAACCCTATTTCCTTATTTTCCTTGCACCGAAAACTATCCCTCTCTCTCTCTAGAGCCTCGTTCTCTCCTCGTTTCGCCATTTCTTTGCGTTTTCACGCCATTTTCGTCGTCCGATTCGCGAAGTTCATCGCGTTTCCGATATTTTCCACCGATTGAAATTCCATTTCGGAGCATCCTTTGCTATTTTCCCCTTTTCGGGATTTATTCCCCTCGATTTCCTCTTCATTTCCATACCTTTTTCTCTTCCGGCCTTTCCGGCCATTTCCGGCCCGCTCGGGGTTGACTTTTTCGGTTGACTCTTCGTATTCCGAGCCGATTTTCATTCTTCGACCACTTTCCCGTCATTCTCGACATGGCCGACGACATTCCGCGTGTTGGGACTCCCTCGGATCACGAGATGGATCCCGGGGTTGAGCTCCCCCCTGAGCGAGCGCCCATTCGACCCGGCGACCTACCGGCCGGCGATCCATGTTCTACCACCTGACAGACTACGCCAGTTTCGCAGCTTTGACATGGCATTGAACCCAGAGCTCCTCCTACGCGAGCCGACCTCTCACCTATCCTTCGGCGCTTCCGAGGTAACACTCTTCTCTGTTTTATCTTCTGCAATGTAGAACTGTGAACTGTCAAAGTTGTTTTCGTTGTTTAACTGCTTGATTCTGATACACTGTTCCCTGTAGTCGATTGCAATCATGCTCACAGTTGATATCTGTTTAAGACGGACACATGCACACACACTGCACTAACCTCAATCACCCAAACACACGGCACATACCGTATTTCACTGCAAACTCACCAGCACCCAGCATCTGCTTGAATCTGAAAGTATGCACGCATGCCACATTTGCACTGAACCACTCAGACACATTGATGCATCACACGTTGTAGTTCACTGTAAGCACACCGGCACCCGGTATCTGTCTGAATCTGACAAACTTGCACGCATGCCAAACTTGCACTGATTTACTGTTTCCTCAAAATTGTACATTTTATATTGCTTCGCAATTACTTGTTTGAAACAGGGAGATTCCCATACCATCGCGCGGTATGGGAATACCGTTGCTCGTGCGTGGTACACTGAGCTCCTGACGCAGTCTGCCACATTGTAGACCAGGCTGGATTTGGCACGTTCTGCAAGGGACTTTCTCAGCTCACGGCATGTAGCCCCTCCTCGCCGCTCTGGTGGAGAGGTGGTGGGACACCACCGATTCATTTCACTTGTCGGCGACCGGGGACATGACGATGACCCCTTATGATTTTCGGTGCTCACAGGCATAGGGGTGGGGGGGTAGGGGGGTGATCCGATCCCTTTCGATATTGACATGGATGAGTGGACTGCGGCTCAGGTCTACTTGCTTGGCGCGGCACCGCCTCTTGCGCGTCCTGGCTTTGTCCGGTACTCCTGGTTCGAGGTGCAGTTCCGGGTCCAGCCCCTCCTCGTCGACGCGGCTCCGATGACTCAGGAGGCCGCTGAGAGATATGCACGCGGCTTTCTGATGTTTTTGTTCGGGACGACTCTCTTCGCCGACCGGGCGAACACAATGCCCCTCTGTCTTCTCAGCGCACTGGTGGATGTTCGGGACATCTTGCGTTTCGATTGGGGTGGTGCGGCTCTGGCCACCCTCTACGGCTATATTAGTTCAGTCTCCCGCGGCAGCGGACAGTTGCTCGGAGGCTATTGGCGTGCTTGGGAGGTACATTTCCTTTTTCGCTTTTCATTTCAGTCCTATAATTTCTGTACTCTGTACACTGTAGTCTGCTTTACGCTTGCTGTATACTGTACACACGGCACACACATACTCTGCTTTACACTGACTGTACACTATCACACTGTACACTCTGCACATACACTGCACAACACTGCTCTGCTATTTCTGCCTTCTATTCTGTTCTGCTTTATCTGATAAATGCACTGGTATTTATCTTGCAGTTGTGGGTTTACGCCTACTTTCCTAGGCTCGCTCCTGTACCCCGATGCAGAGACCCCCTTTGGTCGTGGTTTGCGTCTTTTTCATTTTTTTTCACGCCGCTTTGACGGGAGATGCGTGCGGAGGCCCCGGGAGACCTTCAGCTTCTTCCGCCGCTACTTTGACACCATCACCCCTGCCGAGGTATGCTCTGCTTGTAGTTCATTTAAGCTTCGTCTTTCCACCGTATATTTCAATAATAGCAAATAACAAATTATTTTTCATTTCCTGATTACCTGGCGGCCGTGGGCTCCACTGCCAGCCGTGGCGCGGGATCGGTTTGCCGGCGCCGTTGATACTTCACGTTATCGGATTCTACTCGAGGGCCCGGTCTGTCAGGCTTGGTACCTGGGTGAGCGTTTCTTGCGTCAGACCCTAGGCCTACCTGAGCAGATAGTCCCGGTGCACCCTCCCGAGCACATGCGGGATACTGAGAGGTTCACTGCCGAGCAGATGGCAGATTATACTATCGGTTGGGAGGCAGACGGCTACAGAGGCGAGGGCGACTACTCAGAGTACGTCCGGACCTTCATCATGCGACCTCTGAGCGGTGGCCGCCGAGTAGAGAGAGAGAGACATCGCGCCAGCGGCCGGAGCAGGAGCTGGAGGGGAGCGCCGAGGAGGGCTCGAGTCCGCGACAGGGGTGGAGTTCGAGGACGAGGGACCGGTTGGCCTGCTCTGCCCGCTGCTTTGACTTTCAGAGGCAGGGTGGGGCGACCTATCAGATCCCCTTCGCCTCTCTCCCCGGCTAATCATGAGTTTGTCGGTGTCCCCGACCTGCCTCCGGTATGTATTACTGCATTCTTCATCTTGCACTGTTTATTTCATTTCAGTTTATTTGATATTCCACAGAATATTGATGCATCTGATACTTTTGCAGGCGTCTTCTGAGTACACCCGGCAGTCATTGGAGTGAATGCCTCCATGATGGGATGCTACACGGACGTTCGACCTCCTAGCTCTCTACAAGCATTCCAGTATGTTGTTCCTGACCACGGTCTCAAACCATACACAAACTACTTTACACATTCTGATGCATAACACAACATCTGATAAACTGCTCACAGCATCTGATACACGATATTTACACACTGCATTCTGCACTGATTCACTGCCCACGGCATTCACATACACTGTACTCATACACTGCATTCTGCACTGATAAACTGCTCAGTATTCACATACACTGATAAACTGCTCTCAGTATTCACACATTGTACTCATACACTGCATTCTGCACTGATTCGCTGCTCACGGCATTCACATACACTGTACTCATACATTGTATTCTGCACTGATAAACTGCTCCATATATACTGATGCATTTGTCTTTCATGCTTTTTCAGCCTCCCTTCCAGATACCTCCGGTGGGTGGCGCTCCAGCTGGACCTCCCATTTCCACTCGGGATGGCAGAGCATATCCCCGCACCAGAGGGGGGCGCGTTCATGTTGGGAGTAGCTCGCGGGCTCCGGTTCCGGACGATGAGTCTGAGGTAGAGACAGAGGCGGAGGAGACCGATGATGGCTTAGACTCGAGCTCAGACGGCGATGCCCCTAGTGGTGCCCCTGTTGATGACGCTCCTGGACCTTTCCAGGAAGAGGACCAGGACAGATTGACGGCCGAGACCATTTTGACATTGGATACAGATTTTTGCTTTTTTTGTTTTTGTTTTTTTTTTTTTTGCATTTTCCCCCTTTCATCAGTAGTTAGGGTACTTTGTACTGCCGCAGGCAGATTTTGTTTCCAAAATTTATGTACTTGAAAAGATGATATGAAATGAAACAAACCTTTTGTCTAAAAAAGTGTTTACATTTGTGTATATTTCATACCTTGCACTGCATCGCATCATATTACACCTCTAATGTAAATGATATTGATCTGTTGTTTGAAAATTGAGCATTTGTACCATGATAATCAGATAACCAACCAACTAACAGCAAACAACTCATACAAAGCACTACTCAAACTGCAAATACAGCCCATACTCTACTGGGGATTGATCTGCATACAGCCCTCAACACAGCACTGGTCATTCTGCACACAGCAAACCCTGAACAAATAACCCAATCTGACAAGACGGATCACAAAACTGACACGGTTGGTTGAAACACACTCGGATGTCCCAAATTTTCCTTTCTTTTCTTTCTTCTCTGCTTCGCACGAATGTAGAGAATGGCACAGCATTCAGAGCACAAACGATTAATCTTTGAAAAGGGGTTTCACAACCGGGGTATCGAGCCTACCACAGAACACAGCGAGACAGACTCAAACAAGAAACAAAAGGCACACGACCTGAACACAACGAGACACACTCGGAAAAGACTCAAAGCTAAAGCCGAAACCGACAAAAGACACGACACACGGACATGTTTACACAAGGAGAGACCTCAATCTCGGGAGCCAGTTCCTCCGGGTATTATATCCCACCCTTTCTGATTTGTGATACTCACATCACTCGGCCCTCAGGCTCGGTTTTTCTCTCAAAACCCTTTTCTTACTTTTCTCTCAACTTACTCCTCTCTATTCTTTATTCTCTCATTTTTCATCCCTCCCCAGGGTGATTAATGGATGAATAGGAAGTCACAGGTTCACGCCCAACACTGTTAGCTCGGCTATTTCTCTACGGATAATGCTTTCTGCAGTGTGTTGACGGGGGAAAGACAGAAGACCTGACTCAACTGTGCCCCTAGTTCGTCACTTTGACCATTTTTTGTTTTCTTCCTAAAACAGTTTTGATCAAAATGAGAGTTGGATTAACACACTTATTCGATTTTTGATTTGAAAATCATGCGAATCAGGCTGTGAACTGAAAATTCTCCTTTTGGGTCCAAACATGGTCCAATTTTGAAAATGAAATAGTTTTCGAGAAAATAAGTCAACCTCAGTGAAAATTTTCAAAAACTATTTTTGCAAACAGTCAACGCTCAACGAGCGCGGAACTTACCCTTGAGATATGCCACCTCGGATCGGAGGCAATGGAAAATTGCCCCTGGCTTAAGGGGGACAAGGCAACGGAAAGTTGCCCCTGGTTTGGACGGTAACTCAGGGCAACTTATGGCAATGCATGGCAACGGAAAGTTGCCCCTTGTTTGGATGATGCCGCGGCACATTGTAAGCCAGTCCTTGTTGACGACGATCGGATCTTCGGACGCGGAGGAGGCGAAGACGGTTTGAATCAATATATGGACGTAGTCACCTGCAAGGTGTTGGTGGTTGGACGTCAAGAGGAAGTTGATCACGTAGTTCCCGGTTGCTGCAATCGAGACGTTGGATTCAGAGGAGGCGAAAGTGATCAAAACCATGACATGGACTGAGACGCTATGGAAGCGTTGGGGGCTGGACTTCAAGATGAAGTTGCCTACGTATCCCAAACATGGGAATCAAGCCTTACGTAGTTCCGGTTAAGGTACACTCGGGTATTTTAACCTTCACTGTTTAGGCTCTAACTTTTGCCAAGGCCCAATGCGGGTTTTCGACCTTGCGAGCTATGTTTTCTTTTCTTTTCTTTTTCTTTTCTTTTGCATTTTCATTTTTTTTCTCTTTCTTTTGCTTTCTTTTTTTTGCTTTTTTTTCTTTTTTCTTTTTGTATTTTTTTTCTTTGCTCTAACTTTTGCCTGGGTCGCCCTTCCGGGTTTTCGGCCCAGCGAGCCTCTCAAAGGGTAAAAGTGTAGCAAGCCATGCCAAATGGTTTTGAGATTGAAGCTCTCTGTATCCAGGAGAGTGGCTGTTGCATGCTTTGCAGAAAGATCCACCTTTGGCTCTTCGAGCACATCGGATATTTTTTGCCCCTAGTTCGAGGGTGCTTCTGATCTAGCTTTGCAAGCTTCTTTTGACGACATCTGATCCTCTTGATCTGACTTGGTGCCTCTTGCTCGAGGGCTGCTCCAAAATGGCCACACAGGCGTTTCATGGCACTGTTGAATGTTTTGAACGGATTCCAGTTTGCAAAATAAATTGAATCTTGAGGCTGAGAGCGATCCTGGGCTGCACAATCTCAAGAGCGATTCCACACAGGTCTTCGCAAGGCTGCGCAAAACATTTTGTTTTTGAAAGTTTTTAAGAAAGCGACAAATCGCTCGTGAAGATAGTGTGGAACCAGTCTGGATCAACCAGGGTCCTTCTCAGTACTCACGCTGACAAGCATGATTTCATTCATTAAAAGCTTAGCATGCTCTCTTTCTCTCAAAATGATCAAAATTTTCAAAACCCGAGGAATTCCTTCCTTCGTTTTCATCACCGCAGTGTTCGAAAAGGGGTTTTATGAAAAGCTTAGGTCATCATAACGATGTTCAAGGCACAAGAGAGCAGGCGGTACGCACTGTCGTTCCATTCACATTCTTTGGCGGCTAACTCAATAGCAACAAATACGGAACGTGATAGCCACGCTGTTTCATTCAGATTTGTTGGCATAACTGGCTCCTCGCAGAACAGACTCAAAAGCAAAAACAACTATTTATAAGACAAAACGGTGTTTGAGGCAACAACCCCGAAATCACCTGGTATACTATACAAGAGGGACTGACTCATTACAATTAGACAGACCCTTAAGCAAAAGGACTGACTCAAAACAATGAGACAGGCTCAAGACAAAACAGAAGACTGACTCGACACCCAAGTCAGAATTTACGAAAATTAATAACAGATGCCCAAAAATGCGTGCCAAACGCCACATCCAAAAATGCGCCAAGCATTGCCCACGGCGGTTCACCTTCTGATTACATACTGCAGTATCTGTTCCTCAACATCCAACAACTGGGTGGTGACGGACTTTGCTGAGGTAGGGGGAGGATAACCTCGTTGTCAATCAAATCTTGCACCTCATGACGGAGGCGAAAGCAATTGTCAGTAGGTGGCCTGTCTGCTGGTGGTACGCACAGTACTGAGCAGGATCATGGTAGCAGGGAGATTCTTCGGGAGGGGCCGAGGCTCCAGGGTTTGAGGTGTCCCCTTCGGCAAGGATTTGAAGTGCCTTGGATAATGGCATGTAAAGAGCATGGAAGACCCTGCGCCCTCGGGGCAGGTACTTTGGAGCCTGAGCACTCTTGCTAGATGCACTAGCAAACGGATCGGCGGGTGCGGCCTTGGGTTTCTGATCCTTTCCGGATGCAGGGCTAGGGAGGGGGAAGAACTGTTTTGGCATGACGGGGCCTCTCCCGATTCTCTGATTGACTGGAATTGCCCTCAGGCGGAGTGGGGAAAGCACCTCCACAGCTTTTGACATAACTGCGGATATCTGTTGCTTGTTCATTCCCTCGGCTTTCAAAGCCTCTACTGCCCACAGCAGTTGTTCGATAGGGTCGGCATCTGCCTTCATCTTGCCTTTATCTCTGGCTCTGGCCTCGGCCTGATTCAGAACTTGGTTTGATGCGTCGTTGCCATAGCTGGAGGCCATCTCCGGTTGGCTGAGTTCAATTACAATTCGCCCAATAGCGGGGGCTCTTGGGGTACAAAGCCTCCGGCATATGGTGCGGCTGGCGGCGAAACAGACATCCCATAGGCGAGATCCGTCACGGACCTTTGAAGATCACCTATCATCCCCATTAGTTCAAATGTAGTAGGCTCGCGAGCCTGATATAGCTGAGGGGCCCAAACTGGGTGCGCGGCCGGCGATCTGGGGATGCGGCATGTCAACAGTAGTCTCATCTGTAGGGTGATTCCTGATCCAACGCGGCCGTCATGACCACGATCTCTTCTGAATTCTGCGTCATGCTAAGTCCTGCCTCAGCAAGGAGAAGACACTAACTGTTCTGGATCGATTCTGAATCTCTGAACTGAAACGGAAAACAAGCAGCATTTCAGCCCCAAACGATCAAACACGGGTGTAGCGAACAACTGCACTCTACTACTGAACATGTTCCCCAAATCACTATTCAAAACTGAACTGATACCCGCAGACACAACTGATTCTCAACAATACTGATACTAATGCCCTCGGCCTGATGCTCAAACTTTGCAAACTGATATGCGTTCCCTGCAGAGATACATCTAAAAGCACATAACAGGTAAAGAGAGCCAATACACCCCTATGTTGGGGTAGGGTTTCCCTGTCCTATTTTGTCAGGAGCTAGGGTTTCACTACGCACACAGCGGTTTCAAACAACCTAAATCGGGTAAGCAACCTGTCCTAGTTTGGAATGGTCACTATGGATCCGAATATGCACTAGGTCGAATGGTCAAAAAGGGTGCCCCGGTAAAACCGGGGTTTGTGTTCCCATACTGGCAGAGCCCGCAACCGGTCAGCCTTATGGTCATGCCTTGACAAGACAAGCCTCCGGCAAACCGCTCAGGAAGCAGATGGCCAACACGGTGTCCTAGGCGCACCAATGCACATGCAATGCAAAGAGACACATAAGTGTAGTCAAAAAGGATATCACGAGTTCGAGTCAAGCTCTCTAAAATCCCCAGCAGAGTCGCCAGAAACTGTAACGCGCCCGTGGGCCTTCTACAGTTCGGACTCCCTTTTGTGTTGCATTGCGGTTCTAAATCTGAACCAAAGAGTCCAACTCTGGCAAATCGTTTTGAAGAAAAAACAGATTTTGAAAAGTAGTGCCAAACATGGACTGCTTTGCCAGATTACAGAGTCGCCACCTAAATATTTTTTAATGGGGAATTTAGGAAACCCTGACTCGGTGCCGAAGGCCACGTGTCCGTCATCACCAAATGTCTTGGCTCGGGAGCTTGGGTACGATCGGGGAAGGTCAGCTATGAGCACCCCCTTTCGCCCGGTCCGAAGACCGGCCTCTACTAACCGTGATATCCGATTTTGAAAACATTACATGCTCTTATACCGGTTATTAGCCTAGAATTACTACGTTATGCGCACAGCAAACAAGTATAGACTAGATTGCCTAATTCGGAAATAATCATTGCATATCCGTTTGTTTTGAAAGCGTTTCGGGTTTTGCTACTCGCAAGTAGGCTAAAATACGGATTTCAATGAGTTTTCCAACTCAAGCAACCCAACCTCCACCCACAGGCATTCAAACAGTTTATCTCATAAGCACTTAGCCGCATGGTAAGCATACTGTCATGGCAACATTCACACGCATGGTATGCTAAAGCGTAAAATACTTACATCGTACTCCGTGCCAAAAACAAGAAACTAGTTAGCAAACATGCATGCCTAGTTCATGTTAAGTGGCTAATGCAACACAGGCAAGGATGCAATTTAGAGTAGGCTCGGCTAACCCTAAAATGGCATGTGAAATGCAACTATCACGTATTCAATTTGGAATTGAAAGTACGATGCAGTTTGTATGATGTACCGAGCCCGGTGCATGTTTAGACAAATGCATGGATGCACGCATGCATTGCATAAGGTATGCTAAAATAGACGTGCCCTAATCTACCATCATAAGCAGGTAAATAAAAGGGAGAAAGAAGTGGGGGTTGGAAGACATACAAACCACTCACCCACACTTATTACAATTATGCCCTCGCTCGGAGGGACCAAAAGAATATACAGATTAATTAACTACGCAAGCTAATTAAATATTACAAATTAATTAAATCAACAAATAAATTTTAAAAAAACAGTAAACGCCTCGGGGAGGGCCAATGCACGCGCGCTCGGATTGCTCGGAATTGCACTGCCATGCCTAGCTTGCCTCTGTTTTCCCTGCTCCTTTCTGAAAACTGCCAAAGTCTCAGAACTACCTCTCAAGGCACTGGGGGATACCACCGGCTGGGGAAACACCACCGGCTGAAGTATGGCCACCGGCACAAAATCATCCATCGGCCAATAGACTGCCGGTCGGCACTAAATACTGCCGGCCGGCACTGAATGTCTGCAGAACCTGCAACTCACAGCAGCAGAGGGCAAAAACTTGCATGGCAATGTAATTCCAACAATGTGTGCACCAACATCCTTATCATATTTGTGACTCAAAGGGGCATGTGCCTCGATTCTCGGGCCACCAATCACGCATTTCCATGCATGATGGCCCAAAGAACCAAGTGTGCAATTTCTCAAATGCATGCAAACCAAAAAACAAAACAAGGCCCAATTCCTATCACCAAGTCAAGGAACAAGGCATGTATGCAATGTGTAATGCAACCTAAGCATGTTAGCATATGCAACATGACATGAAGACACTTATGTAAGCATGCAAGCAAACATGAGGAAGCAAGCAAGCAAATGATGGTCTTAAACATGACTTAGGCAACTCTAAATAGGCCTAAAATCAGTGGCCAAAATGCCCAAAAATGAAGGCCAACACACACACACATGCATATGTTAAGACTTAACACTTAGGCACTAAGTAAGCAACCCTCAAGCACACTTGAAAGGGGATATCATGGACACTAGCATGCAATAAAGCTCTGAATTGCACAAAATAGAGAGGCCAAACCAACTAATCAAGCAATTAAAGCATGCAAAGGCCCAAGCATTCAAGGCTCACCAAAGAGGTAATGGACTACACTTAACACAACCATACATGGCATGCATTAGGCGACCAAAAACAGAGTTTTAACACATAAAACTAAGTCCAAAAGACCACTTAGATGGCACCTAAGTGCTCAAATTCAAAGGCATGCACAATGGCCAAAACAAAGGGCATACAACACATGCTTCAAAGCAATAAAGAGGCGACTTAGGCAAGCATATGGGCATGCCAAAGGGACTGATATAACATGGCAAATGGTCTCAAACCATTGAAATGATGCAAACCAAGGCATACTACACATTCATGCTCAAGGCTAGCAAGCCTAAAATGCAAAGAGGCTATACAATGCAAGCTAGGGTCGACCAAAATAACTATGGACAGACCTCATTCATGGCAAAATAAGCACACAAGCTTCACAAGACTAGGCTTAAAGCATGCTCAAATTATGGCTAATACCTAAGGCATGTTAAGGCAATATTGGCATTACAAGGCAACTATGCTAAGCATACATGGAGCACCAAACCAACTTAAAACCAAGTTAAAACATGGCATAATAAGCATGGAAAACAGCCTAGACATGATCAACAAGCATTCAAACATGAGGCTCCCTCAAGAGGCAAAATAGGTCCTTTTCAAGGACAACAAGGAGAGGGGGTGACCCTCTCCTTCTGGGACTTCAAGGCATCATCTTCACCACTGAAATCCCTCAAGATTTCAGTGGTGAAGAGACCCAAACACCAAAATCCCGGATCTCACCAAAATAGCACAAAAAAGGGCCTTACAAGGCCTAAGGGTGGTCAAACCCTTCCAAACCACAAAACACTCTTAATAAACTATCAAGAGGACTAAAAATAGAACTTTTTTGTATTAAACACCAAGCACAAAAACAGTTCAAAGATAGGTAAAATGGAGTGCAAGAATGGGGAAATAAAGCAAGTTTCTCACCCTTGTTGACCTTCTTCACCAAAGATGATGTTGTTGCTTCCTTAAGCTCTAATCCACCAAAAACACCAAGAACAGCCTCTTGGAACCTCAGTAGCCAAGGAAAGGTGAAACACTAGGTGTTGATGTGCAATAGTGAACACAAACACCTAGTGTACAAACAAGAGAGCAAAAGAGAGATAGAATAGATATAGAATTCAAACCCTAAAACCAGAGCTTCTTCTCTGTCTTTTCTCTCTAAAATGTCTAACTCCTCTAACCTTTGAGCCAAGAGAAGAGAGCCTTCTCTTATAGACAACAAAGCTTACAAGCTAAGCTAACCAAAGGCTCATCCCTCCATACACGTGTATGGAGGGGAAACAAATGCTATACAGCTGCTTCAAAATATCTCAAAAAGCAACTGCACAGTAGTCGGCAGGGCAAAATTGTCATTTTGACAAAATTGACTGCCGACCGGCACAATATAGTGCCGATGGCAACACCAACCAGCCGGTGGCCTCTAGCCACTGCCGGTGGTGTGTGGGGATGCCTCACAAGGCATTCCCTGCCCCTCCAAGGCAAAACACAAGTGTTTGGTGCAAAACCAGACACAAAACAGTCGAGTTCGGAGATCCTGAGGCAAGGCGCGTAGCCGAGAACTCCGGGAACTCCAAACGAACACAAACATGGATAATCACCGAGTATTCAAGCGGTGACGTCCAAGTCTTGAGGTGGTCAAAAATGGGGTGTCTACACCCGAGTATATATCACCCCTTCCCACATACCCAAGCGGAGGTGTTCATTCCTGACAGTACGGACTTGTGCATGTTGGAAATCTCCCAAACCCAACCAGAACCGGTGGTGGTGACTATCAAAGATAGAATTGGGTCGACTGTGGGGGCAGATGGGAATAATCAGTCAGAGCCTGAGGGGTCTGCGGGATTTGTGTACAACCCGAGCGGTTACATCACACCAACAGATCAGCCTAAGCCAAGGATAGAACTGCCAGTTGGGGCAGAGGTCTGTGTAGTTTGGGAGGATGGACCTTATCAGGGGCTAGATAACCTGGCAGAGGATATCGCGAATCTGTAATTCTTCAATGAATAGGATCCGGGGGATGTGACTATCAACTGGTTTGATCTGGAAGGGTCAGCAGAAGCTACTGGGTGGCTCAGTGACGAGCTGGATGTCGTTGAACAACCTCAACCAGAACAGGGACCGTTAGGAACGAGAACTTCATCAGTGGCCAGAATGACCAAGGAACAGAGAACACCGCCGGAGAGCACTGGTTGTAAAGAATTTTGATCAGAACACGGGCAGTTTGAGTACGGAAGATTCTGAACAACAGGCTGCACTGAAGCAGTTTGAACAGGAAAAGATCGAAGATCTAGAAAGGGCTAGAAAGGCCAAAGCCCCTGTAAGGACGGAATGTGCCGAGAATACAAGGACGGAATGTGCTGTACGTATGTAGACACCCCATTTTTGACCGTCCTCAAGACTTGGACGTCATCGTTTGAACAATCGATGATCATCCATGTTCGTGTTCGTCTTGAGTTCTTGGAAGTCTCGGTCGTGCGCCTTGCCTCAAGATCTCTCGAGTTATTTGTTTTGTGCTTGGTTGGAGCAAGGACTTGTGATCTTTGCACCTGAGGGCAGGAAACGGCTTGTTGGCTATCCCCACACCCCACCGGCCTTGCCATGTTGCCACCGGCCCTGTTTTATTGCTACCGGCCAAAAGTGTTGGCCGGTCGGCAATGTTTTTAGTCGACCGACCCTTTGTGTTGGTCGATCGGCCTTTTATGCTGGCTGAACCCTGTTCATTTGCTTTATGCAGATATTTAGTGCCAGGTGGCACATACTGTATCCTCCATACACGTGTACGGAGGATTTGCACCCTTGTTTTAGCTTCTTGAGGAAACTTGAACCTTTTGAACCCTTATTTTAGCTTCTTGAGGAAGCTTGGACCTTTTGAACCCTTGTTTTAGCTTCTTGAGGAAGCTTGAACCTTTTAAACCTTTTTAGCTTCTTGAAGAAGCTTGAACCTCTTTAGCTTCTCCAAGAAGCTTGAACCTTTTTAGCTTCTTGAAGAAGCTTGAACCTCTTTAACTTCTCCAAGAAGCTTGAACCCTCTTGTTTCTCTATAACAGAGGGCCTCCCTCTCCTTTAGAGAGGCTGAAAAAAATTTGTCTAAGACAAAACATATATCTCTTTATATCTCTATATTTTGAGCTCCAAAAGGGCATTGTTCTTGACCTATTACGCCACACCTCATAGCCACACACCTCAACCATTCATCTAAGGTTCTTGGAGGTCATTTTCAGAGGTTAAAGAGTTGGCTCTTGGTCCAAGAACCTGCTGGTTTTGCAGCTGTGCATCAAGGATGAGAACTTAACCATTTATTCCCCATTTTTGCTTAAGGTTTTAGACCCATTTTAATATTGTTTCAAGCTTAGTGTATATAACTGATAAAAGTTTTAATTTTGCATGCTCTTGATCTTGTTTAAGATCACTTTTGTTTGGGTTGTTTACCCCTCTTAGGCCTTGTTGGCCTCATTTTTGTGCCTTTTTTGTGAGCTTCGGGACACCTTGTATTGGCCTTCTCACCACTGAAATCCCTGGATTTCAGTGGTGGGGATGATATTTTGAGGACCTGGGAAGGAGAGGGGTACCCTCTCCCTTGTTGTCTTGTTTACTAGCATTTCTGGCCTATCAAAGGAGCACATATTTGCATGCATCCCAAGCTTGGTTCAGGCTTTTTTTGGTGGTTTTTAGGACCTTCATAAGCTCTGTCCATGGGTGGTTCGGTCCCCTTTTGCTTGCTTCTTGCATGTGTAGAGTAACCCCTCTTGTAGCTTATCAAAGAGCATATCATTCTTGCATGTATTGGTCATGTTTCAGTGGGTTTTTGGTCATATTTTGGCATGCCGTGTGAATCTATTTTTGACTGGGGGGCCCCTCACATGCTTCATGGGCTTGTAATGTAAATCATGCTTACTAACATACATTGCATGTTGTTTTGGCCCTTGATGCTAGCATATTTTGGCCATCATCTAAACTGATTTTGTGCATTTTTGGGCTACCTTAGCTCTGTTTTGAGGCCTCATGGTCAAAAAATGCTTGCCATGCATACTTGTTGTGTAATAGCTTCGACTAGCTTGAGTTTTGAGCACTTGCATGCCTAACTTGAAGTATTTGCATGTATTGGCATCATTGAGCATGACATTTCAGAGCTTATAGGGTTGCTATAATTCCATATTTTCATGCTTTGAGTGCTCTTGAGAGTTGTGCTCGTATGCCCTATTCATGAGCCATTGCATGAGCTTCATCTTTGTGCATTCGAGCCATCATTTTAGGCCATTTGCTACTGTCTTGGACCTGCCTAGTATCTGTTTGGGGCTGGTTTTGCCATTTGAGCATTGCTTTGTATACCTATAGTGAAGTGTGCTTCACTAGTTTCGGTATTTAAGCTTTAGCATGCATAGCATGAGTGTTTGCATGCTTCAGAGTCATTTTGGATCATTTAGATGCCATTTCAGAGCTGGAATGTATGCCATTGTATGCCATGTTACATCCTTGCATTGCTCTTGGAGAGTTGCATTTTGTGCCTTAGGCTTGGAGCCCTTGCATTGTGCATGTTTGCATGAATCTTGGCCATGTTCTCATCTCATTTGGCCACTGATTTTGGCATGCTTGAGAGCTACCATGTTAGTGTAAGTCCATCTCACCATGTTGTTGCATGCTTGTTTCATTTTGCATGTTGTTGCATGCTATACATGTCCACAGGTTTAGGTTGTATGCCTATTGCATATTGCATGTTAACATGCTCATGTTGCATTAGATTTTTTGCACACTTGAGTTATTTGCATGCTTGCTTGCTTGCCTAGGTTGCATTGCATTGTGTGTGCATCTCTGCTCTTGATCAATCATGATAGAGGTTCGGGCCCTTTATGTGTTTTGTGCATTTCATTCCATATTGAGTTGCACACTTGGCTTCTTGGCCATCATGCATTGAAATGCATAATTGATTGTCCGAGGGTCGAAAACCATACTCCTTTGAGTCTTAAACATGACAAGGGGTGGTTGTGCAAACATTGCTTTGAAAATGCATTGCCATGCTCTGTTGCCTCTGCTACAGCAAACAGGATTCTGCGGAAGAGATGGCCAGTCGGCCATCTTCAGTGCCGGCCAGTTATGCATTGTTGGCCGAGAGCCTCATACATGGTCGATGACTAGTTTCCCATGGCCGGTGGCTTGCCTTTTGGCCGGTGACCTTCCACAGTGCTCAGAAGGTGGTCAGAAACATCCTAGAGACTTGTGCAGTTTTCAGAAGTGCAGAGCAGTGTAAACAGAGGCAGCATGAGTATGGCGATTAGATTTCCGAGCGAAACCGAACATGCATGCATTCATCCCTCTTCCCGAGGCCTCTTTACTTTCTTAGCTTATTACTTCATTTAATTAGTTAAGTGTTGTGTAATAATTAATTCGCTTGTTAGTTAGTTAATTGTATTATTTCTTTCGGATCCTCCGAGGAGGGCAATTTTGTAATAAGTGTGCGTACGTGTGATGTATGTCTTCCAACCCCACGTTTCTCCCTTTTATTTACGAACTTATGATGGTTGAGTTTTAGGGCATGTTTCAATTAGCATCTATATGTTTGCATGCTTGCATTCATTCATCCTGTTGCATGCACCGGGCTCGGCGCATCATGCTAACTGCATTGTATTTCAAATTCCAAGTTGAACACATGTATCGATTGTTGCATTTCATATGCCATCTCAGAATAGCCGAGCCTATTGTAGTTGCATTTTGATGTGTTGCATTAGGCATCTCAGTGTACTTAGGATTCATGTATGTTTTCTAATTAGCTTCTTTCTTTGGCTCGGGAGTACTGGGTAAGTGTTTATGCTTTAGCATCCTTGCAATGCGTGTGAGTGTTGCCATGATAGTATGCTTACCATGAGGCTATGTGCTTATGTGATATAACTGCCTGAATGCCTGTGGGTGAAGGTTGGATTATTTAAATTGGAACAATTCATCGATTGCGAGTTTTAAGCCCACTTGAGAGTGGCAAATCACCATGTTTTCTAAGCCCACTTGAAGGTGGAAAAATCCGCATTTTAGCCTACTTGCGAGTAGCAAACCGCTTTAAAAAACAAACATGAGATGTTTTATTCCAACTTAGACGATCCAGTCTATACTTGTATGCTGTGCGCACCACATAGTAATTCTAGGCTAATAACCGGAATAAGAGCACATAATGTTTTCAAAACTCGATATCATGGTTAGTAGTGGCCGATCTTTGATCGGGCGAGCGGGGGTGCTCACGAAGTGACCTTCCCCAATCGTACCCAAGTTCCCGAGCCGAGGCAACTTTGTTGATGACGGACACGTGGCCTTAGGCACGAGTCAGGGTTTCCTAAATTCCCCCAAAATAAAATATTTAGGTGGCGACTCTGTATCTGGCAAAGCAATCCATGTTTGGCACTTCTTTCTAAAAATCTGTTTTCAAAACGATTTGTCGGATTTGGACTCTTTGGTGATTTATCAGTCTTGCATTGCACTTTGCGAGACTAGATTCAGAACCGTGACAATTTGAGTCCGAACTGTAGTGACCCCAAATGAACAAAACGGGGGATTTTCCCTCGGGATGTTCGGGACGTCTACAGTTTTTGGCGACTCTGCTGGGGAGTTAGAGAACTTGACTCGAACTCATGATATCTTGTTTTGACTACACTTATGTGTCTTTTTGCATTGCATTTGCATTGGTGCGCGTAGGACACCGTGTTTGCCGTCTGCTATTCCTGAACGGTTTGTCGGAGGCTCGCTTTGAGAAGCGTGCCATAAGGCTGACCGGTTACGGCCTCTGCCACGATGGGAACACAAACCCCGGTTGTTACCGGGGCACCCTTTTTGACCATTCGACCTAGTGCATATCGGAATCCGTAGTGACAATTCCAAACTAGGACAGGTCCCTTACCCAATTATAGGTTGTTTGAAACCGCTGCGCGCGTAGTGAAACCTTAGCTCCTGACAAAATAGGACAGGGAAACCCTACCCCAACATAGGGTTGTTTTGGCTCTCACTTGTTTGTTATGTGCTTTAGAGTTGGCCTTTACAGGAATGCATGTATCAGTTTGCAAGTGTGGGCATCAGGCCTGCGGGCATCAATATTAGTGTTTGAGAATCAGTTTTACCTGAGGGTATCAGTTTACAGGGCAGAATTTTGGGCAGAATTCTGTAGGGAGCGCAGTCATTCAACTTCACTCATGATGGTTGTGGTGAAATCAGGCTGAGATGCTGTCTGTTTTCTCTTTTGCTAAGTAGTCTTGGAACCATAGCTTCAGAAGGGTCTGATATCCCCCGGGTACTCTGGACTTGTGTTGTTATGTGATCGGGGGATGAACCACTTGCTGTCGGTGCTCAGTTTACTCCAGATGTGATAGATGGCACGCACTATTTTGAGCATTTGCGAATGCTGTTTATTCTACTTTCTGACTTGGGTATTGAGTCTGTCTTGTTGTATCGAGTCAGTCCTGTTGACTCTGTCTCGTTGTATCGAGTCAGTCCTGTTGAGTCTGTCTTGCTGTATCGAGTCTGTCCTGTTGCGTTGGAGTCGGGTGATTCCGAGGGTGTTACCTCGGATGTCACTATTTTGTTTTGTGTTTGTCTCTTTGCTTTCTTTTTTAGTCTGTTTCTACCTTGGAGCCAGTTGTGCCAACAGTTTTGAATGGAACAGCAGTGATTTTTCGCACTCTTGTGTTTGCTTCTGTCGTGTGCCAGTTGTGCCAGAAGTTCTGAATGAGGTGGCGGTATTTAACTAAAAACTTTGTCTTTTCTGTGCCTTGAAATCATTGCATTGACCTAAGTTTTTCAAAACCTTTTGAATGCTGTGGTGAAAACAAAGAGGAAGGAATTCCTCGGGATTTGCAAAATTTGACCAATTGAGAGAAAGAGAGGCATGCTAAGCCCTTTATGATTGAGATCATGTTTGTTAACGTGAGTACTGAGAAGGATCCTCGCTTGATCCAGATTGGTTCTACATTGTCTTCAACGCGAGCAATTAGTCGCTTTCTTAAAAAATTTCAAAAAAAAAAAAATGTTTTACGCGATCGTGCGAAGACCTGTGTGGAATCGCTCTTGAGATTGTACAGCCTACGATCGCTCTCAGCCTCGAGACTCGACCCCTGGCTTTCAGACCTCGAACTTAGATTCAGAACGTTCAACGGTCAACCACAACGTGAGGCTTGTGTGGCCAGATTTGAAGCAGCCTCGAACAAGAGGCAAGAAAGCTAGGTCAAAGAAGATCGGATATGATCAAAAGAAGCTTGCAAAGCTGGATCAGAAGCACCCCTCAAACTAGGGGCAAAAATGTCAGACAGCTCGAAGAGCCAAAGGTGGATCATTCCGCAAGTCAATGAAGATCGACAAGAATGCCAAATCCTAGAAGGGAGGAAAGAAGAAAGTATTGCTGAAGGACAGCCAAGTTCCTATCCACAACACTAGGGGCAAATTCTGCCCCGCATTGGATGGACTCCTACGTCGTTAGTGAACAGCAGTCATTCTCCTGGATTCAAATGACTTCAGGATCTCAAAACCATTTGACATGGACACAGCTACACTTTTACCCTTAAGAGGCTTGCTGGGCCGAAAACCCGGAAGGGCGACCCAAGCAAAAGTTAGAGCAAGAAAAAGAAGAAAGAGAACAAAAAAAAAGAAAAATGCAAAGAATGAAAAAAAATGAAAAAAGAGAAAAATGAAGAAAAGAAAAGAAAGATGAAAAGAAAAAGAAGAAAAGAATAGAAAGAAAGAAAAACAAAGCTCGCAAGGTTGAAAACCCGGAATGGCGGCCTTGGCAAAAGTTAGAGCGCAGAAGGAGAGGTTAATACCCGAGTGTACCTTAACCCCGAACTACGTAGGGCTTGATTCCCATGTTTGGGATACGTAGGCAACTTCGTTCCGAAGTCCAGCCGTAAAACACTTCAAATTCGACTATGTCCATGATATGGTTCTGGTCATCTTTGTCTTCTCGGTATCCGAGAATTTGGTTGTAGGGACTGGTTGCCACGTGCTGCGGCGCTATTCAAACAAGGGGCAACTTTCGGTTGCCATACAGTACGCTACGGTGCTATTTAGACTAGGTGTAACTTTCAGTTGCCCTGCAGTGCCGTTCAGACAAGGGGCAATTTTCCATTGTTTCCGATCTGAGGTTGTGCATCTCAAGGGTAGGTTCCGTGCTCGTTGAACAGTGGCCGTTTGCAAACAGATTTTGAGAATTTTTAATGAAGTTAACTAATTTTCTTGAAAATTATTCCATTTTTCCAAAAACTGGACCATATCTTGGACCCAAAAAGGAAAATTTTCAGTGCTCATAGCCTGACTTGCATGATTTTAAATCGGAAAATCGAACAAGCATGTTAATCTAACTCTCATGTTGGTCAAAATTGTTTTAGTAGAAAACCAAAACAAAAAATTGGTCAAAATGATGAACTAGGGGCACAGTTGAGTCAAGTTTTCTCTCTTTTCCCCTTTATCAACGCACTTGCCAGAAAGGGCATCATACCTGCCGGAAAAGGGCACCACTGAAGCTGACCGCAAAAGGGCAAAAAGCTCTCACATCCTCCGAGCAACGAGGTATCAAGCCAAGTGCAAAGCACAAACTGGAATGGATCAAGATACTCCACTCTCTCATCTGGACAGATCTGATCACGTCCAAACACCCCAGCAGGGCATCATCAACCGATGTCAGTTGCAGATTTGATACGCACCCAGTTGTAGTGCAACCCCTCTATGGGAAAGTTCACTGTTGTGAGCAGAAGAACAGGAATCTAGCAGAATGCTAGGGGCAAGAGCCCATAACTTCCTGTTTATCCATCAACCACCCAGGGGAGGGATAAAAAAGAAAAGAGATTGAAGAATAGAGAGATATACGATGAGAGAAAAAGTGAGAAATGGGCTACCGGACTTCAATTCGAACTTCTACTGGAGCAACTCCGTATTCTTTGGTTTATGGGATGGAGGCTATTCTACCTATCGAAGTTGAGGTTCCGTCATTACGGGTATTGGCTGAGTGTCCGATAGCTGAGGCAAATTGGCAGCAAAGCAGGTTCGAAGAACTTATGCACTTTGATGAAAGAAGACTGAAAGCACCGTATCACGTCCAGGGTTATCAACGAAGAATTGCCAGGGCTTTCAACAAGAAGGTTAAGTCCAGGAATTTGAAAGAAGGGGATCTTGTGCTCAAAGACAACCGAGCTCCAATTCACGACCCTAGGGGCAAGTTCAGACCCAATTGGACTGGCCCTTACATCATCAAGTGTATCTGGTTAGGTAGAGTTGTTGTTCTGATGGACCTAGATGGCCTAGAGTTCTCCCAACCGACCAACATGGACAAGTTGAAGAAATACTATCCCTAAGTGGCTCGCTAGGCCGAAAACCCGAAAGAGCGACCTAGGCAAAAGTTAGAGCATGAAAATTTTGAAATAATAAAACTGAGCTCGCAAGGTTGAAAACCCCGAAAGGGTAGCCTTGGCAAAAGTTAGAGTGCAAAGGAGAGGGTTAATCACGAGTGAACCTAAGCCGGACTACGTAAGGCTTGATTCCCATCTTTGGGATACGTAGGCAACTTCATTCTGAAGTCCAGCCATAAACACTGGCCAAATCAACTCTGTCTGTGTGATCTTGTTGGTCATCTTTATCTATTCTGCATTCAAGAGCTCGGTTGTGATCTCCACTGCAGTAGTATTCAAACTAGGGGCAACTTTCCAGTTGATGGGATCCGAGGTTGTACATCTCAGTGATAGATCTCGGGTGTGTCCAGTTTTGATCCATATCGAAAATGGTTTTGAAAAGTTTTAATAAAAGTTGATTTTGCTCAAATTATCTTTTTACAACTTAGACCATTTTTGGACCAAATGGAAAATTTTCAGTACCCACAACCTTCAATTACATTGATTTCAGTGCAGAGTTCTCCTACTCTTGAATACAAATTGAAGTTGATTTTATTACATTCATAAAGAAAACTTGAAAGTACTGATTAAAGCAAATAAACTAGGGGTATAGTCAGGTGTTCCTGCGTCCCCTCCCAGAGCTTGTGGAAGCCTCTGATATCAAAGTAGGCCCAACCTGTGCCTCTTCATCAAGCCAAGCTATGCACTCATCAAGAGGGTGCAACTGAAAGTGGGAGCGGGGGCCAGAAGCTCTCTAGTCCTCCATGCTGTGGCATACCGAGCTAGCTGCGCTCCTCGAACTGGAAATGCAGCAAGGTACTCTATCCCCTCTGTCGGGCAAGTTTGATCATGTCCAAACTGGCGCCAGAACTGGAACGGGAAGTAAAAGACACAGTGTGTCAGGCTGATCAACTGAATCCCGGGCTGGCGAGACATGCTGTAACTCATCACCGGCAGATTGAGCCAAGGGCAGCACCAAGCAATACTGGTAGCGGATAGACTGCACATCCATTCGCACCACCATCCCTCATCAGGGGCATCGACTAGACGTCGCCGGAAGAAATAGCCGCGAGCTGAATATGCTGGGCATGAATCCACAACCTTCAACTTATCCATCAACCATATCTAGGCAGGGATGAAAAATGAGAGATTAAAGAATAGAGAGGTGTACGTGGAGGGAAAAGTGAGAAAAAGGGTTTTGAGAGAAAAAACCGAGCCTGAGGGCCGAGTGATGTGAGAAATATATGTGAGATAGGGTGGGAAACATTACCTGCAGCAGTAGTGGACTCTCCGCGAATCTAGTCGTCTCCCGGCGATGGAAAGCATCCAAACCCATCAATGTCTTAGCCAGTGTCATGGCGATACAGCTCTTGCCCTCTTTTAAGCCTTGGGCAACTTCGATCAAACGGACGCTAGACCCTCCGGAGCCTGAGGTAAGCAAGAAATGAGACAGCATGCATAAGCAAAGCGCATGTCTCCGAAAACCCTGCCAGTGATGATCGTCGCGGTCACCGGCATCAGAAAATCGATGAACCAAGCTAGGGATGTCCAACGCTCCATCGTTGATCAAAGACCAAGCGTCATGCATAGTGAGCCCGCACATCCATTCTAAGGCTTGGATGTGGCCAAAGCAGAATTGCGGCAAAATCTCTTCTTCGCGTTCGGACTCCATTAAAGCTTGGAAGTCTTCGAAAGTGGGACATATCTCTTGTCCGCCAAAGCTAAAGACGTGTGTTATCGGATTCCAAAACCATGCCGCGGCATGAAGAAACAGAAAACGCAGCGGGGTGCGACTCAACGTGAATAGTGCATTTACGTTGAAGCCCCGGAAATTCACCTTTTCCGAGGCATCTAAGGCAGCAATCCAATTTGTGAGGTTTTGGACAAGAAACGCCTCTATTTTGGTGCAAAATTGAGTTAGAATAAGGAAACCACAAAGCTGGAACCTTTATGGAGGATAAGGCACTGTTTGGAGGACAAGTGTCAGAAAACTGGAGGTCCCCAGGCCAAGTGGTCGGCCGACCACTTTTTCTGGTTAGCCGGCCAGTTTTTCTGGTCGGCTAGCTACTTTTTTTGGTTTGCAGACCAAAAAACTGGTCGGCAGGCTCCTATGGTGGTCGGCCATGAGCAAAAAGGTGGTCTGCGGCTTTTTCTTGTCTCCAGGAGAGAGTCCCTAGCCTTCCTATGTGCTGAGAATACGAAAGGTCTGACTTTACCTCGTTTTGGATTCGTTTTGCCGCTTTGTTTAGCCCGAAATGCATTTGCTTATCGAGTTGTTGCTCATTGTTTATCGAGTTGTTGCTCTTTGCTTATCGAGTTGTTGCTCATTGTTATCGAGTTGTTGCTCTTTGCTTATCGAGTTGTTGCTCATTGTTATCGAGTTGTTAATTCGTTTAACGAATTGTTTTTGTTTTAAGTCGTTTAGTTTGTTACGTTGGTTCACTACCTGACTTGGCAATACACGATGTTCAATTTCCATTCAATCTCATTTTTGTGCAAAATGATGCGATGCAATGCTTAGAATATAAACGCAACATTTTTTGAACAAAAAGATGTTTTCATTCCATCATAGCTTCTTTTTTACAACATATTACAACAGGGTACAAGTTTTGAAGAAAAAAAAACTACCTAAGCTGTACAATGTGCTACAATTACATGTAAAAAGAAAAATAAAGCGGGAGCATCTGCATCAGTGCTATCAAGCTCAAGACCGAGAGGCCCTCTTCGCCCTCTTCGGTTGAGCAGCCTTTGCACCACCGCCACCGGCGCCCCTGTCTGAATCGGAGTCACTGTCCTCGAAATCCTCCTCGGTGTCACCTCCGTCCTCAAAACTGGAACCAGAGTCATCATCCCTGCCTGCAAATGTCTCTGACAACGGATGTGCTGACTCCTCCTCCTCGCTGGACTCCTCGCCATGTCTGACAGGTGCTCTGCATCTCCCCCGGCTGTGAGTCGAGACCCCTCTCCCAGCTGATCGAGATGGCCTGGATGGCCCGGCCTGCAGTGGTGCGACCTGAAAAGGAAGTTTTGAATACATCAGCCAGAGTATGTATGTCAGATATCAAATGCAAGAATGGTACATAGAGTGTGTGCATGCAGATATAGTATGTGAATGTGATATGTCAAATGTGATCTACACATGCAGTGAATCAATATAGTGAAATGTTCAGTTTTAGTATGTCATCAGAAGTATGATAAATACAAGGAAATTGAAAAGTACCGGAATACCAAAGGCGTACAACAGCATCTCTCTCCGCAGAACCATGCTCTCGAGTGAGGCCACCACTCCGAGCAACCCCTCAATATACTCTCTGGGAGGCTGCACATGCAAGTTCAAGTCATCAGTGAATGAATGAATGTCTAAATACCTGAGTGATAAATGAAAACTGTGGAGCATACCGGTGGTGAGTCGGGGTCGCTGACATATCGATGATCCGGCAGTGGAGGCTCCAGTGGAATCGGGTAAGATGTCCCATACTGCCAGCCCGTTAGCTCGGTCGGAAGATCTAGCCAGCCAGTATACTGGCAAGCCGAGGGCATCCCTCTAGCCCTACCCCTCGATGTACTAGCCCTGCTAGTGGAAGGGATGTCTGCAGCTCGAGCGCGACTCGACGACGGCACATCAGCAGCCCTCCTCGTAGGAGTACGGACACCTGTCAGTGGACGCATCAAGTATGTATAGCGGTATGTTGCGTACTCCCCTCCTCCAGGAAAAGAACTGTGTCGGCACCCTGCATAAGGTCGTCAACCTCCTGGGGAGTGAGGCTCTCTGTAGAACGCATGTCCAGTGGAGGCGGTGAGGGGATCTCCTGAGCGGGATTGCCCATCGTCTGACGCATGAAGCGATCCCCGAGAAACCAGGCTCTGCCGGCTGGTCCCTCAAACAAAACCCTGTATTGTGAGGCATCCCATGCCCCAGCGAACTGGAATCGAGAATGCTCGGGCATCGCCAGCCAAGGCTGCCAAGTGATCTGAGGATAGCAAGTGCATAAACTGATTAGATATCATAAATATGCAAGATGAATCAAAGCTGAAAGCATGAAGAACTGAGAGTTTTGGTTTACCTCTGTCGCCCGCACGGTGTTGAAGTACTGCTGGAGATATGGAAATGTCTCCCGAGGCCTGGACCAACACCGACCATCGAATCTGTGTGAATATGGCACACCTAGTGGTGCCTCGACCTCCGGCTCGGGAGCGAGCGTCGGGAAGTAGGCGTAAACCCACAGCTGCGAAAGGCAAGACAGTGGCTGTCAGAATACAGAATGTATAGAAAATGCAGAATGCTGAGTGCAGAATGCGAATACAGAATGTATAGAAAATGCAGAATGCTGAGTGCAGAATGCAAATACAAAATGTATAGAAAATGCAGAATGCTGAGTGCAGAATGCAAATACAGAATGTATAGAAAATGCAGAATGCCTTGTGCAGAATGCGAATACAGAATGTATAGAAAATGCAGAATGTTGAGTGCAGAATGCAAATACAGAATGTATAGAAAATGTAGAATGCTGACTGAAGAATGCAAATACAGAATGTATAGAAAATGCAGAATACTGAGTGCAGGACGCGAATACAGAATCTACAGAGAATGTAGAATGCTGAGTGCAGAATGCAGAGTACAGAATGTAATGTATGCAATGTGTGCAGTGCGTAGTGTACAAATATTGAAAAGTAGAAATGCAAATCAAGAGGGCAGAATGTACCTCCCAGGCTCTCCAGTAGCCGCCTACTACGGTCCCCTACTCCCGGAAGGTCGCGCTTATGTAGCAGTAAAGGGTAGCGAGGCCAACGCTACCCCAATCAAAGTGCCGGAGCAGTGATGGTCTACTAGAGCACTCAACAGATATAGCCCGACTGTGTTCCCCCTGTCGGAGAACAGAGTGGTCCCGAGAAAGAACATCAAAAATCCTCGGGCATACTGCTGTATGGCCTCAAAAGTCTCGGGCGTAGTCCTCCTGTACTGCTCAGCGAACCAGGTGTACCTGACCCTGCCTGATGATCTGTCAATCGGTGGATGGGCTCCGAGCAAATACGTCCAAGCCACCTCCCACTCACCCATATCGGTATCATATGGGATCGGCCGGCCTGCCACGTCGAGGCTCGTCAGCATGGAGAAGTCATATGGGGTCATCGTCATGTCCCCGGTGGTGGGAAAATGAAAGGAGTTGATGGTGTCCCACCATCGTCTCTACAAGTGCGCCCAGAAGGGTCCTGCTCGATGGATGACGCGACAACCCCATACAAAATGGGCCAAAACTGCCTCATCCACAATATATCGAATGGCATCTGGGAGCTCCATGTACCACTCCCTCGCAATAATCGACCCATAACCCCGTGTGAAATGGGAAGATACCTGCGGGTAGAATGAACAGATGTAATCAGTTTCAAAATAAACAGAATGCTGTGTTATGAACTGTGTGTTCAGATTGAACAGTGTTATGAGCCGTGTGCAGAATAAATAGAATGTTGTGTTATGAACTGTGTGTTCAAATTGAGCAATGTTATGAGCCGTGTGCGGAATAAATAGAATGTTGTGTTATGAACTGTGCGTTCAGATTGAGTAGTGTTATGAGCCGTGTGCCAACTAAACAGAATGATGTGTTATGAACTGTGTGTTCAGATTAAGCAGTGTTATGAGCCGTGTGCCAACTAAACAGAACGCGTGTTATGAACTGTGTGTTTGATTAAGCAGTGTTATGAGCCGTGTGCAGAATAAACCGAATGCTGTGTTATGAACTATGTGTTCAGATTGAGCAATGTTATGAGCCGTGTGCCAACTAAATAGAATGTTGTGTTATGAACTGTGTGTTTAGATTGAGCAGTGTTATGAGCCGTGTTCAAACTAAACCGAATGCTGTGTTATGAACTGTGTGTTCAGATTGAGCAGTGTTATAGCGTATCAACTAAAAGAATGTTTGTTAACTGTGTGTTCAGATTGAGCAGTGTTAGAGCCGTTGCAAACTAAACCGAATGTTTGTGTTATGAACTGCGTGTACAGATTGAGCTGTGAGCTATGTTATGAGCTGCGTGCAAAACAAACCAACTACTGCGTTATGAACTGTGTGTTCAGATTGAGCAAAAACTGCGTTATAAACAGTGTGTTCAGATTGAGCAAAAAAACTGCGTTATGAACTGTGTGTTCAGATTGAGCAGTGTTATGAGCTGTGTGCAAACTAAACTGAATGCTGTGTTATGAACTGCGTGTACAGATTGAGCAGTGAACTATGTTATGAGCTGCGTGCAAAAAAAACCAACTACTGTGTTATGAACTGTGTGTTCAGATTAAGCAAAAGCTACGTTATGAACTGTGTGTTCAGATTGAGCAAAAAAACTGCGTTATGAACTGTGTGTTCAGATTGAGCAAACTACTGCGTTATGAACTGTGTGTTCAGATTGAGCAGAGATATTGTGTTATGAACTGTGTGTTCAGATTGAGCAAAAACTACGTTAGGAACTGTGTGTTCAGATTCAGCAAAAACTGCGTTATGAACTGTGTGTTCAAATTGAGCAAAATACTGCGTTATGAACTGTGTGTTCAGATTGAGCAAATATTGTGTTATGAACTGCGTGTTCAGATTGAGCAAATACTGCGTTATGAATTGTGTGTTCAGATTGAGCAAATACTGCGTTATGAACTGTGTGTTCAGATTGAGCAAAAAAATTGCGTTATGAACTGTGTGTTCAGATTGAGCAAATACTGCATTATGAACTGTGTGTTTAGATTGAGCAGAATACTGTGTTATAAACTGCGCGTTCAGATTGAAAAGTGTGCTATGTTATAAGCTGCGTGCCAAGTGAATAGAATACTGTGTTATTAGCTATGTGCCCAAAATGAGCTACGTGCTAAATGAACAGAATGTTGTGTTGTGAGCTGTATGCCAAGTCAGCATTGTGTTTTGAATAAGCTGTGTGCCAAGTCAGCATTGTGCTATGCGTGAGCTGTGCGCCAAATGAATAAAGTGTTGTGTATGTAAGTGTGTTCAGAACGAGCAGATATAATACATAGCGAAAGTTTGAAATATGCAAGAAATGCAAAATACATTGCAGAAAATGTAAAAGTGAGATACGCACCTCGCGCGCATGATGAGATAGATGGAACTCCGGCTCCCATAGCAGCAGTCTACGGGCGCCCGTCGCTCAAAATCCGTAAAATGGTGGAAGGTGCTAGGAGGTAGGATATGCTCCTATGGGCGATACCCCTCCAGGTCGAATGGCGGTATCCTCGGTGGCAACGGTATAATGCCGGGCTCATCCTCTACTCTTGGGGAGTCTCCGCCTTGTGGGATATCGTCGGCCATCTGAAGAAATCTGCAAAAATGAGCAAAATGGGCCAAAATTGCAAAAAGTCAACAAAAGTCAACTCTCGGGAAGAGAAAAAGTCAACAAAAGTCAACGCTCGGGAAAAGGTGCTAAACTTCGAGAGAAACTTACCTCAAGTGGTGAAAATGGAGAAAGAAGCTCCGAAAACAAATTCTAATCGGTTCAATTCGAAGAGAATCGAAAGTTTTTGCGAAACAACTTCGCGTGGGGCGTTGGAAAACGCATATAAAGTGCAAATCTGAGAGGGAAAAGTGTCTAGGAGCAACGGAGAATGTGTTTCGGCCTTGTGTTTGTGAGCAAAAGTGATTTGGATGTGTATACTTAAAGATCCGGCCATCAAAAGACCAATCTGTCCCTGTTTTGCTAAACTAGTCGGCCAGCCAGTTTTTCTGGTCGGCCGACCACTTAAGTGGTCAACAACTGGTCAGCCACTGATCTAGGTGGTCGGCCAGCCTCTTGGATGATCTTCAAAGCTCCATTGTTCTCCCTGTGTGTTTTTGTGATGATTGGAGTCCTCGACTCTCGAGAAAGTACAAGAAAAGTACACTTTTCGGCTCAAAAATGTCCTCGCGGGAACTTCAATTCAAGTCTTCGATGCGTGGCTCATCGTCACTCATCAAGAGCAAGGTGTATCCTTTTGAATGTGTTGTGACCCCTCCGAGAGGTAAATCGGAGGTTACGGTTGAGTTGCTCGCTTTAAGGCTTGTATCTCCTTTTTCAGTATTTTGCTTCAAATATGCTTTCGAAGTCACACCTCTCTCGCATTATCATGCACACTTTAAGCGCTTTGTTATGCACGTTTCTCTCGCATTGTTATGCACACACTATTTGCGTTGTCACGCACATTTTGTTCGCGTTGTTATGTACATTTCTCTCACATTGTTATGCACTCCACCCGCGTTGTCGCGCACACTTAGGTGGCATTGTTGTGCACCCCTCCACCCGCGTTGTCGCGCACACTTAGGTTGCATTGTCATGCATTCTTCACCCGTGTTGTCGCGCATACTTAGGTTGCATTGTCATGCACCTCTTCACCCGCGTTGTCGCGCACACTTAGGTTGCATTGTCGTGCACCTCTCCACCCGCGTTGTCGCGCATACTTAGGTTGCATTGTCATGCACCTCTCCACCTGCATTGTTATGCACACTCCACCTTGCATTGTTATGCACATTCTTCACTTGCGTTGTCACGCACTTTTCACTTGCATTGTTATGCACCTTCACCACTTGCGTTGTCCCGCACTTTTCACTTGCATTGCTATGCATGTTTCCATCGGCATCATATGTGCATGCGTTTATATTGCCTCTTGATGTAACATTGAACATGTGTTACTACTATACTGTACCTATTGAGTTTCTTTCTTTTGTAGGCACGATATTGTATGTTTGGTTCATTTGAAGCTGGCGCAACCAGAGGATATCGTATGTACGGTTCATTCAAGAGAAGTTCCGACGCAGTGAGAATTGCATAATTTTCTTACATCATTTCTGTTAGAATGTGTAAGACTATGGTTTCTTATTCGCTTGCTTAAACTGTTGCATTTGTTTTGCATAATTGCTTCATTACAGTTTTCTTTGCATGATCATAAGTTATGTTCGGCATTATGCATGTCATTTGCATTTTGCCCCTGCTTGCGGGTGCATTTCTTTGTTATCTTGCCTGTTTGTCTAAGTCTTCAGCCTTGTCAAAAATGGGTCTTCTCTGGGCTTTGACATTCACTCCCGTCACTTTTTGATTTCCGAGTTCTGTCAAAGAGGGCCAACTGTAGACACCCCATTTTTTACCAACCCTAAGACTTAGACGTCATCGATTGAGCGTTCGATGATTATGCATGTTGTGCTCGTTTCGAGTTTCCGCAGTTTTCGGCTGAGTGCCTTGCCTCCAGGCCTCTGAACTCTTTGTGCTTTGGCTCGGTTTGTGGACCAAGCCTTGTTTCTCTTCCCTGGAGGGGGGGAGAGGTCTTGTGGACCACCTTTTTGTGGTCGTAGACCACTTTTCCTGCTTAGAGACTAGTTTCCGATTTTCGGAGCCTTCGGCCGCGCGCCTGGTCTCGGGACCGCTTAACGTTCTACGTTTGGCTTGGTTTTCGGACCATGCCTTGTTGCCTTGGCCTAGAGGGCCACTGTGGTCTTGGAGACCACTTTTGTGGTTGTAGACCACTTTTGATGCCCGTAGACTAGTTTTCGAGGCTCCCGGCTGCGCGCTTTGCCTCCCGAACTTTCGTCTTGCATCCTTTTTGGTTTGTTTTTTGTACAAACCTTGTTTTCCTTGTTTAGAAGGTGATATAAGGGTGGAAGACCAATTCTTCTCCTTGGAGATCACTTTCCTTCCTGCCAGCCAGTTTTCTGGTCGGGCAACTAGTTTTCTTGGTCTTTGGGCCACCTTTTCTGGTCGGCCACAACACCATTGACTTGCTTTCAGTGTGCAGACCTCTCCTACCCATGGCCGACCAGTTTTCTTTTTGGAAGACCACTTGTGGTGGTCGGCCGACCACTACAAGTAGCTAGCCAACCACTTCAAGTGGTCGGCAGCTTTCCACCAGCTTCCTGGAGATATTTTCTTGCCAGCTGTGCCAGCTGGTGAGCACAGAAACTATCCTCCATACACGTGTATGGAGGGATGGCTTTAGGCCTTAAGCTTGTTCAACAAGCTTCGCCTTTGGTTCTCTATAAAAGAGAACCTCCCCCCTCATGCCTTACGTTCAGAAAATTGTGCTTGAGCTATACATATACACCTTTGTCTCTATATTGCTATTGTTCTTCATTTTTGTGCTCAAAAGTGCCTTTTTATCACACTTTAACACACAAACACATAGTGAAACACCATACTCTTGGAGATGAGGTCCCTTGAAGTTGTTTTTGAAGTTTTTGGACTGGTTTTGGCCAAAAAAAAGCTGCTGGAGTTGTTGCTCTAGAGTTGTTCTACAAGGGTGAGAAACTAACCTCTTAAACCCTTATTTTTGCTTAAGCTTTTGGCCCTACTTGCATGTTGTTTCAGACCTAACTTTAAACTACAAAAAGTTTTGTTTTTCAGTCCTTAACATGTTTGTTTGAGGCCTTGTTAGTGTTGGGGGTGGTCTACCCCCACTTAGGCCTTGTTTTGAACCTTCCTTTTAAGCTATTGGGACCACCTCCTTTTGGCCATCTCACCACTAAATTCCAGAGGAATTTCAGTGGTGGAAATGGTGTTTTGAGGTCCCAAATAGGAGAGGGTCATCCCCTCTCCTTGTGTCTTGTATGCTTGCTTCATTTGCCTCATGTTTGAGCATGTTTGTTAAGCTTGTGTTGGCCACATCTCAGCCTATTTTAGGCCTTATTTCAGCATGGCATACCACTATTTTGACTTGGTTTTGTCACCTCATGCATGCCTTATACACTTGTAGTGTAAATGTTGCAAACTAGTCTTGTATGCTCCATGAAGTAGCATGCATTTCTAGCATGATTTTATTCTATTTTAGCATGTTTTTGGTGTTGTTTTTCCATGATATACCTCTGTTAAGGTTTGGTTTGATGGCCCCTTGCATGCTCCATACACTTGTAGTGTAATTCCATGAACTAGCCTAATTTCTACCATGCTTTTGATCATCATTCTAGCATGATTTTGGCTCAACTCTGAGAAGCTTTTGTCCATGTTTTAGCATGATTAAGCTCTGATTTGTGTTGTTTTGGTCATGCATGCCATGCTTTGTATAGCTATAGTGCATTCTAGCTTGTTAGCTTTGTGTATTGAGTCCATTAGCATGCATTACTTGGACTATTTTCATGATTTGGCATCATTTGAAATGTGATTTCAGTACATGTAGTATGGTCATACACTCATATCTTTCACTTATTCCATGCTTTGAAGGGTTGGTCCTTTATGCCTTAAACATGGGTCATTGTGTATGCCTTCATGCCTAAGCATGCGAGCTATCATTTCAGTATGTATTTGGGGTTATTTTGCCATGATATAACTCTGATTTTTGTTGGCAAAGCCATCCCATGCTTGGCCTTGGTAGGTGTAGTGTAACCCTCCCTTTTGGCCTTGCATATTCCATGCTTTATGCCCTTCATGCTAGCTTGTTTTAGCTTCTTTCCATACATGTTTTAGACTCATTTTGGCATGTTCTAAGACTGTTTTGGGTTGTATTTGCCATATGCTTCATGTTTTGCATAGCTATAGTACAAATGCCTATGCTAGTTTCAAGCTTTGAGCTCCATAGCATGCTTCATTTGTATCATGTACATGATTTGGCATCACTTAACATGACATTTCAGAGCATATAGGATTGCCATGCTCCCATTTCATTCACCCTTTGAGTGCCTTTAAGGGTTGTGCATTGTTGTCTTGTTTATGGCCTTGCTTGTATGCATGCATGCCTAGGCTTTTGAGCTCCCATCTCAGCATATTTTGGTCTTTGTTTTGACCTATTTGAGCTCTGTCCATAGTTGGTTCATGCATTTGTGCCATATATTGCATGCCTCTTATGTAATCCTCCTTGCTAGCCTTATGCCTTAAGGACTCTAGTATGCTATGATTGTGTTGTTTGAGTGGTTTGGCACCATTTCATACTTAATTTCAGAGCATTTGGTGTTGTCACACTTCCATGCTTGTCACTCCTTTAGCACTTTTGAGAGTCGTGCCCTTGTGCCTAGTTGATAGGCCAATGCATGAGCATGCTTTGTTTTGCATTCCATGCCTTTTATTTCTTAGCATTATGGCCACTGTTTTGGGCATGACTGAGGTCTATCCATATTCGGTTTAAGTCCATTGAGCATGTTTGTTTGCATGTTGTTTGCACGCTTATGTTGCATTGCATTGTGTATACATGCCATTAGGTTGATCATGTCACATTGCAGTGAGTATGCCATGTTGTTGTTTGCATTGTGTATGCCATCTTACATCGCATTGTGTATGCTATGTTGTTGTTTGCATTGTGTATGCCATTTTGTTGCTTTGCATTGTGTATGCATGCCATTAGCATTGGTAGTTTGATCATGTTGCATTGCATGTTGTTGCATGCTTGCCCCTTGCATGATTGTTTGCATGCTAATGCATGCATTACATTGTATTTAGCATGCTTGAGTTGTATTACATGTTTGCATGCTCGAGTTGCTTTGCATGTGTTTGGATTAGGTGTTAGTCCAAACATGAGAAACGAGGGACGTTTCATACTTGAAGTGATGAAACGTGCCTCAATTCTCGATCGCCGACCCTCTTGATCAAGCATGATAGAGGTCAAGGCTTTATGTGTTTATTTGTGCATTCATTTACATTGATTCGTGCAATCTTGGCTTCTCGGCCATCATGCATCGAGATGCGTGATTGGTGGCCTGAGGGTCGAGAACCGCACTCCCTTGAGATCATGAAATGATAGGGAGAGTGGTTGTGCACATATATCTTGCAAATACATTGCCATGCCCTTTCTTGTCCTCTGTTGCAGCAAACTGGAAGTGTGGCAGCAAAACTAGTCGGCCGACCAGAAAAACTAGCTGGCCGACCACTTTTTCTGGTCTGCAGCAAAGACAAGTGGTCGGCTGGTGGTCTACAACATCAACAACTGGTCGGCCATGTTCCTACAGGTTCCCATGGTGGAGTAGAAGCTTTCTGGAGCTTGGTTCAAGGTTCTAAGAACAATTGCAAACAGAGGCAAGTTGGGGCATCGCGACGGATTTTTGAACGAGGCAACCGAGCATGCATGCACTCCTCATCCCGAGGACCTCTTTTTACTGCTTTCCTTAGCTAGTTTATGCTTTGGTTCTGTACTTAAGTAGTTAATGCATTTAGCTGCTTATTTGTGTTGTAATAACTAGTTAGTTCACTTGTTAGTTAATTAGCTTGTTTTGTGTTGTAATAATTAGTTTAATTAGCTTAGATTAGCTAGTTAGCTTCTTATTCGGACCCTCCCTTGAGAGGGCCAACTGTTGTAATAAGCGTGAGTGTGTGCGATGCATGTCTTACAACCCCATTTCTTTCTCCTTTTACTTAACCGCTTACGATGGTTAGTTTTAGGGCATGTTTTCATTAGCATCCTTATGCTTTGCATGCGTGCATCCATTCATCTGTATTGCATGTACTGGGCTCAGCATCATACAAACTGCATTGTATTTCAATACATTTACTTGAATACGTGTTCAATAGCATGTTATCAAGTTGCATTCACATGACATCTTAAGAATAGTCGAACCTATCTTAGTTGCATTTTTGCATGTGTTGCAGTAGCCATCTCAACATGAACTAGGATCATGCATGATTTCTAACTAGTTCTCTGTTTTGGCTCGGAGTACACTGTGAGTGTTTACGCTTTAGCATACTGCACGAGATGTGTATGTTGCCATGTTAGCATGCTTGCCATGAGGCTAACTGCTTAAGTATTTAATTGCCTGAATGCCTGTGGGTGAAGGTTGGATTGCTTGAATTGGAACAATTCATTAAAATGCGAGTTTTTAGCCTACTTGCGAGTAGCACTTTCAAACCATTTTCAAAACAAACAAACATGAAATGTTTTGTTCCAACTTAGGCGATCTAGTCTATACTTGTATGCTGTGCGCATCACATAGTAATTCTAGGTTAATAAACCGGAATAAGAACACATGTGTTTTCAAAAATAAAATATCATGTTAGTAAAGGCCGATCTTTGATCAAGCGAGCGGGGGTGCTCATTGCATGACCTTCCCCTCTCGTACCCAAGTTCCCGAGCCGAGGCAACTTTGGTGATGACAGACACGTGGCCTTAGGCATGAGTCAGGGTTTCCTAAATTTCTCAAAATAAAACATTTAGGTGGCGACTCTGTATCTGGCAAAGCAGTCCATGTTTGGCACTTCTTTATTAAAAATCAATTTTCCAAAACGATTTGCCGGATTTGGACTCTTTGGTGATTTATCGGTCTCACATTGCACTTTGTGAGATTAGATTCAGAACCGTGACACGAGTCCGAACTTGTAGTAGCTAAGAACAAACGAATTCGCGCCCTCGCACGCGGAGCAGGGAGTTCTTCGGGCGGTCTACAGTTTGGATGGGTTAAGAGGTTGTCTAAGTCCAACTCAAGTTGTGTTGAGAGTTGTCCAGGCCTGCTCAAGCCTGAATTGTAACTCGGGATTATCTGCCTAAGCCCGACTCGAGCTAAACCCAAATTGCCAGAGTTGCCCGAATTGCACATAAATTTCAATTTTTTTTTCCTTTCCTTCTTTTTAGTGCAGCTAAGTTAATTAATTTGTTAACATTAGACTATATGTATATATATGTTTTATAAAATCATTAATAACATCAAACATATAATTTATACAATGTAAGAAATATGTCGTTATGATAGTATTTACAATTTATAAGTGAGAAAAAATAAATAAGTAAAATTTTATATTGTGTTACTTGTGTATATAATATATATTCAATATAATGTAACGATCTAAATCACTTTAATATAATTTAATGACTAATAATTTATATGTAATTCAATATTTCTATATATTTACATATATAATTTGGGTTACGGGTGTAGACACCCCATTTTTGACCGTCCTCAAGACTTGGACGTCACCGTTGGAACGCTCGGTGATTATCCATGTTTGTGTTCGTTTGGAGTTCCCGGAGTTCTCGGCTCGCGCGCCTTGCCTCAGGACTTCCGAACTCGACCGTTTGGTGTTTGGTTTGCACCAAACACTTGTGTTTTGCCTTGGAAGGCAGGAATGCTTTGTGAGGCATTCCCACACACCACCGGCAGTGGCTAGAGGCCACCGGCTGTTTGGTGTTGCCACCGGCACTATTTTGTGCCGGTCGGCACTATTTTTGGCAAAATGACCATTTTGCCCTGCCGACCACTTTACAGCTGTTTTTGGAGATATTTTCAGACAGCTTTCTGGTGTTTGTTTCCCCTCCATACACGTGTATGGAGGGATGACCCCTTGGATGACTTAGTTTGTAAGTCTTTGTTGCCTATAAGGAGAAGGCTCTTCTCTTGGCTCAAGGGTTAGCAAAATTTAGAGAGCTAGAGGGGAAAAGAGAGAGAGAAACTCTGGTTTTTCTAGGGTTTGAGTTGCATACACCTTCTATCTCTATCCTTCTCTTGTGTGTCTAGGTGTTTTGTGCCTTACTATTGCACACAAACACCTAGTGTCTCACCTTCTCCTTGCAACTGAGGTTCTAAGGGCTGGTTTTTTAGTGTTCTTGACTGGTTTGGAGCTCAAGGAACCAAAACAACTCCAACTTTGTGAAGAAAAGCTTCAAGGGTAAGAAACTTACTTTATTTACCCCATTTTTGCACTCCATTTTTACCTGGTTTAAAACAGTTTTTGAGCTTAGTGTTTGGCATAAAAAAGTTCTGTTTTTTAAGCCTCTTCATTGTATATTAAGGGTGTTTTGTGGTTTGGGGGAGTTTGACCCCCTTTAGGCCTTGAAAAGGGCTCATTTTTGTGCTATTTTGGAGAGATCCGGGACTTGTGTGCTTGGACCTCTCCACCACTGAAATCTTGAGGGAGCAAGAGGCATTGAAGTCAGCTCAGGGAGATCAGATCCCCACCAGGCAAAGTTCAAGAAGCAACCGTGATGGACTTTTCCTGCAAATCAACCCAACAGTCGCTCTCCCGGATACAGAGGGTTTCCATTTCAAAAAACCATTGGGCATGGGCTTGCTACACTTTTACCCTTTGAGAGGCTCGCTGGGCCGAAAACCCGGAAGGGCGACCCAGGCAAAAGTTAGAGCAAAGAAAAGGAAAGACAAAAGAAAAAAAAATAATACAAAAAGAAACAAAAAGAAAAGAAAAAGAACAAAAAATAGCAAAGAAAAAGAAAAGAAAAAAAGAGAAGAAAAACATAGCTCGCAAGGTCGAAAACCCGCATTGGGCGCCTTGGCAAAAGTTAGAGCCTAAACAGTGAAGGTTAAAATACCCGAGTGTACCTTGACCGGAACTACGTAAGGCTTGATTCCCATGTTTGGGATACGTAGGCAACTTCATCCTGAAGTCCAGCCCCCAACGCTTCCATAGCGTCTCAGTCCATATAATGGTTTTGATTACCCATGCTTCCTCCGAATCCGATGTCTCGGTTGCAACAATTGGAGCTACGTGATCAACTTCCTTCTGGAACCCAGTCACCAACACCTTCAAGGCGACTGTGTCCATATATTGTTTGTGGCTGTCTTCGTCCTCTCCGTGCCTGAGAGCCCGGTCGAGCTCAATCATCAATAGGCATGCCGCGGCATCATCCAAACAAGGGGCAACTTTCCGTTGCCATCTACTGCCAAAGTTGCCCTCAGTCGTCATCCAAACTAGGGGCAACTTTCCGTTGCCCCTCCTCTCCCCCTTTTAAGCTAGGGGCAATTTTCTATTGCCTCCGATCCGAGGTTGCGCATCTCGATGGTGAGTTCCGTGCTCGTTGCGCATCGACTGTTTGCAAAAATAGTTTTTGAAAATTTTTACTGAGGTTGGCTAGTTTCTCGAAAACTATTTCATTCTCCAAAATTGGACCATGTTTGGACCCAAAAGGAAAACTTTCAGTGCTTGCAACCTGACTTGCATGATTTTCAAATCAAAAATTGCCCAAGCACGCTAATCTAGCGTTCATTTTGATCAAAACTGTTTCAGAAAAAAAAAAAACAACAAAGAATGGTCAGAATAATGAACTAGGGGCACAGTTGAGCCAGGTATCCTGTCTTCCCCCCACCGTCAGCACGCATTTGCCAGAAAGGCGCTCTATCTACCAGAAGGAATAGCCGCGAGCTAGCTGTATCGGACATGAATCCGCCGCTTCCTATTCATCTATCAACCACTCAGGGGAGGGATGAAAAATGAGAGAATAAAGAATAGAGAGGTGTAAGCCGAGAGAAAAGTGAGAAGAAGGTCTTGTGAGAAAAACCGAGCTCGAGGGCCGAGCGATGTGAGTATCACAAAATCAGAAAGGGTGGGGCATAATACCCGGAGGAACTGGCTCCTCGAGATTTGAGGCCCCCCTTGTAAACATGTCTGTGTGTCGTGTCTTTTGATTTGTCGGTCTCAATTTAGTTTTGAGTTTTTTTTTTTTCTTTCGAGCGTGTCTCGTTGTGTTTAGGTCGTGTGCCTTTTACTTTCTGTACTTGAGTTCTCCGGCGGTGTCCAGTTGTAGGCTCGATACCCAAGTTAAAAAAAAAAAAAAACCTCTCTTTACCTCAAGATCGTCGGTGCTCAGAATGCCGTGCCATTCTCTACATCCATGCCAGGTAAGAGAAGAAATGGAAAAATTTGGGACATCCGAGCGTGTTTCAACCTTAACCATTTCAGTTTTGAGATCCGTCTTGTCAGATTGGACTGTTTGTTCAAAGTTTGCCGTGTGCGGAATGGACCGAATGTTGGGTTATGGGCTGTATGCAGATGAATCCCCGGCGGAATGCGGGCTGTGTTCAGTTTGAGCAGTGGTTTGTATGATTTGTTTGCTGTTAGTTGGTTGGTTATCCGATTGTTACAGTGCAAGTTCCCAATTTCCAGGCAGTAAAACAATTTCAGTTACATCAAGATGTAATATGATGCAATGCAGTGCAAAATAGGAGATATGTGAACATAACACTTTTCAAATAAAAGGTTTGTTTTATATAATCTCTTTCAGAGTACAAACTTTTGAAGAAAGCAAAAAATCTGCCTGCGGCAGTACATGGTACTCTATCTACCAAAAAGAGAAAAGTACAAGAAAAGAAATGAAGAAAAGAAGTAGCAAAATCATCATCATCAGCAGCAGGCCTCATGCCTGAGGATCAGTCCTCGCCCTCTTCCTGGGCAAAAGCACAGGAGCATCGTCGGAGCTGTCACTGTCGGAGCCGAGCCCGAGCTGTCTCCGGCCTCCTCCGCAAATGACTCCGTCCCCGCCTCCGACTCACCATCTCCTGAACTGGAGCTCGTGAGCTGCTCCCACGTGACCACGTCCCCCTCTAGTGCGAGGGAATATCCTGCCATCCCGAGTAGAGAGGGGAGGCCCAACTGGAGCAGCGCCACCCACTGGAGGGATCGGGAAAGGAGGCTGAAAATACAAAGAACAAACACATCAGAAAACCGTGAGCAGTTTATCAGTACAGAATGCAGTGTATGAGTACAGTGTGTGAATACTGTGAGCAGTTTATCAGTACAGAATGCAGTGTATGAGTACAGAGTATGAATGCCGTGAGCAGTTTATCAGTACAGAATGCAGTGTATGAGTACAGTGTGTGAATGCCGTGAGCAGTTTATCAGTACAGAATGCAGTGTATGAGTACGGTGTGTGAAAACCGTGAGCAGTTTATCAGTACAGAATGCAGTGTATGAGTACAGTGTGTGAATGCCGTGAGCAGTTTATCAGTACAGAATGCAGTGTATAAGTACAGTGTGTGAATGCTGTGAACAGTGAATCAGTGCAAGATGCAGTGTATAAGTACAGTGTGTGAATGCTGTGAACAGTGAATCAGTGCAAGATGCAGTGTATAAGTACAGTGTATGAAAGCCGTGAGCAGTTTATCAGATTTTTGCGCAGTGTAGCAGATTGTGCAAAACAGAGTATGATTTGAGACTGTGGTCAGAAGAACATACCGGCAGGCTGTAGACGGCCAAGGCGTCGAGAGTCCGCTGCAGCATCCCTATCAAGGAGGCATTCAGCTCCACAGACTGACGGGTATACTCGGAGGAAGCCTGCAAAAGTGTTAAATACATCAGTATTCTGCAGGATATTTGAATGAACTGAAATGAAATAACAATGCAAGATGCAGAAATAAAGTAATACATACCGGAGGTAAGTCGGGAATGCCGGCCAACTCATGACCAGCCGGAGGAGGAGCAAAAGGGATCTGGTAGGTCTCCCCACTCTGCCCCCTATAAGTCAACATGGTAGGCAGAGCGGGCCAACCCGTCCCTCGTCCCCTCTGCACTCCCTCCTGCCGCGAGCTCGAGCCCTCTGTGACGACCCCACTCCTGCTCTCCTGCCTGCCGGGCCGCTGGCGCCGCAGGTCTCGCTGGATCAGCTCGGGAGCCCCCGCTCAAAGGCCGCATCAAGAAGGTCCGGACGTACTCTGAGTAGTCGCCCTCGCCCCTGTCGGCATCTACGTCCACGGCCCTAGCCAAGGGTGTAGTCCTCCATCTGCTGGAAGCTGTACCCCTCAGTCTCCCTCATGCGCTCGGGAGGAAGGATCGGAACTATCTGCTCCGGTAACCTAGGGTCTGGCGTACGAAACGCTCACCCAGGTACCAGGCCCAACAACCGGGCCCTCCAGGAGAATCCGGTAGCGCGAGGTCTCGATGGCGCCGGCATTACCGATCTCGTATCACCGCTGGTAGTGGAGCCCACGGCTGCCAGATGACCTGAAATGAAATACAGTTGATATCTACTGATATAGAAATGTACGCTTGAAAGCGAAGCTTAAACGGACTGTAAGTAAAACAACCTCGGTGGGGTGATGGTGTCGAAGAAACGGCGGAAGAAGCTAAAAGTGTCCCGGGGCCTCGGGTGCATCGCCCGTCGTAACGGCGAGAGAAGGGGACGACCAGAGGGGTCTCCGCCTCTGGCACTAGCTCTAGTCTGGGGAAGTAGGCGTACACCCACAGCTGCAAAACAGACGTCAGTATGACTATCAGATCAAGCAGGATGCAGAATAAAGCAGAAATAACGGAGCCGTGTGTGTATATTGTGTTGTGCAGAGTGTACAGCGTGAACAGTGTTGCAGTCAGTGTAAAGCGGAGTATGTGTGTGCCGTGTGTACAGTATACAGACTACAGTGTGTCCAGTGTACAAAATACAGAAAGCATAGAACAGAAATGTAAAATAGAGAAGAAGACATACCTCCCAGGCTCGCAGTAGCCTCCTACAGCTGTCCACTGCCACAAGAGACTGAGCTCATATAACCGTAAAGGGGCCAAAGCCCGCCCCCCAGTCATACTGCACAATCCTCTCGACGTCCACCAAAGCGCTGAGCAGGCAGAGGGCACTGTGTTCGCCGGTCGGCAAACAGGGTGGTCCCCAGCAAGAACATGAGGAAGCCGCGCGCATATCTCTCAGCCCTCCTGGGTCATCGGAGCTGCGTCCATCAGCGCGGGCTGCACTCGGAACTGCACCTCGAACCAGGAGTAACGGACGAACCCACGAGCAAGTGGCGGCGCCTCGCCAAGCAAGTGAATCTGAGCGGCAATCCACTCATCCATGTCTGTATCGAAGGGATCGAATCACCCCCCACCCCAATGCCGGTGAGCATCGAGAAGTCGTAAGGGGTCATCGTCATGTCCCAGTCGCTGATAAGTGAAATGAATCGGTGGTGTCCCACCACCTCTCTGCCAGGGCGGCAAGAAGAGGTCGCAAGCAGAGAGCCTGGGAGAGTCCCCTGCAAAAGGTGCCCAAAAGCCGGCCCGATCTACAATGCGGCTAACGGCGTCAGGCAACGTGGCGTACCAATCGCGAGCGGCGACGTTCCCATACCCGCAGGATGGCATGGAGCTCCCTGTAGTCAAGAAATTGCAAATCCATATGAAGATTGCAGTCGGTACAAATCTGGTATGCGTGCAGATTTTTAAAATTCAAACAGAACCGGGTACCGATGTGCTTACAGTAAACTACAAGCGCGTGATGCGTCAGTGTGTTTTGGATGCTCCAGTGTAAACTTGGGTGCATGTGTGCACATTTTTCAGATTCAAGCAGTATCGGGTTTCAGCGTACAAGTGGGTGGACTACAGCCTGTGATGTGTCAGTATGTTTGTGAGGGTCAGCATACAGATATGGTACATGCGTGTACATTTTTCAGATTCAAGCAGATATCGGGTTATAGTGTGTGCCAATAGGTGAGCTACAACGTGTGATGCGTCCGCGTGTTGGTGTAGTTTTGTGCAAATCTAGCATGCGTGCGAGTTTTCAGATTCAAATAAGCACCGGGTGTCGGCGAATTGACAGTGCAATGTGTGCCGTGTGTTTGGGTGATTCAGACTAGTGCAGTGTGTGTACATGTGCGTCGGTCCTAAACAGATGTCAGTTATGAGTTTGTCTACAATCAACTACAGTACAGTACGTCAGAACTAAGCAGTTAATGGGTTCAGTTAGCCACGGCAGTTGATAGGAAATCCTACATTGCAGAAAATAAATAAAAGACAAGAGTGTTACCTCGGCGGCGCCAAAAGACAAGTGGGAGGCCGGCTCGCGCAGCAGAAGCTCCGGGTCCAAAGCCCTGTCAAAGCCACGGAAGTGGCGGAGTCCGTCGCGGTAGCACATGGATGGCCGGCTGGTAAGTCGCCGGGTCGAATGGGCGCTCGCTCAGTGGCAGGAGCTCGACCCCGGGATCCATCTCGTGGTCCAGGGGAGTCCCGACATGTGGAACATCATCGGCCATAGCGATGGAGAGGAGAAAATAGCCGAAAAAGGAAAAACGGGCCGGAATGCGAAAAGTCAACCGGCAAAGTCAACCCCGAGAGGGTCGGAAATGGTCGGAAGGGTCGAAATATGAAAATACACGGAAATGAAGACAAAATCAAGGGGAACAAGTCCCGAAAAAGCGGAACTAGCAAAAAGTGCACCGAAACGAAGATTTGTTCGGTTTGTTGAAAATGTCCGAAACGCGAAGAATATCGCGAATCCGACGAAAAAACGGGTGTAAAACGCGAAGAAATCGATGAGAAATCAAGAAAACAAACTCTAGAGAGAGAGAGTAGGGATTTTCGGCGGTTTAGAAGTATGGAAAATAGGGTTTAAAACCCTATTTTATAAAGCCCGGAGTGAAATGGCAGTTCTGCCCCCGATCAGGCATTTTCTGCCGGTCGGCACTCTTTTGTGCCGGTCGGCACTTTTTTGTGCCGATGGATGAGTTCAGGCAGCCGGTGGCAGCCGGTGACCACCCCACCCAGCCGGTGATGTTCCCAAGGATGTGTTTAGGCTATATGAGGGGTTTTGGGTCTTCATAGCTCAAGAAAGTGCAAGAAAGTGCATCCCCGATGCTCAACCGGCCTCCGTTTCGACCTCGGACCGTGTCTTCTGTGCATGGCGCTCAAATTCAAGCAAAGATTGTATCCTTTCGTATCCTTTTTATCTTTCATAAGATTCAAAATTGCCCTATGTGCGCTGCGTGCATCCATCACTTTGTCTAGTGCGGCACGTCGCGCCGTTTTAAACGTCCTCCGCGACTTGTACTATTTTTGTATGTTGTGCGACATGCGTGTCACACCCGCATCATTTTGTACTTCGTATTGCATGCATGTCGCACTTAGCATTCATTTCATTTTCAATCCACGCGAGGTGTGCCACCTCCCGTGTTTCCTTTGCATTTTCATTCGCACGAGGTGTGCCACCTCGCGTGTTTCATGTCATTTGCATTGTATTTCAAATCCTATGAGGTGTGCCACCTCATTTGTACCATTTACATTGTTCGCGCTATTTTGCGCACCCCGCCTGTTTGCACTATACGTGCATTTCCAACGCACGGTCCGGCGGGACCCTAAACACGCCCGGTCTAAGAGACCTTAAATCCTTGGAAGGTGCGAAACCCTCGTCTGATGAGGCACGCATGCCCCATTTCACATTTCATTGCATCTCGAGGCACGTATGCCTCGTTTTGCACTTCATTTTCCATCAAATGAGGTATGCGTGCCTCATGAGCATTTCATCTTTTGAGCAGGGTCCGGCGGGACCGAAAACACGCACGGTCCGGCGGGACCCTAAACACGCCCGGTCTAAGAGACCTTAAATCCTTGGAAGGTGCGAAACCCTCGTCTGATGAGGCACGCGTGCCCCATCTTGCATTTCATTACATCTCGAGGCATGTAGGCCTCGTTTTGCACTTCATTTTCCATCCAATGAGGTATGCGTGCCTCATGTTTCATTTCATCCTCACTTGCATTGTTTTGCATCCCGTGCGGCACGTGTGTCACATTATGAAAATTGCCCCAACGACGGTCTGACGAGACCTTAAACACGCACCGGTCTGGCGAGACCTTAAACACACACGGTCTAGGAGACCTTAAATCCTCGGGAGGTGTAAGACCTTCAGTGCATCAGAGTGCACACCTCATTGTATTTGGCATACATCGCATCGCGCCGTGTGCACACCCCATTTGCACTCCATTTTCCATCCTTATGAGGCGCGCATGTCTCATCTGCCCTATCGTGCATTGTGCATTGCCTCTTTCGGGTCTGGCGAGACCTTAAAACGCGCGCGGTCTAGGAAACCTTAAGTCCTCGGGAGGTGCAAGACCTTCGGTGCATTAGACTGCATGCATCATATTGCATTTTGCATGCATTCCATCGCGCTATTTTGCGCATCTTACAGTTGCCCCACACCGGTCTGGCGAGACCTTAAACACGCATAGTCTGGCGAGACCTTAAACCCGCTCATTTGCATCGTCATGCATACATTTTGCATCCCGGTCTAGGAGACCTTAAATCCTCTGAAGGTGCAATTCCTTTGGTGTTTGTCGTGCCCGAACGACTTCCGTGCTTGCGGTGAGTTCCTAGAAGACCAACTGGGACGGTGAAAACTAGAGTTTGAACGGCTTATGCCTAGAACGCAAAGGTTCGGAATTTCCGAGACTAAAGTCTGGTTTAAATACCCAGGGGGTGTACCCTCGGCTTGAAATCTGTATGGAAGCCCCATAGGTTGAGGCGGTGTGTTTACGCCTCGATTCTGGATACTGAACCAACCTAGTATATCGCCCTGTTGGTAAGATAGGGAAAGCTGGAATCATAGTCATTGCATAACACATGCATATGTCATGCATCATGCTAGATTTCGCATATGTCATGCATTTCAAAAAAAAACAAAAAGAACATGCATTTGTCATGCATCAGTGTAGTATAGTGCATATGTCATGCATTTTCTGTAAATATCCATTCCATTGCATATGGCATTTTAGTTGCATGCATCCACTGCATCATCTTCCATCCATGGCTTGCGCCTTTCCAGGTTGAGCTTGGTCTGATATGTACTCATACTTTTCACGTCTATACACTCATAGTTCTGTGTGCGCTCGCGCCTTGAGGGCTTCGACACCTTTTCTATGTTAGACATGGCTTGTACGTGTACATGCCCTTCCTAGGCGAGACCCAGTTTGGCCCGCGTGCCATATCCATTGTATCCATTTCCATTACATTGTAGTGTAATTGTTGCATCTGGCATTAGGATCATTATTCCCTCCTCAGCGGGTCGTTTCCCCACTTATGTCAATCCACCCAATACTTGTTCTTATGTCTGTCTACATTACTCATAGTTCTGTGTGCGCTCGCGCCTTGAGGGCTTCGACACCTTTTCTATGGTAGACGGACTGGTTACTTCCATCAATCTATTTGACATTCGTGTGGTTTCGAACCGCTCAGGATTGAATCATGATTCAATTGCCCTGCATGTAGTTTGCATCGCATTAGTTTCAATCGCATTGCATTATCATTTGCATTATTCATACATAGTTTTGTATATATTGCATATTATTTAGCATTCGCATTGCATATGTCATGCATGTTGCTAACAATATTGTACCTGTTAAGTTTGCTTTCTTTGCAGGCACGATATTGTATGTACGGCTCATTTGAGGCCGGTGCAACCGGACGAACCGCACAGGTATTGTATCTCCCGAGTGAGACGTATCGAGAATTACATAATTCTCTTACATCCTTTCTACATTGTAGTGTAGATTGTTGTATGCTAGCTTATAACTGTCGCATGTGTGCTTCATTACAGCTTTCTTTGCATGATCATAAGTTATGCTCGGCCTTTTGCATCGTCAGTTGCATCTCGCCCCCGCCTACGGGCGCATACCTTATCTGCGGCTTGTATGCCTGTGCATGAACTACGCTGGTTTGATTCCCTAAGGGATACGTAGGCAGCTTGCGAGTTCAACCATTTGCGCTTTGTATGTTTGTCCAAGTCTTCGGCCTTGTCAAAAATGGGTCGTCTCTGGGCTTTGACATTCACTCCCGTCATTGTTATGACTTTCGAGTTCTGTCAAAGAGGGGCAACTGTAGACACCCCATTTTTGACCGTCCTCAAGACTTGGACGTCACCGTTGGAACGCTCGGTGATTATCCATGTTTGTGTTCGTTTGGAGTTCCCGGAGTTCTCGGCTCGCGCGCCTTGCCTCAGGACTTCCGAACTCGACCGTTTGGTGTTTGGTTTTGCACCAAACACTTGTGTTTTGCCTTGGGAAGGCAGGAATGCTTTGTGAGGCATTCCCACACACCACCGGCAGTGGCTAGAGGCCACCGGCTGTTTGGTGTTGCCACCGGCACTATTTTGTGCCGGTCGGCACTATTTTTGGCAAAATGACCATTTTGCCCTGCCGACCACTTTACAGCTTTTTGGAGATATTTTCAGACAGCTTTCTAGTTTGTTTCCCCTCCATACACGTGTATGGAGGGATGAGCCCTTGGATGACTTAGTTTGTAAGTCTTTGTTGCCTATAAGGAGAAGGCTCTTCTCTTGGCTCAAGGGTTAGCAAAATTTAGAGAGCTAGAGGGGAAAAGAGAGAGAGAAGCTCTGGTTTTTCTAGGGTTTGAGTTGCATACACCTTCTATCTCTATCTTCTCTTGTGTGTCTAGGTGTTTTGTGCCTTACTATTGCACACAAACACCTAGTGTCTCACCTTCTCCTTGCAACTGAGGTTCTAAGGGCTGGTTTTTAGTGTTCTTGACTGGTTTGGAGCTCAAGGAACCAACAACTCCAACCTTTGTGAAGAAAAGCTTCAAGGGTAAGAAACTTACTTTATTTACCCCATTTTTGCACTCCATTTTTACCTGGTTTAAAACAGTTTTTGAGCTTAGTGTTTGGCATAAAAAAGTTCTGTTTTTTAAGCCTCTTCATTGTATATTAAGGTGTTTTGTGGTTTGGGGAGTTTGACCCCCTTTAGGCCTTGAAAAGGGCTCATTTTTGTGCTATTTTGGAGAGATCCGGGACTTGTGTGCTTGGACCTCTCCACCACTGAAATCTTGAGGGATTTCAATGGTGGAGATGGTGCCTTAAAGTCCTAGAAAGGGGAGGGCCACCCCCTCTCCTTGATGTCCTTGGAAAGGGCAAGTTTTGGCTTCCAAAGAAGCACCATGTTTGAGTGTGTGTTGAGCATGCCTTGGTTGTTTTCCATGCTTATATTGCCATGATATAACATGCCTCCAAGTTGGTTTGGCCTCTCTATGCATGCTTAGTATAGTTGCCTTGTAATGCCTCCTTATGCCTTAACATGTCTAGGTAGTGCCTCCATTTCTAGCATTTTAGACTTGTGTTTGTGAAGATTTTGTGCTCATATTACCATGTTTTAGCTCTGTCCATAAGTGTTTTGGTCAATCTTAGCATGTTTAGTATGGCTCCCTTGCATTTGGCTTGTTGGCCTTAAGAGCATGAGTGTGTAGCATGTGTTGTTTGCATTATTTTTGATGGTTTGGAACCATTTCTTGTGCTATTTCAGTCCCCTAGAAGTGCTTGTATGTTTACATTGCATGCCTCTTTGTGACTTCTTAAGCTAGTGTTAAATGCTCCATGTTTTGGTCATGTTGCATGCCTTTGATTTCAAGCTTCTTAGATGCCATCTAAGTGGTCCTTTGGGCCTATTTTGACATGCTAAAAATCTGTTTTGAGTTGTTAAGTGCATGCCATAATTGCTTTGCATAAGTGTAGTTCAATGCCTCATTGGCTTGCCTTGGAACCTTGGGCCATTCATTGCTTGCTTAGCCTACTTTAATGCTTGGTTTAGCACTATGTTTGGCATGAATTTCAGAGCTTTCAATGCATGCTAATAGTCCATGTTTGACTCATTTCAAGTGTGCTTGAATGTGTCTTGTTTATGCCTAAGTATTGGTGCCTTGATTTGTGCATGTGTGCATGTTTGTTTGGCCCTCATAACTTGGCATTTTGGCTACTGATTTTAGGCCTTTTTGAGTTGCCTAATTCATGTCTAAGTCCATCATTTCATTGGTTTGCATGCTCACCTTGCATGCTTGTTTGAACCTTTTGCATAAGTGTGTTGCATAGTCCGTTGCATGCTTAGTTGACATGCTTAGGTTTGCATTTCCATTGTGCATGTTTGGCCTCTTGAAGTGAAGTATGATGGAGGTTGAACACCCTTGTTTGCTTGTTTGATTTGCGCATTTGAAATCAAAGTTGCATCCTTGGCTCTTAGGGCCATCATGGAAATGCGCGATTGGTGGTCCAAGGACCGAGGCACATCCCCCTTTGAGTCCAAAATATGATAAGGATTGTGTTTGGTGCATACATGCTTTGAATCACATTGCCATGCATTTTGTTGCCCTCTGCTGCTGTGAGTTGCAGGTTTTGCAGGCGTTTTGTGCCGACCGGCACTTTTAGTGCCGACCGGCAGTGAATTGGCAGCCGATAGCTTCACTCAGTGCCGGTGGCCACATCCTTCAGCCGGTGGTGTTGTACCCAGCCGGTGGTACTCCCCAGTGCCCTGAGAGGCACCTTGGGACTTTGGCAATTTTCAGAGGGGATAGCAGGGAAAACAGAGGCACACTTGCATGACAGTGCGATTCCGAGCCAATTCCGAGCGCGCGCTGCATTTGGGCCCTCCTCCCGAGGCATTTACTGTTTTAATTAGATTAATTATTTGTCTAATTAATTTAGTGAATTTGTAATAATTAATTAGCTTGCGTAGTTAATTATTTGTATTATTATTTTGGTCCCTCCGAGCGAGGGCAAAATTGTAATAAGTGTGTGTGAGTGGGTGCATGTCTTCCAATCCCCATTTCTTTCTTCCCTTTTATTTACCCGCTTATGTTGGTAGATTAGGGCACATTTATTTTAGCATGCCTTATGCAATGCATGCGTGCATTCATGCATTTGTTTACATGCACCGGGCTCGGTACATCATACACACCGCATTGCAATCTTCGATTCCAAATTGAATACGTGCTATTCGCACATTTCATATGCCATGATTAGGGTTAGCCGAGCCTACTCTAGATTACATCCCTGTATGCGATGCATTAGCCACTTAACATGAACTAGGTCATGCACGTTTGCTGACTGGGTTATTGTTTTTGGCACGGAGTACGATGTAAGTTTTTACGCTTTAGCATATCACATGCGTATGAATGTTTGCCATGACAGTATGATTGCCATGCGGCTAAATGCTTACGTGATATTACTGTTTGAATGCCTGTGGGTGGAGGTTGGATTGCGTGAGTTGGAACAACTCGTTGAAATCCGTATTTTAGCCTACTTGCGAGTAGCAAAACCCAACACGTTTTTCAAAACGAACGGATATGCAATGTTTATTTCCAAGTTAGGCGATCTAGTCTATACTTATTGTGTGTGCGCATAACATAGTGATTCTAGGCTAATAATTGGGATAAGAACGCATAAAGTTTTCAAAAACGGATATCACGGTTAGTAGAGGCCGATCTTCGGATCGGGCGAGGGGGGTGCTCATAGCTGACCTTCCCCAATCGTACCCAAGCTCCCGAGCCAAGACACTTTGGTGATGACGGACGTGGCCTTCGGCACCGAGTCAGGGTTTCCTAAATTTCCCATTTTAAAAAATATTTAGGTGGCGACTCTGTAATCTGGCAAAGCAGTCCATGCTTGGCACTACTTTTCAAAACAATCAGTTTTCTTCAAAACGATTTGCCAGAGTTGGACTCTTTGGTTCAGATTTAGAACCGCGACACAAAATCGAGTCCGAGCTGTAGCCGAGGTCCCCCGCGGACGTGTTACAACGGGCTATTTGGATTGTTTGATTTTTTGCTCAAGCCCGCTTAGATTTAAGGGCAAACTTTACTTTACCTCCTTATGGTTTGGGCTAGGTGCGGATTACCGCCCTGACATTCGGAAATCACCGTATAACCGCTACGTGGTTTATGGACTAAAATGCACATTTAGATTTTTTGTCTAAGATAACAGTCTGTGGGAGTCACACGCCTATATAGAAAGTGTGTCTACTGTTAGGACGAAAATTCCTTTTATATATCTTCAAATTTACCAAAGAATGCCACTGTTTTTTCCTCTATCTCTCTCTCTCTCTGTTCTCCATTTCTTTCTACATGGGGCTCCAATAACAATAACCACAGAGTTTTGATTACCACCATGATCAAAACGATTTGTTACTATAAGATTTTTGGCCACTTCTTTGCTGTAATGTTGTTTGATTTGTATAGTATGTATTTGTGTTTTGTTTGATTGATTTGTAAATATTATTCCATGAATTTGATTCCATGGATGGGTCTTCTCATGAATCTGATTCCATGATTGATTTATCATTCTTAGACTTTATGGATGGGTCTTCTTTGATTTTATGATTCCCAAATTTTCTGTAACCCATTGATTTGTACAATATGTATGTGTTTAGTTTGATCAATTTGAATATGATTTCATGGTGTTTGATGAATCCATTGCGCGCACACACACACACATATATATATTATGAATGCGTATATGTATTATATTATGTTTACAGTCTGTGATATATATTAGATTATATTTGTGGAATATAATCACCGAAACCTATATTGATTTATATATATACATATATATATACACACACACATATATATACCCTTCAAAATTCAAACTATTTATGAATCAAAATCGAAAAATATAGCAAGAATTACGCGATCTGCAAGGGTTTAAAATTTTTAAGAAATTAAGGGGGAGAAATGGAAGAAATTAAAATGAGTTTTGTTGTGCATTTTTTGCAAAAGGCAACACTCAGATTTTGTCTTCGGCCACGAATTCCATCAAGCAAATAGATACAAGGGCTCCAATAACAATAACCATGGTTGCTGCCATAAGAGAGAGAAGATGCAAGAAGAACATAAGTTAGATGAAAGGATGAAGAAGACATGGGTGGGTATAAAGGTCAATTTACCATTGCTGTTAACAGTACTTAGACGTGCACTTTGGTCTATAAACCACGTAGGGGTTATATGGTGATTTCCGAATGTCAGGAGATAATCCGCACTCGGCCCAAACCACAGTGGGTAAAGTGAAGTTTTCCTAGATTTAATTGGGTTTTTGGCTCAACTTGTACCCAAATTTAAAACAATATTTCCCAAGCCTTAAAAGTTTCAAGTTGAACTTAAGTTGCTCAATTGAGCTCGCCCAAATTACATCTCAGATCTATGAAATAACTTTTCATGGTGGAGATGTGCAAGTTGTGACAAACAAGACAAATGCGTAACGGAAAGGGGGAAAAAAAACATAAATTATGTAAATGGTCCCCGTAGTTTATATGATATGTTAATTTAGTTTATATCGTTTTAATTTATTTGATTTTGTCTCTTAATTTAATGGATTGTGTTATATTAGTCCAATAAATAACAGCTGTTAGGTTTGGTGGACAGAAAGTTGTCACGTGCTCAAACAATTTGTCAATTTGGTCCCTGTAGTTTACACGATTTATCAATTTGGTCCCTATTGTTTTAATTTGCTCAATTTTTACAGGGACCAAACTGACACATCGTGTAAATTATAGAAACCAAATTGACACATCGTTTGAGTTTTCATCTACCAAACTTAACGGCCATTATTTATTGGACCAATATAACACGATCCGTTGAATTAAGGGGCAAAATTGAACAAATTAAAATAACAGGGACTAAATTGACACATTGTGTAAACTATAGGGACCATTTGCATAATTTATCCCAAAAAAATTTCCCAAAACAATGACATTTTGAAAACACTACAAAGGGCACTATAGGAAAACATGACAGAGGATATCAACTTTGCTAATATGGCAAAATTTTGGAAAATTCTATTTCTACGCACCCTTTTATCTCTGTGCACATCATATCTTAGTTCAGACACTTATGACTTTGGTTATATATTATTAGGAAAATGATTTGAAGCCCTAAAAAGAGGCCCCCTAATCCCCATAATTTCCTGTTTTGGCAACTGTTTCCTTTCTTTTTTTTTTTTCTTACTTGATATGGAAATTATGGAGATTAGGGGGCTCTTTTTAGGAGGATGTAGCAAGGTTGATATTATTATTCTCAGTCCACACACCCAAACTCAAATCTTGTACACACACCACCTAAATAAGGGTTATCACCCACCTTGAAACACATCCACCCACCCACCCACAGTAAACATAGTCACATAGTGAAGACAACTCCATTGAAAACTTCCATTGTATTTTGCGATTCTGTACTCCCGAATTTATGGTATATTTTCGGCAATTGATTTCCCAATGATGTATATTAGTTCGGGTTTGAAGTTCCGATCTCAAACCCACCTGAGTATATATGTGTATATATATGTATATTCAAATCTTTTTCTTTTTTTTTTTCATCTCTTTTGTTGGGTCCAAAGAGAAAAGAGGGATTGTGGATGCTTTTCAAATTTTCTAGGATGTTGACAATGTTTATGGGTATAGATAGGCATCAGGTGTTTGAGGAAATGCCACACTTGAAATGTAGGCTATAATTACGGCAAGATTGGGACAAAATAAAATTGGGGCAGTGAAGAAACATAGAAAAAGATGTTGATATTCATGATGGGTATGAGAGAGAGAGAGAAGAGAGAGGAGAGAGAGAGAGAGAGAATTTGGTGAAGAATCCTACACATACGACTGGAGAAAAGAATGAGCAGAAGTGAGAGAGTTAAGGATGATGGATGAAGAGTGGGTGGGCATAACATGAACTCTGGTGGTGCTACCGGTGGAAAGAAATCATGGAGAAATTAGGTTTTAATTTTTTATTTTTTTTTTCCCCCAAAATATATGTATTGGGAATTATTATTTTTAAAATGTGTACAGAGAAAACTTAGATTTCATATTTAGTGTGCGTTTTGATGTCTATTATGAATTTTATTTTTTTTAAGGTTAGCTATATGTTTGTTATTTATTGTGAATATTTACATTATACTTTAATATGTGTTTTGTTTTTTCAAAAGTTAGTTATATGTTTGTTATTTACTATGAACATTTATCTTGTATTTTTATTTTTATTTAGATTTTTTGTTGCGTTGTTTTTAAAAATTTCAAATTATAAAAAGGTTCAAAATTTATAATTTAAAATTTTCTTCATGGAATGCGAGAGATATTTTTTCCTTAGAATAAAAGAGAGATTTTCTTCATGGAATAAGAGAAACATTTTCTCTTTAGAATGAGAGAGATTTTTTTCATAAAACGAGCTACTATTGTTAGATATTAGTTTCAAAATAGAAATATTTGTAAAAAATTAGAAAGGATAATTTGGTTATATTATATTATACCGGACTTAATGAAATATTCAAACAAAATTATATATATATATGTGTTAGATAAAAGGAAAAATTACTCATAAGTCCCATATTGGGAAATGTTACTCCATCTAGTCCCGAGTGTTTTTTTATAAACCATTTAGTCCTTTTTTTACATCACAACATCATCATCAAAACATCAAACATTAAAACGTCAACAAACATAAAAAAACATCAAACATCAACAAAAACATCATCAAACACATCAACAATATCAAACATTAACAAAACATCATCAAACATAACAAACATCGTAAAACATCATCCGCATCATAAAAACATCATCAACATCAACAAACATCAACGTCATCATCAGAACATTGAACAAACACCGTGAAAATTATACTCACCTAAATCATGAACTGGGTAGTGCCACAATTCATCAAAGACTCACAATTTACTCAAACAATTGAAAATAATTTCCACTTGAACAACCAAACACACAAGACAATGCAATAAATCACCTAAATCACGAACTGGGTAGTGCCACAATTCATCAAAGACTCAAAATTTACTCAAGACATTGAAAACCCACAAAATTAATACAAAAAGAGAACCAAATTAAGCCACAGAAAAAGCAAAAGCAAGAGAATCAAAGCAATACCATGGCGTACAAATTGGTGAAGCCGTTGATCAAAGTAGGGGATTTGGTGAAGCGCTGCTGAAACGCATCACTCAGATTGTGAGCAGGGTCGGTGATAATACAGAGGGGCGAACCCTTGATGTTATATATTTTTATAAAAATTATTATATTATAATGTTAAATTATTTTTATATTATGATGTTAGATTAATGAATATAATGTTGGATGAATAATGTTTGATGTTCTAATGAATTTGATGATGGATTTCGAGCAATAGTTTTAATTTTTTTAAAAATAAATCTGATGTTTGATGTTTGACGAATAATGTTTGATGTTTGATGAATAATTCTAATGTTTAATGGTTGTGTTTGATATTTGATGAATAATGTTTGTTGTTTGATGAATAATCCTAATGTTTAATGGTTGATGTTTGATGAATAATCCTGACGTCAGAATTATTAATCAAACATTAGATTATTCATCAAATATTAAACATTTTGATGTTCAATGTTTGATGTTTCATGAATAATTCTAATATTTAATGGTTGTGTTTGATGTTTGATGAATAATATTTGTTGTTTGATGAATAATCCTGACGTTGCTAATGTTTGATGTTTGATAAATAACTCTAACGTTGCTATGTTTGATGAATAATATTTGACATAAAAATGCCTATAGTAAGCTTTTAGAGAAATAGGACCTATTAGTCTAACAAAAAACATTCGGGACTAAATGAACTAACATTCCCAAATTTAGGATTTATTGGTACTTTCCCCATGATAAAATCAAACACTTAAAAAAGAGAATTCATCCCCAAAAAAATGACGCTTATTATATTTTGCAATATTTGGATAAAGTGCTCAATGGTAACAGCCGTGAGAAATGCTTTTGATTGTCTAATTAAAAGGAATCTTCTAGATTTACTTAGAACATTTCCAACGGTGCATCAAATTTTGCATCAAATTTGAAATTTGATAAAAAAATCACTTTTTCTCACTCCAATAGTTTCACCAAATTGATATCAAAATAAGAATGGAACAAAAGTTTAATCAAACTGAGGACAAGCTCCAAATTTTATCTTTTCACTGTTCTATACCGTTGGACGGGGACAACCGGTCAACCAGCCGGATGTCCGGTCGATTGACCAACCAGTCGACCGGTTCCCTTTCAAATAGATTGGTTCAAGCAGGTCAAAAGGTTCAAACAGGTTAAAAAAAAATAATTTAGTCTTACCGATCGACCCACCGGATGACCCTTCCCTTTTGATGCACCGTTGGAGCAAGTCATATGAGATTGAGAAAATCAAAAAAAATTTACTCAGATTTGGTGAAAAAAGTAATGAACCGTTCGAGATACTCTTATCAAAAACTAGTGGATGACTTACAGTGTTGACTTTGATTGTGTGGTCGAAAGGGGTTTCCACGACAATAAGACTTACAGACTTGACTTCCAATGAGGACGTTTGGTAATGACCATCCCATATCGATCCAAATCTTCTATGACATTTTTTTCTTTCAATTATTATCCAACACTTCATCTAAAGATCACAATTTAACTATTAGTCATTATTATCAAATACGGAATGGTGACTGAAAAACAGAGTGTAGGACAATGGTAACAACCGTGAGAAACGGGTTGCTTGCTTGTGTTGTCAAAATCAAAAGGAATCTTTTATGGAAAGTGTGTCCATTGTTCATGGAATTCGACAGGCAGACAAAAAATAAATTTCGTAATTTGATCGAAAGTATTCAAATTGGCTCGTCAAACACTCAAACAGTCATCCAATCACAACAAAAAAAATAAAAATAAAATGATGCAATTGACAAAGATGGCCATCTAACACTCAACTATGGATCAAATATAAGAATACAATTCGAATATCATTTTTTAATTTTTTTTTTAATTACATATGGTATCGTACTATATATCGTAAGATATTTTAATATTGCTAAAAATAAGTATCAATAAATGTATAGTTATAGAAAATATAAATATCTTTAAATTACAAAAACCAGATTTCTTGAAAGATATAAATACATATAAAATGTATAATCTTCAATACTTAATGCATACAAAATGTAGAGTTGAATTAAATTACCTATAAAATGCTGCCTTAACTTTTTGGTTAGCAAAAATACTTCTTTAACTAATCATCTAGGTATTTGAGAAATGATTATTTTAGTTGCCTTTTTGACTTTTTAGTAAAATAAATTACACTTACATATCTCCTTCAAATTTTTATTTAAAAAAAAATATAAAAAATACAATTAACCCTACTTTTTTTAACATAATTATACTGATCTTTCTTGAGATTTTAATTTACATAATAATTAGATCATTTTTCATCAATAATGTGTTAGTCATATGAATGAAAAAGAATATTGCCATCTCTTTTATACTCCTCAAATGTATATTTATCTTTATTTATTTCAATGTCTATGTACCGTCTATATTAGTTTCAATGCTTTAACCTTATTCGAAAAAGATTAGAGTAATTATGTCAAAAATGAAGCATTAATTGTATTTTTGTAACAGTTCGGTATTTCATCATCAATTCGTAGTGTTAATTTAAGAACATTATAATTAATGGCATCAAGTTAAAGCATTAATTATCTGTTACATGGCTCAAAATCATCTTTTCCCCCTTGAACTATTCACGTTTACATCATTGTATAACTACATTCTTCAAATAATAATAACAGTTCAATGGATAAGAGAATACAAAATATAAATGTCCTAAGGCAACATCTTCTCAAGGAGTGCCCTTGGACACCAAATATATATATATATATATATATGTAGTTTCCATCATAAAAGAATAGCCCGAGGCTTCAACACATTGCACACAAAAGAGCCTCCATGCTCCCATCGAAAAATACATCTCAATGCCAATCACTTAGGTAGCACGTCAACATCATCCCTGAAAGGTTGTTAGTTTTGGGGTGATCAATCGCCCAGTAGGATACCATTAACAACTTATATAAGTAATCGAGATACAAATGATCATGCCATGCAAGAGATGAGAAAAACTCATGTCTGTTTCTTTGTAAAACCATGATGCCAAACTAAGTCATGTCAATAAAATTCTCATCCAAAACATGGAGTATAAATACATTATGACGTCTCGATACAAGAGCCGTATACCACAATTACATATATAGAAATATATAAACCCTTCGTTTGGGATATGGATTAGCTTTTTGGCTATTTTAGCCTACGGCTAAAAAGCCTCGTTTGTGATAGGCTTTTTGGCTTTTTTGAGTTTTGTGAAAGAAAAAATGAAATGATTATTATTTGGATGTGACATTTTTTCTTATTGGGCTAAAAAGTCTACTTTGTCTTTTTGTGGCTAAAATAGCCCTAACCCAACCCAAACCTTCATGCCAAACATAGCCAAAATAATCTTACATTTGCCAACTCTAGAAATGGCGGGGCATCGGGCACCTAAAACCTTATTCATTCACATTTGCTGACTCTAAAAACGGCGGGCTCGTGGACACCCAAAATCATGTTTTCTACGTTCACCGACCCTAAAAACAGCAGGCTTATGGACACCTTAAAACCTTTCCCACATTCGTCCGGCCATATGCACAAGACAGGGCAATTAGGCACCTTGACTCCCCGCGCAGATACCAATATACATTACACGACTCCAACCAAGGCCCGACTCCAACCAAGGCCCAACTCACAACCTGGACTTATACGCTATTTACCCCCTTTCAACACTTTTCAATCATTAACAATTTCAAGTTACAAAGTATAATTAATGAATGCACATGATGCATGAGTTTCCAAATCTCAAATTTCCTAGGTAGTTTCAATTCACAAATCCGACAATTTAAACATTCCCAATTAAAGTGATTCTCCAAGTCATACCCATCATCATATCAAGGTTTTATATTAAGAGGTTCCCACAATTTCATATTCCAACATAAAATCAAGTCAATATATCCAATTTCAAGATTAGAAAGTCAATTGAACCAATCCCCATTAATCGAACAATTTTGAAAAATTAGGGTTTTAAGAAATTTGGGATTTTTCCCTTTTAACGCATTTAATGGTCAAATCTCATTATCCATAACACAATCAACAACATATATCCATAAACTCTTCAAGAAAATCATGAGAAGATAACCCTTTGATCAAACCATTGGTAAGTTACAAAATCTTCATACATCTTAATATCTTTATGTATATATAATGAAAATACCACATATGAGTCTCAAATCAAAAATATAAGAAGTTAAAAGTACCCCTACCTCAAGATTGAAGGTAAGAGGTGAAAACCCAACTTCAAACTTCGAGAAAATGAGAAATAATCAGTAGAACTTTATAATCAAGCTAGTTCTTCAACCCCTTTGGCAGATCTAGGGTGGATGTTAGGTAAAACTAAGGGAAATCAAGTGTTTTAGGGTAAGGGTTCAAAAATGGGTGATAGAGAGAGAAAATGTATGGAGAGAGAGAGAGAGAGAGAGAGAGAGAGAAAGTGTTTAGATCGACTTTTAAATGTGTCGTCCCGAACAGATCACTCGAGCGAACTTTCACCGCTTGAGCGAAGTGCTCAATATCAAAGAGATCGCTTAAGCAAACTTTACGCTCCTCGAGCGGTAAACGCAAGGTCTCATAAGTGGGGTGCTTTCTTTAGCCGTGCAGTAACAGGACTGTTGGGAGTTGTTTCTGTGGATGAGTTATTGTTGGGAGTTAAGGCTGCAGCGGCTCCGGCGTGGGTGATGATCTGCAATGGTGGAGCTGCATTGTGGGTGATCTGCAGTGGGGGTCTTCCGAGGAGTGGACAGTTCTGGCGGTGTGGGGTAGCAGTTCTAGCGTGAGCTGTAGGCATGGGCTGCAGTATAGGGTGGGCGGTCTTCAGAGAGTGGGCAGCTTCAGATGTGTGGTCTTCAGAGGAGTGGGCAGCTGCAGAGGAGTGGGGGTGATTTTGACATTAGTATTGGTGGTTCGGCTGATTGGGTTTGGGTTAGCTAGTTCAGTTTGTTTAGGGTGTTTTGGTGGGTTGATTATGTGGGGTTCATGTCTTGTTTTTTTCTAGTTAATCTCTTCTAACTTTTGTCATGTATTTATTTTTAGAAAAATCGAAGAGGCTTAGGGGTGGTATGTATGCGCGAGTAGCAGTAGTAGGGTATTTTGTACTTCCGAATCTCTCTCGATGCATTCATCTTCCTATACTCTTAATTTCATGCTGTTAAATGAAATTTTTCTTTGCTGATCAAAAAAAAAAAAGGTCTCAGAAGTTTTATAGAACTACAGTGAAATACTGGGAGGCCTCATTTCTACGCTTGAGCGACTACTTAACCCGCTCGAGCAGTGTCGCCTGCAAACAAGCAAGATACTGACAGCTATACATCACTGCTTGAGCGATCGATTGACCACTCAAGTGGTCACCTAGAATAGATTGTTACAATTTTTTTCAAACCACAAGCGAGGTGAGTGTAATTTACTCATTTTAATAATATTAAGTAATATAAAATAAGTTCAATTCAAATTTTTTTAGTTGCTAAAAAAAATTCAAGTATTCATAAGTCGTATGTATTATATATTATGTATCTTATATTACATAATTTATTGTGGTGGGAATTGTTATTTGTTCTTCTTTCATTGATGTCTAGATGCTACTCGGTTGGTCTTGCATAGAAAAACAAGCCATCAAAGCCCGACAAAGATGTTTGTCGAATTAGCACTTCCATAGTTGAGTTAGAACTTAGTTATCGTGTATTACTTCTATCTGGCGTTCCTCTCGTATTTATAGAGACCTCGGATTTGGGTTCTCACTCTTCATCCCCAAATTAAGCAAGATGCACATGTTTAAGTGCCTTGGGCTTTGTCCCCTACACTGAGCTTCACTAAGTAACATCATTGTCACCAGGTTGTCCTTCTTCTAACTCCTACACTGTTCCTTAGGCACTAAGTCTGTCAGTTCGTCCTTTCTTAGTTATCTCCCTTTCGACATAAGATTCACACACTGGCATCTTATCATTTGGGTAAAGTAGGATTGTGCTAAATGGGAGTCCGTTAGTCAACTGAGTGGGTCCTTGACGAATTCCTGACCAGCATGCATTCATAATGAATGATCAACATCATTGTCACCAATGTATTCCAACCCATCACATGTACCGTCTATGTATTGTGAAATACATTTAACTTAATATACAAATTGATGATACGAATTGATTTCTCTCTAAAAATATAGAATTACAAAATATTTAGAGAAAATTTCATTTTTACTCTATACTTGCCTCGATTTTCAATTAAACCCCTAAACTTCGAATAATTTCAATTTTTATCCTTAGAATTTTTTAAATTGTATCAATTTTTCTCCTACCGTCATATTTGAAATGGAAAAAGTTAAAAAATATATATTTTGGCCCCAAATTTCAAGGAAATATGTAGACCCACCTCTCCTACTAGCAAACCACCACTACTAACCGCTACTTCAAACCTTCTATCTCCTTCGTCATAACTCCATTTTGCTCATTTTCACATTGTTGGATTCACCTCACAACCTAATTTTCACATCACCTCTGACAAATCTCATTCTTTCTCTTTTATATGTCATTGGAGCTCTGAAAGTTGATAAAAAAAAAAAATATGACTTTTCTTCTCGTTTTTGACTTTTCTTCGAGCCATCTTTCTGATTTCATATCTTTCTCAATTCTTGATAGTTCTACTTCATTCTTTCGTCATTCTCTTCATCTCACTTCCTACTTCATCTTACACTACCTCGCTTTCTCACTTCTTCGTGTAATGGGCAGTTTGGGTATGCTGAACGTTGTCCGAAAACTAACTTCAAAAACTCTTAAACATTCATCTGTTGTTTCTTTCTCCTCCATCTTTCTCATTCTTCTTCTTCTTCTTCTTCTTCTTCTTCTTCTTCTTCTTCTTCTTCTTCTTCTTCTTCACTTATAACATGATGTGGAACATGGTTCTAAGTGGTAACGGAACTAGTGATGATGGTGGTAGCCGTCCCACAATGGTAGCAGAGCTCGCGGTGATGGTGGTTGTGGAGCTTGATGGTAGTGGTAATGAAACTTGGTTGTGAAGGAGATGGTTTGGTGTTGTAAAGTGGTGGTGATGGTGATGCTAATGGTAGCAGTAACGGAGTTCGGTGGTGGTGAAGTTGATGGTTCGGGTGATGATGTTGCTGAAGTTGATGAAGGTGATAAAGTTGAAGAAGAGATGATATGTATCTATATATCATCTATCTATATATACATATCAATTATCTATCTATCTATATATATTTATGCATATCATCTTTTCATCACCTTTATCAACTTTACAAACATCACTATCGGAACCACCAACTTCACCACCACCGAACTTCATTACCCCCAACATGAGCATCACCATCGCCAACACCAACACCTTTCAACACCAAACCCACCTCCTTCACAACTAAGTTCCATTACCACTACCATCAAGCTCTACAACCACCATCACCGTGAGCTCCATTGCCATCACTGGACCGTCATCACTAGCTTCGTTACCTCCTAAAACCATGTTCCACATCACGTTAAAAGTGAAGAAGAAGAAGAAGAATGAGGAAGATGGAGGAGAAAAAAACAAAAGATGAATGTTTCAAAATTTTCAAAGTTAGTTTTCATACAACTTTCAGCATACCAAAACTGCCCATTACACGAAGAAGTAAGAAAACGACATATTATAGGACGAAGTAGGAAGTGAGGTGAAGATAATGAAGAAAAAATGAAGTAGAACTATCAAGAATCGAAAAAGATATGAAGTCAGAAATATGTCTCAAAGAAAAGTCAAAAACGAGAAGGAAAGTCTTATTTTTGTTTTCTATCAACTTTTGGAGCTCCAACGGCATGCCAAAAGGGGAAGAATGAGATTTGTGAGAGGTGATACAAAAACTAGGTGAATCCAATAATGAGGCAAAATGGAACGAATGAGATAGAAGGGCTTGAAGTGGTGGTTGGTAGTGGTGGTTTGCCAGTAGGAGGGGGTGGGTCTGTATCTTTCTTTTGAAATTTGGGGCAAAATGTAAATTTTTTTTAACTTTTTCCGTTTCAAATGTGACGACAGGGGAAAAATTGATACAATTTCAAAAATTTTGAAGATAAAATTGAAATTATTCAAAGTCTAGAGGGGCATAGTTGAAAATCGAAGCAAGGAATAGGGGCAAAATGAAATTTTCTCAAATATTTTTTGTGAATCGTTAAATATTTACAAAAATAAGTAACTAATATTATACATGCACTAGGAACATGCAAAGAAAAATGTACATAAAATTCAATGTTTTTGGTCCACATAATTGTTTTTTGAGTCCATCTCCTCTCCAATTCACAATGAGATAATCCAATCCACTCCATGAGGCACAATACAAGTTCCATTCCAATGATCTACTAATCTTTTTTAAGTCCCAATTAGGGATGTAAAATTGGCTTGCTGGCCTAAAGCCCACCCAAAGCTCGAGCGGACCTAGTGTAATCTCGATATGACTAGGCTCGAGGCCCAGATCCAGGCTTGTGCCAAGCATTTCTAGGCCCTGACCCAGGCTCGCCCCGACCTACCCACCACCCAATGTCGCCTACAGGCTATTTTGGTGAAAATAAATAAATAAAAAATAAAAAAATGTCAAGCTTGGGCCTAGGCTCGAAACGCGGCCTGAGGCTCGATCCAAAGCCCGATTACCCCGGGGTTTAGCTTGGATATAGGCCTAGATTTTTGGCAATTGGTCCAGCCCAATTTTTTATGGGAGCCCGAGCGGGACTAGGTCGGGCCAGCTCGATCTTGAGGTCAAGTAAACTGAACCGATTTTACATCCCTAGTCCAAATATGTAGATTATTTATATAAAAAAAAATTAGATTAATCTGGTAACTATAACTACATAATTTTATCTTATGTCCTTAAAAAATGAGCAACAAGTATGATTTTGGAACGGTAAATTGCACCATTAGTCTATATAGTTTAAGTAAAGTGTCACCTTAGTACCTGTAGTTTCAATTTGAACAATTTGGTCCCTACACTTTCAATTTTGTTACAATATGATCCCACTGTTACTTAACATTAGAATTTGAAACGGAAAAAGTCCACGTGTAAAACTATAAGGACCAAAATAAATTTCAAAACAAAACAGGGATTATTGATGTAATATATTTGCTCTCTGTGATTTGTTTTGAAGTCCACATTGGTCTCTCTAGTTTTGCACATGATTTTTTTTTTTTTTCTCGTTTAAAATGTTAATAATCCTTGATAGATGAATAACATTGCAAAAAATTGAAACTGTATAGATCAATGTGAAATTTTGCTCAAACTACAGAAACCAGTGATTTAATTTACCCAATTTGCAAATAAACCAATTTTTTTAATATTAAAATAATAGAATCATGTGATGTAATTATTGAATTAATTAAAAAAAATTATTTTTCTAACGATGATCCTATATGTTGAGGCCTAAACTCCAAACGAATTAGATCATCAAATGTGAATGAACCCACAGGCTGGACCGTTGAATCCACTAAAAAGGAGATAGATTTTTTTTTTTTAATTTATTATTTTTAATTTTTAATTTTTACATTTTTTGTTTTTATTTTTATTCTTTTTTTGTACACATAATATATTCAACTCTCAAATGCACACGTACACAAATAGCAATGGGACATTAATGTTTATTTTGAGAAAATTAAAACAAAAGATGGGAAGCAAGCGAAATAATTGCAAATATATGAAGAAAAATATTATATATTATATATATATATATAATATATATCATTAGTTTATATAGTTTAAGTGAAGTGTCACTTTGGTTTCTATAATTTTAATTTGAATAATTTGGTGTTTATATTTTCAGTTTTGTTAATGTGATCCATCCATTACTTATCGTTAAAATTTGAAATGAAAAAATACTATCGGTAAAACGAGAGATACCAAAGTAAAATTCAAAATAAATTATAGGGACCACTTGTATAATATACTAATTATGGCAGTGGTCCTTATTGTTTGCTTTAAATTCTACTTTTGGTCTTTTTAATTTTTTATATGATTGTTTTTTATTCAAAATATTAACAACACATGATGGAGGAATCACATGACAACAAAATTTGAAGCGTAAAGACTAAATTAAAACTACGATAACCAAAATAAAATTGCAGTCATATTAGAAGGCCTAATGGTAGAATTTACCCAAAAAATTACAAAAATATACTTTTCTGTCTTAACTCTTATGCCCCTTAGTCTTTCTGTCTTCCCTTCTCTCTCTACTCTCTAAACCAACAATCAAACAACTCTGGGTAGAGCTTTCATAATTTTACAGCATGTGCGAAGCTCAATTGGTTCTATGCTAACGATTTGAAGCAAATTGGCACCCCAGTTAGAACATCCGCATCAGCCTCAGCAAATTTTGAGTTAAATTATAACTGAAAAAGCCATTTTCATATTTTAGCTAGTCACTCACTGCATCAAACTCTCTATTTTAACTCAATACTATTAAAATATTTGTTATTCTTTTTTTTTTATAATTAAATTGATGACCTATCAACCAAACAATTCTTATGTTTTACAAAAGATAAAACTAGAGGAAATGTAAAAAAATAAAAACAAATAAATAAATAAATTTGCCGTTGACCAGTTGACCGGCCGGACGTCCGGCTGGACTTCCGGGCGGATGTCCAGTTGCACCCAAATCGCGTGTTGTAGCGATCAACAGTTCCTCGCTTCTTCAGACGAGTTACTGTAGCAAATTTAACAAAACTTTGCTGAGTTTGGTGGAGGAAGAATTTGATGATTTGTTATTTATATTTTAACTTTTTGTTATTTTAAAGATACTGATGCTGATGCTCTTAAATAGCTGTATTATGTATATATGTAATTGAGCGGAACAGCTTGTAACACTTTCTAATAGCAGTGAAACTGTAACAACTGTTAACGTATCCCTCCTTTTTATGTAAATCTAATATTTTTGTGTGTGTGAGATTTAGAACTCTTATTTATTTTCTCTATTTTTCGTGTTTCACCGACCAATTTAATCCTGGTTAGAAATTCTGCAATTTGTGACAAACAGTTGAGATAATGATGCAATGCTCTTCTTTCATTCCTGTACAGTTGAGCTGAAAAATAGAGCATAGACACGAGCAAAATCAGCATCCATTACTTATCTTCTTTCATTCCCTCTAAGTTTCAGGTTTAATTTCCACCAGGTGCTATCAACTCCTTAGAGTTAAGCCTGTTGACTCTATTTGACATTTGTCCAATCCACATAGAGGGGGCGCTTTGCGTGGGTTTTGGAATTAGTTGAAGTGTACGTAAAATGGTCCAAACAGCCAGACATTAAAATATATATATATGGCCTACAATTTTCAAAATGCTAATATACAAAAGGTTTCGTAGTCCCACTTGAAATGCAACGGAATAATTTCACTATGTTGATGGACTCGCTACAATAAATTAAGGTTTTAGACACAAAAAAAATTAAAGACAAAATTACATCTTTTTTCATTTTTTGATCAAATCGATTCATTTATGATATATCTAAGCCGATTTATGTTCATTTCTTTCCGTCCTTTGGAAATCCTGGATTTGATTTGATTTTTGTTATTCCAAATAATTCGTGAAATTCTTAATCCCCTTTTTGTATGTTTATCTTTGATAATTCTGTGCAATTCTTTTAGATGTTAAATTGTTTATATATATATATATATATGTATGTGTGAAATCTTTTCGCAGAAATTCATCTACTTGGAAGCACATGATTGGGATTGGGATCTGTATATGTATATTCTTTATCAGTAGCTTATGCCTCAATTTAAGTATTGATTATGCCCCATTCTGTTTGGTGCCTACTTATAATTTATTTATTTAGGAAATTTGTGTCATAGTGTTTGTTGCAATTTTTATTTTTTTTTTTCGTTTCTTATAGTTTTTGAGAGAAAAATAACTTAGATAAGTTTTAAAAAAATAATAATAATTTGGCAGATATATGTCTTGAACTTCTACTTTCTGATTATCAATTTTCAATTTCAAAAAAAGCTTCACAAAAGAGGGCCAGTGTCCAATAATTTTTTAGTGCTTAAAGTTTTATGTTTAAATGGTATTTGCTCGTGGTTTGGTTTTTCTATTTCAAGTTTTCACTTTTGTTCAGGTATTCTTTTTTGTTCTTTATTATTTTTTGGCTCGAAGATCCAGCATTACGGTAATCAATTATATTCTCAATTCTCTCTATATACACAAAATAGCTTGAAATATGATTTTTATGCTTGTTTTAACCACATAAATCAAGCTTTTAGAGTATAAACCATTGACAATTGCTGCATCTGCGCTTCTCTGTGCTTCTCAAGAGTTGCTTCCTCTGCAATTTCCCTGTTTCAGAGCTGCGATTGCTTCTTCTTCTTTTGTGAATATGTAAAGAAAGTAAGAAGCATATAAACACATACATACATATTGATTTTTATATATCTTTGATGTGATTACAAATTGAGTATTGATTTTGTAGGAGAAGCTGTGGAATTGCTTGATTGTAATAGAGGAGATGGTGATGGATGGTTGATTTGGGGGTGGGGGTGGGGGTGGGGGGTTACTAAGTTGCCATTGATTAGCTATTGAGTACCTTAGCGCTGTTTGGTTTAGTTTCATCTATTTTTGAATTTTTTTTTTAACCCTTGAAGATAGTGTTGAGGTTGTGTAACACCTCGATAATCATACCACAACATTTATTACGAACCTGTTATTATAATCCAGTATCAAGACACTCATGGGAACAATAAACAAAAGTGACTATTATAAACTGAAATCCGTCATGTTCTCAAAGATTCATCTTCAAATTCTTTACAATGATTTACAAACACTGAAATACATATAAGAAAATTTTGGTACATCCAAATTGCCATAAAGGCTTACATTTTTCAAGACTAAGGGCCTTGATTTCAACACACAAAATCCTAACTCGACAAATAAGCTCAAAAGTTGTAGACAAACAACATCAAGAAACTTCAGTGCTCCATGTTGAACTCCATTCACTTTCCAACAATATTGTAGTTCACCTTCATCACCTAGAATTTTAGGATATCTAACCCATAAAAAGAGAGTGAGCTTTTAAGCCCAGTAGGAAGCATACTTAACATAACCAAATACGATTAATATGTGTATGATCAATGTGATTATGCTATGCAAGGTCATGCCATGCTAACGACTTAACTCTGTTTGGAAAACAAATTTTGAAACACATGGTTTGTATCCCATATTGACTCAAGTCATTAACCATTATCATAACCAAGGACTTTTAGTATACAACAATCTCCACATAAGATACCTCAAAATACTCCCCACATTTCCTGGCCACCAAGCACAGTAGGGCAAGTGGGCACCTCTTATTTTTTTCGAAAACCTCCACATTTACTGGCCACCAAGCACGGAGGGGCAATTGGACACCCATTTCATTTTAAAAACATCTCCACATTTTCCGACCACCGGGCATAAAGGGGCAATTGGACACCCATTCCATTTTAAAAACATCACAATTTTCGGCCACCAAGCATGGAGGGGAAATTGGACACCCATCAATCATTTCAACACTTCCCCCACATTTACAGGCCCTTAACATGGAAGGGCAATTGGGCACCTTTACCAAAATACCAATGACATCACCACATTTTCCAGCCACCGAACACGGAAGGGCAATTGGGCACCTCAACACACACAACACATTCCAAAACCACACACACCTTTAAATAATCCAATATTTATTCCAACACCATGGAAATGCAATGTAATGCATAAGTTTCCAAAATCTTCCTCTTTATCCTGAAATTCCTTTTTAATTGCACAAAAGTTCAACAAATAATTCAACAAATAAAATCTAATAAGCTATTCTCATTTTTAAGACTCCACGTCCTACTCTTTACCAACCATCAACCCATGCAAAACATTACCTTACATCCTTTCACAATTCCAAGTATTCACACAATTCACTTATTTAAATCACCAATAATATCATCATAGATAATAAATTTATCCAACACACTTATCAACATGAAAAAGCACTTTAATTTTCAACATAATTTACCGATTAACTCAAACCCTCTTTTAGTTTAAAGGTCCCAATTCTAGGGTTTTCAATAAAATTGGGGGTTTTCCTCATTTCCTTGTTATATCCTCAAATCATCAAGTATTAACCATCAATGTACCAAAACATATTAAATCTTTCAAAAGTTTGGTGGAAAACCCCAATTTTGAAATATTAACATCTTTTAATCAAAGATTTCAAACTCAAATCAACCCATATTTCGCATAATACATCAAAATGGAACTAAATCATAAATGATTGAGTTAAGAGAACTCCCTACCCCAAGAAGGTGAGCAAACAACAAAGACCCAAGCACAAACTTCGACAAAATCACAATCCAATCGGTAAAGAGGAAGATCCTCACTCCTTCTTCACTAATCTTGCATGATCTAAGGTGGATCCTTGGTATAATAAGGTGAAATCAAAGGTTTTGTGGCTATGGTTTTTAGACATGAAGAGAAGAGGAGAAAAATGAGAGAAAATGAGCAAAAAGTGGCTTTTGTACTGGTTGATCCCGAACAGACAGCTCAAGCGCAACTTCCTACACTCAAGTGAACAGCACAAACTCGAAGCAATCGCTTGAGTGATAATTCCACCGCTCAACCGGAAAAAGAGAAGTCCTAGAAGTTTTGCAGAGCTACAGTGAAAATACTGAGAGCATGAATTCTACCCTCTGGCGACAACTCCACTGCCCGAGCGATCCCGCTTGCAAAAGAACCAACTACTATGAGCTAAAAGATCACCGCTCAAGCGGTCCGAAAAACTCAACTATCACAGTCTACTCTCCTTAAAAAATTTCGTCTCTGAAATTAAAGAAAGAGCTAATAAGATGGTTTAACCACCAACAGAATGATGACCACAATTGAAATTAGAGCTAGACTTGGAACAAATTTCGGAATCCCAGCCCAACAGTTCGGGGCCCCAAGGACTCACGAACAACAACTCAAGGAAAAATATCACAACGTCTATGAGACAAGGTACAACAACAACAATAACAACAACTTTCACCCAAGATTGTTCACCATTCCCTACTACCAACAACAAGCACAACCCCATGGAGTATTCAATGCTCAAATACGAAAGAAAGCCCTCGCAATAGAACCTTCGGTCGACTCTCACCAAAGAGAAGAACTTACAATAGAACATGGCCAAAACAACACTCAGACACAACAAGCCCCAACAACCCCAAAACACTCCTCCAACTAACCACACAAACCTGTGACTAACAATTCAAACAAGGTTGCTATCCAACCCATTCATTCCAAACAATTAACAACATAACTCCTTGTTAAAAGAAAATTTCTCTTTTTCTTAATTCTTTGAAAATCAATCTCTTGTATTTAGAACATTTCTCAAAAAGTGTTCAAACTCATACCATCCAAGCTAGAAATACATTTTATTTTTATTTTCACAAGAGTGTTAATTTGGACACATAATCATCCACAATTATGTTGCAACAGTTATTTGGTGAAATCCTTCACTAGAATTTAGGTCAAATCCATGACATATTCGTTTATCAACGCCATCCGCAATCATAACACAAGAAATTTTTTTATTTTCGCTTCCTTTTTCACATAACACCCGGTGAACCTCTACCGTCACCCAACAACGCTCATCACTCTTACAGTGATGCAACAACAACATTTACACAACATTTATGTAATAATAATTAATAGGAACAATAACCGTATTACCAATTCAAGTAAGGCACAAGAAAATTCACAATTTTTCAATTTCAATCCTCCATAGCATTACCAGCAATTTTTACCTACACAAGGCATAATTCATAAGTCAAAAAATTGAGTCTACCACACGTTACTCCAACTCGAGGAAATCTCATTAACTCAAGACAAGCTTTACACTAGCTTCACAGCCACATACACGAGATGTCACACTCTCAAAACCACTCTAATGCACCCGCAACTTTACAGTCCTCCTACTCAAGCCCTGCCATTCCCAAGGTGACCACTTGATAACTACACTCCCCTATCAACCCATCGGTTAACCAACTCAAGAATTTCCTGCACGACGTACTAAGCACTGACATTCTACCCCACATTATTTACTTCGATATGGAGTTTCACACTCCATTCCACACATTTATCAAACTCATACCAAATTCCCCAAATCAAAGCCTACCACTCATGTTCCAGAACATACCACCATTCACGTGCCTATATGGAAAACGCATCCTCTCATCACACCTGAGTTCGAACTGGACTTCTTAAGGTCAAAACGTCCCACTCACACCCTTAAATCAAGTCACACATATTCCCTTGGCCATCAAACCTCCCACATTACACAATAGACTGATAGAGTTACAAGAACTCACTCTTCACACCAACATGTTCCTAACCACTCTCTCTCATTCTGTGGACTGCAAGGGGTCACACCACCCTCCCATTATACACCCAAAATAAAATAAAATAAAATAAAATAAGAACCCCATTCCTAACATCTTAATACGAATCCCAAATTCCAACAATCCAATCCCAATTACATATAACTCTCATAAGACCTCACATAATCAACTTACGAAGCAATAACGTGTTCAGAACAGGATTAAGATTTCCAACTTAACATGGATTCATCAAAACATATAAAATTACAAATAATTATAGTCCAATTCCCTTGGAAAACACACACATACATACATACATATGCAACATCTGTAATTACACTGCCCTACCTATAATACCATAGCATGACCATACCAACACAACAGTACATCACACTACTCCCCCATAACATCATCGTCCTGACTAGGATCACCGAATTGGTCACGCTCACTCTGGGGGCAATTACGCTTAACATGGCCTAGCTAATTACACTTAAAACTAGTAGATGGTCCCCTATCTTGTGACAAGGTTGACTGTTGGAGTTGTTCCCAATTCAAGACTGGTGGATGGTTATGTGACTGTTGGGATCCCGAGGCGCTAGCAACTTCTACTAACTGCGGGCAAAGTCTCTTCACATGCCCTAGTTGTCCACACTGGTAGTAGGCGGATACCCGACCACTACCCCGAAACTGGGTCTGAGAAGGAGCCAACCGTTGCTGTAGTCGTCTTCCTTCCCGTTGAGGGCAAGTTGAAGCCTTGTGACCCTGCTGGCCACATCGAAAATAAGTCATCTTATTCTGACTTATACTTCCTAAACTCATCCTCGTTACCAAACCCTAAGGCTCAGTTGCTACGACTGCAAAGGTGTGCTAGTGCTACCCCCGACTTCTTGGCACTGAGTCACTCCGTAACTCATTTCTCCATTGTCTCTTACTTCCCTGTTTCCTTCCATCTTCCAAATAATTTCCAGATGTGTGGCAGCTTCCACGAGTCTATCACAGTCCCGAATCATACTACCAACCACTTTCATCTTAATCTCCCACCTAAGTCTCTTCTCAAACTCTAAACAACGGCGCTCCTCGCCACTAACTTTGGTGCAAACCTAGACAAACTAGTAAAAAAGGCCTCAAACTTTGCTATGATTGTGTTGAGCTGTTCGAGCTGTTCGAACTATTTTCTCATACGCTCTCTGGTTATGGATGGAAAATACTTCTCTTGCAAGGTGTGAGTAAATGCCTCCCATGTGTGCACTATACAGTCTTTGGCATATTTCCACCATTGACCACGTCCCCTTTCAATTGAAAAGCCCGCAACGTGACTCGAAGCTCATCTCTATATATGAAACACCTCAAACGTCTTCACTGTCGTTTAAGCCACTTATCGCCTAGAAGATTAAAGCACCACTATGAAACTCTATAGGATTAGATTAAAGAACTCCTTAGCCAAATAAAGAGATCTAGTCTCTCTCTTGGCAGCCCCATCATACTTCTTCAGCCTCAGATATTCATAGATTCCCAAATGCACACGCCAACTCCCGAGCCAACAATCCCACAACACTATGCACCTCCCGTTTGGCTATACTTGTTGGCCGTACCCCCTATCTCGAGAGGAAAACACCCAACCACCATACAAGGTCTACCACGACTTCCATCACTACGCCCACACATCCTATATAAGATAAGAATATAACTTAGCTCACAATTTAACCCCGAATAGAACCCCATACTCTACCCAAAATGCCTACACATGTCTATACGCATAACAATTTTCACAATGACAAACCACATAGACATATATTCACGTAAAGCACATACGAATTTTCCTCGTAAGATTGTCAATTTGTCCCACAAAGTTCAAAGAATTTGAGTTAGAAATGCATTATTATGTCCCTCCTAACAGACTCCTAAGAATTTATAGGCACAAAACTTCATCTCAAGAGTTTAATCCATACCCACATAATCACAAGAGTACACACAAGTTATACCAAGCACGTAGACGTCCCTTTCTAGCCTAGTAACTGATTGTGATGAACGTCACTTCCCACGAGCTCAAGGTATTCAAACCCGGTGAGCTCTGATACTAAATTGTAATGCCCCAATAATCATACCACAACATTTATTACCAACCCGTTATTTTAATCCAATATCAAGGCACTCATGTGAACAGTAAATAAAAGTGACTAAATTTATAAACTAAAATTTGTCACATTCTCATAGATTCCTCTTCAAATTCTTTACAATGATTTACAAACACTGAAATACATATAAGAAAATTTTGATACATCCAAATTTCCATAAAGTCTTACACATTTCAAGACCAAGGGCCTTGATTTCAACACACAAAATTCTAACTCGACAAATAAGCTCAAAAGCTGTAGACAAACAACATCAAGAAGCTTCAATGCTCCATGTTGAATGCCATTTACTTTCTAACAATATCGTAGTTCACCTTCATCACCTGGAATTTTAGGATATCCAACCCATAAAAAGGGAGTAAACTTTTAAGCCCAGTAGAAGTATACTTAATACAACCAAATACGACTAATATGCATATGATCAATGTGATTATGCTATACAAGGTCATTCCATGCTAATGACTTAACTCTGTTTGGAAAACAAATTCTGAAACACATGATTTGTATCCCATATTGACTTAACTCATTAACCATTATCATAACTAAGGACTTTTAGTTTATAACAATCTCCATATAAGATACCTCAAAATACTCCCCACATTTACTGGCCACCAAGCACAGTAGGGCAACTCTTACTTTTTTGAAAACCTCCACATTTACTGGCCACCAAGCACAGGGGCAATTAGACACCCGTTTCATTTTAAAAACATCTCCACATTTTCCGGCCATCGAGCATGAGGGGAAATTGGACACCCGTTCCATTTAAAAAACATCTCCACATTTTTCGACCACCGAGCATGGAGGGGCAATTGGACACTGGTGCTTAGCACGGAAGGGTAATTGGTCACCTTTACCAAAATACCAATGACATCCCCACATTTTCCATCCACCGAGCACGGAAAGGCAATTGGGCACCTCAACACACACAACGCATTTTGAAACCACACACACACCTTTAAATAATCCAATATTTAATCCAACACCATGGAAATGCAATGCAATGCATGTGTTTCCAAAATCTTCCTCTTTATCCCGAAATTCCTTTTTGATTGCACAAAAGCTCAATAAATAATTCAACAAATAAAATCTAATAAGCTATTCTCATTTTCAAGACTCCACGTCCTACTCTTTACCAACCATCAACACATGCAAAACATTAGCTTACATCCTTTCACAATTCCAAGTATTCACACAATTCACTTATTTAAATAAACCAATAATATCATCATAGATAATAAATTTATCCAACACACTTTTCAACATGAAAAAGCACTTTAATTTTCAACATAAGATATTGATTAACCTAAACCCTCTTTTAATTTAAAAGTCTCAATTCTAGGGTTTTCAATAAAATTGGGGGTTTTTCTCATTTCCTTGTTAAATCCTCAAATCATCATGTATTAACCATCAATGTACCAAAACATACTAAATCTTTCAAAAGTTTGGGTGAAAACCCCAATTTTGAAATATGAACATCTTTTAATCAAATATATTTCCCATAATACATCAATATTGAACTAAATCATAAATGATTGAGTTAAGAGAACTCCCTACCTCAAGAAGGTGAGTAAACAACGAAGACCCAAGCACGAATCCGACAAAATTGTAATCCAATCGGTAAAGAGGAAGATCCTCACTCCTTCACTAATCTTGCATGATCTAAGGTGGATCCTTGGTATAATAAGGTGAAATCAAAGGTTTTGTGGCTAGGGTTTTCAGACATAAGGAGGAGAGAGAAAAAAGAGAAAAATAAGGAAAATGAGTAAAAAGTGGCTTTTATAATAGCTGATCCAGAGCAGACCGCTCGAGCACAACTTCCTACGCTGGAGCAAATAGCACAAACTCGAAATTGCTGAGCAATAATTCCACCACTTAAGCAGAAAAAGAGAAGTCCTAAAGTTTTGCAAAGCTATAGTGAAAATATTGAGAGCATGATTCTACACTCGAGTGACAACTCCACTAGAGCAATCCTATCTGCAAAACAGCCAACTACTGGGAGTTGAAGATCACTACTCGAGCGACCAAATGAATGCTTGAGCGGTCCGAAAAACTCAATTGTCACATGTTGACAGATATCACCTCTCTCTCTCTCTCTCTCTCTCTCTCTCTCTCTTATCTCTCTCTATATATATTTGTGTTATATTTGAGTATTAGTGGTGGAAAATTTCTAATAGATAGCAAAAACAAGTTTGTGAATTTCAACAGTATCTGTTACATTTCTCCAAGTATGCATTTCATGTTATTTGGTTCCTGGAAAAGAAAATTCTGAAAGAGAGACGTGTTTGGTTTTGCTATTTTGAATAGATAGTGACTTTTCTGTATTTCAATAACAAAGATTTGAACAGATAAATAGAATTCTAATATTTGGACATATAGATTTGAAAAGATAATAAAATTTGAATAGATAAAGGGAAAAAAATTGAACAGATAGGGGAAAAATTGAACAAATAGAACATTTTGAACAGATAGGGAAAATTTTTGAACAGATAGAATTTTTTTTGAATAGATAGTCAACGAAAGTCAACAGATAAATTAAGAGGTAAAATTGAAAACAAAATGTCCTCTAAAGCCAACAAAAGGACTTCTCACCAAACTATTTTACAAAATGTGGATCTTTCACTAACAAAAATATCCACTGGACCTAATGCTTACACTTCTTACGTTAGAATTTTCAATAATTATCTCTAAAATAAATCTTAAATTTTTTATTTTATCAATTTAACTCTAATATTTTGATTTATTTTCAATCTAAATCATTTGCATATTTTCATTAAATAAAAGTGAAGGAAAAATAATATTTTAGTCATTATATTCAATATAGGTATACAAAAAATATCTTAAATACTATTTTTCATTGAGTTTAATAACTAAAAATGTCATTTTTAATCACTTTTACTTAACAAAAATATGCAAATGATTTAGATGGAAAGAAATTACAATATTATGGTTTAAATTGACAAAATTAAAAATTTAGCATTTATTTTGTTGTAAGGCTCCAATTCTGAAATTCTTTTACGCTGTGTTTGGTTAAGAGATTTGGGAACGGAAAGAGAAAAGGTGTGTGAAACTAGGTGAAATGTAGGTTTATTTTATTCACATTTCACCTACCTTTTCCCTTTCCTTTCCAAATCCCCCAACCAAACACAACGTTATAATTTCTTCAAAAATTTATAGGTATTAATACAAGTTGTACGTGTACTCTTAGGAGATGAGAGTTTTGATTCTTTGTGGAGATGTTATCGACTTGCTAGTTTCAAGCATCTTAAAAAAAAAAAAAAAAAAAAAAAGCTCTCATCTTTATTTGATGTGGTGTATGCCTTTCTTTTCGCAAGAAAAATATGCAAGGGTAGTTTTTTTTTTTTTTGATAATCAGTTGTATGGGTTAACTTACATGTACCTCGACTAATTCGAGCTCTGAAGTTCTATTAATGAAACAAAAGATACCACCTGAGTTACCGTTCATGGTGATTAGCTACATAGCTTGCTATATGCTTTATGAGAAATCTAACTACTATTTCTCATCAACTACCATGTTAAATAGTTGATTATGTAAGGTGTAAATGAGTCGAATAATAGATTATTTAAACTTGATTACAAACTTAACCAATATTATATTGAGGAAATATCATTTTGCCCCCCAAACTATCACACGTTTTTCAATTTGACTCCCATACTTCGATTAATATCAATTTAATACCCTAACTTTCAAAAAATTGATCAATTTAGCCCCTACCTTTACACTTCATTTACAATTGGACGAAATGTGCTGAGTTGTCCCCCTAAACAATGTTTTAGAGGGAATATAAGAGGGCTTTGCTTACAAAATAAGTTGGTGTGATGGACGGTTGAACTAGGGCTTTGTTGGGATCAAAATCACTTATAGGGTTTTCAAATTCCTTATACGAAATTGAAATCAAAGTTCATCATTGAACGAAGGGCACGAACTAATATTGAATCATGGGTTGGGTTTGAAGAGAGAATGATGGCAAGTGAAGGAATCGACCAACTATTTATGGTATTTACTTTTAATATTTGTTTATTTTTTTGGCTAATGATTATGAAAAATCGATTTCTAATGTAATACTAATTTGATTTGCCATTTTTTTAGAATAAATCTTTGTCTATTTGTCTTTGAAAAGGATTTGTTTAATCAGAATTGTTTTACTTGAATAGTGAAATACTTGATTAGTGTATTAGTTTTATCAGTCCTTAAAAGAAACTCATTTTTTATGTAATGCTTTTTTAAAATCAATTTACCAAGAATACAGACAAAGCTTTGTTCTTTTTGTATTCATATATGGATTTGTTGAATTGGAATTGTCTTACGATAATAGTAGTTTAATACTAATTTTATTAATTTATTAGTATAAGTAGTCCATAATAGCATATTTTTTTATTTAAAAAATGCAGAGAAAGGATCTTGTTATTTCACAATCAATATCCATCATAGGGGTTTGGTTAGTTATAATCCTCAGAGGGTTTATAGTGGTGGATTTATCAGTTATTTTGACTTTTGTAATTATGATGAAATATCAATTGTGGAGTTGGATAATATGGCCAAGGAAGTAGGCTGCAGTGGATGTAATATCCATTACTATAAGGTTAATCATTGTACTGGGTTAGAGTTGATTAACACTGATCAAAATGTAATGAGGTTGGAGACACTTGGGAATGGAAACAAAGTTGTAGAGGTTTATGTAGGTTGTTTAGGAATGGATGATGTTATAGGTGCCCAAGTTAATCAAATAGGATCAAGTGCAAAAAAAAAGTCAGAGAAAGGGTGTACTTGTAGATATACAAGTAGCAGAAGAGGAAGATAGTGATGACTATGATCCTAATCCCTCAGACTCTTTTTCATCTGATAAGTCTGAGAAATATGAGGATAGTGACTATGGATTTTCTGATGATGATGCATTGTATGAGGCCAATGTTGACAAAGATTTAGAGTTTACTGGTGTAAGAAGTAGTAAGAATGTAATGGGTGAAGCAGTTGATGAGCTACAAAGCCTTAGAAGCTCCTCTGATGAGCTAAGAAGTATTAACAGCTCATCTGATGAAGGTGGTAGTTCTCATAGGAAGAAATACCCTGTTTTTAATGTTGAGTCTGATATGCACAATCCTCAATTCAAACTTGGTATGGAGTTCAAGAGTCATGATATGTTTAGGGATGCTGTGAAGGAGTATGCAATTAAGTGAGGCAAACATATAGCATTTACCAAGAGTGACAAACAAAAGGTTAGGGCAGAGTGCAAAGTTGGTTGTCCTTGGGTTTGTTATGTTTCATATGTAAAAAATGATAAGCACACTTGTAATAGGTCTTTTGTTGTGGCACATGTGACTTTCAAATGGATTGTGAAGAGGTATTTTGAAAGAATTAGGTTAAATCCTACATGGCCAATTCAATCATTGGCAGACACTATTTCAAGTGACCACAATGTCAAGGTTGACTTACAAAAAGTGAGAAGGCCAAGAAAGAAGGTGTTAACACTGGTAGAGGGTATTGCAGCTTAGCAATTTGCACTGTTATGGAGTTACAGTGCCTAGTCCATCTATTTCATGAACAAGTTATGGCATATCCCAGGAATGGGGCTTGGAAGGAACGGGCAGAAAGGTGTTACAACGTCAGCTGAGGTATCACACAACCCGCATGCCTTTGGATTGGGCTACGTGCCCACCAAAGAGGACTGGATCAGAAAGGGAAAAGCAATGAAGGGCAGAACCCAGGCCAAGACAGCTAGGAAGCGTTATGAGCTCGTCCACAGGCCAATCTGGGGGACGTTGAACTGCCGTTTTGTTCGAGAGGGAGAAGATTTCCCTTTTTATGGCTTTCCTAAACCTTGGGTAAATTCCTCGAAAAAGCGCATCCCTGGATTCGAGATCTTCTTTGATCTACAACTGCAGGACAGTGATAAGGAAAAGGTTGAACCAAGCATTAAGTAACCAGAGCACGGAAGAGGACTGAAACAACAAAAGGCTGAAGTAGGGGTGTCATTGGCAATCTCCTGATAGATCCCGCGACCGACCTAGAGAACTTGGGGGATAACATTACTTCTCCATGATAGGGGAAGAACCGTGTGGACCCAACTAGTGGTATTTTGGATGCATTAAGGGCACCATGTCTTCCTGGCACTGGAGAAAGGCTATCTTTCCAGTTCTGAATCGGGTGATGAGCCAAATCTAATTCCACCGAGTTTATGAAGTCGGAATCAGATTCAAGTCAATCTGGGGAGTCTGAGTTTGGCTTTCTTGAGGGTGGTAACCCAGATGCCAAGTCCTGTCGAGGTCCTTTTTCTCTGTTGCTTTTGAGTCTGTTGTAACCGAAGAGCCGGAACTTATGAATAAGAACTCTACAGATTCTGTGTACTTTTCTGTGCCACTGGCTTATTGCATTGACCAAGATTTTAGAATTTTAATGAAAACAAAGAGGAAGAAATTCCTCTAGCTTTGAAAAACTTGATTAATCGAGAGGTGGAGAGGTATGCTAAGCCCTGTCTTGATGAAATCATTGCCATTAATTTGGTACTGAGAAGGATCCACGCTTGGTCCAGATCGGGTCCATGGTGTCTTCAGAGGAACGCGAGCGCTTAATCTCTTTATTAAAAGATTTTAAAGATGTTTTTGCGTGGTCCTACAAAGACATGCCTGGAATCGATCCTATGATTGTACAGCACTGGATCCCTCTTGACCCTGAGGCCTGACCAATCAAACAAAAACTGTGCAGAATTTGTCTGGATTGGGCTCTGAAAATCACGGAAGAGGTCACCAAGCACATTGATGCAGGATTCTTGTTAGTATATGAGTATCTGACCTAGTTGGCCAATATCATCCCAGTGCTGAAGAAAGATGGCAGAATTCTGGTTTGTGTCGACTTTCGAGATCTGAACAAAGCGAGTCCGAAGGACGACTTCCCACTACCGCACATAGATGAGTTTGTAGACTTTACTGCGGGCCATGCCTTGCTTTCCTTTATGGACGGGTTTTCTAAGTACAATCAGATTCTGATGGCATCAGAAGATAGGGAAAATACTGCTTTCACCATACCGTAGGGTACTTACTATTATCGACTCATGCCTTTTGGGCTAAAGAATGCTGGGGCTACCTATCCGAGGGCTGCGACCACCATCCTGCATGACATGATCCACAAAGAGGTTAAGGTGTATGCGGATGATATGATTATCAAATCCAAAGAGCGAGAAGGCCACTACACTGCACTAAAAATTCTTTCAACTGATCAAGGAATACAAATTCAGGTTAAACCCATAGAAATGCACCTTTGGGGTAACGGCAGGGAAAATACTAGGATTTCTTATCACACAGAGGGGAATTGAAGTACATCCTTCTAAGATTAAGGCCATCTTAGAAATGCCACCACCAAGGACTGAAAAAAAGGTGTGCAGTTTTCTGGGTAAAGTGCAATTCATAATATGGTTTATTTTTAAATTAACCTTGACTTGTGAACCACTGTTTGGTCTCCTTAAGAAAGGGAAGAAGTTCCAATGGGACAATTGATGTCAATTTACCTTTGAGCAGGTCAAGCAATACCTCCAGAATCTGTCTGTGTTGTCGCTGCCAGAGCCGGGGAAGCCTTTGATTATGTATTTATCGGTGACAGACTCAACCATGGGGTGCATGTTAGCTCAAGAATTTGAATATAGAGTGGAGAAGGCCATCTATTACCTAAGCAAGAAGATGTTGGACTATGAGACCCGCTATACTCCCCTCGAGAAAGCTTGCTTAGCCTTGGTATGGGCTACCTGGATGTTAAGGCACTACTTGTTAGCTCACTTCGTAATCCTGGTTTCGAGATTAGATCCCATCAAATATCTCTTTGAGAAATCAACGCTTATTGGTAGGCTAACTCGTTGGCTGCTTTTTCTCTCTGAATTTGATCTCAAGTATGTCACGCACAAATCTGTTAAAAGGAGAGCTATAGCGAAATTCCTGGCAGATCACCCAGTAGAAGGAGATTAGGCAGTGGAGCACCTGTTCCTAGATGAAGACATTCTGCAAGTGGAAAATGAAACATGGGCAATGTACTTTGATAGAGCATCTAATCAGTACGGTTATGGGATAGGTGTGTTGCTGATAGCACCTGACGATTCCCATATATCCCTAGCCTTCAAACTCTGGTTCAAAGTGTCCAACAATGAAGCAGAATATGAGGCGTGTATTGCTGGTTTAGAAGCTACCCTAGAACTAGGGGCAATAAGGTTGGATGCATCAGAGACTCGAACTTGGTTGTGTCCCAAGCAAATGGAGACTGGAAAGTCAAAGAGGAGAAAATGAAGGTTTACCATCAGGCCTTGGATATTCTGACTCCGAGGTTTGAAAAGATGACATTCACACATTTACTGAGAGAGAACAACCAGTTTGCTGATGCTTTGACAACTCTATCTTCTATGGTAAACATCCCGCTGGGAGTTAAGATGCGCCCGATCATTATCAAACAGAAATACACGCTGGCTTATGAGACCATTGCTGCAATAGATGAAGTTCAAGACAAAAACCCCTGGTATTACGACATTTGGAACTTTTTGGAAAAAGAGACGTATCCACCTGGGGCAAAGGCCAAAGATAAATGAGGAATACGATGTCTGGCTGTCCAATTTATCATCTACGAAAACAAGTTATATAAAAGAGGTCATCTAGGAATGCACAAGCTATGTGTGGAGGAAGAGGAATCGAAGTGGCTTATGGAGGCTATCCACGGAGGAGAGTGTGGGGCACACATGAACGATGTGATGCTAGCCCAAAAAATCCTCATAAAAAGTTATTACTGGTCAACCGTGGATGAGAATCGCATTGGTTTTGTACGCCGATGCCACAAATGTCAAATTCATGCCAATCGCATGAACATACCACCATCAAAGCTTTACAACATGACTTTGCCATGGCCGTTCTTAGTCTGGGGAATTGACGTTATTGATGCAATCTCGCCAAAGGGCTCAAATGGACATGAGTTCATTCTGGTGGCGATCGACTATTTCACGAAGTAGGTGCAAGCTCAGTCCTATGTTATGCTGAAAGCATCGCATGTAGCCAAGTTTATCAGAAACAACATAATCTACTGGTATAGAGTTTCGAACAAGATCATATTAGATAATGGCTCACACTTCAAAAAAGAGGTGGTGGATCTGCTCGAGAAATATAACGTGACTTTTTACAAGTCATCAACATATAGACTACAAACCAATGGAGGTGTTGAGGCCGCCAACAAGAATATCAAGAACATCCTGCGGAAGAAGGTGGAGACCTTCTGAGACTGGCCGAATAAGCTTCCTTTTGCTCTCTGGGGCTACAGAACATCGATTCAGACATCCACAGGAACAACCCCTTATTCTCTGGTAAATGGGATGGAAGCTGTTCTGTCAATAGAGATTGAAGTACCGTCGCTGTGAATTATAGCTGAGTGTCAGATAGCAGAGGCGGATTGGCAGCAGAGCAGGTTCGAAGTGCTAAAGTTGTTTGATAAAAGGAGGCTAAAGGCATTATATCACATCTAGGGCTACCAACACAGAATTGCTAGGGCTTTTAACAAGAAGGTTAAGTCCAGGAATCTCAAGGAAGGAGATATGGTGCTCAAGCAGAAGCTGCGCATGATTCGTCTAGATTGGGCATTGAAAATCAAGGAAGAGGTCACCAAGAAGATTGATGCACGATTTTTGTTAGTATCCGACCTGGTTGGCCAACATCGTCCCAATGCCGAAGAAGGATGGTAGAGTTTAGGTTTCCCTTGACTTTCAGAACTTAAACAAAGCCAGTCTGAATGATGACTTTCCTCTGCCACACATTGATGAATTAGTGGATTTCACTACTGGCCATGCATTGTTATCATTTATGGATGGGTTTTCCAGGTACAGCCAGATTCTAATAGCACCCGAGGACAGAGAGAAGACCGCATTCACTACTCCTTGGGGTAGTTACTGCTACCGGGTTATGCCGTTTGAGTTGAAAAATGCTAGAGCTACCTATCAGAGGGTTGCGACCACCATTCTACATGACATGATCCACAAAGAGGTTGAGGTGTATGTGGACGACATGATTGTCAAGTCCAAAGAACGAGAGGGCCACTACACCATGCTGTAGAAATTCTTTCATCGAATCAGGGAATACATATTGAGATTAAACCCACACAAATGCACCTTTGGGGTAATAGCAGAAAAAATCCTGGGCTTTCTGATCACACAGAGGGGAATTAAAGTAGATCCTTCCAAAATCAAGGCCATATTAGAAATTCCACCACCAAGGACCGAAAAGGAGGTGCTTGGCTTTCTGGGTAAAGTGCAATTCATAAGACGATTTATTTCCAAATTAACCTTGACTTGTGAACCACTATTTGGTCTCTTGAAGAAAAGGGAAGAAATTCCGATGGGATAATCGCTGTCAATTTGCCTTCGAACAGGTTAAGCAGTACCTCCAAAATCTGCCTGTGTTGTCACCACCAGAGCTGGGGAAGCCTTTGATTTTGTACCTGTCAGTGACAGACACAACCATGGGAGGCACGCTCGCTTAGGAATCTGAAGATATGGTCACTACCTGAGCAAGAAAATGCTAGACTACGAGACCTGGTACACTTCATTGGAGAAAGCATGCCTAGCCTTGGTATGGGCTACCAGGAAGTTGAGGCACTACTTGTTAGCTCACTCTATATTCCTTGTTTCGAGATTAGATCCCATCAAATATCTTTTTGAGAAACCAGCGCTTATGGGTAGGCTGGCTCATTGGTTACTTCTTCTCTCTGAATTTGATCTCAAATATGTTACCCGCAAGTCAGTTAAAAGAAGAGTTGTAATGGAGTTCCTTGTAGATCACCCGGTAGAAGGAGATGAGGCAGTGGAATACTTGTTCCCAGATGAAGACATTTTGCAAGTTGAAGAGAAAACTTGGACGATGTACTTTGACGGAGCGTCCAATTAGTACAGTTATGGGATAGGTGTGTTGTTGATAGCACTCGACGACTCCCATATACCTTTAGCCTTCAAACTCCTATTCAAGGTGTCTAACAATGAAGCAGAATATGAAGTGTGTATTACTAGTTTAGAAGTCGCCCTAGAACTGGGGGCAATCAGGTTGGATGTCATCAGGGACTCGAACTTGGTTATTTCTCAAGCAAACGGAGACTGGAAAGTCAAAGAAGAGAAGATGAAGGTTTACCATCAGACCCTGGATATTCTAATTCCTAGGTTTGAAAAACTGACATTCACGCATCTATTAAGCGAGAACAATAGGATCGTTGATGCTTTAGCAACTCTATCTTCTATGGTAGACATCCCACTTGGAGTCCAGATGCATCCGATTATCATCGAACAGAAATACACACTAGTTTATGAAACTATTGCTGTGATAGATGAAGTGCAAGACAAAAACCCCTAGTATTACGATATTTGGAACTTTCTGGAAAAGGAGACGTATCCACCAGGGGCAAATACCAAGGACAAACGGGGAATACGGCGTATGGTATAAGCTGTGTGTGGAAGAAGAGGAATCGAAGTACCTTATGGAGGCTATCCACGATAGAGAATGCAGAGCACACATGAATGGTGTGATGCTAGCCCGGAAAATTCTCAGACAAGGTTATTATTGGTCCACCATGGAGGAGGATTGTATTGGTTTTGTGTGGCGATGCCACAAATGTCAAATCCATGCAAATCGCATGAATATTCCGCCGTCAAAGCTTTACAACATGACTTCTCCATGGCCTTTCTTAGTCTGGGGAATCGACATTATCAGTGTTGTCTCGCCAAAAGGGTTGAATGGACATTAGTATATCATGGTGGCAATTGATTACTTTACAAAGTGGGTGGAAGCTCAGTCCTATGCAGTGTTGAAGGCATCGCATGTTGCCAAATTTATTAGAAATAATATCATCTACCGGTACGGAGTTCCAAACGAGATCATATCAGATAACAACTCCCACTTCAAGAAAGAGGTGATAGACTTGTTAGAGAAATACAACATGGCTTTTCATAAGTCATCCACATACAGGCCACAAACCAATGGAGCTATTGAAGCCGCCAAAAAGAATATCAAGAACATCTTGTAGAAGATGGTTGAGACCTGCAGGGACTAGCCAGATAAACTGCCATTCGCACTCTGGGGCTACAGAACCTCGATCCGAACTTCTATAAGGGCAACTCCTTATTCTCTCGTCTATGAGATGGAAGCCATTTTGCCAATTGAAATTGAAGTCCTGTCACTGCGAGTTATGGCCGAGTGTCAGATAGTAGAGGTAGATTGGCAACAAAGCAAATTTGAGGAGTTAATACTGTTTGATGAGAGAGGGCTAAAGGCATTGTATCATGTTCAGGGCTACAAACGCAGAATTGCCAGGGCTTTTAACAAGAAGGTTAAGTCCGGGAATCTCAAGGAGGGAGACATGGTGCTGAAAGACAACCAAGCTCCCATTCATGACCCTAGGGGCAAGTTCAGACCTAATTGGGCTCGTCCTTACATCATCAAATCTATTTGGTCTGGTGGAGCGGTTATTCTCATGGGCTTAGATGGCCTGGAATTTTCAGAGCCGATCAATATGGACAAGTTGAAGAAATACTACCCCTAAGAGGCTCGCTAGGCCGAAAACCCAGAAGGGCGACCTAGGTAAAAGTTAGCACATGAAAAATTAGAAATAAAGAAAAACTGAGCTCGCAAGGTTGAAAACCCTAAAGGGCGACTTTGGCAAAAGTTAGAGTGCAAAAGGAGAGAGTTAATACTCAAGTGATCCTGAACCGAACGACGTAAGGCCTAATTCTCATCTTTAGGATACGTGGGCAACTTCATCTTGAAGTATGGCCATAACCATCTCCAACTCAACTGTCGTGTCCATTTGTCTGATCAGGTTATCTTTGTGCATTATCTGTTAGCTTGGTTGTGATCTTCATTGGTTGTGATCTTTTTGGGTAGAAGAGCCAGTTGCAATGCAGAATTAGTGATACTCAAGTAGGGGCAGTTATGATTTGCCAATTTGGGGTTGTGCATCTTGAGGGTTTGATTCTGTGCATGTCAGGTAGTGATCATTTTCGAAAATGGTTTTGGAAAGTTTTAATAAAAGTTGATTTTGTTCAAAATTTTACTTTTACAACTTAGACCATTTTTGGGACCAAAAGGAAAAAATTTTAGTGCTCACAACATTAATTCCATTTATTTCAACATAAAGTACATTCTCCAACTCTCTAATACAAATCAAAGTTGCTTTTACATCATAAAACTTGAAAAGAAAGGTCAAAGCAATAAACTAGGGGCATAAGCGAGTTTGGTGCTCCTACGTCCCCTGCTCGTGCTTACAGAAGCTTCTGTAGCCAAAGTGGGCCTGACATGTGCTTCATCCTCGAGCCAAGCCAAGCACTCGCCAAAAAGGGCATGATTGAAACTAGGGGCAGGGGCCAAAAGCTCTCTTGTCCTCCGGGCAATGAGGTACCAAGTTAAGAGTGAAGCACGAATTGAGAATGAAGCCGGGTATTCTACCCCCTTCCCTGGGCAGGTCTGATCAGCTGCAGACCTGCTGCACATCGAGTTGCACCACTATCTCCCACTGGGAAAGTCCACTAGTCGCTGGCAGAAGAAATAAGCTCGAGCTGAATACTTAGGGCAAGGGTCCACCACCACATCATAAAAGAGAGTACACACTTTTCAAAAGCAAAAATTAAAAGCCTATCTGAAGCTATACATGTTGCTGACCCAAAATAAAAGAAAACTAAAGAAAAAAAAAAAGTACAAAAATCAGCGCCAGTCATCTCAAGCTCGAGAGGCCTCTTCATCCTCTTCCTCGGAGGGGACTCAGGAGCACTGTCTCCGTTTGCACTGCTATCAGAATCAGACTCTGAGCCAAAGCCGGTCTCATCATCTCTGCTCCCTCCCTCAAAGCCAGCCTCGACATAATCTCTACTCCTTGACCCCGAGCCAACATCATCACCCCTGCTCTCAAACGCCTCAGAATGTCTACTCACTGCCTCTTTAGAGTCACGGGCCTCGGTATCATCCTTGCTCAATACGGGCTCGACCTCACTACTCTGGCTTCGAGCACCCCTGCCTCTGCCTCGACCTCGGTGCTTATCTCGGCCACGTGCTGGGGCTTGTATAGCTCTTCTCCCTGCCACCAGAGGAGGTGCCGCTGGTGCCGCTGCTACTGGTGTCCACGGTGCATATGGGATTTGGAAAACGAGTGTCGACATATCAGATAGAGTGTATGTATACGAAATGAGTGCAAAAGGTACAATATGAGTACAATATGAGTACAGTGTGTCAGTGCAGTGAATCAGTGCAGTGTGGGCTGGTGTGAATATTACGGTATGTGTATCAGTGTACCAGTGGGAATGCGATAGTGTAGTGCACAACAGCATGAGGTAATAGTGAAATGAATGTGGAAAATTGAAAAAATACCAGGATACTATGGAGATCAAGCAACGTCTCTCTCCTCTGCACCATGCCAATCAGAGAAGCAACCAGCTAGAGTAGGCCCTATGTGTACTCAGTCGGTGCCTACAAGTACATTTGAATGATCAATATCGAGAATAATTAATATCTGGAAAGGGAAAGTGCGGTTACAAACTGTAGAGTGTGGTCCATACCTGAGGTGTGCCACGGGCTCTGACATACCCATGCCCTGCCTCGGGTGACTCTACCGAGATTTGATAGGTTGACCCAGTTGGCCGCCAACATCTAAGCGTAGTGGGAATCACTGGCCAACCAACAACCTGCACAACTGAAGGGCCCCGCCCAATATCGGCCTCAGTCTCTTGAGTAGCCTCACCTGCTAAGGGAGCACCTACTGCATCGCCTGCGCGAACGCCCGTCAGAGGGGGCATGAGATGAGTCTAGATAAAAGTCACATAATCACCCTCCGCTCTGAAATAGTCAGCATCCAGCCCCACCATAAACTGAATAATAGCCCCAGCAGGGAGGCTATTGGCTATCCTCTTGGATGCTGGAGGTGGCATAGGAATGACTGGAACAGGTGAGCCTAGAGTTTGGCGTATGAAACGCTCACCCAAGAACCAAGCCCGGCAAACTGAGCTGTCCAGTAAAATCCAGAATCAAGACGTGGCCCAAGCCGTAGTATACTGGTCCCTCACTCCAACTGGCATCGTCGCCCAGGGTTGCCACATGATCTGCAAACAGAGAATGCACAGATTATTAGTTCTCGTTAGTTGTCGAAGTATGAATCCAAATAGGAGTAAATCAAAAATGACTGTGAGTTTCAGATTACCTCATAGGCAACCACTGTATCGAAATATCGGCGGTAGAAGGTGAATGTCATATCATCGTGGTTCTGGTGCTGGTGCCGGCCGTCGTATCGCCGCGAGGAAGGCACGACGGGAGGGATCTCATCCACTAGCTCTGGAGCCAGAGTTGGGAAATAGGCGTAAACTCATAACTGCAATAGAAAGTGAAAATTAGAAAGCACAAGTTGTGAACAAATGTAAAACAGAAAGTGCAAAGCAGAAAGCACGATGCATGAACATATATAAGACAGAAAATGCAAAGCAGAAAGCACAATGTGTCAACAGAAAGTGTAAAAGCAGAAAGGTGTGATGCATACCTCCCAGGCTCTCCAGTAGCCTCCGATCCGCTCTCCCCTCATATGGGAAGTGGAACTCATATGGCCATAGAGTGTGGTGAGGCCAGCTCCACTCCAGTCGTAGAATCGAACTCGAAAAAAGTCACGAGGGCGCTCAGTAAATACAAACCCAGGATGTTCCACCTGTTCGCAAACAAGGTGCTATAGAGTAGGAACATCAAGCAGCCCTGGACGTACTGCTCTACCTCCTTCAGTGTCTCCGGCTCACTCCCACAGAAACGCTCGAAGAACCAGCTGTATCTCACCATCACTGGCCTGTATAGAGGTGGGTGCACTCTAAGCAGGTAGATCCAAGACGCCTCTCACTCACTCATATCCATGTCAAAGGGGATCGGATCACCCCCTACTCCTAAGCCTATGATCATGGAGAAGTTATAGGGAATCATCGTCATCTTCCCAGTAGAAGAGAGGTGGAAAGAGTTGGTGGTGTCGCACCACCTCTCCATCAACGCTCCGAGTAGAGCCCGGATCGCCATATGTTATGAGAGTTCAGTATAGAATAAGCCAAGGTTAGCATCATCAACAAGGTCACGGACCTCGGGAGGGAGCTCATAATACCAGTCTCTAGCTGTCACTGCCCCGTAACCTCTGTAAGAACGGGAGTCCCCATGTGGCAAAGAAAGAGTATTCAGATGAAAGACAATGTAAGAAATACATTCAAATAAAAGGAAAGAAAGCATAAAAATAAAGTTTGTACCTCAGAAGTGCCGTAAGAAAGGTGGGAGTACGGCTCTCTTAGCAACACGTCCTCTGGCATGCCACCAGCAAAATTGTCAAAATGCATCATGCCGCCAGGTGCCAGCATGTGCGTGCGAGGGTGATAAGTGGCCAGATCAAAGGTTGTATCCTCAGTGGTAGTGGCTTAGGCTCAGGTCCAAGAGCAAACTCTGCCTCGAAGTCGGCTACAAGGCCTTTCGCCGCCTCGCCGGCCTCGGCAATCACATGCTCCTTGACCCCGAACGGGGGGTGATAGTGGAGGTGGAATCTTAAGAGGAGCACCATCATGTGGAACATCATTTGCCATCTGAAAAATGGGTGAAAACTGGTGAAAAAGTGAAGAAAAATAGAGAAAAAAGGGAAAACTTGAAAATAGTCAACCCTAGAAGAGAGAAAATGGGAGAAAAAGTCAAAACTCGGGAAAGTTTGTAAAACCCGAGAGAAACTCGAGGGAAACAAGCCCAAAGTGATGAAAATGAAAAAAAATCAACGAAAACAAAATATGTTCGGTTCAAAATGTAGAGGAGCAAAAAGGGATAACGAATAAAGTTTGTGTGAGGCATTGGAAAACGCGTGTAAAGCACGAATCTAGAGAGAGGAAGCACCGAGAGAGAGAGAGAGAGAGGAGAGAGAGAGAGAGAGGGAAGGATTTTCGGACTTGGGTGTGTGAGGAAATGAGGCTTGGAGGTGTATTTAAAGAGACCCATGTCGAAAAGATAATTTTTCCCTATTTATTACATTAGTGGCCAGAAGGTGGCCGACAGTCCTCATTTGTGGCCAAGTGTTGTTTTGTTGCTCTTTTGTCTTAGCAATGTATGGGAGGTTCTCTTTTGGGTCTAGATCGATTTTTAAGGAGCTCAAAACTGTGTTTCGATTATGCCGTTCCCAATACTCGTTGTGTTTCGGCGTGCAAACGTTCTCCACTCACCAATGTGAACAAGGTGTATCCTTTTTTAGCATGTTGCAAAGTCTCTGAGCGGTAAGCTAGAGGTTGTCGCCGAACATCACTTTTGTACGTTCTGTCAAATTACATATATGTTCTCTTTTATTGCATAGAATGTATATTTTTACATACACTTATGTTGCACGCGTACCCTGCATTGTTCATGATTCATGCATAGAATATGTTTTTAATTTTGCATAGAATATGCTCTTGTTTCTTGCATAGAACATGCTTTCAATTAACATCATACGTCGGTTGTCTCTCTTGCATGTAACATGCGTTGTCACTATATTGATTTGTAATCTTGTTCACTTTGTGCATCTATCACACTTGTTCACTTCGTGCATCTATCGTACACTTTCACTACACTGTATATATTTATTGTGCAATCTCATACCTTTTGCCTTTATCTCAGGATGTGTAAAACGCGACCCTGAGCGGTTTTTATCTTAGGATGCGTGAAACGTGACCCTGAGCGGTTTTTCTTCTCTTCTCGCGATTTCAACGTGATTAGAGTATCTCAGGACGTGTGAAACGTGAGCCTGAGCGGTTTTTTTTTCTCTTCTCGCGATTTCAGCATAATTAGAGTATCTCAGGACGCGTGAAACGTGGCCCTAAGCTGTTTGCCTCTCCTCTTTTCACGGCTTTGGCGTGGTTAGAGTATGCATTTTTAGTTCTTCCCGTGTGAAACGTGTTTGGACTTCTTGTTATTGCTTATTGCAATTGATTGTAATTGTTATTGCTTATTGCATCTGTTATTGCTTAGTGCATCATTTTTCATGATCATGAGTTTTCAAAATAGCTGCCTTCGCGAAGCGTGTGAGTCCAGCTTTCAAAGTAGTTTTCATGCATATCATTTGCATCATGCCCCAGAACTACGCTGGTTTGATTCCCTGCAAAGGGATACATAGGCAGCTTGCGAGCTCAATCATTTTTATTTATGTCTTGATTATTTGCCCAAGTCTTACGGCCTTGTCAAAATAGGTTGTCTTCAAGCTTTGATATTCACTCACGTCATGTCATGACTTCGAGCTCTGTCAAAGAGGGGCAATTGTAGACAACCCATTTTTGACAGCCCTTATGACTTAGGTGCCATGGATTGATCACTTAATGATGAATGTGTACGCTTGTCAAATGCTTGACTTCCTCAGCAAGAAACCTTAGTGTTGAACCAACAAACCTTATGCCTTGTTTTGGACCAAAATAGTGTTTTTTCAGGCCTAAGCATCCAAGGACCTACAAACCCACTAGTGTGGCATGCTGCCCACTAATATTAGTGGCCATCCGTCCACCAGTGCAAAAAAAAATAGATCTTTTCTGCCTGTTGTCCCTACAGATGCATACACCATTCCAGCAGTATTTGCAAGGATATTTTCAAGGATCTCTCATATATTTCTATATATAGATGACCCTCTCTTATGTTGCCAAGGTTAGAAAAATTTTGGACTTTCAGAAAATTTTGGAGAGCAAAATTTTGGAAAAATTTCTCTCTCCCTATAATTCTCTCTCTCTCTCTTGTAACTCACATAACCTTTGCCTAAACACTCTAAACCAAACCTAGAGAGTTCCTTGCTAAGGTGATTTGAGCTTACATTTGAGCTCTTAAAGCACTTGAGAGTGTGAAATTGGTGGTCTGTAACTCAAGGGATCATTCATTTTTAAGAGGTATACATTCTAGTGCTTTTGTACCATCTCTACACTACTTGTTTTCTATCTTTTCTTACTATCTTGAGTTATTTATTACCTGTATTTTTGGGGTGAAACTTGTGGTTTAAGGCCATTAAAGGTAGAGGAGTTGACAACCCTTCTTTGAACCTTGCTTCTAAGGCCCTTGCCCTTGTGTTTCCCACCTTCTCATCAACATTTTTTGAGCCTTTTACCACTGACTTTAGAGATTTTTCAGAGGTAAAAATCATGTTTTGAAGTACCAAAAGTGGAGGGGTTAGCCTCCCCTCCTTGTGCTTGTGTGCTAGTTTTAATTCCTCAATATTTTAGCTAGTTGTTGTAGTAGTTTTTGTCTTAATTCCAACACTTTTCTGAACTATTTTAGGACTGTTTTTATGAGTAAGCTTCATTCATGCTTTGTATAGTATTCTTGTAGTGTAATGGTCCTCATAGGCTTGGTGGTTAAGGCCTTAGCCACTAACCTATTTGAGTCGATAGTATTTATTTCTTGCTTTCCATACTTGTTTTCATCTCTAAGCATCTCTGCAACCTCCCCCATTTCTTGGTTTTACCTTTTCTTTGAGGGTGGTTTCAAATCAATTGTTTGTTTAAGCTTGAGATTGAGGTTATTGTGCTTAATGGTTTAATCCCTTTGGGGGTTCATTACCAATGGCATGACATCTCTCTCATGCCTAAAACAACACTTGGTTTGGTACTTCTCTTCATTAGTGGACTTAAAGCTCATTATTGGACTCAATTGGCTAAGGAATGTAAGGTATTTAAAATGAAGTAATAAAACTTGGACTAAAATGGAACAAGATAATAAGGTAATTTGGTGTTCAATCAGACGTTAATTGAACACATAGAGACTTGAGTCATTTCATATTTGTTAGTGATGAAATGGTTCAAGATTCCAAGGTCAACCACTTCTCTTGATCAATCCATGATAAGGAGGAGGTTTTGTGGGTCTTTCCTTTGCATTTATTGAAATTGTGTCCCTTGATTTATAAGTCATCATGCAATGAAATTGTGTAGATTGATGGCTTGCGAATCAAGCTTACCCCTCATTTGACCTGTTTGCTGAGAAGGAAAGGTAGGGTGGACAAACATCCCCTGAGAATACTCTAGTTTGTGTTCTGTTTGTTCTCTGTTGCTGTAGAAAAGAACCAACAATAGTGGCCAGCAGACCACTTTTACTGGACGGCAACCCACTTTTAGTGGCTGGCCAGCCACTACTTCTGGGTTGCTGGCCACTTTTTCCAAGCAGGCAATGTCCTTTTTTTAGCAAAGCAGAGTAGAGGCTGAGATGGAAAAATAGTGCAATTTTCTAACTGTACAACAGAGGCATTCCAATAGCAAAACGAAGAGTATTATCGGGTGGAAATCCACATCCATGCATGAACCATCCCTTGATTCTCCAGATCCATGAAATGATGTTGTAATATTAATAAGTTGTGATTGGAGTAGTGGATTTGTAACTAATTAGTTAGAATAGTTAGTTAGTTTTGTGTTGTACTTATTTAATTAGTTAGAATAGTTAGTTAGTTTTGTGTTGTACTTATTTAATTAGTTAGAATAGTTAGTTAAATTTGTTGTTGTAATAATTAGTTAATTAGCTAGTGTAGTTAATTTATTTCATTTGATTTGTAATAGTTAATTAATTCGTAGCAATTAGGTAGTCCATTCATTCGGACCCTCCTGTGCGAGGGTAAACTTGTAATAATGTGTATATCTTCCTACCCTACGTCTTTCTCCCTTTTATTTACTTGCTTATGATGGGTAGTTTAGAACATCATGTTTCATTTAGCATACCCCATGTTTGCATCCACTTGTCTTGCATGCAACGAAGCTCGATTCATCATTCTAAACAAGCATTGTCATTTATTACTTCGTTGAATACGTGTCTAAACCACATGCTTTCAAATTGATTCACATGTCATAATTAGTAGCCGAGCCTATTAATTGCGTCATTGCATGTGTTGCATTAGTCATGTTGCATTAGTTAGAGGCACGCATGTTTTCTAACTCTTTTGTTTCTTTTTGCTTGCCATGGAGTACTAGGTGAGCTTTTATTTGCTTTAGTATATCGCATGCTTGTGATTGTTGCCATGTCTAACATGATTACCATAAGGCTAAGTGCTTAAATTGATATAGCTGTTGAAATGCCTGTAGATGAAGGCTAGTTGCTTGAATTGGAATAATTTGAGTAATGTATATATGAGGTCACTTTTTCAAGTGGTACATATTCAAACACTTTTCAAAATAAACATGAATCAAAGTGTTCAATTTTTTGCAAATTAGTTTATACTTGTGTGCGCATCACATAGTAATGTTAGCCTAATAACTTGAACAAGAGCATATAATGTAAATAAGATTCACATCATAATTAGTAGATGCCGATCTTTGATTGGGCGAGTGGGGTGCTCAATTCATGACCTTCCTTTCTCATACCTAAGTTCCCAAGCCTAGACATCTTGGTAATGATAGACACATGGCCTTTGACACGAGTTATGGTTTTCCTAAATTTTCTAAAAATATTTAGGTGGCGACTCTGTATCTGGCAAAGCAGTCCATTTTTGGCATTTTGATTCAAAATCAATTTTCCAAAAGATTTGTCAGATTTGGACTCTTTTGTGTTTATCTATTTCACATTGCACTTGCGAGATCAGATTCAGAACCACGGGAGTTCAAACTGTAAGGCTAGTCGTATCCGAAAGGAGCACGGAAAGTTGAGCTACACTAAGTGCCTAAGTGATATATCTGTTTTGAATACTAGTGGATTAAGGCTAATTGCTTAAGTTGGGATGATTTGCTTAAGTGTACATTTGAGATCACTTTTTCTAGTGGTACATATTAAAACACCTTTCAAAACAAACATGAATCATTGTGTTCCAACTTTTGCAAATTTGTCTATACTTGTGCGCATCACACAATAAAGTTAGCCTAATAAATCGGAACAAGAGCATATAATGTAAATAAGAATCACATCATATTAGTAGAAGCCGATCTTTGATCAGGCGAGTGGGGTGCTCAATTTATGACCTTCCCCTTTCATACCTAAGTTCTCAAGCCGAGACACTTTGGTGATGATAGATAAATGGCCTTTGGCACGAGTCTCAGGTTTCCTAATTTTTCTAAAAATATTTAGGTAACGACTCTATAATCTGGCAACGTAATCCATTTTTGGCATTTTGTTTCAAAGTTGATTTTCCAAAAGAATTGCCGGATTTGGACTCATTTGTGTTTATCTATTTCAGAACCACGAGAGTCCGAACTGTAGGGCTATCGTATCCGAAAGGAGCACGAAAAATAAGCTACAGTGCTCCTCAGAAAGGTTTAGCCTCCTTGGATATGATAGCTCTACAGTTCGGACTCCCGTGGTTTTGAATCTGGTTTCACAAGTGCAATGTGAAACAGAAAAACACAAATGAGAGTCCAAGTCCGGTAAATCTTACAAAATCCATTTATCATCAGAGATGTCAAAGATGGATTGCATTGCCAAATTTCAGAGTCGCCACCTAAATATTTTTGGAAAATTTAGGAAACCCATGACTCGCGCCAGCTTGTCTGTCATAACCAAAGTATCTCGGCTCGAGAACTTAGGTATGAGAGGTGAAGGTCATGGATTGAGCACTCCACTCACCCGATCAAAGACCGGCCTCTAGTAATCATGATGTGATTTTTATGGATAGTATATGCTCATGTTCTAATTATTATGCTAACTTACTAGGTGAGGCACACAAGTATAGACTACGTCACCTATTTTGGAATGTTTTGATTTCATGTTTGTTTGAATAGAGGTTTAAATATGTGCTACTTGAAAAAGTGAGCTCACGCGTACACTAATCAAAGTCATTCCAACTTAAACAAAATAGCCTTCATTCACAGGCATCCAAAGAGGTATATCGAATAAGCACTTAGCCTCATGGTAATATGCTTGATATGGCAACACAAGCACACGTGCAGCATGCTAAAGCAAGAAATGCTCACCTAGTACTCTACCGAGGCCAGCCAAAAAGAAGAAAATAATTAAAAAAATGCATGCTCTAATATGCAAGTGACTAATGCAACACATACAAAATGCAACTACTAGGTTCGGTTTATTTTAACATGTCATATGGATCAATTCAAAACATGCGACAATGCATGTATTCAAGTAAGTAGGAAATGACAATAATGTTAGAATGATGAACCAAACCTAATGCATGGAAAAAAAATGTATATTAAGCATGGCAATAATATGAAACAAAAATATGATGCTACCATTATAAGCATATAAATAAAAGGGAGAAAGAAATGGGGGCTAGAAGACATACACATATTACAAGTTTACTCTTGCACAAGAGGGTTTGAATGAATGTCCTAATTAAAAAAATTATTACAAACTCAAATGAATAAACTAGACTAATTAATTATCTATTACTAGTCCAAATAAAAGTAAAGCAAGTAATTAATTACAACATACTAATATTAAAGCACTAATTTAATGGACTTAAATGGGAGGCGAGGAGCCAAATGTGCACAACCAAGAACATCCTCCCGGAAACCTCTATGTTTGCTGCCAGAATTTGCTCTGTTTGTAGTTAGAAAATTATTCTATTTTGGCCTCAGGTTTTGCTCAATTTTTCTGTGAAAATGCCATAGCCTGTACAAAATTGGTGGCCGGCTGGCCTTGAAAAGTGGTGGGCTGCATAGAATGAAGGCTGGCCGACCACTATTTCTGGGAAATACCTTGCTGTAGTAGAGCTGAAATAGAGCAAAAATAGAGTGTTTCCAGAAGATATTTATCATCTCTGCCCTTTCCTATCATGAAAGTGATCAAGGGAGGAGCAAATTCGATTCTCAAATCATCAATCATTGTAAATTTGTTGCATGATGACTTTAGAAAAGATGGGACAAGAGCTCAATAAATGAAACAAAAGACAAACAAAACCTCTTCCCTATCATAGAGTTACTTCAAGGGAAGGGGTAGACATGCCTCATGAATCACCAAACATCACAACAATTGTATGTGATGATTCAACACGCAATGGGTTCAATATAACATTCGACTGAACCTAACCAAATTTTTTTACCTTTTTTTTATTAGCCTTTTTTATATTACCTTTCCATTTCTTATATTTTCTTCATGTTTGTCCAGGTGATGATTATGTCCACTAAATCCAAAGCAATAAAGAATAGTAAGCACGACTTAACCCGAGAAATGAGCTTTTCAAGCCCTTTTCTATAGGGAAATTACAAAGGAAGAATCAAACTCTTTTACAAGCGATAATGAATTCTAAGTCAAACCCAAAATGAGCGATAATGACTAGTCAAACTCAAAGAGAGCGATAATGATAATCAAACCCAAAATGAGCTATAATGACTCCAAATCCAAACATGATAATTGTGATAACTCTGCCCTGTACTATGTTAATTAATCATGCTTATGTTTGTAATTACGTGCTTAATTTGAATTTGGATGTTAATTGCATGATTATATGTGGTTTTGGCTTTGTATCTGTTCACCGTAGGAAAATCTGTTTGATTTTCTGCTTTGGAATTTAAATTGAAAGCCTTATCGGCCGCAGCAACCGAAATTGCTTACGCCATTGTGGTTAGCATAATTTTTAGAGCCTACGGTGAAATTTAATTGAACATTGATTCGGATAAGATTAAATAGATTAAATTGATGATATAGTGCTCAATTAAATTAGTATTAATGAAATGTGATTAAGGGAGCCTATATAAAGGGGCAATATACACTCTTATTTTGGGAGCTTGAACTCAAAATCTGAAAATTAACTCTCTAGAGAGAGAGAGAGGGTCGAATCTAGAGAGAGAGAGGGGGCAACATTGAAGAACTTCAAGAGAGCTCAAGAAACTAAGGGGATTAGCTCAAGATTTAGCTATAATTGGAAGAATTGAAGCTCCTAGGTGAGTGGATTCATAAGTTTGAGTTTGTAATTTTGTGAATTCAAGTAATTATGTGACCAAGAACAAGAATTGAGTTGTAATTGATGAATTTGAAGTCAATAGATGCATGCATGCAAGAAATTGCTATGAATTTCCATGTTTGAGTATAAAGTGTGTAATCCATGTTGAATTTTGATTGAAGTCCATGTTTTTTATCATCTCTTCACCAATTAAGTTGAGGATCAAGGGTATATCCCACATGCAAGTGCAAATCATGGAGGTATGAGTCTTGAATGTATGAATTTGTTATGTTGGTGATGAGTTTGGAATAATTTGAGGCATGCATGTAATTGATTCATGGGAATTGAACTTCATAATGTTGTAATTTGGTGTTTGTATCATGTTAGTAAATGTATATGAGAGTTATGAGTCATAATATGCAAGAAACATAAGTTTGAATGCAAGTTTGAAACTCAAACAGCTTGCTGGAAAACCCAGAATTTGGCATGTCTGCTCGAGCGGGGAAAGCGCCGCTCGAGCGTGAAATGCGAGCTCCCAGAACTTTTGCAGACATTGATGTCCGCTCGAGCAGGGAGCCATGTAACGTGACTTTCAGCTCGAGCACCCAAATTCATGCTCGAGTGTAAAAATAAGGCAACCAGTATTTTTGCAGACTAAAAGGGGTCCGCTCTAGCAGCCAAAGCCACGCTCGAGCAGGGAGCCCTGTTTCTGAAATTTTGAAAAGTAGCTATATGTTTCATTTTCCGTTCTCTTTCATTTCTAAGCACTCTTAGGCATACATTGGGCATTGTGAATGAGTTAAAAGGATAAGAAAGAAGCCTAAGAGGAATGTATGAATTAAGAACGGATTGAATCTTTTGTGACCCATATGTGTAATGTAATGTGTAGGGTCGAGCTCAAGGGCAAATCCACTGGCAGAACACTGTGAGTAATATCTTAGTAAAAATATTTTCAAGTATGTTACTTTCCAAATGCTACTTCTGTATAAGCTTCATGGATTTGTTGATTTGAAATATGAATGAGTAATCTATATGCCTAATTTTGTATAAGGCCATTTGATACGTTTGACATATCTGAATTGGGCCTAAGGCCGTTTGCCATTTGTCGTTGATATGTTTGATATATCTGAATTGGGCCTGAGGCTGTTTGACATGAATGATTGGGCCAAAGGCCGTTGGACATGAATAATTGGGCCAAAGGCCGTTGGATATGAATGATTGGGCCAAAGGCCGTCGGATATGAATGATTGGGCCATCGAATATGAATGATTGGGCCGTCAGATATGAATAATTGGGCCAAAGGCCGTCGGATATGAATGATTGGGCCAAAGGCCGTTTGAATATGATGATGATGGGCCAAAGGCCGTTTGAACATGAGCATAATAGGCCAAAGGTCGTTTGAATGAAAAGGGATCAGGATCATGAATATGAAATACGCATAGATATGAATATAAAAAGAATGGGCCCGAGGCCATTTGATATGCCCGAAATATTTGAATTGGGCCCGAGGCCGTTTGATATGTTTGAATTGGACCAAAGGTCATTTTGAATAAAGAGTTGGTTGGACCAAAGGTCGTTTTGTATAGATGGACCCAAGGTCGTTTGTTTTATATAAGAATTGGACCCGAGGTCGTTTGCATATGGATATGATGTGTTGGACCCGAGGTCATTTTGCCTTGTTGAGATTTGTAAATCTGGTGTGAATGAGAATAGTGGTTCAAATGCGTACATTATAAGTATGACTCATTTATGAGCGAATCTCATTCATTAACCTCTTTATTTGATATTATTCACTGGGCGTTAGCTCACTCTTATTTATATGTATGTAGGTGAGCAAAGGGATGTTGAACCCCAGCCTTAGTAGAATTTAAGAAAGGAACCCGAGTTTTGTGAAGTCAGCGCAGGTGCCTCGCACAAGAGGCTTTGTTTATGATCTTTTGTATTTATTTTGCTACTTCTGTTGGTCATGATAGACCATTTATGTGTATAAGCTTTTGGTCTTGTTGACTATGTGTTCAAATGATCCTGGGTATACAAGATGCTAACTATTGATATGTGGTGTGAGTTGTTATTAAGTTATGTGAAATGTTTTGATATGCCATGTAAGCATAGCTCATTGGACAAAATTTTTAGATTTGCTTCCGCATCTGGCCCCATATTATTAATTATTAATTGATATCAGGTTTGAGGCCGTAGGTAATCTCATGATTACTGGCCGGTTATGACCTTAATCTATAGGGGCGAGTTCGAGTCATGACAATAATAAGCTATAATGACACTTTCCTTTGTGATTTCCAAGGGTCTAACTAGAAAGCTAGTCCCTTAGAAGTAATGCACCAGCGGTAAAGAGAAGTATCAAACTAGAGATCACGCTTAGCATAAGAGAGATGTAATGCCCTAGAAATGAACCTTCGAAGAGATTAAACCATTTAGCATGAAAGACCTTTTTCTTGTGCCTTGAGCGGTGATCTTTTGTTTGATTCAACTCTTTAATCAAAAGAAACAAAGAATGAAGGGAGGTTGCACAGATAGAAGGATGACTAGAATGGTGTGAATATGTATATGAAAACCATAAAAATGAAAGAAAAGACTATCAACTCAAATGGATTAGAAGCTATGGCCTATACACCAAATCCATGAGGACTTACAATAACACAGGGATAATATTCAAAGCAAAAATTAAATAAACACTTAAAACAGCCCCTTGAACTCCAAAAACAATGGCCAAAACCAAAAGAAACAAAGTAAAAAGAAGGCAAAGCAACAAACTGTGGAACAAGGCCTAAGGAAGGGTGGCTAACCCCTCCTCTTTTTGTGACTTTAAATCACATTTTTTTGGCTTAAAATGGCTCTGAAATTAGTAAGTAAACACCAAGAAAAGATGGAGAAAAGATGGTTAAAGTGTTGAAAGTTTACCCCTTTAAAGAGATGAGGAGCTTCCTAGTTAACAAGCCACAAGTTGAGCACTCTTAAGAGCTGAAATCATGTTCAAGAATCTCAGCAAAAAGGCCTCAAGTTTATGCTTAGGAGGTGTATGTATGGTGTATGTATATTTCAGAGAGGAAGAAGAGTGTTTGACAAGTTATGGCTCTTGACAAAATTTTCTAACCCCAAACCATAAGGGGAGGTCATGTATTTATAGAAAAATGCTTTTTCATGTCAAAAATATCTGTAATGAGATAGTTGGTGCAACGCATCGGCATAGGGATAGCTAGTTGTCTCAAAATATCTGTTGTCGCTGAACATGGCCAGTCGACCATGAAAGGGGACGGCCGGCCAATCAAAAATGGCTTGCCGGCCACTTGCTGGCCAACTCTTCTCTGAGTGGTTAGGCTAGAAAAAAAAAATTAGGTTTTGGTCCAAAGGGGGTGCGAGGTTTAGGTTCTGATACTTAAAACCGAGGCCTTTTGCTGAAGAAATCGAACGATTGCACATCATAACATTTCATCATTGAGCGTTCAACGTGAGGTGCCCAAGTCTTAAGGGCAGTCAAAATAGGGTTTCTACAATTGTCCCTCTTTGACAGAGCTCGAAGTCATGAAATGACGTAAGTGAATGTCAGGGCCCGAAGACGACCCATTTGACAAGACTGTAAGACTTGGGCAAGCAATCAAAATGTAAATGCAATTGGTCGAACTTGAAAGGTGCCTACGTATCCCTTTGCAAGGAATCAAACCAGCGTAGTTCAAAGGCAAGATGCAAATCATATGCATAAGAATACATTTTGGAAACTGGACTTACACACTTCGCGAAGCCAATTATTTTAAGAATCCATGATCATGCAAGACAATGCAATGAGTAATAACGAGATGTCAGTATATGAATGAAAGAAACCTTAGCTTAAATCAAAAAAAATTCAACCGTGTTTCACACAAAAAGGAGTAAGCAAATAGTAAATCCAAATACATTTCACGTGAAAGGAGGAAAGACAGTGTAACCAACAAGCGTATCTCGCTGTATTTCATATGAAGAGAGGGAAGGTTTTAACTGAGGAAAACAACATCCTAACGCATTTCATGCGAGAAGATGGAAGGCTGGTGTAACCAACAGGCGTATCTCACCGTATTTCATACAGAGAGAGGGAATGTTTTAACCAGGTGAAAACAATGTCCTAACGCATTTCATGCAAAAGGAGGGAAGGATGGTGTAACCAACAGGCGTATCTCACCATATTTCATACGGAAAGAGGGAAGGTTTTAACCAAGGAAAGTAACATCCTAACGTATTTCAAAGAAGGGAAGGATGGTGTAACCAACAGGCATATCTCACCGTATTTCATACAGAGAGAGGGAAGGTTTTAACCAACTGAAAGATGTGAGGCCAAACTACGTTTCATGCAGAAAGGGGAGGTAAGATAAAAGGTACAAGCCAAACTACGCTTCGCACAAAAAGGGGAAGGGGTACAAGCCAAATCACACTCGTGTGAAAAGGGTGGATACAAAAAGCATGATGCACATGGATGCAACATAATTACTGTAATTAATGCAGAATATGATGCCATGTATGCTCCACACAATAGAACATATAACATAATTAGAGATAAACAAAAAGCGGTGGTTTTGAAAACACCTCACAAAGATCTCCGACTTACAGTTCGAAGGTCCTCAAATGCTCAAAAAAGGATATAACTTGCTCAAGCTTGAGATCAGGGCAATTTTACACTTCGAGAAAATGATAGGAGCCAGGACAGTGCATTCGAAATGCAATTTCGAAAGCCAAAACAAATCGAAATTCTTCAATTTTCCTTGTTTAGGATGAACACAAGACCCTTCATACACAAAATAAGCAAGATCTTAGCAAAAACACATCAGAACCACTTAACAGGTCCGGCCAACCAACAGATGGGTTGGAAGGCCAAAAGGTTGGACGGTCGACCATCCGATTTGTTTCAGGGGTAGAAATGGGTTTTCACACTTGTGGCTTTTTAAAACATCACACAAGCCTCATTTTCACACACCTTACATTCCGAAAACCTCCCCCTGTCTCTCTAGGTTCCTCTCTCTCTCTCTAGATTTCACTTTATTTGCGTTACCCAATGATCTACGCAAACTATATTCGTAAAACTTATTTGGCCCTCTACGCTTTGAATCGATTGGATTTTGTTTTGGCCGAGTTTTTGGCCTTCTCATTGTTTTTGGCTCATTTTCACGGGTTTTTCTTGGCCTTTGGTACTTTCTCCCAAGTTTTGACGTTTTCCTCTCTTTTTCTCTCTCCTAGGGTTTGATTTTGGGATTTTTCATCTATTTTCCTCATTTTCCTTATTTCTCTCTATACCCACTACTTTCTCCATAGCAGACGATATTCCACATGATAGTGCCCCTCCCGAGGTGCCAGTGCTTCCGCCTGCTGCGGGTGTTGAGGAGCCGATGATTGAGGAGGCTGACGGAGTGGTAGAGAACATTGCTACCAATATTGCTACGGAGGAGATCTACCCTCTAGAGCCTGAGCCCGAGCTACCACTATTGAGGGTGAGGCCTTTTAACCCTGCCACCTACCATTCACGCATGCATGCGATGGCTCTCGGAGGTATGCTGTGATTCGAGGAGTTCACTCGAGGCGTGCCTAAGGACTTTCTCTTGCGAGAGCACACTTCGCATCTTTCTCATGATGCTTCTAAGTTAAGAATCTTTGCTCCTTTTTATGCACTTTGCTTGCTTTAATATTTCATTTACAGTTTTTCATCTACCATGTACTAAACAAATTCTTCTTTTAACACAGGGTGACGCTCTTGCCTGGAAGGGCTATGGGGCAGTGACTGCGAGGAACTGGTACCAGGAGCTCCCCACTCGAGTTAGAGAGTTGGTGGATGATTCTGGCTTTGGCCTATTCTACTCGAGGCTACCACAACTACAGGCTAGTCGAGCCTTACTAGGTGCTTTAGTGGAAAGGTGGTGGGACACCACTAACTCCTTCCACTTCTCCTCCACCGGAGATGACGATGACCCCCTATGACTTCTCTATGATCATAAGGCTACGAATAGGGGGTGATCCGATCCCCTTTGACATTGACATGGGCTAGTGGGAGGCAGCTTGGATATATTTTCTCGGAGTACGTCCTTCCTTGGACAGGCCGGCTATGGTGAGGTACAACTAGTTCTACGACCATTTCCATGGGAGTTAGCTAGAGACTCAGGAGCAGATCGAGCAGTATACCCAAGGCTTCTTGATCTACCTTCTCGGTACCACCTTGTTTGCGAACAGGTGGAATACTGCAGGCTTGTATCTATTGAGTGACATAATGGTCCTGTCACACATGTACTTTTATGACTAGGGTTGTGCTGGCCTCGCCACCCTATATGGCTACATGAGCTCCGGTTCTCGCAAGAAAGGGAACAAGGTCGAAGGCTCTTGGAGAGCCTGAGAGGTACACACTGCACTTTCTACTTCCATTTTTGTTTGTACATTATGCTTTTTGCTTTGCACTTTCTGTCTTTATTTATGTTTTTGCCTGTATTCTGTCTCTGCCTATTGACTTACAAATTGTTCTCTTCTTGTAGCTCTGGGTATATGCCTACTTCCTCGTCCTTGCCCCGGTTCCATGAGATGAGGTGGAGGCAGCGGTCCCCTACTCTAGGCGATACGATGGCAGGTGCCATCTCTAGCGCCACGGTGTTACCATATTCGCCTACGGCTATCGTTTCTTCGACACAGTGACGGCACGCGAGGTAGTCTAAAACTCATACCCATTCCATTCCATTGCTATTGCTTTGATTCCATTCAATACTCTAGCAACTAACAAACTGAAAACTATGAATTCTCTGGGTGACATGGCAGCCATAGGTGGTGATGCCGGCTAGGATGAGAGACAAGTACGCTGGGTCCTCGGACATCTCCAGGTTACGAATCTTGTTGGAGGGCCCTTTCTATTGGACCTGCTACTTAGAGAAGAGGTTTGTGCGCCAGACCGTGGGTCTACCAGACCTCGTCGTTCCTGCTTCTCCTCTACATCGATGAGGATTGCTGATAGTCTACTAGTCGAGGCTATCGTACAATTCATGGTGGGATAGGACACTAATTACTTTCACAGGGTTGGGGATTATACCAAGTTTATCCGGTCCCATCTCATGTCGCCTCTGACCAAAGTCCACGCAGGAGGTGCTGCAGATGCTCCTGTTGCTAGAGGTGCCACTCGCGTGGCTGAGCCTGATATTGGAGAGGATGCCCTTGCTATACATGTTGCAAGTCTGCCTGTGATCCTGACCACAATCACCTACTGGCGGCCGAGTGGAACAGCCCACCAGATTCCGGTTGACTACCCGGAGGAGCACGAGTACGTCAGGGACCCCAACGTGTAGCAGGTATGTACTATGTCTTGCAGTTTGTGTTTCACATTCTCTTTTCTGTATACTGATGTTCAAACTCGCTTGTAGGTGCCGGTGGAGTACGTGGACGGCCTCCTTTAGTTTGTCGAGTCCCTGGTCCAAATGGTATGGATGATGGAGACATTATTTGCTCTCCATGATCATCAGGATCCTTTTCCTTATTCATCTGACTGCTCTAATTCTTTTCTTCGCCATACTCATACTGATTTTTGCACCAAACTATTCTGATACTCTGTTTCTTGCTTTTAGCCTACGCTTATACCTGTAGCACCAGTGGAACTAGCGACATCTCCTCCAGTTATGGAGAGAAGAAGTAGACAGGATCCTATATGCTACAGGGGCGAGGGCAGAGTTCGGGGCAGATGTAGAGGTGCCCGGAGTCAGAGTGGAGAGTCTCAGACACAGAAGACTTCCTCATCTTCAGAGCCAACTTTGAATGGAGATGATGTCGAGACCAATGGAGCTAAGGAGATGATGAGTGGGCACTACAGGTCTAGGAGCAGGGAGGATGAGGCTGGTTCTAGGTCAGAGAGCGAAGAGGATGAGGCTGGTTCTAGGTCAGAGAGCAAAGAGGATGATGCCATCATTGAGTCCCACTCCTCTAATGACAGCGGTGCTGATGGTGACAACGATCCTGACTCCCCTCATCGGAAGAGGATGAAGAGGGCCTCTCGACATACTTGATGTGACCGGCACTGATTTTTGCACTCATTTTACTCTTTCATTTTGTTTTGGTGGTTAAAAACTTTGCATAACTTCAAATAGGTCTTTACTTTTTTGACAACGTGTATTTTCGTTTTTGTAAAAACCATGATCGGGATCGAACCTTGCAGTTTTATAAAAGAATGAGTTTTTGCTTTGCACAACATCTCAAGAATGGCACCAAACTTGCATAAAAAATGATTGTATGGAAAATGAGAATGATCATATTTGAAGAAGTTCGTAACCGGATATTAAGCCTACAACTAACCAAAATACAAAATACAACTCAATAAAGAAAAAACAAAGTAAAAAACATAACACTACTGCCCAACTGCCTGGCCAGCATACTTGGTTGGCTGGCTACTAGAATAGACGGCTGGCTGGTAAACTGGTCAGCCGGCCAAGACTTGCGGCTGGACAGCTGGCAATAGCTCTCTACCATTCACACAACGTTATCATCTATAATGATCTTCTCTTGCTGCTTTTTTGACAGAACTTCATCTTTTCTGTAATTTTCTCTAAAAATGGAGATTTTTTCTAATCGAGAGGCTAATGGATTGGACGCCCACTTTGGATGGCACGGAAAAGGAAAATTTCTGCGGTTTTGGCATAAATGCTCATTTTTCATTGAGTTGCACTCCGCTTTGTTTCCATTCCTTCATGCCGCTACCTGGTGTTGGGACCCACTCACTCATATGTTTTGCTTTGGAACACAAGAGATATGTCCAACTTTCAAAGAGTTTCAAGCATTGATGAAGTCTGGCCGAGAAGATGAGATTATGCGTCAACCCCATTTTGGCCATGCCTGGGCTCTTGAACGAATGTGTGGGCTTACTTTACACGAGGCTCAGTCCTTGGCTCATGATGGGGAGTTGGACATACCTAGCTTGATTCATCGATTTTTCGACATTGGAAACAAAGGTGATCTTCTCTGGCAAGGTTATCGTTAACACGCACTCTATTTATGTTTACTTGCACATTTCCTACTTGCCCCTAGTTGAAGCAAAGCTAGTATTAGGTTGATCAAAATTGCCCAATGCCTGAAGGAGGGTTAGAGTTGCATAGGTTTGGCATTGGCCGAAACTTTGGTGGGTTTGGATGCTTTCCATCGGTGGGAGACTTCTCAGTTTGCGGGGAGTCCACTGCTTTTTCAGGTATTGTTTCCCACCCTCTCTTATTTATGATTTCTTACATCTCTTTGGCACTCACTCTCTATTTTCTCTTAAAGCCCTTTCCTTACTTTTCTCTCAACATACATCTCTCTATTCTTTAATCTCTCTTATTTTTCATCCCTTCCCAAGTGTGGTTGATAGATAAGCTGAAGGTCGTGGACCCCTACCTCGAGTATTCGACTAGATCCTACTTCTTTTGCCTGTGGTTAGTGGACTTTCCCACAGAGGGACTGTGGTGCGACTAGATATGCAGCAGATCAACGGCTGACATTACTTGGCATTGCCCTTGCCTTAATTTGATTGAGATGAGCTACAGTATGTCTCGCCAACTGGGTATATAGTTGATCATCCTTACACATTATGTCTTCTATTTCCCATTCTGGTTTAGACGCTAGTTTAGGCGTCATCAAACCCGTCTAGATGAGGGGGTGGAATACCCTGCACCATTTCCAGTTCATGCTTCGCACTTGGCTGGATACCTCACAACTTGGAGGACGAGAGTGCTTTTGGCCCCTGCTACAAGCTTTAACTACACCCTTTCTGGCGAGTACTTGGCTTGGCTCGAGGATGAGACACAGGTTGCAGGCAAGAGACAAAGAACCTGACTTATCTGTGCCCCTAGTTTATTGCTTTGAATTTTCTTTTCAAGTGTTTATGATGTAAAAGCAACTTTGATTTAACCTGAGAGTCGGAGAGTGTACTTGTGTTGAAATCATGTAATTAAAGTTGTGAGTACTGAAAATTTTCTTTTTTGGTCCAAAGAATGGTTTGTTTTGCAAAAATTGAAATTTTGAGAAAATTAACTTCATTAAAACTTTTCAATTTTCACAAACGGTCACTACCTGGCACACATGGAATCTATCCTCAAGACGTACATCCCTTAAATCAAGAAGATCATAACTACCCACAATTGCATTAACCATCACTGCTCTATCTTGTAACTGGTCGTTCTACCAAATGGAGGTAACACAACCAAGCTAATAGATGATGGAAAAAAGATGGACTAATCAAACAAATGGACAGGACAGTTGAGCCAAAAATGGTTATGGCCGAACTTCAAGATGAAATTGCCTACGTATTCAAAAGATGGGAATTAGGCCTTACGTAGTTCGGTTAGGGTTCCCTCGAGTATTTACTCTCTCCTTTTGCACTCTAACTTTTGCCAAAGCCGCCCTTTCGGGTTTTCAACCTTGTGAGCTTTATTTTTCTTTATTTCGAATTTTTCATGCTCTAACTTTTGCCTAGGTTGCCCTTTCGAATTTTCTTTAACTTGTCCATGTTGATTGGTTGTGACAACTCCAAGATATCCAAATCCATAAGGATGATTGCTTCTCTTGACCAAATAGATTTGATGATGTAAAGACGAGTCCAATTGAGTCAAAACTTGCCCCTAGGGTCATGGATGGGAGTTCGGTTGTCTTTGAGCACCATATCTCCTTCATTGAGGTTTCTGGATTTGACTTTCTTGTTAAAGGCCCTAGCAATTTTGCACTGATATCCCTAGATGTGATACAATACCTTCAACCTTCTTTTATCAAACAACATCAATTCTTTGAATCCGTTCTGCTGCCAATCCGCCTCTGTTATTTGACACTCGGCCATGATCCTCAGTGACGGTACTTCAATTTTGATTGGCAAAACAGCTTTCATCCCATATACCAAAGAATAGGGGGTTGCCCCTGTGGACGTTCGAATTGACGTTCTATAACCCCAGAGTGCAAAAGGTAGTTTATCTGGCCAGTCCTTATAGGTCTCTACCATCTTTCGCAGGATGTTCTTGATATTCTTATTTGCAACTTCAATGGCTCCATTGGTCTATGGCCTATATATTGATGACTTGTGAAAAGTCACATTGTATTTCTCAAGCAAATCTACCACCTCATTCTTGAAGTGTGAGCCATTGTCTAATATGATCTCATTTGGCACTTCATACCTGCAGATGATGTTATTCCTGATGAACTTGGCTCCATGTAACACTTTGAACACTGAGTACGACTACGCTTCCACAGACTTGGTAAAATAGTCGATCGCCACCAAAATGAACTCATGTCTATTTGAACCCTTTGGCGAGACTGCTCCGATGAAGTCAATTCCCCAGACTAAGAAAGGCCATGGTGAAGTCATGTTGTAAAGCTTTGACGGTGGGATATTCATGCGATTAGTATGGATTTGACACTTGTGGCATCGCCGAACAAAGTTGATACAATCCTCCTCCATGGTTGACCAATAATAGCCTTGCATGAGGATCTTCCTAGCTAGCATCACACTATTCATGTGTGCTCCACACTCCCATCTATGAATGGCCTCCATGAGACGTTTCGACTCTTCTTCTTCGACGCAGAGCTTGTGCATTCCCAGATGGCCTCTCTTGTACAACTTACTTCCGCATATGATAAACTGAACAGCCAGATGCTGTATTTTCCGTTTATCCTTGGCATTTGCCCCTGGTGGATATGCATCATTCTCTAGGACGTTCCAAATGTCATAATACCAGGGGTTCTTGTCTTGAACTTCGTCTATTGCGGCTATTGTCTCGTAAGTAGGCGCATACTGCTGTTCGATGATGATTGAAGGCATCTTAACCCCGAGCGACATGTCTACTATGGAGGATAGAGTTGCCAGCACATCAACAAATTGGTTGTTCTCTCTTAGCAGATGTGTGAATGCTAGTTTTTCAAACCTTGGAATCAAAATATCCAGGGTCTGATGATAAATTTTCATTTTCTCTTCCTTGACCTTCCAGTCCCTATTGGCTTGAGAAACAACCAGGTTTGAGTCTCCGATGATGTCCAACCTTATTGCCCCTAGTTTTAGGGCAGCTTCTAGTCCAATGATACACACCTCATACTCTGCTTCATTGTTAGATACTTTGAATCGGAGTTTGAAAGGTAGGGGTATATGGGAATCATCGGGTGCTATAAGCAACAAGCCTATCCCATAACCGTATTGATTAGCTGCTCCGCCAAAGTACATTGTCCACGTCTCTTCTTGTACCTGCATAATCTCCTCATCTGGGAACAAGTACTTTACTGCTTCATCTCCTTCCATTGGGTGGTTCGCCAGAAATTCTGCTACTGCCCTCCCTTTGACTGACTTGTGAGTGACGTACTTGAGGTCACACGCGGAGAAAAAAAGAAACCAACGAGCTAGCCTACCCGTAAGTGCTAGTTTCTCAAAGAGATATTTGATGGGATCGAATCTCGAAACTAGAATTATGGAATAAGCTAACAGGTAGTGTCTCAACTTCCTAGTTGCCCAAACCAAAGCTAAGCAAGCCTTCTCCAGAGGAGTGTAGTAGGTCTCGTAATCCAACATCCTCTTGCTCAGGTAGTAAATGGCCTTCTCCACCTTAGCTTCTGATTCTTGTGCTAGCATGTACCCCATGGTTGACTCTATCACTGACAGATACATGATCAGTGGCTTTCCCGGCTCTAGTGGTGACAATATGAGCAGATTCTGAAGATACTGCTTAATTTGTTCGAAAGCGAACTAGTATCGATCATCCCATCGGAACTTTTTCTCTTTTTTCAAGAGACCAAATAGTGGTTCACAAGTCAAGATTAATTTTGAAATAAACCGTCTTATGAATTGCACTTTGCCCAGAAAGCTATGCACCTCCTTTTCAGTCCTTGGTGGTATTTCTAAGATGGCCTTGATCTTGGATGGATTTACTTCAATTCCCCTCTGCGTAATCAGAAACCCCATCATTTTCCCTGTAGTCACCCCAAAAGTGCATTTTTGTGAGTACAACCTAAGTCTGTACTCCCTGATCCGTTCAAAGAATTTTTCCAATGTGGTGTAGCGACCTTCTCGCTCTTTGCATTTTACAATCATGTCATCCACATACATCTCGACTTCCTTATGGATCATGTCATGCAAGATTGTGGTTGCAACTCTCTGATATGTTGCCTGGGCATTCTTTAACCCGAATGGCATAACTCTGTAGCAATTGGTACCCCATGGCATAGTAAATACAGTCTTCTCTATGTCTTCAAGTGCCATTAGGATCTGGTTGTACCCCGAAAACCCATCCATGAATGATAACAAGGTATGGCCAGTGGTGAAGTCTACTAACTAATCAATGTGTGGCAATGGAAAGTCGTCCTTAGGGCTGGCCTTATTCAAATCCCAAAAGTAGACACAAACTTTGATTATGTTATCCTTCTTTGGAACCGGAACAATGTTGGCCAACCAAGTCAGATATTCAGATACCATCAAGAATCCCACATCGATCTGCTTAATGACTTCCTCTTTAATCTTCAGCGCCCAATCTGGATGAATTCTACAGATTTTCTGCTTGACTGGTTAGGCCTACAATCTTAGGATCGATTCTAGGCATGTCTTCATAGGACCAAGCAAAAACATCTTTGAAATATTTTAATAAAGTGATTAGAAGCTCGCGTTCCTCCAAAGATAACGTGGACCCAATCTGGGCTAAGCGTGGATCCTTCTCAATACTCACGTTAATTGCAATAATCTCATCTAAGCAGGGCTTAGCACGCCTCTCCTCCTCTTGGTCAATCAAGTTTTTCAAAGCTCGAAGAATTTCTTCCTCTTCGTTTTCATTAAAATTTTGAAAATCTTGGTCAATACAATAAATTAACGGCACAGAGAAGTAAATGGAAGCTGCAGCATTCTCATTTAGAAGTTCTGGCTCTTCGGTTACAACAGACTCAAAGAAAATACAAAAGAGGACCTAGACAGGACCTTGGCACCAGGGTTACCACCTCCAGGAGTACCAGACTCAAACTTCTCAAATTGACTTGAATCAAATTCCGACTCAACAGACCCGATGGAATCAGACTCAGGCTCGTCATCCAATTCAGAACTGGCAATAAAGCCCTTCTTCAACTGCCAAGTGAGGCATGGCGCCCTCGACGCATCCAGAATGCAACTAGTGGAGTCTATAATCGGTTCCTCTCCGATCATAGAAACAATAAAGGTATCTTCCAAGTTCTTCGTACTGGTCTTAGGATCAGTCAAGAGATCAGCTAATACAGCCCCTACTCCAGCCTCCCTGTTGTTTGAATTGTCATCTTTACTCTGGCTAGCTTCGATACTTGATTCAGCCCCCTCTTCATCACTATCTTGAAGTTGGTGGTCGAAAAATATTTCAAAACCCAGGAAATGCCTTTTCGTTGAGGAATCGACCCAAGGCTTAGGAAAGCCACATAAGGGGAAATCCTCTCCTTCTCTGACAAAGCATCCATTCAGCGTTCCCCAGATTGGCCTGTGAACCAGCTCATAGTGCTTCCTGACCTTATTGGCCTTGGTCATTTCTCTCATTTCTTCTCCCTTCCTTTTCCAATCCTCTTGGGTAGGTACATAGCTGTAGCTCAATCTTTTTGCACCCCCTTTCGGAAGTTCAAAATAAGCCCTACAGTTCAGACTCCTATAGTTCTAAATCTAATCTCACAAGTGCAATGTGAAATTGATAAACACCAAAGAGTCCAAATCCGGCAAATCTTTTGGAAAATTGATTTTGAATCCAAAAAAAATGCCAAAATTAGACTGTTTTGCCAAATACAAAGCCGCCACCTAAATATTTTGTTTTGGGAAAATTCAGGAAACCCATGACTCGTGCCAAAGGCCACGTGTCCGTCATCACCAAGATTGTCTCGGCTCGGAAACTTAGGTACGAGATGGGAAGATCATGAATACATTTGAGCACCCCCACTTGCCTGATCAAAGATCGGCCTCTACTAATCATAATATGAATCTTATGTACATTATATGCTCTTGTTTCGGTTTATTAGGCTAGCATTACTATGTGATGCGCACACACACAAGTATAGACTAACTTTGCAAGAATTGGAATACTTGAGTCATGTTTGTTTTGAAAATTGTTTCGAAATATGTACCACTTGAAAAAGTGATCGCGTATGAACATTGCTCAAATTGTTCCAATTCAAGCAACAAGCCTTCATTCACAGGCATTCAGGCAGTTATAGCAATTAAGCAATTAGTCTCATGGCAAGCATGCTAGACATGGCAACAATCACAATTTAATGCAATATGCTAAAGCGCGTAAAGGCTGATCTAGTACTCCAAGCCAAAAGAGAAATGAGTTAAAAAAAAGCATGATCCTAAGTTATGCAATAGGACTAATGCATGCATGCGATATACAATTACTAGGCTCGGCTACTAATATGGCATATGAGTCAATTAAATAGCATGCGGTCTAAGCACGTATTCAAAGAAGTATAAGAAATAAAAACGCAGGTTAGAATAATGAACCGAGCCTCGGTGCATGCAAGACAAGTGGATGCAAACATGAAGTATGCTAAACAAAATGTGATGTCCCTAAACTAACCATCATAAGCTAGTAAATAAAATGGAGAAAGACGTGAGGTTGGAAGACATACACATTATTACAACATTGCGCTCTCACGAAGGAGAGTCCAAATGAGCTAAGCTAATTAACTAATTAAAGCTAACCTAATTATTACAAAACAATGAAATTAGCTAAACTACTTAACTAATTATTACAACACTTGAATACTATTTAGCTAACTAAAATAATTACAAAACGTAACTAGTTAACTAACTAATTAATTACAAACATTTATCAAAATTAACTAGCTACAACTAATTAATTACAACAAATATTTAATCTAAATATTTAAAATTAAACAAGCTCGAAATGCGAGGAATGCTCATGCACGTGCTCGGTTTCACCCAAAAATTGACTGTTTTGCTTCCGGAGAGCCTCTATTGCACAGAGAACACATACACTGTTACCTACTTCCAGAATAACTCTGCTTTGCCTTTCAAACACACTGCTGAATTTTCCATCAGTGACCGGCTGGCCAGTGATGAGGGTTGCCGGCCACCAGTGATAGCCGGTCGGCCGGCTATCAAAGGTGGTCTGCCGGCTACCTGCTGGCCATGGAAAGTGGCCTGTCGGCCACTACTGCCCAGTTCTCCTTGTTGTAACAGAGGACAAACAAAGCATATACAGGGTATTTTCAAGGGTTTGTTTGCGCAACTCACCCCTCCTTTTCATGAACAAATCAAAGGAGTAATAAAATTAAGCCACAAACCACCAACTCAAGCAATTTCATTGCATGATGGCTTGTGAGCCAAAGTGTGCAATTTCAACAAATGCAGTGAAATGAGACTCTCAAAACCACCTCCCTATCATGGAAGATCAAGGGAAGTGGTGACCTTGGAAACTTGAACCATTTCATCACTAATGAGTATGAAATGCCTCAAGCTTCCATGTATTCAATTAACGTCCGATTGAACACAGCACCAATTATTATCTTGCACCATTTTAGCCTCAATTTTATTACTTCATTTTAGATTACCATCCAGTCTTTAATTCATTGAGTCCAATGGTGAAGTTAAGTCCTCTAATGGAGTGAAGTATCAAAACCAAGTGTTAACTTAAGACATGAAAGAGACGTCATGCCGTTGATAATGAACCCCTAAAAAGGATTAAACCATTAAGCATGACAACCTCAATCTCATGCTTAAAAGAACAAGAGGCTTGAAATAACTCTCAAAACAAAACAAAAGCCAAGAAAGGAGAGAGGTTGCAGAGATTATTAGTGCTGAAAATAAGTAAGAAAAGCATAAATAAATGCTATCAACTCAAACAAGATGGTGTCTAAGGCCTAAAACACCAAGCTCATAAGGACAATTATACTACAAGCATGCAAAACAAAGCTCAAATGCAACTCTCAACCAAAACAGTCCTAAAACAGTCTAAAAACAATGACTTTAAAGCACCAATGCAGAGCCCACAACCCGAGAAGTGAAAGGAGGATCAAGCGATACAATAATAATCCATATTCGAGGGTTGTGTTTCCAACATGGCAAAGCCCACAACCGGCCAGACTTTTGACAAGCTCTTTAGGCAAGCCGTCTAGGAATAGCAGATGGAAAATACAATGACTTAAGAGCACCAATGCAAATGAAATGCAATGAACATATATTTGTAAATTAAATACCTCATCATGAAGTCCAAGTCAATTTCTTTAATCTCCCTAGCAAAGTCAACAGAAACTGTAGCTGGTTTTTTGTGCTTCTCGGAGGGGTTTAGTCTCCTTGGATACAATAGCCGTACAGTTCGGACTCCCATGGTTCTAAATCTGGTTTTACAAGTGTAATGTGAAACAGAAAAACACAAATAAGAGTCCAAGTCCGACAAATCTTAGAAAATTCGTTTATCATCAGAGATGCCAAAAATGGACTGCATTACCAGATTTCAGAGTTACCACCTAAATATTTTTGAGAAATTTAGGAAACCCGTGACTCGTGCCAAAGGCCACTTGTTCGTCATAGCCAAAGTATCTCGGGTTGGGAACTTAGGTATAAGAGGGGAAGGTCGTGGATTGAGCATCCCACTCAACCGACCAAAGATCGACCCCTACTAATCATGATGTGATTTTTATAGACAGCATATGCTCATGTTCTGATTATTATGCTGACTTACTAGGTGAGGCACACAAGTATAGATTACGTCACCTATTTTGGAATGCTTTGATTTCATGTTTGTTTGAAAACAGATTTAAATGTGTGTTACTTGAAAAAGTGAGCTCACATGTACAATAATCAAAGTCATTCCAACTTAAGCGAAATAGTTTTCATCCACAGGCATTCAAAGAGGTATATCAAATAAGTACTTAGCCTCATGGTAATATGTTTGATATGGCAACACAAGCACACATGCAACATACTAAAGCAACAAATGCTCGCCTAGTACTCCACCGAGGCAAGCCAAAGAGAAGAAAATAATTAGAAAAATGCATGCTTTAATATGCAAGTTACAATTGCAACAAATACAAAATGCAACTACTAGGTTCAGTTTATTTTAACATGTCATATGATCAACTCAAAGCATGCGGCAACGCACGTATTCAAGTAAGTAGGAAATGACAACAATGTTAGAATGATGAATCGAACCCAATGCATGCAAAAAAATGTATATTAAGCAAGTCAATGATATGAATCAAAAAAAAATGATGCTGCCATAATAAGCATATAAATAAAAGAGAGAAAGAAATGGGGGTTGGAAGACATACAAATATTACAAGTTTGCCCTCGCACAAGAGGGTCTGAATGAATGTCCTAATTAAATTAATTGTTACAAACTCAAATGAATAAACTAGACTAATTGATTATCTATTACAAGTCCAAATAAAAGTAAAGCAAGTAATTACATACTAATATTAAAGTAATTTAATATACTTAAACGGGAGGTGAGGAGCCATATGCACATAACCGAGAACATCCTCCTGGAAACCTCTCAGTTTGTTGCCAGAATCTGCTCTGTTTGCAGTCAAAAAATTATTTTCTTTTGGCCTCAGGTTTTGCTCTGTTCTACTATAAAAATGTCACTGCCTGTACAAAATTGATGGCCAGCCGGCCTTAAGAAGTGGTTGGACGCATAGAATGATGGTCAGTTGGCCACTGCTTTCGGGAAATACCTTGCTACAACAGAGATGAAAAAAGAGCAAAAACATAATGTTTCTAGAAAATGTTTATCCTCTCTACCCTTCCCTATCATGAAAATGATCAAGGGAGAAGCAAATTCGATTCTCAAATGATCAATTAGTACAAATTTGTTGCATGATGACTTTAGAAAAGATGGGACAAGAGCTCAATAAATGAAATAAAAGACAAACAAAACATTCTCTCTATCATGGAGTTACTTCAAGGGAAGGGGTAGACTTGCCTCATGAATCACCAAACATCACAACAATAGTATGTGATGATTCAAGACGCAATAGGTTCGGTATAACGTCCGACTGAACCTAACCAAATTTTATACCTTTTTTACCTCTTTTTTATTAGCCTTTTTTACATTACCTTTCCATTTCTTATATTTTCTTCATTTTTGTCCAATGGTGATGATTAGTGGATTTAATGGACGTAATAAAGAGGTGAAATCCAAAGCAATAAATAAGCTTTTCAAGCCCGTTTCTATGGGGAAATTATAAAGGAAGAATCAAACTCTTTTGCAAGCGATAATGAATTCCAAGTCAAACCCAAAATGAGTGATAATGACTAGTCAAACTCAAAGAGAGCGATAATGACTAATCAAACCGAAAATGAACAATAATGACTCCAAATCCAACTTGATATAAACTATAATGACACTTCCTTTGTGATTTCCAAGGGTCTAACTAGAAAGTTAGTCCCTTAGAAGTAATGCACCGGCGATAAAGAGAAGTATCAAAAAAAAGATCACGCTTAGCATAAGAGAGATTAATGCCCTGAAAATGAACCTTCGAAGAGATTAAAAAAGTAGCATGAAGAGTCTCTTTCTTATGCCTTAAGCAGTGATCTTTGTTTGATTCAACTCTTTAATCAAAATAAACAAAGAATGGAGAGGGGTGGTGTGCAGAGAAGATAAAGGATGATTACAACGGTGTGAATATGTATATGAAAGCCATAAAAATGAAAGAAAAGACTATCAACTCAAATGGATTAGAAGCTATGGCCTATACACCAAATCCATGAGGACTTACAATAACACAGGGATAATATTCGAAGCAAAAATTAAATAAACACTTAAAACAGCCCCTTGAACTCCAAAAACAATGGCCAAAACCAAAAGAAACAAAGTAAAAAGAAGGCAAAGCAACAAACTATGGAACAAGGCCCAAGGAAGGGTGGCTAACCCCTCATCTTTTTGTGACTTTAAATCACATTTTTTGGCTTAAAATGGCTCTGAAATTAGTAAGTAAACACCAAGAAAAGATGGAGAAAAGATGGAGAAAAGATGGTTAAAGAGTTGAAAGTTTACCCCTTCAAAGTGATGGAGAACTTCCTAGTTAACAAGCCACAAGTTGAGCACTCTCAAGAGCTAAAATTGTGTTCAAGAATCTCAGCAAAAAGGCCTCAAGTTTAGGCTTAGGAGGTGTATGTATGGTGTATGTATATTTCAAGAGAGGAGGAAAGAGTGTTTGACAAGTTATGGCTCTTGGCAAAATTTTTTAACCCCAAACCATGAGGGGAGGTCATGTATTTATAGAAAAATGCCTTCTTACGTCAGAAATATTTGTAATGAGACAGCTGGTTCAAGGCATGGGCATAGGGACAGCTGGCTATCTCAAAACATCTACTGTCGCTAAACATGGCTGGCCGGCCATGGAGGGGGACGACCGGCCAATCAAAAATGGCATGCCAGCCACTTGCTGGCCAGCTCTTCTCTAAGTGGTTAGGCTAGGAAAAAAAAAAAGTTTTGGTCCAAAGGAGGTATAAGGCTTAGGTTTTGAAACTCAAATCCAAGGCCTTTTGCTGAAGAAATCGAACGATTGCACCGCGTAACATTTCCTCATCGAGCGTTCAACGTGAGGTGCCCAAGTCTTAAGGGCGATCAAAATAGAGTGTCTACACTATTCCTTCTTTCTGGGCATAGCCTTTAGCCACCAGTCTAGCTTTGAACCTGATGTTGTCCTTCCCTGTAATACCTTATTTCTTTGTGTAAACCCGTTTGCAACCAATTGCTTTCTTTTCCTTTGGAAGTTACACCAACTCCCAAGTCTGGTTCTTATGGAGTGACCTGATCTCGTCATTCATAGCCTTCTTCAACTAATCACTTTCAACATCATGCACAGCTTCTTTGAAAGTACACAAAATTCCACTTTAAATGATTGGAAGGACATAGGTTACCATATTAGCAAGCCATCCATGTTGTTTGATGACTCTTTTTGGTTTGTTGGTTGCAATAGATTCTATCTGCTATGAGATCTCTACGATTGAAATCTCATGTTCATCTGCACTTTGCTCATAATTTTCTTCTGGGTTGTTGTCTATCACTAGGTCTTCTTCGGGGTTGTTTGTTACTGGATTGCTGATTGTCTGAACAGTTCTTGCCGATTGATGGCTGCAATTGAGCAAGATTTGTAAAACCTGCCTCAAGCTAGGCCTATTTGAGGGAAGTGGGCCAGTGCAAATGATCCCAAGCTCGAAAACACAAGCCATTTCATCTAAGTAATGAAGTTCTTTAATCTTCTCATCTAGGGCATCAACCATTTGGTTTCGTTTTTTATTGTAACATTGAAATGCCCAATCGGCAAGGCACATATCTTCATTTTCATCATTGGCTTTCTTACCAGTAACTAGTTCTAGAAGGACAACACCGAAGCTATAGACATCAATCTTCTCATTCACTCTGCTTGTCCTAGCATACTCTGAAAGTCATATATAATTTAAAATATGAATGCCAAAAAAAATTAGTGTAAAATAAATTTTAGGATTCTTTTAGTTACCGCTTAGTTGACTTATTTTTTTGTCTTATATTTTTTTATTTTTAGTGAACTTTTTACGACTTTGACATAATTTTTTTTAAATACATTTTATGTCAATCTAGACTAGACAAATCAAAAATAAATTAAATTTTCAAAAAAAAAAAAATCTATTAAAGACAATCAAACTTTTTAGGAGTTTTTCAACAAAATTTAACTTATTTTCTTCTATAGTAGATTGTTTCAAAAAAATTTTGACATTTCCTTAATTTTTAACTGAGCTCCTAGGTAACTCTTACTGTGATTTGGAACCAATATTTTAAATTTTTGGGGGAAAAAAAAATTCAGAGCTTGACTTTTGTAACAAAATAAACCAAGTTTTTAATTTTGTCAATTTAAATCATAATTTTTGATTGTTTCAATCTAAATTATTTGCCTATTTTTGTTAAGGAAAATTGATGAAGAAAAAAATAAGTATTTTAGTCATTAAACTCAATGAAAAAAAATATATTTTAGATATTTTAAATAAACCTACATTGAATTTAATGACTAAAATACAAATTACCATAGGTTTTTCTCAACGGAAATTGGTTGATAGTTTACATTGACAATAAATCAAAAGATTATTGTTTCAATTGATAAAATTAAAAATTCAGGACATTTTTTGTTACAAGGATCAAACTCTGAAGTTTTTCTTTCTAATTTTTTCTTAGAAAAATTTCCGTCCATCTCGACTAGACAATCTTTAAAATTTTGAAAATTTTCCAAATATCTATTTAAAGAAAAGCAAACCTTTTCAGTTTTTTTTTTTTTGGACAAGATTTAACATATTTTCGTCTTCAGTAAACCGATTTCAAAACAACTTTTACATTTTAAAATTTCTGAACTTAGCCCCCGCCAGCTCCGACCGCAATTTGCAACTAAGAGGTTTATTTTTTTAGTTATTTGAAAAAAGTTATTAATGACAAAAAAAAATCATTTTAAAAATAAATTTAAGAAAACGTAAAAAAAAAAGTCTAAACTTTAATTTTTTAAAAAATAATTCATTAAAGACGAAAATAAGTTAAAAATAAATCAATTTATATGTTAATTACCTGGAGCAATGTACCCAAAAGAGCCAACCACAGTTGACATCGTATTAGGCCCTCCATGCTTTACCAATATCTTGGCTAGGCCGAAATCTGCAACTTTTGCATTGAACTGAGAATCCAACAGAATATTGCTCGATTTCACATCTCGGTGAATTACTGAAGGTTTGCAATCATGGTGCATGTAGCATAGCCCTCGGGCAGCTCCCACGGCAATTTTCAACCGCTTAGGCCAATCCAAGACAACACCGTGGGCTGAATCCGATATGCTTTGCCTCTTTTTTCCATGGAGCCAACTATACAAGCTATGGTTTCCCATGTACTCATAAACAATAAGTTTTGTAGTCTCACTAGAAATGCAACTCAACAAATTCACTATGTTGGAATGGCGAATTGTGCCCAATATCTCAACTTCTGCTAGGAATTGCTTCTCGAGCTTTTGATCCAACTTCTTGATATTCTGAATCCTCTTAACTGCTACAATTTCACTTGAACAGTTCAACTCAACACGATATACTTTTCCCGATCCACCACTTCCGATCACATTATTTTCAGTCAAATTTGACAAAATGTCTGACTCTTTGAAACTCAAATTCAATTTCTGATAGTAAGTGAGCTCCCACTTGGAATCCGATTCGGGGCCCTTTTTCCTGCAAGTTTTAATTAGGAAGAATGTGAATAGCATAGCTGATGCAAGTAAGACTGTATCTATACCTATGATTATAGCGAGAAGCCTGGAGAATATTTTGCTCGAGTTTTCAAATCTAGAAGAGCAGATCTCAAGGCCCAGTGATGGATTACATGCACAAAGACCGGTGTTGTTCAAGAAGCTGGCATTGAAAAGAGTACTTTCAAACCCATCTGGGATTGTTCCAGTGAGACAGTTGGAAGACAAATTGAGGGAACGTAGCCTTAAAAGGCCAATCTGAGTTGGAATTTGACCTGAGAACTCATTCCTTGACAAGTCCAAATCAGTGAGGCTTAGTAAAGAACCAAGTTTGGCAGGAATTGAACCCGAGAGTTGGTTTCGACTGAGATTCAGAGTGGTCAGCGACATCCATGAGACAATATCTGATGGAAGATGACCGGAAAGTAGATTCCCATCGAGCAGCAGAGTTGTCAATTGAGAAAGTGTTGTCAATTCTTGGGGAATTGAACCCGAGAGTTGGTTTCGACTGAGACTCAGAGTGGTCAGCGACATCCATGAGACAATATCTGATGGAAGATGACCGGAAAGTAGATTCCCATCGAGCAGCAGAGTTGTCAATTGAGAAAGTGTTGTCAATTCTTGGGGAATTGTACCAACAAAGAGGTTGTTACTTGCACTGAACATTGTTAAATGCTTCCAAGAAGACAACCCAATTGAGATTTCACCGGAAAACTTGTTATTACTGATCTCGAGTCGTGCTAAACTTGGTGCAAGTGTCCTTGGAAGCTGACCGGTAAAGGAGTTATCGCTAAGCATCAACAATGTCAGATCGGTTGATGTCCAGAGACCAGCTGAAATACTGCCAGAAAGGCGATTACCATTAACCCGAACAATCAACAAACTCGAACAATTGCCAAGTGAGTTAGGCAATTCACCACTCAAATTGTTATCATATGCCACAATTCCTATTAGTCCACCATTAGCGCACAAGTACTCCGGCACCTTACCGGTGAAATGGTTCTGGGCGACTTCAAACCCCTGAAGAATGGAATATTGCCCCAAGTCCGGTGGCAATGTTCCAGAGAGATTGTTGCTGGACAATGTTAAATATCTCAGTGACGGAAGGCGACTAATGCTTTCCGGTATCTCCCCCGAGAGTTGGTTGGAAAATAGAGACAAAACTGACAACTCTGTTAGTGTACCAAAATCATCCGGAATTGTTCCTGTCAAGTTGTTTTCGGATAAATCGAATTCCTCCATCTTCAAAGCTTCAATGGGCTGAGGAATTGGCCCGGACAAGTGATTTTTGTAGAGATATACTATTGTTAAATTCTTCAGCAGAAGCAAACCACTCGGAATTGTACCAGTCAAGTTATTGTTTGACAAGTCCAATTCCTCGAGCTCTGCTAAATTCCCAATTGTTTCCGGGATTTCACCGATCAAACTTGAACCTTTGATCAATAGTTGTTTAAGTTTCCTCAACTGGGTAAAGGTGGATGGTATCGCCATCGGCGCAAATTCATTGTCCGACAGCTCCAGCATTTCGAGCCTTGACAGGTTGCCAATTTCTGGCGGGAAAGAGCCGTTAAACAAATTTAGAAAAAGCCGAAGGGTTGTGAGCTCGGGGAACCGCCCGATGGCTGCGGGGATATCGCAGGTGAAGTTGTTGCCGCTGAGGTTGAAGGTCCGGAGATGAGTCGACAACCGGTCAACATCGCCTGGAATGCAGCCCACGAGCAAGTTTTGGGAGAGGTCTAAATATTGAAGCTTGGTACAGTTGTAGAGAGCCGTAGGGAAGGGTCCGGGGATGTAATTGTACTGGAGATCAATGGCGGTGAGGTTTTTGAGGTCACAAATGAACGGTGGGATTGACCTGGTGATGTTTTTGTCGATGAGGGAAAGTCCAGTGACGGAGCCATTGGAGCAGGTGATCTCAGGCCAATTACAGTGGGTGGAGGAGTTGGAGTTTGGTGGTGATGGTGTCCAGTGGTTGATGGAGGGTGGATTGGACCATTGCCGTTTGAGTCTGAGTAGGATTGTTTGTTCTGAATCTGTAGATTGGGAGTTTCCATGCAAGGGCAGGATGAGGAGTGGGACGGCGAATATGGAGAGAAGGATTTGGAAAGATGTTGTTGGGGTTATTTTGGACATTTTAGAGGTGGGTTTCGCTGGTTTTTTTGGGTGGAACGTACCTTGGGAAGTGCTGGTGGTCGGTATTTCATAACCTGAAGCTGCTGGTTGGTTTTATAATGTGATCAGTTGAACCAGAGTCAAGTTTTGTCAATGGCTAAAGAGACAAAACTTGACCGTCTGTGTTACGGCGAGCAGTTTCATTCTGATTATTTGAATGGTTAATTTTATAAAGTGTTTTTTTATATATTATTCATAAAAGAAATTAAATTTATTGATAATCGTAATTTTTTTTTATTTCTTTTTTTTTTTTTTTTTTGACAAATATTTTTTCAAAAGGGAATAGTACAACTTTGATTATGGCCTGTAGAAGTGTTTGTGAAGACTTGATTATGAGTTGGTTATACATATTGTGATATTTGTTATGACTCAATACAATGATGACTGTGACATTATTTTGATTATAATCTAAAAACATTTTGATTATATGGTGTTTGATTATAACTCTTTGTTTTTAGTTATGACTTCCATAGTATTGAGTTTCAATATTTGTAATAATCAAACTCACAAATGTCATAACTTGTATATAGTACACATAGTATTAACCTTTTGAAAATAGACAATTCATTCTTTTGGAGACAAACGCAATAAAATAAAAATGTTATAATCATTATATTGACTTAATTTTTACTAGGGATGATATATATAGAAAAACCATACCAAATAAAATTGTTCGGATCATCAAAATCAAGACTAGACCTCACATGATGGTCAAGTTCAAATTTTATACATATTTTGTTTAAGGTTTGGCTTTTCTCAAGTTCAAATTAAAACTTGAGAAAGCTTAAGGGACTTGTAGGGCCAACCACGAGTTCTTTTTTGATTAACCGAGTTTCATTTTGTAAGGTCTTTCGCTTATATCACCTATTAGTAAATTAAATTGATTTAATAATCGTAGTGTTACTATTATTTTATCATATTTATCTCTAAAAATAAAAAAATAATAATAATTTATTTTTAGAAACATATTTTTAGTTCATTAGTTTATTATTATTTAACGTGTCAATATTTTATTAATAACAAAATAAGGAAAATTACTCACCAATGATAGTTGGAAAAATTATTTAGAAAATAATAATAAACATTATAAATATTAATAATTAAAAAGAAAAATTATTTATAAGTCTTATTATGAAAATTTGTTTAGTATGAAGTCGTGTAAAGCATCTTATAGAGCCTAAAGTTCTATTTAGATAGAAATGTATTCCATGAGATTCTATATTGTATAAATCAATTGTAGTAGTGGATTATTATATCCTTACTTTGTTCCATTATTGTACATTTTATTCTCTCTCTCATATATCACGTTTGGTTTGAGATGTTACATAGGGATGGTCATTTTTCCCGTCCCGCCCCGCCCTCCCCTGCACGGATTTTCTCCACCCCGATTAAGAAATGGGGTGGGGACGAATTTTGCTTCCCCACCCCATTCCTACCGAACCCCGCCCTGATTATATTTATTAAATATATTTATATGTATATATGTATATAATATATACAAATTTATTTATATTCATTATAATAAAGTTAAAACACTAAAATATTATACTTCATATTAATTTTTATTCATTTATCTTCTATCTTATGTAATATAATTTTCATTAAGTATAAATTATTATTCATAATATACTATATTATCAATCATTTTTATTAATATTTTCATTTTTAACTTAAAAAATTAATCGGTCTCCTGTCCCGCACCCGCCCCGCTTCCATCACCTCGTTGATTTATCCCGCCTTCGATATGATATGGGGTGGGGATGGATTTCTATAAACATGCCCAAACCCAACCCGTGAGTATTACATGTTACATTTAGGAGGTTATAGTTGTTAATTGAAAATTTAAAATGTGAACAATGGTGGAGTATAAGAACGTCATGTTGGGTTTGGGATATTACATGTTACATTTAGAATGTTACATTATTTATAATTCAATGGTAGAGTATTGGAATGTCACATTGGGTGGGATGAAAAGCATATGGGAATGTGATGGTGGGTTTGGAATGTTACATGTTACATTTACGTTGGGTTTGGGATGAGAAGCATATAAAAATTTCACGTCAGATTTGGGAATGTCACATTGGGTTTGAGATGTTACATGTTATATTTATGTTTTAAATTTCAAATTTCTAACCGTATAGATATGATCATAATTTGTGGTAACATTGGATTTCTCATATATGGTGTTGCCATTAATCAAGTTATTTTGAATGAGTAATGCTAGAAATTTTAGTAGAACGTTTGGGATCTCTAACATTTTTTATTTTGAATTTTAGAAGCATATGGGAATGTCACGTTGGGTTTGAGAATATCACATTGGTTTGGGATGTTACATGTTACATTTATGTTTTGAATTTCAAATTTCCAACCATATAGATATATATGATCACAATCTATGATAAAATTGGATTTCTCATATATTGTATTACTATTAATTTTTAAATTTCAAATTTCTATCCATGTAGATATGATCATAATCTATGGTAATATTGAATTTCCTATATATGGTACTATCATTAATCAAGTTATTAATTAATTAAGATTGGGGTGTGTCGACAAGAAACCACAGGACCTATTGGGTTATAAGTTTTTTCATAGGACCATATCTTATATAAGTCCTTCAAATAGGACTTATAAATAATTTACCCTAATTAAAATGATAAACATTTTCACTAATATATAACAATTTTTAAAAATCCCCTTTGAATGATAATTTTCTTAATGAAATACACAAAAGTAATGTAACTCATCTACATCAGAGGTGAGAATACGTTGGAGTAGGGGTGAATGAAGATCGGGTTGGGTCGAGTGACATCTCATTCGCCATTCGTCTAAAATTAGGTGGATTGAAAAAAGTCAATCCGCATCCGTCTACCGGTTTGGCAAATGCGGATTGAGTGGGCCGTGCGGGTTGGTGGACTGTCACGACCCAAACCCGCCCCTATAGATTTAGCGTCATAACCAGCCAGTAATCCGTAGATTACAGAAGGCCTCATAGACAAAAAACATAATATTAGGGGCTAGTGGAAGAAGATAACAAATATTCAACATCCATTGAGCTATGCAGACATATACAGGACGGAAAAATTTAAAACTTTTTATATACATATATTATCATATCATTCTTGCGTCATCATATATATACAGATGACACAAAATGGGGCTTAGCCCTATTAAACAAAGACTAGAGTAACCAAACAAGAAAACAAAACTTAAACTTTAATCACATAGCCATAACCACTTAACATATCCGAAACCTCCACGAGAGGCACATAGGTTGGCTGACAAAAACAAATTCCAGGCAGATGCCTCTAAGCCTGGTCACGCGCTTGATCACCTACATTAAACAGTGAGCTGGAGCCCAGTGAATAATAATAGAGTAAAGGTTTTATGAATGATGTCCATAACAGATTCAAAAATCAAAATTCAAATTTAGAAACAGATTCATATTCATATTTAGAGTTCACAGATAGTCATATGTGGTGCATCCATTAGTGCTAACAAAACAATTGACCCATTTATATGGGACATAAACAGTTGACTCATGTGCACAGAGATGTTCATAAGGATCCATAACAGTTGATCCATCATCACATGGGATGTATAGTTGACTTATGATTACATGAGACGTTCAGTTGACTCATGATTACATTAGACGTATACAAAGCAGATAACAGATATCACGCAATGCTAAGGATGCCACGAATACATTTCAGAAATCTAGACAATCATTCATCCATACAGAAAATATCCCGGATTAAATTAGAATAATGGACAATTAAAATTAAAATTTCATTAATTAATTAAATGTTAATTATTATATGTGGTAGGATCGTCACACAGATGGATACGATCGATCTGGCGGTTGGACTTTACAAATTTTAGGCATTTTTTTAATTGTAATTCATAAATTCTACAATCTCCAATAATTAGTAATCTAAAATAATATGTATTATTTGTCTATAATAGGCCATGGCACCACATATGGATATTTTTTATGTATTGTTTTCTATTTTCACAAAAATATAGATTCTATTATTTCTACTATATATTGTTACTTGTTAGCAGTTTCTTTTCTGTTTTTTTTTCTTTTTTTTCTTTTTTTTTATTTGAACCTACGGGCAGATCAGGTTCATCCAGGTGTGAGATGGTTGATCCGCCACCTGAACCATATCCTTGAATTTTGAAATATTTCATCTGCATCCGTGCGCTGAAAGACACACATCTGTCTAAAATCAATCAGGTTGGATTGGTTCGGTCGAGTTAGACAGATTCATGATCATCCCTACGTTGGAGGGTGCAACTTGGGCGGGTTTGGACGGGTTAAGAGGTTGTCTAAGTCCAACTCAAGTTGTGTTGAGAATTGTCCAGGCCTGCTCAAGCCTGAATTGTAACTCGAGATTATTTGCCTAAGCCCGACCCGAGCTAAACCCAAATTGCCGGAGTTGCCCGAATTGCACATAAATTTCAATTTTTTTTCCTTTCTTTCTTTTTAGTGCAGCTAAGTTAATTAATTTGTTAACGTTAGACTATTTATATATATATTTTATAAAATCATTAATAACATCAAACATATAATTTATACAATGTAAGAAATATGTCGTTATGATAGTATTTACAATTTATAAGTGAGAAAAAATAAATAAGTAAAATTTTATATTGTGTTACTTGTGTATATAATATATATTCAATATGATCTAGCGATCTAAATTACTTTAATATCATTTAATGACTAATAATTTATATGTAAATTCAATATTTCTATATATTTACATATATAATTCAGGTTACGGGCTATTTGGATTGTTTGATTTTTTCTCAAGCCTGCTTAGATTTAAGGGCAAACTTCACTTTACCTTCTTGTGGTTTGGGCCGGGTGCGGATTACCTCCCTAACATTCGGAAATCACCATATAACCCCCAAGTGGTTTATGGACTAAAATGCACATTTAGTTTTTTTGTCTAAGATAACGATCTGTGGGAGTCACACGCCTATATAGAAAGTATGTCTACTGTTAGGACAAAAATTCCTTTTATATATCTTCAAATTTACCAAATAATCCCACTGTTCTTCTCTCTCTCTCTCTCTCTCTCTCTCTCTCTCTCTGTGTACTCCATTTCTTTTTGACATGGGGCTCCAATAACAATAACCACAGAGTTTTGATTACCACCATGATCAAAATGATTTGTTACTATAAGATTTTTGGCCACTTCTTTGCTATAATGTTGTTTGATTTGTATAGTATGTATTTGTGTTTTGTTTGATTGATTTGTAAATATTATTCTATGAATCTGATTCCATGGATGGGTCTTGTTAGGTTTTATTTCTTGGCAATCCCGTTTGACAAAACTCCTTTGAGTTGTAATTTTATTCGCATTTTTGTTTTAGTGAGGCTATGAGTTGTTAGATGCGAATCCAACCCGAATCGTGCTTTGTAGAGAAGTTTGTGGTGTTTAATTCTTTCAAGATTGCCACTTCGCTGATTATAACGAGGATCGAGCTGCCCGGTCAGCTCGCGGGGGTCCAGGGGCAACACCCCTTGGGGGTCCGGGACAGCGCCCAGGCGGGGTCGAGGGGCAGCGCCCCCGAAGCAAAATGCAAAAATGCATTCCAAGTTGCCTGTCCGCTCAAGCGGACATTCCCCCGCTCGAGCGGAGAATGCTGAGTTCCAGAAGTTTATTCGCCTGCAAAAATACTGGATGTTGTTTTTTCCCACTCGAGCGGAACTTTCCGCGCTCGAGCGTAGGTCCGCTCGAGCGGCCAATCTGACGCTCAAGCGAAGATCGCGGGACAGTTTTCTATAAATACGTGTTTCAGTCCAAATCTAGGTTTACTTCACCAGATCTTCTTTTTGGGTTCTAGGGTTTATATCTGGGGATATTTTGCTAGTTTTCTTTGATGTTTTGATTGAGTATTCAACTCATGGTTTAAAGAGTATACATCAAAGGATTATTTGTTTGTTCTACACAAAAGAAAGAGTTGTTCTTCGGTGGATTCTGAAGAATTCGAGCCTGAAGCTTTGGTGGATTCTAGAGTGGCTCATTGTCAAGACAATTCCGAGGTGAAGACGGGGTTAGAAGAGGCACATAGGGGTTGGTTCAATTCGGGTGTGGATTCGCTAGGTAATTGAGAGTATACCTGTGTAATTCCTTTATATCTTCTTAGTGGATTGTTTTGTGGCAGTTGCCCGTGGTTTTTTTTATCACAATTGGAGGTGTCCAATTGTGGTTTTCCACGTAAAATCGTTGAGTCAGTTTGTCTTGATTGTTTGATTGGGATTGTTGTTTACTGCTTAAAATTGATACATAATCACAAATCAACATCTAGGGGATTTCTAGATTTTTCAATTGGTATCAGAGCAGGTCGTTCTATTTTTTTTAAAACAAAATCTTTTAGAACGAGATCTTGTTTGATTTGTGATAATGGATTCAATTCGTGAGGGAAATTCTATGGTTTAACCACCCCTACTTGACGAATCCAATTATTAGTTTTGGAAAGCTCGTATGAGATCGTTTTTAAAATCTATTGATGAAAAAGTTTGGCAATCTGTCATGTATGGGTGGACTGAACCGACGATTACCGTTGATGGAGTAACTTTCCCCAAACCAATTGATAAGTGGGACACAATTGATTACCAAAATAGTAGCTGGAATAGTAAAGCTATCAATTCTCTTTTTTGCGCTGTCACACCTGAAGAGTTTAGTCGAATTTGCAATTGTGAAGTCGCAAAAGAGGCTTGGGATATCTTACAAACTATTCATGAGGGCACTCTTTCTGTTAAACGCTCAAAACTTCAAAGATTCACGTCTAGTTTCGAAAACCTTTCAATAAAAGATAGTGAGACCTTTGATGAATTTTATGCAAAATTGAGTGACATTATAAATTCCAGCTTTAATTTAGGTGAAAAAATACCAGAATCCAAAGTTGTGGGAAAAATTTTGAGATCCTTGCCCGATCGGTTCCAACCAAAAGTTACGGCTATTGAGGAGGCTCAAGATGTTGACAACCTCAAACTGGATCACTTGGTTGGAAATCTCCAAACTTATGAGGCACATTGGAATTTCAAAAAGAAACAAAAAGATACTATTGCTTTTAGTAGTGCTCATAGAGTTGGAGAGGATTCTGATGAGGATTGTGAGATAGATTCCAAGATTACGGCTGCTTTTGTTAAACAATTTAAAAAAATCTTTTTTGAAAAAGAATCCTAATCTTTTGGAATCTACTCATACTCATAAATCTAAAGGCAAAGATAAACTCAAAATTAATTCTATAGCCAAGAAGGAGAAAGGAAAGATACAAGGGAACTCTGAAAGAGTCCAATGCTATGAATGCCAAGGATTTGGCCACTTTGCTTCAGAATGCCCCACCCGTTTGAAGAAGAAAAAAGCCCTCGCCATCACTTGGGATGACGAATCAGAATCTGATGAAGATAAAAGTGACAACGAAGATCAAGGCGAAGAGAGACATAAACAATTTCTTGCTTTCATGGCAGCTTCCAAAACCGAAAGACGAACAGAGTATTCGAAGAGACCGGTTGAGAATGCCACTGATGATGAATCCTCGGGAAGTGATGATGAAGAGCTTGAGCAAGCTTATGAAAAGTTGTATAAGGAATCTCTTAACTTATCCAAATTTAATGACAAACTCACTATGAAACTCAAAGCATGTGAAAGTGAGAATGTCAAACTAAAGAAAGAGATTTCCGAGGCTAGGAATGATGCCCTTAAGATTTCTAATGATCGACAAGCTCTTTGTGCAAAACTCTTGACTTGTGAGACAGAGAGGAATGAGCTACAGCAAATCTATGCAACATATGAAGAAAAGATTGAAACTCTCGAGATGTCTCAAGTTGCTTTGGAAGAACTAATGATCAAGAAAGAGGAAGAGCTCAAGTGTGCTATGGCTACCATTGGTCTTTGGAACAAAGGATCTAAGACTTTGGACAATATCATTGGGTCTCAACAAATTTGTTCTGACAAGAGTGGCATTGGCTTTGGTGGTAAGAAAGAGCAAAAACAGAGTGCTTCCACATCTCATGATACAAGAACTCAAGGAAAGGGAGAACAAAAAATTCAACATAAGGATGGACTTCTCAAAGTTCCTAGAGTTGGTAAGATAAAAGAAAAGAAGGTACACCCTGTAGACCCTGTTTTTATTTATCATCATTGTGGTATGTATGGTCATATTCGCCCTTGTTGTTATGAGTTGCATGGGAGAGTGTCTCATAGACATAGAAGAAATTCTAACATCTCATGGGGTAGGAGACACTTCATTGGTCGTAAGGAGGTTACGGGTCATAATAAACCTTGCCATTTTGATTTGCTTGAGACCAAACATGGAGCGAGTTTGTATTTGCCTAGACCTAAAAATAGGAAGTTGGAAACCAAGTCGAAACGGGTACCCATTGCAGAGGAAAGGAACCACAACGTCAAGACACCACCCAAGAACCGCAATTCTTACAACTTTGTTCATACTAAAGCGGTTTGGGTGAGAAAACTTGACTTGTGCTAATTTGTTTATTCTTTTTAGTTTTTTTTGGTTTCTGTGTGTTTTTTTTTAGGTCATGTAATGTCTACCTATTCGTTTTCTGTCTTGCTTTGTTTAGAAAAAAATAAAATAAAATAAAAAATCCAAAAAGATTTTCTTGTATGGTTTTGCAGGCTTGAAATTTTTGAGTAGTCCTTGGTGCATATTGGAATTAATAAGAATATCCATTACATGTTAATATGTGTGTGCTTTCTGTGGTCATTACTCATTTTGGAGTGTGTGTTTTTTGATTAGTATGTCTCATTCTGTACACACTCTTGGATTAGCAAATATCGGAGTCTTCCGCCTTAGTGATCTTTTTTCTCTATGGATTTCTGGCATGGTATCTTTTATTTTTCTAGAGGAATTGACCTATACTAGCATATCATGGGTGATGTTGAGTCTCTTAACCATCTTCCATCTTTTTGCATCTCCACGGCTTTCCCTTCGGTTCTTTGTAGTCCAAGCATGAGGAAAAGGCTACCTCAGAGTCACCAACCAGGCCATCTTTATTATATCCATGCTTCTCTTGTTCGGTTTCCATACTCTTGAGTGTGTCAGCTGCCAACAAGTGTGCAAAAGAAAAAGAAAAAGAAGAAGAAAAATATGCAAAAGAAAGAAAGAAAAAAAGAAAAGATTCATTGATTGAGGGGGAGCCTCCACCTTTACTCACCAAATACCCCCTGATTCTTAGTGGTTTGACTTTCCTTAGTTGTGCTCAGATTCTCTTGTCAGAGGTCCAACTTTCATATCACTACTAGGATTTGAATCTAGTGTTTGTCGAACTCCAAGAGTCACACACACACTTTTATCATGGGATCTATGCTTTTCACATAATGCATCACTTTCTTTTATGAGGAATCTTCTAGAGGCTGTGCACATTGTGTTTTCAAGTAATTGTGCTTCTTGGATAATCTTGTGTGTTTCAAGGTCCAAATTTGAAATTCCTTGCTTGCTCCACCATATTATTTTTGTTGTTTTCTTCTTGTTCACTGTTTTTCAGTGTTTGTGGTTGCTTTTAGTGAGGGGGAGTTTGGTTAATTGTTATCATGTCATGGCTTGTGTGTTTTATGCTTTTACTGTAGTTGTTTGAGCTTCCTTCGTCAATTCGTGACAAAAAGGGGGAGAAATGTTGTCAGGTGCATGTGTCTTAGTTTTCATGTTTTCATGCTACATGTTGTTAATATCTCCAAGTCGCATCTATTCATGTTTTCCATCTCATGCTTCAAGATAATCTTGTCATATGTTTATTTCTTTTTCCTATACTCTTGTGGCACTAATAGTTCTTTTGGAGATTGTGGCACTAATAGCTGTTTTGCAGATCATGACCTTGAAAAAGAAGTTTGCGTTTGTTGGCTGTAATGGGTTAGGGTGTTTAGGATTTTATTTGTTTAGATGTGTTTTGTCACGGCATTGCCAAAGGGGGAGATTGTTAGGTTTTATTTCTTGGCAATCCTATTTGACAAAACTCCTTTGAGTTGTAATTTTATTCGCATTTTTATTTCAGTGAGGCTATGAGTTGTTAGATGCGAATCCAACCCGAATCGTGCTTTGCAGAAAGTTTGTGGTGTTTAATTCTTTCAAGATTGCCAGCTGATTTATGACAGGGATCGAGTTGCCCGGTCAGCTCGCGGGGTGAAAGGGGCAGCAGCGCCTCTTGGCGGGTCCGGGGGCAGCACCCTGGCAGGGTCGAGGGGCAGCGCCCCCGAAGCAAAATGCATTCCAAGTTGCCTGTACGCTCGAGTGGACATTCCCCCGCTCGAGCGGAGAATGCTGAGTTCTAGAAGTTTATTCACCTGCAAAAATACTGGATGTTGTTTTTTCCTGCTCGAGCGGAACTTTCCGCGCTCGAGCGTAGGTCCGCTCGAGCGGAGATCGCGAGACAGTTCTATAAATACGTGTTTCAGTCCATATCTAGGTTTACTTCACCAGATCTTCTTTGGGTTCTAGGGTTATATTAGGGATATTTTGCTAGTTTTCTTTGATGTTTGATTGAGTATTCAACTCATGGTTTAAAGAGTTATACATCAAAGGATTATTTGTTTGTTCTACACAAAAGAAAGAGTTGTCTTCGGTGGATTCTGAAGAATTCGAGCTGAAGCTTTGGGATTCTGGAGTAGCTCATCGTCAAGACAATTCCGAGGTATGAAGAGGGGTTGGAAGAGGCACATAGGGGTTGGTTCAATTCGGGCGTGGATTCGCTAGGTAATTGAGGAGTATACCTGTGTAATCATTTATATTCTTAGTGGATTGTTTTGTGGTAGTTGGCCGTGGTTTTTTATCACAATTGGAGGTGTCCAATTGTGGTTTTTCTACGTAAAATCGTTGTTCGATTTGTCTTGATTGTTTGATTGGGATTGTTGTTTACTGATCAAAATTGATACATAATCACAAATCAACATCTAGGGGATTTCTAGATTTTTCAGGTTTTTTCATGAATCTGATTCCATGATTGATTTATCATTCTTAGACTTTATGGATGGGTCTGTAAGTATTAACAATACATGTAACCATAATAATAATGCGGAATTAAACTTAACAGGATCTTGAATTCAATACAACTCAAGAATAAAACGAACATACCTTTGTCAGCCATTGAATTAGAGAAGTTGAGAAAATACCCCTTAGAGTTGAACCTTTAATTCTTGGCTCACCTTCTTCTCTCTGTCTCTCTTAATTAGGATGACTATAAAACTTAGAGTGATGGAATAATATCAAAAGAAGGGGAGTCACCCATCCTTATATAGAGGAGAGAAGCGGGCTAGATAAACTCTATCAAAAGAATTCCTAATCCATCAAGGTTTCCTTCTTATCTTAGAAGAGTGGTTATATTAAAATTCTAATTACTGAACTTTATATATAATATTGGCTTTATCTAATTGTGGAGTCCAAATAAAATAAAACATGTAAAAATATGTAGGCTATTGGGCCACACTAGAAAATAAATCCAACATTCTCCCACTTGGCCCATTAAGCCGATTATGATGCAATTATGAGTTTTTCCAAAAAATATGCAACTTATAAAATTTTTTGACTCATTGGATTCCACACTAAAAACTTTGACACGTGATCACGAATTTTAAAAATAGCCAATAAGTTCAGATATATTAGAAACTATAATACTGTGATTACTTCAGATCACCAATGTGAGTCATAGCGGTTATATAACATTTATGTCATATTTCCTTTTATGCACTACACCATCGATAACCTTCACCAACCCAGTCCATTATCGGGATATATAATTATTTTCCTGAAAGGCCCCTGTAATTTGTCTTGTTAAGACATTTCCTGTTTATCAATATTCAAATTAATGTGTACACACACTTTTAGAACAGGAAAAATAGAAACAAAATTATTATTGCGCAAATAGTGTCAAATAAAAATAAGCACTCACGATTAACCATACACATCAAGGGTTGCTTAAAAGACCCATCCTGATAACATGCTCTTTGTATGTCTTTGGTGGCAATCCCTTAGTGAATGGATCAGCAATCATAAGAGAGGTGCTTAAGTTTTCAATTAACACTTGTTTCTGGACTCTTTCTCTAACAACTAAGTACTTTACTTCCATGTGTTTGGAATCACTGGAGACTTTCCATTCTTAGAGAAGAAAATTGTTGCGGTATTGTCACAATATATCTTCAGCGGCCTGGCAATTGAGTCAACAACACCAAGTCCTGAGATGAAATTTCGCAACCATAAAGCATGATTTGTAGCCTCAAAGCATATGGAATGTCCTTCATTTGTTTTCTTTCCAAGTCATTTCTTGGACACTGTTTTTCACTTAATTTATCACCCTTCATGATGGGTGCATTATCGGCTGAACAAAACTGCATATTGAATCTCTCCAAAACATGATCAATATATCCTTTTTGAGATAGTCCTAGCAATCCTCGAGATCGATCCCTAAAGATCTCTATGCCAATAACATAGTTTGCCTCACCCATATCGACCATTTTAATGTTCTTAGAGAGATATTCCTTGGTTTCATGCAATAAGCCAAGGTCATTACTAGCTAACAAAATATCATCTACATATAGCACCAAAATAATGAACTTGCTCCCACTAACCTTCAGATATATGCACTGATCAACTGCATTTTCCTTAAATCTGAAAGAGGTAATGATATCATTAAACCTTAAATACCATTGCTTGGAAGCTTGTTTAAGGCCATGTATGGATTTCTTTAATTTGCAAGCTAAATGTCCTTTACCTTTCTTTGCAAATCCTTCTGGCTGCTCCATATAAATTTCTTATCCAAATTCCATTTAAAAAAGCAGTTTTCACATCCTTTGATGCAACTCTAAGTCATAATGAGCTACCAATGCTAGGATGATTTTAAGCGAGTCCTTCTTAGATACTGGAGAGAAGGTCTATGTATAGTCTATGCCTTCTTTTTGAGTAAAACCCTTGGCAACAAGTCTGGCTTTAAATCGTTCAATATTGCCTTTTGCGTCACGCTTGGTCTTGAAGACCCATTTACACCAGACCTTTTGGCAGTTATTAGGCAATTCGACGAGATCCCAAACACTATTCTGTTCCATGGATTTTAACTCTTCATTTATAGCATTGACCCATTTAGAAGAATCATCACTATTCATGGCTTGTGAAAATGAGACTGGATCTTTGTTAATCCCAATATCAAAATCAGATTCTTGTAGATACACCATGTAATCATCTGGAAATGGCAGGCTTTCTTTCCCTCTGAGATCTTCTCAGAACTGCCGATTGTGGTGGTTCTACAATATTTTCAATGGTGGTATCTTCATGAAGTGGTGAAACATGAGGTGGTGAAGGATTTTCATTATGTTATTCGTTCCCCCAGCCTGTGGAATAGTCTGAGGAACAACAATTTTCGATAAGGGTCAAATGTTGGCACATCTAACCCTAATTTCCTCGAAATTCACCACTCGTGTTTTCTCACTCCCACTAATTTCACCATTCTTAGGAATCTAGCATTACCAGTCTCCACTATCCTCGTACTGTGATTAGGACAATAAAATTTGTACCCTTTAGACTTGTCTGGATAACCAATGAAATATCCATATATTGTTCTTGAATCCAACTTTTTCTCTTGTGGGTTGAAGATTCTTGCCTCTGCTGAACAACCCCAATATGTAAGTGTCTCAAACTAGGTTTCCTACCAGTCCACAACTCAAAGGAGTTGTTGGGACTGCCTTACTAGGAACCTATTTAAAGATATACATTGCAGTCTTTAAAGCTTCACCCCACATTGAAATAGGTACAATTGAGTAACTTAATATTCCTAACCATATCTTTAAGTGTACGATTACACCTTTCAGCAACTCTATTTTGCTGTGGCGTACCAAGCATTGTATATTGAGCACAAATGCCTTTCTTTTCTAAGAATTTGGCAAATGGGCCAGGATTTTGGCCTGACTCATCATATTTACCATAATATTCACCACCCCTGTTGATCTCACTATTTTAACCTTTTCTATCTAATTGTCTCTCGACTTCAGTTATGTACACCTCAAGGATGTCAACAGCCTGAGACTTTTCATGAATTAGATACACATATCCATAACGTGAGAAGTCATCTAAATGTGATAAAATATTTTTCACCACTAAGACATGGATGTTGAGTGGCCCGCAAATATCTGTATGAATTATCTCAAGAAGCTCATTACTTCTTGTGGCACCTTTCTTGGTGTGTTTGGTTTGCTTTCCTTTAATGCAATCCACACATATCTGAAAATCAGTGAAGTCTAGGTTTTCCAAAATCCCATTCTTCACCAATTTTTCAATTCTATTTCTAGAGATATGCCCCAACCGTCTATGCCACAAGATTGAGGATTTTTCATTAATTAGACCACGTTTTAAACCAATATTCGAATGCAGAGTTACTAATGATTGTGCAAACTCATGATTTAAGGTAATTTTATATAAACCATCACATAAATTACCAGAACCAATCACTTTTGAATTAAACATTAAATTGAGTTTTCCACAATTAAATAAAACTGAATATCCAACACGATCTAATTTGGATAACGAAACTAAATTCCTAGAAATTGAAGGAACAAAAAAGTGTCTTCTAGATCCATCTGATGACCCGTCTCTAAGATCAGTCGATAGGTTCCTACAGCTACGACTTCAGCTTTGAGACGGTTCCCTATATAGACAAATCTTTCACTTTCCTTCGATTTCCTGGTTGAGAGGTATCCCTGCATGGAATTTGTAATGTGGGTCGTGGCCCCAAAATCAATCCACTAAGTATTAGAATGTACTTTAGCAAAATTTGATTCATAACAAACAAAAGAAAATTTCTTACCTTTCTTTTCGAACCAAGCCTTTCGCTTGCTATAGTCTTTCTTCATATGTCCCTTCTTGCCACAAAAGTAGCACTTGACAGTGAAACCATTCTGAGCCTGATTTTCTTCTCCAGGTTCATTCTTTTTCTTGGGTGGATTTTTTTTTTATTTTACAAGCTTACCCTTTTTTTTTTTGTTTATAGCTCCATAAGTTACAGTCAATGCAGTTTGACGTCCTTCCTCCATCAACCTTACTTCCTCCTGAACACACATATTAGTCAGCTCATTCAAACTCCACTTATCTTTATTGGTGTTATAGTGAATTTTGAATGCGCCGAACTGTGATGGAAGTGAGTTGAGAATAAACTGCACGAGGAAAGTTTCATCAACTTGCATTCCTAAAGTTTTAAGCTTTGCAACTTGTCGCCATATTGAGGATGTGATCCTAAACTCCTCGGTGGCCATTATATTTCATTGTTGTCAATTCAGCCATAATAGTGCCAGCAAGTGGCTTGTCGATCTTCAACAGCCTTTAACCAAATTTTACTTTAAGCGTTAGGGTAATGTCACTAAAGAGTCCTTTGGTCAATAACCAAGTAAGATCCCAGGAAGGTCGGAGGAGTCAATATAGCCTCCCTTCTAAGTCCAACCACCTTAGATAGCAAGCTATCTTTTTGACAGATCTTAAGAGGTATTAACACAAGATCTCATAAGTAACACGGAAAAAGGCATAAACAATATACATATTAAAGCTTTGAGAATTATGATGAACTATTGATATCACATAAGTCTTTCCTTTGGGCAAAACTTAGGTATATCTATTGTCCACTCGTCAAGAATCACTTATGTAGGTCTAAAGTAATTTATGCAATTTTTCAGCTAGTCATGTTACCTTTGGGTATTCAATTCTAATCTGTCAAATTGCATAAGTTACATTATCCTACCCAGTTTATAATTATTTGAAAGTGACTCTCCTTTGGGCTAGTCTCAATCTCCTAATTATAACTGCAATTGAGAATATTATCGACCTTAATGTTACCCTTTTAACAATTCTTTTATGTAGTTCTATATTCATAAGTTTTACAAATCTAGGCCACTTTGGCAGCTACTAATTAGTAAACCTATGAATAGGAACTAACCAACAATATTCTCTATTCATTAATTTGAGTTATTTAATTATCATTAATTCAATCACTATTTAATGATTTCTAAATTTCTTTTATGTGATTGCAATTACCAATATAATAATAATAATAACTCTGGACGAACATGAATATTTATATATAAATTATGTAATATAATAATCATGAATATCATAATGGTTCAATAAGAATTACACCTAATAAATTAACCACTTTAATATTTAATATTCAATGTCATAAAATTATATCATGATATCAAATTTAAATCATGAAAAATATAAATATCAACAATAATAGACAATAAGTGCATATAATCAGATGAGGTAAAATCATAATTCTTTAATAGACCGAATGATTCAACAAATTATAAAATTGCTTTTAATCTATGTACTTTATCATAACGGCAAGCAATACACGCAATTTAATATCATATTATGATGATTATAAAAATTATTATCACTAAAATTGATAATAAATCAAAACATGCATATGAACAGCATATAGAATTACATAAAAGCCTGCACCTAACATATCACAAAACAAAGTGAGTGGGTTGTGCTCTTATTTAGGTTAGGACCTAACAGATCATGTTGTCTTGTGAGTGAGGGAGTCCATGATGTGCATACTTAGTGGAGTGCACATCACATGCCGACAGAGTTCAAACCTTATAAACAAAAGTATGTTTTTATGAATAATTATAATTATAATATATAACAATATTCATAAATATATATTATTCCAAGGTGCATTGATTCACAAACTAAAGCTCTGATACCACATGTAAGATTAATAATACATGTAACCATAATAATAATACGGAATTAAACTTAACAGGATCTTGAATCAATACAACTCAAGAATAAAACGAACATACCTTTGTAAGCCATTGAATTAGAGAAGTTGAGAAATACCCCTAAATAGTTGAACCTTTAATTCTTGGCTCACCTTCTTCTCTGTCTCTCTTAATTAGGATGACTATAAAACTTAGTGATGGAATACTATCAAAAGAAGGGAGTCACCCATCCTTATATAGATGAGAAAGAGCAAAACTCTATCAGAAGAATTCCTAACCATCAAGGTTTCTCTCTTCTTTCTTAGAAGAGTGATTTATTAAAATTCAATTACTGGAACTTTATATATAATATTGGCTTTATCTAATTGTGGAGTCCAAATAAAATAAAACATGTAAAAATATGTAGGCTATTGGGCCACACTAGAAAATAAATCCAACAGGGTCTTCTTTGATTTTATCATTCCCAAATTTTCTGTAACCCATTGATTTGTACAGTATGTATTTGTGTTTGGTTTGATCGATTTGAATAGGATTTCATGGTGTTTGATAATCCATTGCGTGTGCGCGCCGCACGCACAACACACACACACACATATATATATATATAAATTATGAATGTGTATATGTATCATATTATGTTTACAATTTGTGATATATATTAGATATATTGTGGAATATACAATCACCGAAACCTGTATTGATTTATATATATACATATATATATATATATATACCCTTCAAAATTCAAACTATTTATGAATCAAAATTGAAAATATAGCAAGAATTAGGTGATCTGCAAGGGTAAATTTTTAAGAAATTAAGGGGGAGAAATGGGAGAAATAAAAAATGGGTTCTGTTATGCATTTTGTGCGGAAGGCAGCACTCAGATTTTGTCTTCGGCGATGAATTCCATCAAGCAAATAGATACAAGGGCTCCAATAACAATAACCATGGTTGCTACCATAAGAGAGAGAAGATGCAAGAAGAACATAAGTTAGATGAAATGATGAAGAAGACATGGTTGGGTATAAAGGTCAATTTACCATTGCTGTTAACAGAACTTAGACGTGCACTTGGGTCCATAAACCACGTGGGGTTTATATGGTGATTTCCGAATGTCAGGGGATAATCTACACCCGGCCCAAACCACAAGTGGGTAAAGTGAAGTTTGCCCTAGATTTAGTTTGGGTTTTTGCTCAAACTTGTACCAAATTTAAAAATATTTTTCCCAAGCCTTAAAAGTTTCAAGCTGAACTTAAGTTGCTCAGATTGAGCTCGCCCAAATTACATCTCAGATCTATGAAATAATTTTTCATGGCGGAGATGTGCAAGTTGTGACAAACAAGACAAATGCGTAACGGAAGGGGAAAAAAAAAAACATAAATTATGTAAATGGTCTCTGTAGTTTATATGATATGTTAATTTAGTTTCTATTGTTTTAATTTATTCGATTTTGTCTCTTAATTTAATGGATTGTGTTATATTGGTCCAATAAATAACGGCTGTTAGGTTTGGTGGACAGAAAGTTGTCACGTGCTCAAACGATTTGTCATTTTGGTCCATGTAGTTTACACGATTTATCAATTTGGTCCCTATTGTTTTAATTTTCTTAATTTTTACAGGGACCAAACTGACACTTCGTGTAAATTATAGGAACCAAATTGACACATCGTTAAGTTTGGTGGATGGAAACTCAAACGATGTTTCACAACTTGCAGGGACAAAATCTGTTGAATTAAGGGGCAAAATCGAACAAATTAAAATAACAGGGACTAAATTGACACATTGTGTAAACTACAGGGACCATTTGCATAATTTATCCCAAAAAAATTTCCCAAAACAATGACATTTTGAAAACACTACAAAGGGCACTATAGAAAAACATGACAGAGGATATCAACTTTGCTAATATGGCAAAATTTTGGGAAATTCTATTTCTATACACTCTTTTATCTCTGTGCACATCATATCTTAGTTTACACACTTATGACTTTGGTTATATATTATTATTCTCAGTTCACACACTATATATTCCAATTATAACCCTAACTCAAATCTTGTACACACACCACCTAAATAAGGGTTTTCACCCACCTTGAAACACATCCACACACACACCCACAGTAAACATAGTCACATAGTGAAGACAACTCCATTGAAAACTTCCATTGTATTTCGCGATTATGTACTCCCGAATTTATGGTATATTTTCAGCAATTGATTTCCCAATGATATATATTAGTTCGGCTTTGAAGTTCCGATCTCAAACCCACCTGAGTATATATGTGTATATTCAAATCTTTTTCTTTTTCTTTTTTTCATCTCTTTTGTTGGGTCCGAAGAGAAAAGAGGGATTGTGGATGCTTTTCAAATTTTCTGGGATGTTGACAATGTTTATGGGTATAGATAGGCATCAGGTGTTTGAGGAAATGCCACACTTAAAATGTAGTCTATAATTACGGTAAGATTGGGACATAATAAAATTGGGGCAGTGAAGAAACATAGAAAAAAGATGTTGATATTCATGATGGGTATGAGAGAGAGAGAGAGAGAGAGAGAGAGAGAGAATTTGGTGAAGAATCCTACACATACGACTGGAGAAAAGAATGAGCAAAAGTGAGAGAGTTAAGGATGATGGATGAAGAGTGGGTGGGCATAACTTGAACTCTGGTGGTACCACCCGTGGAAAGAAATCATGGAGAAATTAGGTTTTAGTTTTTTTTTTTTTTTTTTTTTTTTCCCCCAAAATATATGTATTGGGAATTATTATTTTTAAAATGTGTACAGAGAAAACCTAGGTTGCGTTTGCAAGAGTTTTGTAAATATGATTTGAGAGTATGAGTTGTATTTTGAGTTTGTGAGTTGTGGAATTATGATTTGAGTATAGAAAACTTGTTTGGTTATGGTTTTTGAAGGGCCATTTCCCTAAATAAGCTAAAATAGTAAATCAATTCCCAAACTAAGCCTAGTTTTCAAAGAATTCCCAAAATAAGCTAACTCGTGGTTCACAATCGCGATTTCAACATTTTTCCCCCTGTCCCGTGTGAAAGTGGGGAATTCCTAAAATCGTGGTTACGAAAAGCGATTTTGATTAAGAAATCGCGGTTACAAAACGCGATTTTAATTAACTTTGTTTCGGTTTGAACTCGCTGTTACAAACCACGAGTTCATTAAAAAAAAATTTGTTCTAAAATCGCTGTTTCTAACCCCGATTTTATCAAAAAAAATTTTGTTTTGAACTCGCTTTTTGTAACCACGAGTTCCTCCAAAAAAAAATTTTGTTCTGAACTCGCTCTTTTGAACCACGAGTTTTGGCCAAATTTTTTTCCATTAAGTGAAATCGTGGTTCACAACCACGATTTTAAAACTTGTATATACCCTCCCCAGCCCCGTGTTTTGCATTCACGCTTACTCCTCTCTCCCTGTCGAACTCCCTCTGCTGTCTCTCTCTCGCTCTTACTCCTCTCTCTCTGTCTCTGTGCTCCCTGCTCTCTCTCTGTCGAGCTCCCTCTGCTTCTGTCTCTCTCTCGCTCTTACTCCTCTCTCTCTGTCTCTGTGCTCCCGGCTCTCTCTCTGTCGAGCTCCCTCTGCTTCAGTATCGTCTCTCTGTCGTTGGTATGGCTTCTATCATCTACTTTAATGCAAAAAAATTAGGGTTAGGGTTTATATTTGTGAATATATTTGTGTTTGTGAAAATGTGAATAAATTATGGTTAGGGTTCATGAATGTGGGGTTAGGGTTAGGGTTAGGGTTAGGGTTCATGAAAGTGGGGTTAGGGTTAGGGTTTCTATTTGTGAATAAAATGTTGTGAAATCAGAAATAATTAATTAGAGTTAGGTTTATATTTGTGAAATTTTAACTATAGATAATTTGTTGAATGTGAATGTTGAATGTGTTGAATTTTAATTATAGATAATTTGTTGAATTTGTTGGATGTGTTTAATTATAGAAAATTTGTTGAATTTTAATTATAGATAATCTGTTGAATGTGAAATCTTTTGCTATAGATAATTTGTTGAATTTGTTGAATGTGTTTAATTATAGATAATTTGTTGAATTTTAATTATAGATAATCTGTTGAATGTGAAATCTTAAATCTGAAATTAGGGTTAGGGTTAGGGTTAGGGTTAGGGTTAGGGTGTATATTTGTGAAATCTGTTTAGAAATCTGTTGAATGTGAATGTTGAATGGTTTATATTTATCTTAAATCTGTTTATAATTGTGAAATCTGTTAAATGTGAAATCAGATTTGTATTGAAGGTGAAATCAGATTTATGTTCAATGTGACATCTGTTGAATGTGAAATCTGTTGAATGTTGAATCTGTTTAAAAAAATTTAAATATTATGTTTGAAATGAGAAAAATGAGGGTTATGGCTTTCTATTGAATGTGAAATCAGAAATGAGGGTTTTGGTTTTGAATTAGGGTTTTGAATTGATGAATGTGAAATCATTTTTCAATTAACGGTTTTAAATTGTGAAATCAAAAATGAGGGTTATTGTTTCAGAAATTAGGGTTTAAGAAAAGAAATTTATGATAATTTTTTTTAATAATGTTATATAATTTTTTTTAGGAACAAATCATTTTTACATAATCAATAAATAATTATCTAAAATAATAATTTTCTTGTATATTATTATCGTAACTAACTTTATAATTTATTGGAAAAAAAATGGCAAAACACAAGAAATCTAATTTTGTCTGCATAAAAATTATCTATAATTAAAATTTCAAAATTTTCTATCCCTTTCTTTCAAAATTTTCAAATTATTTTGTTTTCTTTCACTTTCACTTTCACTTTCCACAAATTTTTCTTTGAATCAAAACATATTTAAGGAATAATCATGCCATTCCTTTTATTGTCAGTCCAATAAATTACCTTAGTCCTATGCAGCTAAATATTTACTATAATTTTAATGCTGTTAATTAATTTCATAAGAAAGAGAAACGTTAATTTGGCTGTAAAAATTATTATTAATTAGGTAATGTGGAGTAGTAATAACTTAAAATTAATAAGTAACAAAAATATTTTTGTTGTAAATTTCAAATTTTTAAGTAAGAATAAGAAATTGAAAAGTAAGGAACAAAATTTGTGATAAGAAATTGCTATGGAAGTTTTTTCGTCATTTTCGCCAGGAACAAATATATATATATACTAGCGTATGCCCGTGCCTGAAGGCACGATACAATTAATGATGAGATTAAAATATAAATCAAAATTAGAGAGGAATGTATTCAAATTTATTGTTTTTTTTTTTTTCTTTTCTTTTCAAAGATTAGGTAATGAATTCACAGGAAGGAGAAAAATTCCTAAATCAAGACATAAAACTCAAATGAAACACCAATTTATGATTAACCCAAATAAATTTTAGGAACCCCCAAAATTAGGAACCTTCATGACTCCCAAAATGATGTAAATCAATCATATATTTTTATTGTTTTTATTTCCTGCCTGGACCAATCATAGGTGATTGAGAGTTATAAAGTTGTATTTTTTTAAGAATATGTATCATTTTTATATTTTAATAAAAAAAAAATCTTCCCAAGATAAATTGCACTTTCCCAAATTGCAATCTCTAAATCTAAATCTAAATTACCTCAGTCTCTCTCCTCTCCTTTATTACCCACTTTCCCCAAAGAAGGTGTAGGCCTTTTTCGTTTTCTTATTAAATTTTTTTAAAGAGTGATTGTGATTGTTAATATTTTGTATGGGTGACCCTTTAAGTAGTACACTAAAATTTTATTAACAAATTAAAAATCCCTAAGGTTTATATTTATGACACCCCTGAGGTTTATATTTACGATAGTTATTACGCTGAAATTACGCTGACACCCCTGAGGTTTATTCCCCACCTTTGAAAAAAAAAATTCATTGGAAAAAAAAAAAATAATTGGAAAAATAAATTATTTCAAAAGAAAAATTAAATTAAAAAAAATTAATTGTTCTGAATTTTTAAAATAAAATTTATATATATTAAAAATTATATATGTTTCATGTGAGTGTAAGTGTTGTGGGTGTGTGTGTCAGAGAGAGATAGAGAGAGTGAGTGTCAGTGTCTGTGACAAAGAAAGTGAGTGCTGGTTTTGAATTTTTGTTCAAAATGTGTTTTGAAAAACGTTTTTACATATTTTACTTACAAGCGTGGTCACGAATATGTATAAATAAATTTCTTTATGTATAAATCAAGTTTACCAACACTTTATAATTTATATAAAGTCACAACCTACACTCATAATTTATGTCATGATGTGAAATTTAGGTAAATTAGAAATATTGTTACTTTGATGTAAAGTTAGGTTTACCTACACTCATAAGTTTACCTACCTCATAAGATTGTTGGATTTTCTTACACTCATAAGTTTACCTACACTCAAAGTAACAAGATTAACAACTTACACTTATAAGTTTATGTAAATTACTTAGATTTATAATTTATCAATACCTAAATCAATTTACATCAATTATATTTATTTAATGATTACAAATGTTGTTACTTTATAATTTATAATCATTTTTTTATAATTTATACAAAATAATCCAAAATTAATAAAAGTTTTTAGACCTAAAACTTAGCTGAATTACATTTAATGTGCACAAGAGCATGATCTTAATCATAATAAGTAATGTAAAAAGCATAACAGAAGAGCATGATGTTAATTTTGTATGTGTTGTAAGATGTTTTTCTTAAAAAGCTAAAAAATCTAAAGCATTATCATTATTTTAACTCATATCTTAATTAAAAAATCAATAATGATTGTTGGATTATAATTGATGATTACTTAAATAAAGTTTTTGCGTCACAAGTAATTGTAATTGAATGAGTAAATTCATATAATTTTTTACAAGTACAAGGAGATATAAGTATATTGTTGCTATTTTAATGTTTTTTGTCTTAATTGAAGCAAGTATATGGAGACTGTTCCAATTATTTTCTACTGGGGGGGAAACATAATTCGGGATCCCGATGAAGGCGTATCATATGATGCTGAGCCGAAAGGGATATATGCGGTGCAAATTGGCACCACGCTTAGCAATTTGGAGGAGATGTTTACGTCAAAGGTGGCAAGTTACGGGGAAAGTGTCCGATTGACCTTCAAATGTAGATATCCTTATCGCCAGTGGCAAGCACACAGCAAATACAAGATATTACCGATCAATGACGATGAGGCGTTGAACACCGTATTAAGTATCGGTGCAAGTTTTCAAGCACCAAATTGTTTGGAAGTCTACATTGATAAAGAGATTGTACACAATATCCCGAACATGACACAGATGGATTCTCGTCCGTTCACTACATTGCTGACGCATGGGATTGACACAACAGCGTTTCAGTCTCCTATGTATGAATCAGATCAATGTTATCCACTGGGCTACACACAACAGTCATTTCAGGGCCATGGTGTAGAATCAAGTTCACGTGGTGGATATGGTTATGAATTTGACAATAACACACAAGATGTGCCCACATGCAGCCATCATACCACTCCGGTTGAAGTTGCTGGTAATATGGCTGAAACAGTGAACGAGGTGCAGTTTGCTGACAGTGACATGTACGGTCCTGATGTCGCCCTAAACGATGATGACAATGAAATGTGTGATGAAGAAAATTTATTAGGCAGATCAGATGATGATGATGATGAAGAATATGATGCCCAGGCTCCGTTGACCTGAAAATGCCCCCATTCCACCTAGAGTTGAAATCCCTTTCTATGACAACATTCACATGGGTGGTGATTTTGACATTAGTACCCGTGATGTCGTTCCCCGTAACCGGATCTGGAGCGCTGAAAATCCAGAGTTGGACAGAGGAATGGTTTTTGTTGATAAGAAGCAACTTCTACATGCTGTGAAATTGTACCATGCAACAAATAATCGAGAGTATAAGGTCGTAACCTCCAAGCGAGACCTTTGGGTGTCTGCTTGCAAGCACGACTGCAGTTGGTGGTTGCGTGCATCTCTTAGTAGGAAACATGGTCTTTTTGAAATAAAGCAGTACAGGGGTCCTCACCATTGTTTATACCCACGAATGAACAGGGACCACACTAATATTAGCTCCAGTTACATTGCTTCTCATATTTTGGGACAAGTTGCGGTTAGTATAAAAAATAAATGTTTACATATATATACATATTTGTTTGTTTATAGTGTTCACAAATCTAATCCAACTCATATTTGATTGTCGTATGCAGAATGAACCTGATATGCCAATTAAGAATGTCATCGAAGATATAAAAAAGACCATGAACTATAGTATATCATACAAGAAGGCGTGGCATGCAAGGGCAAAGGCAATTAAAATGGTATTCGGTGATTGGGATGAATCATATAGCAGTTGCCTAAATTCATGCATGCATTACAGACATCTAATCCTGGCACCATCGTGACATGGAAGCACAGATATACCGGGCATACAACCATTATGCCCGTCTTCCACTTTGTTTTCTGGTCTTTCAAACCCGTCATCGATGGCTTTAGATATTGTAGGCCTTATAACTATAGATGGTACATTCTTATACGGTAAATACACTGGTGTGTTTGTAGCAACGATTGTCACTGCCAATAGCAAAATATTACCGCTTGCATTCGCTGTTGTCGATAGGGAGAGTTTGGAGTCTTGGTCGTTCTTCATTCAAAATATCAAGGAACATATTGTCATGGACCGACAGGGAGTGACTTTGATATCTGATCGAGCTGAGAGTATTTTAGCTGCTGTGAGGCGGCATTGGCTGAATCCCGCGCTCCAATTTGTTGGATATCATCGGCATTGCCTTCGACATGTTTGCAGTAACTTTAACACACATTTCAGAAATAAGGAGCTCAAACAACTTCTGTGGAAAGCAGGGAGTGCTGATCAACGACGAAAGTGTAATGGTTACTTAGATCAGATACAGGCTATTAACCAAGAAGCCATCATTGGGTCCAAGATGAATCCTGAGGACTGGGCCCTTGCATATGACGGTGGATATCGCTGGGGGGTATTGACCAGTAATGATGCAGAGTGCTTCAACAGCGTCTTGAAAGGTGCAAGGAACTTACCTATTCAGCTATGGTTGAATTTACATTTCGACGACTCGTCAAATATTTTGACGAGATGGGAGCCCAAGCTGAAACAGATGTACGCAATGAGTTCCAATACCCTAGAGAGATGCAAAAACTATCGAGGAGGGTATCGCAAGGGGAAATACTTTCAGTTGATATCGTATGACAGGTTAGTTTGTAATGTGAAAAATTTATTATTATGTTGTTGAGTTAATTACACCTAAAAACATGAACTTGATTAGTTTGTATCAATATTGTCTTATAGGCCCCGCCGTGTATTTGAGGTGCAAACATCTTTTCGCCGTGGACGAGGTCGCAATAGACAGATTGTGCGGATGAATCAACCCACGTGCAGTTGTGGGAAATATGAGATAAGACACTATCCATGTTCCCATATGCTCGCTGTAATGTCTGAATGCGGTGACAATCCATTCCAGTACGTTGATCCAGTATATAGGCTTCCTGTATACATGAGGTTTGGGAAACTAAATTCAATCCAATACCGCATCAAGATTATTGGGATGATCCGCAGTGGACCTTAATGCCTAATGACCTTCGTCTGCGAGAAGTAAAACGGGGTCGTACATCTATGGCTCGTATTCCGAATGAGATGGATATATCAGACAGGCGTTTGACAGCTCGTTGCAGTGAGTGCCACCAGACAGGTCATGACAGGCGAACATGTCCGGCGCGACTTGGTCGATGAAGACTATGTAATACTTACATGTTGTAATATATCATTTTGAAATTTTATTTGTAATAGATCATTTAATTATGTATTTTTAAATTCTTTTTTGTAAACGGGTCGTACATTTGAATGTGTATTACAAAATGTGTACTTGATTAAAAATGTGTAATGCAAAATTGAAAATGTGTATAATTTATTGAAAATGTGTACTAGTTTTTCACCGTGTACTTGATTCGAAATGTGTATTACAAGATTCTATACTTAATCACGTAGTTCTTCTATCATTTCAAAATTTCATATTTTTGAATAAATTTAATATCGAATTGCAATCATTGTTCACATTTTATAATTTAAAAAATTACAAATTTAAAAAATTAACCTATTATAAATTAAAATTTTAAAATTGGAATGCTGCAGTCATTGTTCACAATTACAAAATTTTATATGTATTTTGCAAAATTTATAATTTATTCAAACTTTAGCATTACAAAATCAATATTTAAGTTTTGTCAAATATGCCATAAATGTAATCATTAATTTCGAATTGCTTCGTGTAAGTGGCACATAAATTTGTCTTTTCTCGAACCCATAACATTTACTTCATTGTATTTTACATCGTTAAGTACAAAATCAATAATTACAGTTTTCTCTGTTATTATTATGATTAAATGAGATTTTGATATGGATGATCTAATATTTCAGTTGTACAGGCTTCATGGCACATGTACCTGAGGAGGTTCCACTGTTCAGACAGGCACATCGGGCTGACAGTATGTGGGACCGTCCGGTATGCAATAACGTTTGTTGGACTTTACGCTACAATTAAAATACATTGCATTTTGTTGTATATTTCGGATAATGTTATTATTTAAACTGGTCATTCTGTTGTGCAGGATGAGGCACACACGTGTTGACATGCCGTCGGGCAGATTCTGGATTGTGGGAGCATCCGTTGGACCATAGAGTCTTGCAGTATCTATTACGCGCGGGATTCTATGGTGTGTATCGTATCGGGCACATTCGACTGGACCACGCACTCATCACTGCTCTCGTCGAGAGGTGGCGCACAGAGACTCATACATTCCATTTCCCGATCGGGGAGGCCACCGTCACGTTGCAGGACGTATCCGTCCTATATGGTCTTCGGATTGATGGCCGAGCAGTTACTGGAGTTGACCCATCTCGCGACGGAGCAGTGGATAGCCCTATGTGCTGAGCTATTGGGAGTAGCACCTACACCAGCAGATTTACAGGCAGGTAGAGTGAGGTGGTGGCTGCGAGCACTTTGCTCATCTTCCAGATCATGCTCCAGATGAGTTGGTACAGCAGCATACCCGAGCATATATTCTGTGGCTTATTGGGGGGGTACTTCTCCCTGATAAGTCACAGAACCTGGTCAAGCTGATGTACTTGCCATTGCTGAGAGACATTGAGGAGATTGGGCAGTACAGCTGGGGTAGCGCGGCTCTGGCATGGTTGTATAGGATGCTATGTCGAGCAGCTCAGGTGGGTACGAGGGAGATTGGAGGACCACTTGTGTTGCTACAGGTTAGTAACAATTTTATTACATGTCAATTCATATTGTATGCCATATATCAGTATTGTAATTGTGTTCAAACTATTGCAGATTTGGGCATGGGAGAGATTGATTCGCATTGCCCCGTCTAGGCGGCAACTGGTTGGTCCTGGTGAGCTTCCTATGGGTGAGGGGGACATGCAGTTGCCCACCGGACCGCGAGGTAGCCGGTGGAGGGTTGACATGGGCCACGAGGTCGTCTCGACCCACGTAGTGGTAGTTTATAGAGACCAGCTGGACCGGATGATTGAGGGCGAGGTATGAAATTTTTTGATTGCGTTTTAGTTGTCTTCTTCATTGTATATGTTTTGAGTTCACGAGCAAAATTTAATTTATTTGTCGTCATTGTAGTTTATCTGGCAGCCTTACGCTGGGGTCCTCAGTACGCTCCCCGACTACTGCCGACTGGGTCAGGAGATATGGATGGCGAGAGTGCCACTTATTTGTTTTGACGTGGTTGAGTGGCATCTCCCCCATCGTGTCCTCCGACAGTTTGGTCGGGTGCAGTCCGTGCCGGATCGGTTCGACACTGAGTGGCAGTTGCACGTCACTGATAGGCGTGGCCGAGCTGGCACTGACTGGCATCTGTTTTATATGCCATATATACAGTTGTGGGATGCCGCCGGGACAGTATTGTACAGGCTGACTACAGCGATGAGGTGATCCCTCTTCCGACCCTTACATGTTGTGGTATCGGCGACATACACACCTACTAGTCGGGAATCCGAGCCACGTGTCTGAGTCTGGATATCAGGGAGTTGGCCCTTATCTTGAGGCATTGGTGAGTATCATATTATGTGTCAGATAATTATTAAAATCATACTTGATTTACTTTCAGTCAACTGTAGCCTAATAATACGTCTGAATGTTTGTTCAGGTGGCTGGAGCTGGGAGGTCGTTTCACTTGGCTGAGGACGCCCATTTGAGACGTGATGACAGCATGCCTTGGAGGCCGTTGCAGAGATCGGGAGTTATTGTACCAGGCATTCCAGCTTGCCCATCGGGGAGATCGTTTGCATTTCGGCCACTACGGTGTACACACTTCAGCAGCTGCTCCAGACACATCAGCGCCGTCCACGTCAGCGCCTTCCACTTCAGCGCCTGCCACATCAGCTCCTTCGACATCAGTCACCCACCACATACTACCCCATACATATCTGCAGATTCCCTCGACGTACTTCTACGCAGCATACTGGCATACCTTATGTGCCTGACCCTGATTGGACACCGCCCCGATACATGCATGACGTTGTTACCCCACCCACCCAGTTACCACCACCAGACAGTTCGACCGCGACCATGAGTACACATGATGCAGTTCTCACTGACATCTCCCACGTTGACGCTGAGGGCCATATTGAGCCCCCCCCAGAGCGCGGGAGAGGTCGAGGTTTTGGTCGTGGCGGACGTCGCGGCAGAGGTCGGGTGCGGGCAGAGGCAGAGGTCGAGCTCCAGCTGCAGATCGTGATACAGTTGCACCAGATGATGGAGTTTCACAGCTCACAGCAGTATCCGATCTTCGCCACAGACAGGATCAGGGGCAGCACATGCAGTAGAGGGGGGTCACAGTCACAGGCTCCACAGGATACGCATTTCCGATTGGGGGAGCCAGATATTCAGAGAGTCTACCGCAGGAGACCGAGGAGGGAGGTCCACGGTCGGGGTTGTGGGACTGGGGGCAGGTTAGGGCATTAGGGTGTGATGTGGAGTGTATAGTTTATTTTATTTATAGTTTATAGTTTTGTATATCAAACTTGTACAGATGATGTAAATGTGTCATACTTATTTATTCGAAAAATATAATTTTACAATTTCTTATTCTTACTTGTTTTGATGATTTCCATAAAAATGAAAACGAAAACAGGAAAAAAAAGATAATGCATTACAAATTGCATGCATTACAGAAATGACAAGAAATATTCGAAAACAATTGAAATATCTTCCTTCATTGATAAGTCGTGGATAAGCATTACAAATTGCATGCATTACAGAAATGGTTTGGGCGTTCATCCAAACAATTTCATTCATTATCATCATCATCTGACATCTCAATATCAGATTCATACATAACATCCATGCTCCAGGCGTAGTACTGGTGTGCATCATCCATTAACCCATCTTCGGCACGCTCATTTGCGGTCTTCATTAGTCCGGACCTTTGCAAACGTTGGGTCATGCGATTAACCTCGTCGCGGATACGATGCAATGCCCTTTGCAACAACTGTGGAGTGTCAGTTGGCATACGCATGGCTAACCGACGAGGAAATTTAAGATTAACTTCACGACATAGCTCAACGAGAACGTTTGCTCGAGTTTTGCGAAATTCCCACTCAGCTCTCATGGTATTGACGGTGGCACGTGAGTAACGCAAATTTGGATTCATTGGGTATTCAAATTCATCTCCATCTGCAACCCAATAGCGACCCATTGTTGAATATAAATCAACCACCGTATATCTCATGATGATATCGCTCGAAATAGCTGTAAAACTTTTGTTGTGGTATGATGTGATATTTATACCATATATACACATGGTAGCTGTATGTATGAAATTATTATAAACAACTATGCATCAGAGTTGTCATGTCAACTTTTATGACCTTAACAACTATGCATCAACTTGATAGGAGTTGTCACTTCGACTTTTATGAATTGCATAATTTATTGTTATTCCAAAACAAAAAGTAAAAACATAAAAAAAAAATAATAAAATAAAAACCAAGCTAATCAACCGACTAAACGTCTGAATTAGTAAAATTTCTCTGCCTGAAATTTTTTAAAAAAAATAAATGTGAAATTACAATTTAAAAATCTTTAAAATATTTATTTGTTTTACTTTTATGCAGAAATATTTATTTAGAAATTTGTTTCACTTTTTAGTCACATTGACATATTTATTAATTTATTGTTATTTTGTTATGACACCCCCACAAAATTTTAATGGATTGCATAATTCACAAGGGCACAGTAGGTATGATGCAGTGATGCAGTGATGCATGTCACTTTATGCAGTGATGCAGTAATGCATGTGATGCAGTGATGCAGTAACTTTGTGCAGTGATGCAGTAACGTTATGCAATGATGCATGTGATGCAGTGATGCAGTAACTTTATGTAGTGATGCAGTAACTTTGTGCAGTGATGCAGTGATGCATGTCACTTTATGCAGTGATGCAGTAATGCATGTGACTTTCTGACTTTGCGATGCTTATATAGTTTGTCACTTTTTTCCTCACATTACGTGATGCATGTGACTTTCTGCAGCGCAAATAAATGCTTTCTTTTTTTTTTTCACATTTCAGAATTCATCTAAGTCACATCAATACGACCACACGGCAATAGTGTTGATAAACAATTATGTGATGGACTGAAGGAGTAAAGTGTAATTTACCGAATATAAAAAGAAGCAAAAAATGCAAAGAGGAGAAAATAGGATGACTGTGAAGTTCATTAAGTGAAAATAAGATAAAATATAGGCTGTTTATGAAGAATATTACTTTAAAACAAAGAAAATTTAAGCATTTAATTTCATTTATAATTTTTTGAAAACACCAATTTGTACTGACATCGTCAATTTCAAGTGACTACTTACTGTATTAAAAAAGTAAGCATGAAAAAATAGTTTCATGTGGCGATGTGACAACTCACTGCATGTTTTATTTGACAACTCACTGCTCCAATATGAAGGGATTGCATTGTCATCCTCTAGCTTACAATTATGATTTTATTTGACAACCACGTCCGTGACTACATCACAGGTATACACAGTCACGGGTACTCAGGATTGCATGAAATGAAAAGCTAAAAAATAAAATCACGGGTAACACTTCTTCCATAGTGCCCCAGCATGCATTATCGTCACTAGATCATCTCTAGTTAACCCTCAGTATGATGTCTATAAATAGCGACACCCCAAGTATGATGTCTGTTCAAGTCATAACAATAGTAATATATCTACAATTACTATTCTTATTTGTTTGTTTATTTTATGAACAATGTCTTCAAGAGGTGCAGGAAGTTCACGCCAGCAAAGAAATCCGAAAGTGTGGCTGCTACCTCCATTTACTTATGACTACAAGAGCGAAAAGTACTCGAGTCCGAAGGATTATTATGCTGGTATCCGAGCAGAATGGGCATTCAGGGTAACGGAGCAAGAAGGATTGTTTAATGATCTACGTAACTTTGGGGCACCAGTACCTCATCGTTGTTCATTGACCATGGCTAGACAAAATGTGAGTGACTATGAAAAAGCAGTTAGCAGAATTAAGAAGGAGAACAACAGAATGTTGATGCGGAGATGTCGACATTTCATGCTTCAGCTAGCCACCGAAATGGCAGAAGCAAGCAACAGAGATTTGACAGTGATTGAGCGAAATAATGTCTTAAACAATGAAAAATATCTCTCTGACTACTACATGTCAGATGAGGAATGAGAAATCAAACACCTTTATCTTTCATATATGTTTGTATGTTGTCTCATATCTTCGTTACTGCAGTGTAAGACAATGTTGTTTTTCATCTAACGTACGGACGTATTTCAAGTATTTGTTTTATGAACCTGAAATTTATGAAATAACTACATTTATAACTGCGCATTTATTAGTTCATGACTTTCTTTATTGAATAGGTAAATGAGTTAATGAATGTTCTGGATTAACGAATGGATTAATGTATGTTGAATTATGTGAATACTTAAAACACATAAAACAGAACATCTAGCTCGGTGAAAAGCTTTCCTTAACTGGGGCTCATGAAATAGGGATCCTGTACGTAAAGAATTTCAATCTCCATCGGGAAAGAAGAAAGAGTCGCCTTCCAATTCCTGGAAGTCCAGTCAAAATGATGACTCTAGTAAGGAATTTAAAACCCAATTGGTTTTACTTGATTTGCTTGTCAAAATCACTATTTACAATTAATTATACACAAACAGATTTACCCCAACACCAATTTGATATATGTGGGATCCTGAATTCAGAAAGTCACATGGCAACAGTGAATTCACTGATTTACCTTACAGTGAGCATGCCCTTATTTTGTCGGTATATGCAGATAGATTGTCAAGACATGTGACTTGGAGCAGAGGCTTTGGTTTTCTCGATTTTTTGCTCGCTTTTTTTATTACAGTGACACCTCATTGATTATTAATATATGTGGGATTCTGAATTCATAAAGTCACATGGCAACAGTGAATTCACTGGTTTACCTTACAATGAGCATGCCCTTATTTTGTCGGTATATGCAGATGGATTGTCAAGTCATGTGACTTGGAGCAGAGGCTTTGGTTTTCTCGATTTTTTGCTCGCTTTTTTTATTACAATGACACCTCATTTCTTATTAATATATGTGGGATTCTGAATTCATAAAGTCACATGGCAACAGTGAATTCACTGATTTACCTTACAATGAGCATGCCCTTATTTTGTTGGTATATGCAGATGGATTATCAAGTCATGTGACTTTGAGCAGAGGCTTTGGTTTTCTTGATTTTTTGCTCGCTTTTTTTATTACAGTGACACCTCATTTCTTATTAATATATGTGGGATTCTGAATTCATAAAGTCACATGGCAACAGTGAATTCACTGATTTCCCTTACAATGAGCATGCCCTTATTTTGTCGGTATATGCAGATGGATTGTCAAGTCATGTGACTTGGTGCACAGGCTTTGGTTTTCTCGATTTGTTGCTCAATTTTTTTATTACAGTGACAACTCATTTCTTATTAATATATGTGGGATTCTGAATTCAGAAAGTCACATGGCAACAGTGAATTCACTGATTTACCTTACAGTGAGCATGCCCTTATTTTGCCGGTATATGCACATGGATTGTCAAGTCATGTGACTTGGTGCACTGGCTTTGATTTTCTCGATTTTGGCTCGATTTTTTTTATTACAGTGACAACTCATTTCTTATTAATATATGTGGGATTCTCAATTCAGAAAGTCACATGGCAACAGTGAATTCACTGATTTACCTTACAGTGAGCATGCCCTTACTTTGTCGGTATATGCAGATGGATTGTCAAGTCACGTGACTTGGTACACAATATTTCCTTTTCTCTGTTTTTTCATTCTACTGACAACTCATACCTTGTTCGTATATGTGGGATTGTTATGCAGGGCCATCTTTCTAAAGCTGTTCATAACCAACTATATAAACGACTAAAGGTGAAGACACAACCTTACAACTCATTTCGCCCTACGAAATTATCATTCATTTGTTTTAAAAAATTAGCATGGCTACATGGTTCATGGGAGGGAGTGGGAATCGCAGAGGTGGTAGGAACTTGCAAAGGGGTGACAGTTCACGACGAGGACGGGAAGGGGAAGTGGCGATGCTGAAGATGAAACACCATTTCCTTTGTTAGATGCCTCTTGTGCTTATCATGATAGGTTTGGGAAGCGACATTTTGTCATGCCTAAGTACTATAGAGATCCATGTGGTTTGGTGGAAGATCCATCAGATAATCAAACAGGATATGGTTTAGCAAACGCTAGACTTCTGAAGTGGCCCGCACTATTTATAGAGCGAGTGCAAATGGAAAGATTATGTCGGGAAAATCGACTGAAGGTGCCAAAAGCACGTTCTGTTGAGATCCAAAAGGAAGATCCTGATAATGTTGATCGACTATGTGAAAGACTACAACGTGAGATTTCTCAAATGAACCGTAGGTTAGCCCGCGATATGCAGCTATACATAGTTAAGAAGGATGCCCAGAAGAACAAAACAGAACCAAATGATGCGGCTATCATGGGTATCATGGAGGATCCTCAGCTTGTCTCTGACGCTGAGCTTTCGGATTGTTCAGACTCTGAGCCACCTACCGATTTAAGCGCAAATTAGGTGTTAATGTCTACACTTCGGCAATATTAGGTCATGCATTAATTAATATGTAATGTCTGTGTTAAAGTAAGTGTTTCCGTAATGAGTTTGTCAGATTGTCTGGCTAATATTTGTCTGTCTAACTTTTATGTTTATCTATGTATTGTGTGTTCAGTTCATGGTGTCCACAATGTATTGTTGTCCGAGACTTATGTTTGTACTACTTATATATTTTTGTGGGAGACTTATGTTTTTTTTCCTCAAGGTTTTATGAATTACATTATCACCTTCTAACCCAAAACAAAGACAACAGAAAAAAAAAAATTATTTAAATGAAAATGGCTTTAGTAAAGCCAAAACAAATTTCTGAATAACACATTTTAACCCAAAACAAAGACGAGAAAAAAATAAAAAATAAACAAGTTTACATGAAAACGGCTTTAGTAAAGCGAAAAGAAATTTATTAATTACATTATCACCTTATAACCCAAAACAAAGACAACAGAAGAAAAAAATATATTATTTACATGAAAACGGCTTTAGTAAAGCCAAAACAAATTTCTGAATAACACATTCTAACCCAAAACAAAGACAGGAGAAAAAAATAAAAAACTTTGCACGAAAATGGTTTTAGTCAAGCGAAAAGAAATTTATGAATTACATTATCACATTCTAACCCAAAAGAAAGACAAAAGAAAAAATATATATATTTAAATGAAAACGGCTTTATTAAAGCCCAAACAAATTACTGAATAACACCTTTTAACCCAAAACAAAGAAAAAATAAAATAAAAAAAAATTTACATCAAAACGGCTTTACTAAAGCTCAAAAAATTTATGAATTACATTATTACCTTCTAACCCAAAACAAACAGAAAAAAAAGCAAAATAAATTTACTTTAGTCAAACCAAAAAAAATGCTAAAACACATTCTAACCCAAAATAAAGACAAAAGAAAAGAAAAAAAATTAACATGAGAATGGTTTAGTAAAACAATTTTAACCCAAAAATTATTCTGAAATACATTGTCACCAAAATAATGACAACAGAAACAAAAAAATTAAAAAAAAAAATTTCTTCTTTAGAGTTCAGTTAAATTGAAAGTAAAATAAAAAATTACGTTGGGAAAGAGGCGTGGTTCGAAAGAGTGAGTTCAGAAGAAATTTGTCGTCGTTTGGAACAGCCAGTTCAGCACAAAAATGGTTTTTGCTAAACTCGTGGTTACAAACAGCGAGTTCTGAACAAATTTTTTTTTTTAAAAGCGGGGTTCCCAACAGCGAATTCAGAACAAAATTTTTTTTGGATGAACTCGTGGTTATAGAAAGCGAGTTCAGAGCAAAATTTTTTTTTGATAAAATCGGTGTTAGAAACAGTGATTTCAGAACTAAATTTTTTTTGGATGAACTCGTGGTTTGTAACAGCGAGTTCAAAGGGAAACAAAGTTAATCGAAATCGCTTTTCGCAACCGCGATTTCTTAATTGAAATCGCTTTTTGCAACCACGATTTTAGGAATTGCCCACTTTCGCACGGGACAGGCGGAAAAATGTTGAAATCGCGATTGTGAACCGCGAGTTAGCTTATTTTGGAAATTCTTTGAAAACTAGGCTTAGTTTGGAAATTGACTTATTATTTTAGCTTATTTAGGGAAATGCCCCGTTTTTTAATAGAGTGTTGAATTGAGTTTTGAATTGAGTGTGAAATTGAATTTTGAAAGTTTGATTTGACATGTGAGGTAAGAAAATTTGTTTGGTTATGGGTTTTGGAAAGAGTTTTCAAAACTTAATTCAAATTATTATAACTCATAGCAAAACACACTACTTTCACACTATTGAAAATTTTGATCAATATTCATAACCAAACTCTTTTAAAAATTCAATTAAAAAAAATTATTATTAACAGAAAATAACATTAATCAATTTTTTAATTGAAAATACTACAAAGGAAATAATTTTTTTCAAAATAAATATTCGAAAAATTTAAATCATAAATATTTAAATAATTTAAATAATCTAAAAATTTAATAAGTAAAAAATTAAAATAAATATTTAAAAAATTTAAATCGTACAAATTTAAATAATTTAAATATTCAAAAATTTAAAATAATTTAAAATGTTAATATTTTAAATTTAAAAATAACTCTACACTCAAATCGTAACCAAACACATAAAACAAAACTCAATTAAGAAATTATTTTTAAAACTCATAACCAAACACGTAACTCAAAACTCCATACTACTTTCACAACTCTACACTCATATTATAACCAAATACATAACAAAAAATTAAAATATTTAAAATATTTTTATAAAATAGAGTTTGAATTTATTTTTATAAAATATTTTAAAATTTAAAAAATTAAAATCGTAATATTTTGAAATTAAAATATTTAAAAATAATCAAAAAATAAAAAAAATAAAAAAATCGTAACATATTTAAATATTAAAATATTTAAAATCTTAACAAAATTAAAATATTTAAAATATTTAAAAATTTTAAATATTGATTTGAATTGAGTTTTGAAAAGAGTTTTAAATTATGTGTTTGGTTACAAGTTTTGAAAAGCAATGATTATGTTTTGAATTGAGTTTTGAGAAATGGGTCTAGAATTATGATTTGAAAGCTCCAAACAAACAACACACTCAAATCAATGGGTAGAATTATATTTTGAGAGGCTTACCAAACGGAGCCTTAGATTTCATATTTAGTGTGCGTTTTGATGTCTATTATAAATTTTATTTTTTTGAAGGTTAGTTATATGTTTGTTATTTATTGTGAACATTCACATTGTATTTTAATATGTGTTTTGTTTTTTCAAAAGTTAGTTATATGTTTGTTATTTACTATGAACATTTATCTTGTATTTTGATTTTCATTTAGAATTTTTGTTGCGTTGTTTTTAAAATTTTCAAATTATAAAAATGTTCAAAATTTATAATTTAAAATTTTCTCTATGGAATGCGAGAGATATTTTTTCCTTAGAATAAGAGAGAGATTTTCTTTATGGAATAAGAGAAAGATTTTCTCTTTAGAATGAGAGAGATTTTTTTCATAAAATGAGCGATTATTGTTAGGTATTAGTTTCAAAATAGAAACATTTGTAAAAAATTAGAAAGAATAATTTGGTTATATTATATTACACCGGACTTAATGAATTATTCCGAAAAAAAAAAATGTGTTACATTGTATGATAGGGTTCAGGAAAGTAGTTAGAAAATTCGAAGATCCTTGAAGAACAACTTCAAATTCTCTAGAAGATAATGAGAGGCTTAGATTCTTCAATAATCTCAACTTAGGAACACAAAAACAAAGGAGATGATGGAGATAAGAGATTGGGTGAAGAAGAAGGCAAAATGGCTAGAGAGAGAATAATGGCAAGGCTCTCCCATGGATCTCCCACTTTCACTCTCAAGGTTGATAATGGAGAAGGAAAATTAGTTCTTTCCCAAAAGTTAAATCTCCAAAATCCATCCCTTGTAAAGCTATGGGTGGGTGCTATTTATAGGCACCTCATGATGTAGGATGGAGCCCATATGCAAGGCACATGGGGGATATTCTCTCTAACCACCTTCTCCGAGGAGGAGACCTCTCCGAGGATGTGACCTCTCCGAGGATGAGGAAAACCCCGAAGAGGAGATCAACCCCTCGGCGAACCCTTCTTCTTAGCCACACCTAACCAATGATCCCCAATCATCCCAAAGGGTCAGGGGTAGTCCCAGAGGACGTCCTGCCGCATCAGGGTCAGGGGTAGTTCAAGAGAACGCCCTGCCGCAAATATTGCCGAGTCTCAGGGACCCCCTAGATCGTGCCACCTCGACCTGGGTATAGGCCAGTTTAACCGAAGAGTGAATTTATCTCCACTCACCGTCCTCGGGATCGGGTCCTTTGTTCGAACTCCATTACGCCCATGGTTCTGGTGCGTAGATCCCGGAAAGCTCCGAGCCCGCAAGTATTCTGGGACTCATTAACGGAGCGGCTTCTAGATTGCGTCTGAATCTGTTCGAAGCCAAGTGCTTCGGATCTCTAGATTCGTGGATCCGAATCCTTTCGAGTCCGAGTGCCTCGGATCTCTAGGATAGCTCAACACCCTTTCGAGTCCGGGCCCGAGTAAGTCTCTAAGTTCGTGGATCCGAACCCTTTCGAGGCTTAGTGCGATTTAGCTCGTTTGATGACGATAAATTCGGGCCCACCAACCTTGGACTATTTGGCCTAATTAATTTAATGGGCCCAAATAGCTTCTCTTACATACATAAAATCAAACACTTAAAAAAGAGAATTTATCCCCAAAAAAAAATTACGCTTATTATATTTTGCAATATTTGGATAAAGTGCTTAATGGTAACAGCCGTGAGAAATGCTTTTGATTGTCTAATTAAAAGGAATCTTCTAGATTTGCTTATCAAAAACTAGTGGATGACTTACAGTGTTGACTTTGATTGTGTGGTCGAAAGGGGTTTCCACGACAACAAGACTTACAGACTTGACTTCCAATGAGGACGTTTGGTAATGACCATCCCATATAGATCCAAATCTTCTATAACATTTTTTTTCTTTCAATTATTATCCAACACTTCATCTAAAGATCACAATTTAACTAGTAGTCATTATTATCAAATACGGAATGGTCACTGAAAAACAGAGTGTAGGCGAATGGTAACAACCGTGAGAAACGGGTTGCTTGCATGTGTTGTCAAAATCAAAAGGAATCTTTTAAGGAAAGTGTGTCCATTGTTCATGAAATTCGACAGGCAGACAAAAAATAAATTCCGTAATTTGATCGGAAGTATTCAAATTGGCTCGTCAAACACTCAAACAGTCATCCAATCACAACAAAAAAAAAATAAATAATAAAATAAAATGATGCAATTGACAAAGATGGCCATCTAACACTCAACTATGGATCAAATATAAGAAAACAATTCGAATATCATTTTTTTAAATTTTTTTTAATTACATATGGTATCGTACTATATATCGTAAGATATTTTAATATTGCTAAGTATAAATAAATGTATAGTTATAGAAAATATAAATATCTTTAAATTACAAAAACAAGATTTCTTGAAAGATATAAATACATATAAAATGTATAATCTTCAATACTTAATGCATATAAAATGTAGAGTTGAATTAAATTACCTATAAAATGCTGCCTTAACTTTTTGGTTAGCAAAAATACTTCTTTAACTAATCATCTAGGTATTTGAGAAATGATTATTTTAGTTGCCTTTTTGACTTTTTAGTAAAATAAATTACACTTACATATCTCCTTAAATTTTTTTTAAAAAAAAAAAAAAATACAATTAACCCAACTTTTTTTAACATAATTATACTGATCTTTCTTGAGATTTTAATTTACATAATAATTAGATCATTTTTCATCAATAATGTGTTAGTCATATGAATGAAAAGGAATATTGCCATCTCTTTTATACTCCTCAAATGTATATTTATCTTTATTTATTTCAATGTCTATGTATCATCTACATTAGTTTCAATGCTTTAACCTTATTAGAAAAAGATTAGAGTAATTATGTCAAAAATGAAGGATTAATTGTATTTTTGTAACACTCCGGTATTTCATCATCAATTTGTAGTGTTAATTTAAGAACATTATAACTAATGGCATCAAGTTAAAGCATTAAATATCTGTTATATGGCTCAAAAATCCTCTCTTCCCCCTTGAACTATTCACGTGTTTACATCATTGTATAATTACATTCTTCAAATAATAATAACAGTTCAATGGATAAAAGATAATACAAAATATAAATGTCCTAAGGCAACATCTTCTCAAGGAGTGCCCTTGGATACAAAAAAAGAAAAAAAAATGGAATATAGTTTCCATCATAAAAGAATAGCCCGAGGCTTCAACACATTGCACACAAAAGAGCCTCCATGCTCCCATCCAAAAATACATCTCGATGCCAATCACTTAGGTGGCACGTCAACATCATTCCCTGAAAGGTTGTTAGTTTTGGGGTGATCAATCGCCCAGTAGAAAATACCATTAACAACTTATATAACTAATCGAGATACATATGATCATGCCATGCAAGGGATGAGAAAAACTCATGTCCGTTCCTTTGTAAAACCATGATGCCAAACTAAGTCATGTCAATAAAATTCTCATCCAAAACATGGAGTATAAATACGCTATGATGTCTCAATACAAGAGCCGTATACCACAATTTCATATATAGATATATATAAACCCTTCGTTTGGGATATGGGTTGGCTTTTTGACTATTTTAGCATGGGGCTAAAAAGTCTCGTTTGGGATAGTCTTTTTGGCTTTTCTGACTTTTGTGAAAGAAAAAATGAAATGATTATGGTTTGAATGTGACATTTTGTCTTATTGGACTAAAAAGCCTACTTTGTCTTTTTGTGGCTCTAAAATAGCTCTAACCCAACCCAAACCTTCATGCCAAACATAGCCAAAATAATCTTACATTTGCCGACTCTAGAAACGGCGGGGCGTTGGGCACCTAAAACGTTACTCATCCACATTTGCCGACTCTAAAAACGGCAGGATCGTGGACACCCAAAATCATGTTTTCCACATTCACCGACCCTAAAAATAGCAGGCTCATGGACACCTTAAAACATTTCCCATGTTCGTCCGGCGATATGCACAAGACAGGACAATTGGGCACCTTAACTCCCTGCGCGGATACCAATATACATTACACGACTCAAACCAAGGCCCAACTCACAACTTGGATTCATACGCTATTTACCCCCTTCCAACACTTTTCAATCATTAACAATTTCAAGCTACAAACTATAATTAATGAATGCACATGATGCATGAGTTTCCAAATCTCAAATTTCCTAGGGTAGTTTCAATTCACAAATCCAACAATTTAAACATTTCCAATTAAAGTGATTCTCCAAGTCATACCCACCATCATATCAAGGTTTTATATTAAGAGGTTCCCACAATTTCATATTCCAACATAAAAATCAAGTCAGTACATCCAATTTCAAGATTAGAAAGTCAATTGAACCAAATCCCCATTAATTGAACAATTTTGAAAATTAGGATTTTAAGAAATTTGGGATTTTTCCCTTTTAACGCATTTAAAGGTCAAATCTCATTATCCATAACACAATCAACAACATATATCCATAAACTCTTCAAGAAAATCATGAGATATAACCCCTTTGATCAAACCTATTAGATAACATACAAAATCTTCATACATCTTAATATCTTTATGTATATATAACGAAAATACCACATATAAGTCTCAAATCAAAGATATAACATGTTAAAAGTACCCCTACCTCAGGATTGAAGGCAAGAGGTGAAAACCCAACTTCAAACTTCAAGAAAATGAGAAATAATTGGTAGAACTTTATAATCAAGCTTCTTCTTCAACCCCTTTGGAAGATCTAAGGTGGATGTTGGGTAAAGCTAAGGGAAATCAAGTGTTTTAGTGTAAGGGTTCAGAAAAGGGTAATAAAGAGAGAGAGAGAGAGAGAGAGGAGAGAGAGAGAGAGAGAAAGAGTTTAGATCGACTTTTAAATGTGTTATCCTGAACAGACCGCTCGAGCGAACTTTTACCTCTCAAGCGAAGTGCTCAAAATCAAAGAGATCACTTGAGCAAAGTTTACGCTGTTCGAGCGGTAAACGCAAGGTTTCAGAAGTTTTATAGTGCTACAGTGAAAATACTGGGATTCTCATTTCTACGCTTGAGCGACCACTTAACCGCTTGAGCAGTCTCGCCCACAAACAAGCAAGAGATTGAGAGCTACACATCATTGCTCTAGCGATCGATTGACCACTCGAGTGGTCACCTAGAACAGATTGTTACAATTTTTTTCAAACCACAAGCGAGGTGAGTGTAATTTACTCATTTCAATAATATTAAGTAATATAAAATAAGTTCAATTCAATTTTTTTTAAAAAAAATTCAAGTATTCATAAGTCGTATGTATTATATATCATGTATCTTCTATTACATTATTTATTGTGGTGGGACATGTTATTTATTCTTTCATTGACGTCTAGGTGCTACTCAGTTGGTCTTGCATAGAAAAACAAGCCATCAAAGCCCGACAAAGATGTTTGCCGAATTAGCACTTCGATAGTTGAGTTAGAACTTAGTTGTTGTGTATTACTTCTTCTAGCGTTCCTCTCGTATTTATAGAGAGCTCGGATTTGGGTTCTCGCTCTTCATCCCCAAATTAAGCAAGATGCACATGTTTAAGTGCCTTGGGCTTTGTCTCCTACACTGAGCTTAACCAAGTAACATCATTGTCACCAGGTTGTCCTTCTTCTAACTCCTGCACTGTTCCTTAGGCACTACGTCTGTCAGTTCGTCCTTTCTTAGTTATCTCCCTTTCGACATAAGATTCACACACTGGCATCTTATCATTTGGGTAAAGTAGGATTGTGCTAAATGGGAGTCTGTTAGTCAGCCGAGTGGGTCCTCGACGAATTCCTGACCAGCATGCATTCGTAATGAATGATCAATATCATTGTCACCAATGTATTCCAACCCATCACATGTACCGTCTATGTCTTGTAAAATACATTTAACTTAATATACAAATTGATGATACGTATAGATTTCTCTCTAAAAGTATAGAATTATAAAATATTTAGAGAAAATTTCATTTTTACCTCTATACTTTGCCTCGATTTTCAATTAAACCCCTAGACTTCGAATAATTTCAATTTTATCCCTAGAATTTTTGAAATCGTATCAATTTTTCCCCTACCATCACATTTGAAATGGAAAAAGTTAAAAAAATTATATTTTGGCCCCAAATTTCAAAGGAAAGATGTAGACCCACCTTCTTCTACTAGCAAACCACCACTACTAACTGCTACTTTAAACCCTTCTATCTCCTTTGTCATAACTCCATTTTGCCTCATTTTTATGTTGTTGGATTCACCTCATGACCTAATTTTCACATCACCTCTAACAAATTTCATTCTTCCTCTTTTTATATGTCGTTGGAGCTCCGAAAGTTAATAAAAAAAAAATATGACTTTTCTTCTCGTTTCTGACTTTTCTTCGAGCCATCTTTCTGATTTCATATCTTTCTCAATTCTTGATAGTTCTACTTCATTCTTTCGTCATTCTCTTCATCTCACTTCCTACTTCGTCTTACACTACATCGCTTTCTCACTTATTCGTGTAATGGGCGGTTTTGGTATGCTAAACGTTGTCCGAAAACTAACTTAAAAAATTCTTAAACATTCATCTGTTGTTTCTTTCTCCTCTATCTTTCCCATTCTTCTTTTTCTTCTTCTTCACTTATAACATGATGTGGAACATGGTTCTAAGTGGTAACGGAACTAGTGATGATGGTGGTAGCCGTCCCACGATGGTGGCAGAGCTCACGGTGATGGTGGTTGTGGAGCTTGATGGTAGTGGTAATGAGAAACTTGGTTGTGAAGGAGATGGGTTTGGTGTTGTAAAGTGGTGGTGATGGTGATGCTCATGGTAGTGGTAATGGAGTTCGGTGGTGGTGAAGTTGGTGGTTCGGGTGGTGATGTTGCTGAAGTTGATGAAGGTGATGAAGTTGAGGAAGAGATGATATGTATCTATATCATCTATCTATATATATACATATCAATTATCCATCTATCTATATATATTTATGCATATCATCTCTTCATCACCTTTATCAACTTTACCAACATCACTATCCGAACCACTAACTTCACTACCACCGAACTCCATTACCCCCAACATGAGTATCACTATCACCAACATGAGCATCACTATCACCAACACCTTTCAATACCAAACCTACCTCTTTCACAACCAAGTTCCATTACCACTACCATCAAGCTCTACAACCACCATCACCATGAGCTCCGTCGCCATCGCTGGACCGTCATCATTAGCTTCGTTACCTCCTAAAACCATGTTCCACATCATGTTAAAAGTGAAGAAGAAGAAGAAGAAGAAGAAAAAGAAGAAGAATGAGGAAGATGGAGAAGAAAGAAACAAAAGATGAGTATTTCAAAATTTTCGAAGTTAGTTTTCAGACGACTTTCAGCATGCCAAAACTGCCCATTATACGAAGAAGTGAGAAAACGACATATTGTAGGGCGAAGTAGGAAGTGAGGTAAAGAGAATGGAGAAAAAATGAAGTAGAACTATCAAGAATCGAAAAAGATATGAAGTCGGAAAGATGTCTCGAAGAAAAGTAAAAAACGAGAAGAAAAGTCTTATTTTTGTTTTTTATCAACTTTCGGAGCTCCAATGACATGTCAAAAGGGGAAGAACGAGATTTGTGAGAGGTGATACGAAAACTAGGCAAATCCAATAATGGGGCGAAACGGAGTTATAACGAAGGAGATGAAAGGGCTTGAAGTGGTGGTTGGTAGTGGTGGTTTGCTAGTAGGAGAGGGTGAGTTTGTATCTTTCTTTTGAAATTTGGGGCAAAATGTAAATTTTTTAAAACTTTTTCCGTTTCAATTGTGATGACAGGGGAAAAATTGATACAATTTCAAAAATTTTGAGGATAAAATTGAAATTATTCAAAGTCTGGGGGGGGGCATAATTGAAAATCGAGGCAAGGAATAGGGGCAAAAATGAAATTTTCTCAAATATTAATCGTGAATCATTAAATATTTACAAAAATGAGTAACTAATATTATACATGCACTAGGAACATGCAAAGAAAAATGTACATAAAATTCAAATGTAATTGGTCCACATAATTGTTTTTTGAGTCCATCTCCTCTCCAATTCACAATCAGATAATCCAATCCACTCCATGAGGCACAATATAAGTTCCATTCCAATGATCTATTGATCTTTTTAAAGTCCCAATTAGGGATGTAAAATTGGCTCGCGGGCCTGAGGCCCACCCAAAGCTCGAGTGGGCCTAGTGTAATCTCAATATGACTAGGCTCGAGGCCCAAATCCAGGCTTGGGCCAAGCATTTCTAGGCCCGATGAACCTGACCCAGGCTTGCCCAGACCTACCCACCACCCAACGTCACCTACAGGCTATTTTGGTGAAAATAAATAAATAAAAAATAAAAAAAATGTCAAGCTTGGGCCCAGGCTCGAAATGCAGCCCGAGGCTTGATCCAAAGCCCGATTACCCCTGGGCTTAGCTTGGATATAAGCCTAGATTTTTGGCAATTGGTCCGACCCAATTTTTTATGGAAGCCTGGGCTTAGCTTGTAGTTTCAATTTAAACAATTTGGTCTCTACACTTTCAATTTTGCTACAATATGATCCCACTGTTACTTAACATTAGAATTTGAAACGGAAAAAGTCCATGTGTAAAACTATAAGGACCAAAATAAATTTCAAAACAAAGCAGGGATTACTAATGTAATATATTTGCTCTCTATAGTTTGTTTTGAAGTCCACTTTGGTCCCTCTAGTTTTACACATGAATTTTTTTTTTTTTTTCCATTTAAAATGTTAACAACCCGTGATAGATGGATAACACTGCAACAAAATTAAAACTGTATGGATCAATGTGAAATTTTGCTCAAACTACAGAAACTAGTGATTTAATTTACCCAATTTGCAGATAAACCAATTTGTTTTAATATTAAAATAATAGAATCATGTGATGTAATTATTGAATTAATTAAAAAAATATATTTTTCTAAAGATGATCCTATATGTTGAGGCCTAAACTCCAAACGAATTAGATCATCAAATGTGAATGAACCCACAGGCTGGACCGTTGAATCCACTAAAAAGGAGCTAGAATTTTTTTTTTAATTTATTTATTTTTATTTTTTATTGTTTACATTTTTTATAATTTTTATTTTCATTTTTTTTTTTTTTTGTACACAATATTATTCAACTCTCAAATGCACACGTACACAAAATGGCAATAGGACATTAATGTTTTATTTTGGGAAAATTAAAACAAAAGATGGGAAGCAAGCGAAATAATTGCAAATATATGAAGAATAAAAAAAAAAAAAGTATTATATCATTAGTTTATATAGTCTAAGTGAAGTGTCACTTTAGTTTCTATAATTTTAATTTGAATAATTTGGTCTTTACATTTTCAGTTTCGTTAATGTGATCCATCCATTACTTATCGTTAAAATTTGAAATGAAAAAAATACTATGGGTAAAACTAGAGATACCAAAGTAAAATTCAAAATAAATTATAGGGACCACCGGTATAATATATTAATTATGGCAGTGGTCCTTATTGTTTGCTTTAAATTCTACTTTGGTCTTTTTAATTTTTTATATGATTGTTTTTTGTTCAAAATATTAACAACACATGATGGAGAGATCACATTACAACAAAATTTAAAGTGTAAAGACTAAATTAAACCAAAATAAAATTTCACTCATATTAGAAGGCCTAATGGTAGAATTTACCCAAAAAATTACAAAATTATACTTTTCTGTCTTAACTCTTCTGCCCCTTAGCCTTTCTGTCTTCAATTCTCTCTCTTCTCTCCAAACCAACAATCAAACAACTCTGGGTGGAACTTTCATAATTTTACAGCATGTGCGAAGCTCAATTGGTTCTATGCTAATGACTTGAAGCAAATTGGCACCCCAGTTAAATAGCTATCTTATGTATATATGTAATTGGCCGGAACAGCTTGTAACACTTTCTAATGGCAGGGAAACTGTAACAACTGTTAACGTATCCCTCCTTTTTATGTAAATCTAATATTTTTGTGTGTGAGATTTAAAACTCTTATTTATTTATTTTCTCTATTTTTCGTGTCACACCGACCAATTTAATCGTGGTTAGAAATTCTGCAATTCGTGACAAACAGTTGAGATAATGATGCAATGCTCTTCTTTCATTCCTGTACAGTTGGGCTGAAAAATGGAGCATAGACACGAGCACAATCAGCTTCAGATTGGATTTTGGAGATTTGGTCATGTCAAATATGGCCTACAATTAACCCGTTGGCCTAGTGGTTACAGCTTAGAACCTAGGGTATGTTCCCTTTAGGTTTCAGGTTTAATTTCCACCAGGTGCTATACACTCCTTAGAGTTAAGCCCGTTGACTCTATTTGAGATTTGTCCAATCCACATAGAGGGGCGCTTTGCGTGGGTTCTGGAATTAGTTGAAATGTACGTAAAATGGTCCGAACAGCCGGGCATTAAAATATATATATATATATGGCCTACAATTTTCAAAATGTTAATAAACAAAAGGTTTCATAGTCCCACTTGAAATGCAACAGAATAATTTCACTATGTTGATGGACTCGCTACAATAAATTAAGGTTTTAGAGACAAAAAAAAAAAAAAAATTAAAGACAAAATTACATCTTTTTTCATTTTTTGATCAAATCGATTCATTTATGATATATCTAAGCTGATTTATGTTCATTTCTTTCCGTCCTTTGGAAATCCTGGATTTGATTTGATTTTTGTTGTTTCACATAATTCTTGGAATTCTTAATCCCCTTTTTGTATGTTTATCTTTGATAATTCTGTGCAATTCTTTTAGATGTTAAATTGTTTATATATATATATATATATATGTATGAAATTGTTTCGCAGAAATTCATCTACTTGGAAGCACATGATTGGGATTGGGATCTGTATACGTATATTCTTTATCAGTAGCTTATGCCTCAATTTAAGTATTGATTATGCCCCATTCTCTTTGGTGCCTACTTATAATTTATTTATTTAGGAAATTTGTCTCATAGTGTTTGTTGCAATATTTTTTTCGTTTCTTTTAGTTTTTGAGAGAAAAATACTTAGATAAGTTAAAAAAAAAAAAAAAAAAAAAACGAATAATTTCGCAGCTATATATCTTTAGTTCTGCTTTCTGATTATCAATTTTCAATTTCAAAAAAAGCTTCACAAAAGAGGGCCAGTGTCCAATAATTTATGCATCAGAAATCAGTTGCTAATCACTATGTTGACACAATTAATAATTTGTAATTATATATATAGGAATATACCTCAGCACCTGACTGGTTAATTTTTTAGTGCTTAAAGTTTTATATTTAAATGGTATTTGCTAGTGGTTTGGTTTTTCTATTTCAAGTTTTCACTTTTGTTTCACTATTGGTTCCCATCACATAACAAATCTGGTCAGGTATTCTTTTTCTTTCTTTATTATTTTTTTGCTCGAAGATCCAGCATCGACTCAATCACTCAAAGACTAGGCTTCAAAAATCATCTTCAATGGCATTACGGTAATCAATTATATTCTCAATTCTCTCTATATACACAAAATAGCTTGAAATATGATTTTTATGCTCGTTTTAACCACAAAAATCAAGCTTTCAGAGTAATAACCATTGGCAATTGCAATTGCTGCATCTGCGCTTCTCGTGCTTCTCAATAGTTGCTTCCTCTCTGCAATTTCCCTGTTTCAGAGCTGCGATTGCTTCTTTTTTTTTTTTCTTTTTTTGTAAAGAAAGTAAGAAGCATATAAACACATACATACATATTGATTTTTATATATCTTTGATGTGATTACAAATTGAGTATTGATTTTGTAGGAGAAGCTGTGGAATTGCTTGATTGTAATAGAGGAGATGGTGATGGATGGTTGATTTGGGGGTGGGGGTGGGGTTACTAAGTTGCCATTGATTAGCTATTTAGAGTACCTTAGCTCTGTTTGGTTTAGTTTCATCTATTTTTGAATTTTTTTTAACCCTTGAAGATGGTGTTGAGGTTGTGTAACACCCCAATAATCATACCACAACATTTATTACGAACCCGTTATTATAATCCAATATCATGACACTCATGTGAATAGTAAACAAAAGTGACTAAATTTATAAACTGAAATCCATCATGTTCTCATAGATTCCTCTTCAAATTCCTTACAATGATTTACAAACACTAAAATACATATAACAAAATTTTGATACATCCAAATTGCCATAAAAGGCTTACATTTTTCAAGACTAAGGGCCTTGATTTCAACACACAAAATCCTAACTCGACAAATAAGCTCAAAAGCTGTAGACAAACAACATCAAGAAGCTTCAGTGCTCCATGTTGAACTCCATTCACTTTCCAACAATATCGTAGTTCACCTTCATCACCTAGAATTTTAGGATATCCAATCCATAAAAAGAGAGTGAGCTTTTACGCCCAGTAGGAAGTATACTTAACATAACCAAATACAATTAATGTGTCTAATCAATGTGATTATGCTATGCAAGGCCATGCCATGCTAACGACTTAACTCTGTTTGGAAAACAAATTTTGAAACACATGGTTTGTTTCCCATATTGACTTAAGTCATTAACCATTATCATAACCAAGGACTTTTAGTTTACAACAATCTCCACATAAGATACCTCAAAATACTCCCCACATTTACTGGCCAGCAAGCACAGTAGGACAAGTGGGCACCTCTTACTTTTTTTGAAAACCTCCACATTTACTGGCCACCAAGCACGGAGGGGCAATTGGACGCCCGTTTCATTTCAAAAACATCTCTACATTTCCGACCACTGATCACAAAGGGGCAATTGGACACCCGTTCCATTTTAAAAACATCTCCACATTTTTTGGCCACCAAGCATGGTGGGGCAATTGGACACCCATCAATCATTTCAACACTTCCTCCACATTTACAAGCGCTTAGCACGGAAGGGCAATTGGGCACCTTTACCAAATACCAATGACATCACCACATTTTCAGCACCGAGCACAGAAGGGCAATTGGGCAAAACGCATTCCAAAACCACACACACACTTTTAAATAATCCAACACCATGGAAATGCAATGCAATGCATGAGTTTCCAAAATCTTCCTCTTTTTGAAATTCCTTTTTTATTGCACAAAAGTTCAAGAAATAATTCAACAAATAAAATCTTATAAGCTATTCTCATTTTCAAGACTCCATGTCCTACTCTTTACCAACCATCAACCCAGGCAAAACATTATCTTACATCCTTTCACAATTCCAAGTATTCGCACAATTCACTTATTTAAATTGAAAAATCTAGAAATCCCCTAGATGTTGATTTGTGATTATGTATCAATTTTAAGCAGTAAACAACAATCCTAATCAAACAATCAAGACAAATCGACACAACGATTTTACGTGGAAAAACCACAATTGGACACCTCCAATTGTGATAAAAAAACCACGGGCAACAGCCACAAAACAATCCACTAAGAAGATATAAAGGAATTACACAGGTATACTCTCAATTACCTAGCGAATCCACGCCCGAATTGAACCAACCCCTATGTGCCTCTTCCAACCCCATCTTCACCTCGAAATTGTCTTGACGATGAGCCACTCCAGAATCCACCAAAGCTTCAGGCTCAAATTCTTCAGAATCTACCGAAGAACAACTCTCTCTTTTGTATAGAATGAACAAACAAACCTTTGATGTATTCTTCTTAACCCATGAGTTGAATACTCAATTAAACATCAAAGAAAACTACCAAAATATCCCAGATATAAACCTTATTATCCAAAAAGAAGATCTGGAGAAGTAATCCTAGTTTTGGACTAAAACAAATACTTATAGAAATCTGGGACTGCGAAGCTCGCTGAGTGAAGACTCTCTCGCTCGAGCGAGGAACCAAAAACGCGTGTTTTCTATAAGTGGCTTCGCTCAAGCCACGCACCCTTTGCTCGAGCGTACAATCATCTCTTTTAGGTTTTTACACAGACGCAACTTTTGCTTGAGCGAGAACTCCTTCGCTCGAGTGAGCAAGGGCGGACAGGCAACTTCAAATGCAATTTTGCATTTTGCTTCGGGGGTGCTGCCCCTCGACCCCGCCGTGGCGCTGGCCCGGACCCGCCAAGGGGCGCTACCCCCTCGACCCTCGCGAGCTGACCGGGCAGCTCGATCCTCGTCATAATCAGCGAAGTGGCAATCTTGAAAGTATTAACATCACAAACTTCTTTGCAAAGCATAATTCGGGTTGTATTTGCATCTAAAACTCATATCGTCACTGAAATACAAGAGCGAATAAAATTACAACTAAAAGGAGTTTTGTCAAACGAGATTGACAAGAATAAAAACCTAACATAAATCACCAATAATATCATCATAGATAATAAATTTATCCAACACACTTCTCAACATGAAAAAGCACTTTAATTTTCAACATAAGGTACCGATTAACTCAAACCCTCTTTTAATTTAAAGGTCCCAATTCTAAGGTTTTCAATAAAATTGGGGGTTTTCCTCATTTCCTTGTTATATCCTCAAATCATCATGTATTAACCATTAATGTACCAAAACATACTAAATTTTTCAAAAGTTTGGGTGAAAACCCTAATTTTGAAATATTAACATCTTTTAATCAAAGATTTCAAACTCAAATCAACCCATATTTCCCATAATACAACAAAATCGAACTAAATCATAAATGATTGAGTTAAGAGAACTCCCTACCTTAAGAAGGTGAGTAAACAACGAAGACCCAAACACGAACTCCGATGAAATCGCAATCCAATCAGTAAAAAGGAAGATCCTCACTCCTTCTTCACTAATCTTGCATGATCTAAGGTGGATCCTTGGTATAATAAGGTGAAATCAAAGGTTTTGTGGCTAGGGTTTTTAGACATGAAGAGGGGAGGAGAAAAATGAGAGAAAATGAGCAAAAAGTGGCTTTTATACTAGTTGATCCCGAACAGACAACTCGAGCGCAACTTCTTACGCTCAAGTGAACAGCACAAACTCGAAGCAAGTACTCGAGCAATAATTCCACCTCTCGAGCGGAAAAAAAGAAGTCCCAGAAGTTTTGCAAAGCTACAGTGAAAAAACTGAGAGCATGAATTCTACGCTTTAGTGGCAACCCCATTGCCCGAGCGATCCTTCCTACAAAACAACCAACTACTGGGAGCTAAAGATCACTGCTCAAGCGGTCCGAAAAACTCAACTATCACAGTCTACCCTCCTTAAAGAATTTCATATCCGAAATTAAAGAAAGAGCTAACAAGATGGCTTAACCACCAACAGAAGGATGACCACAACTGAAATTAGAGCCAGACTTAGAACGAATTGCTGAATCTCAGCCCAACAGTTTAGGGCCCCAAGGACTCTCGAGCAACAACAACTCAAGGAAAAATGTCACAACGTCTCCTTGACTCACATAACTCATTAGACCCTATAAGACAAGGAACAACAACAACAATAACAGCAACAACTTTCACTCCAAGATTGTTCACCATGCCCTACTACCAGCAACACACACAACCCCATCAAGTATTCAATGCTCGAATACGAAAGAAAGCCTTCGCAACAGAACCTTCGGTCGACTCTCACCAAAAAGAAGAACTTACAATAGAACATGGTCAAAACAACACTCCGGCACAACATGCCCCAACAACCCCAAAACACTCCTCCAACCAACCACACAAACCTGTGACTAACAATTCAAATAAGGTTGCTATCCAACCCATTCATTCCAAACTATTAACAACATAACTCCTTGTTAAAAGAAAATTTCTCTTTTTCTTAATTCTTTGAAAATCAATCTCTTGTATTTAGAACATTTCTCAAAAAGTGTTCAAACTCATACCATCCAAACTAGAAATACATTTTATTTTTATTTTCACAAGAGTGTTAATTTTGACACAAAATCATCCATAATTATGTTGCAATAGTTATTCGGTGAAATCTCTCACCAGAATTTAGGTCAAACCATGACATATTCGTTTATCAACGCCATTCGCAATCATAACACAAGAAATTTTTTTTAATTTTTGTTTCCTTTTTCACATAACACCTGGTGAACCTCTACCGTCACCCAACAATGCTTATCACTCTTACAGTGATGAAACAACAACATATACATAATAATTAATAGGAACAATAACCGTATTACCAACTCAAGTAAGGCACAAGAAAATTCACACTTTTGCAATTTCATTCCTGCATAGCATTACCAGCAATTATTAACTACATGAGACACAATGCATAAGTCAAAAAATTAAGTCTACCACACGTTACTCCAACCCGAGGAAATCTCATTAACTCAAAACAAGCTTTACACTAGCTTCACAGCCACATAAACGAGACTTCACACTCTCAAAATCACTCTAATGCACCCGCAACTTTACAGTCCTACTACTCAAGCCTTGCCATTCCCAAGGTGACCACTTGACAACCACACTCCCTTATCAACCCACCAATTAACCAACTCAACAATTTCCTACACGACGTAGTAAGCACCAACATTCTACCCTACGTTGTTTACTTCAATATGGAGTTTCACACTCCATTCCACACATTTCTCAAACTCATACCAGATTCCCCAAATCAAACCCTATCACTCATATTTCCAAACATACCACCATTCATGTCCCTATATGGCAAACACATCCTCTCATCACACCTAAGTTTGAACTGGACTTCTTAAGGTCAAAACATCCCACTCACACCCTTAAATCAAGTCACACATATTCCATTGGCCATCAAACCTCTCACATTACATAATAGGCTGATAGAGTTACAACAACTCACTCTTCACACCAACATGTTCCTAACCACTCTCTCTCATTCTATGGACTCCAAAGGGTCACACCACCCTCACATCATACATAAAATAAAATAAAATTAAATAAGAACTCCATTCCTAACATCTTAATATGAATCCCAAATTCCAACAATCCAATCGCAATTACATATAACTCTCACAAGACCTCACATACTCAACTTACGAAGCAATAACATGTTCAAAACAGGATTAAGATTTTCAACTTAACATGGATTCATCAAAACATATAAAATTACAAATAATTACAGTCCAATCCCCTTGGAAAACACACACACACACACATATATATATACACACATATGCAACATTTGTAATTACACTGCCCTACCTACAATACCATAGCATGACCATACCAACACAACAATACATCACACTACTCCCCCATAACATCATCATCTTGATTAGGATCACAGAATTGGTCCCACCCACTCTGGGGGAAATTATGCTTAACATGGCCTGGCTAATTATACTTAAAACAAGTGGATGGTCCCCTATCTTGTGACTGGGTTGATTGGTGGAGTTGTTACCAGTTTGAGACTGGTGGATGGTTATGCGACTGTTGGGATCCCGAGGCGCTAGGAACTTCTACTAACCATGGGTAAAGTCTCTTCATATGCCCTGGTTGTCCACATTGGTAGCAGGTGGATACCCAACCACTACCCTGAAACTAGGTCTGAGAAGGAGCCAACCGTCGTTGTAGTCGTCTTCCTTCCCATTGAGGGCAAGTTGAAGCCTTGTGACCCTACTGGCCACATCGAAAACAAGTCATCTTATTTTGACTTGTACTCCCTAAACTCATCCTCATTACCAAACCCCGAGGCTCAGTCCGCTGCGATTGCAAAGGTGTGCTAGTGCTACCCCTTGACTTCTTGGACGTCCCCGAGTCACTCTGTAACTTGTTTTCTCTTTGTCTCTTGCTTTCCTATTTCCTTCCATCTTCCAAAATAATTTCCAAATGTGCGGCAGCTTCCACGAATCTATCACAGTCCCGAATCATACTACCAACCATTTTCATCTTAATCTCCCACCTAAGTCTCTTCTCAAACTTTAAACAATAGCGCTCCTCGGTCGCCACTAACTCTGGTGTAAAACTAGACAAACTAGTAAAAGAGGCCTCAAACTCTGCTACGGTTGTGTCGAGCTGTTCGAGCTATTCGAACTATTTTCTTAGACGCTCTATGGCTGTGGATGGAAGATACTTCTCTTGGAAGACGTGAGTAAATGCCTTCCATGTGTGCACTATATAGTCTTTGGCATATTTCCACTACTGACCCACGTCCCCTTTCAATTGAAAAGCCCCTAACTTGACTCGAAGCTCATCATCTACTATATGAAACACCTCAAATGTCTTCACTGTCTGTTCAAGCCACTCATCCACTAGAAGTGGACTAGCACTGCCATGAAACTCCATAAGATTAGATTTAAAGAACTACTTAGCCAAAGAAGAGGATCTAGTCTCTCCTATGGTAGTCGTGCCGCTTCTTCAACCTCAAGATATTCATAGATTCCCAAAGTGCACTCGCCAACTCTCGAGCCAACAATTCCACAACACCATGCACCTCATGTTTGGCTATACTTGCTGGCCTACCCCTCTCCTCGAGAGAAAACATCCCGACCACCACAACAAGGTCTACCATAACTTCCATCACTACGCCTATATATCCTATATAAGAATAAGATATAACTTAGCTCACAATTTAACCCGAATGGAACCCCACACTCTACCCAAAATACCTGCACATGTCTACACACACAACAATTTTCACAATGACAAACCACATAAACATATATTCACATAAAGCACATACGAATTTTCCTCGTAAGATGTCAATTTGTCCCACAAAGTTCAAAGAATTTGAGTTCGAATAGCATTGATCAGGTGCCCTCCAAACAAGACTCCTAAGAATTTATAGGCACAAACTTCATCTCAATAGTTTGATCCATACCCACATAATCACAAGAGTACACACAAGTTATACCAAGCACGTAGATGTCCCTTTCTAGCCTAGTAACTGATTGTGATGAACGTCACTTCCCACGAGCCCAAGGTATTCAAACCCGGTGAGCTCTGATACTAAATTGTAATGCCCTGATAATTATACCACAACATTTATTACCAACTTGTTATTATAATCCAATATCAAGGCACCCATGTTAACAATAAATAAAAGTGACTAAATTTATAAACTAAAATCTGTCACATTCTCATAGATTCCTTTTCAAATTCTTTACAATGATTTACAAACACTGAAATACATATAAGAAAATTTTGATACATCCAAATTGCCATAAAGTCTTACACATTTCAAGACCAAGGGCCTTTATTTCAACACATAAAATTCTAACTCGACAAATAAGCTCAAAAGCTATAGACAAACAACATCAAGAAGCTTCAATGCTCCATGTTAAACGCCATTTAGTTTCCAACAATATCGTAGTTCACTTTCATCACCTGGAATTTTAGGATATCCAGTCTATAAAAAGGGATTAAACTTTTAAGCCTAGTAGAAAGTATACTTAACATAACCAAATACGATTAATATGCGTATGATCAATGTGATTATGCTATACAAGGTCATTCCATGCTAATGACTTAACTCTGTTTGGAAAACAAATTCTGAAACACATGGTTTGTATCCCATATTGACTTAACTCATTAACCATTGTCATAACTAAGGACTTTTAGTTTATAACAATCTCCATATAAGATACCTTAAAAGACACCCCACATTTACTGGCCACCAAGCACAGTAGGGCAACTCTTACTTTTTTCAAAAACCTCTACATTTACCAGCCAACAAGCACAGAGGGGCAATTAGAGACCCGTTTCATTTTAAAAACATCTCCACATTTTCTGGCCATCGAGCACAGAGGGAAAATTGGACACCCGTTCCATTTAAAAAACATCTCTACATTTTCTGACCACCGAGCATGGAAAGGCAATTAGACACTGGTGCTTAGCACGGAAGGGTAATTGGCCACCTTTACCAAAATACCAATGACATCCCTACATTTTCCAACCACCGAGCACGGAAAGGCAATTGGGCACCTCAACACACACAACGCATTCCGAAACCACATACGCACCTTTAAATAATCCAATATTTAAACCAACACCATGGAAATGCAATGCAATGCATGAGTTTCCAAAATCTCCCTCTTTATCCCGAAATTCCTTTTTAATTGCACAAAAGTTCAGCAAATAATTCAACAAAAAAATCTAATAAGCTATTCTCATTTTCAAGACTCCACGTCCTACTCTTTACCAACCATCAACCCATGCAAAACATTGCCTTACATCCTTTCACAATTCCAAGTATTCACACAATTCACTTATTTAAATCAACCAATAATATCATCATAGATAATAAATTTATCCAACACACTTATCTACTTGAAAAAGCACTTTAATTTTCAACATAAGGTATCGATTAACTCAAAGCCTCTTTTAATTTAAAAGTCTCAATTCTAGGGTTTTCAATAAAATTGGGGGTTTTCTTGATTTCCTTGTTAAATCCTCAAATCATCATGTATTAACCATCAATTTACCAAAATATACTAAATCTTTCAAAAGTTTGGGTGAAAACCCTAATTTTGAAATATGAACATCTTTTAATCAAATATATTTCCCATAATACATCAATATTGAACTAAATCATAAACGATTGAGTTAAGAGAACTCCCTACCTCAAAAAGGTAAGTAAACAACGAAGATCCAAGCACGAATCCGACAAAATCGTAATCTAATCAGTAAAGAGGAAGATTCTCACTCCTTCTTCACTAATCTTGCATGATCTAAGGTGGATCCTTGGTATAATAAGGTGAAATCAAAGGTTTTGTGGCTAGGGTTTTCAGACATGAAGAGGGAAGGGAGAGAAAAGAGAGAAAATGAGCAAAAAGTGGCTTTTACACTGATTGATCCAGAGCGGACCGCTCTAGCTCAACTTCCTACGCTCAAGCAAACAGCACAAACTCAAAGCGATTGCTCAAGGGATAATTCCACTACTCGAGCAGAAAAAGAGAAGTTCCTAAAGTTTTGCAGAGCTACCGTGAAAATATTGAGAGCATGATTCTACGCTCGAGCGACAACTCCATTGCTGGAGCGATCCCGCCTACAAAACAGACAACTATTAAGAGTTGAAGATCACCACTCGAGCGACCAAATGAACGCTCGAGCAGTCCAAAAAACTCAATTGTCACATGTTGACAGATATCACTACTCTCTCTCTCTCATCTCTCTCTATGTATATCTATGTTATATTTGAGTATTAGTGGTGGAAAATTTCTAATAGATAGCAAAAACAAGTTTGTGAATTTCAACAATATTTGTTACATTTCCCCAAGTATGCATTTCATGTTGTTTGGTTCCTGAGAAATAAAATTTCAAAAGAGAGATGTGTTTGGTTTTGCTATTTTGAATAGATAGTGGCTTTTTTGTACTTCAATAACAAAGATTTGAAGAAATAAATAGAATTCTAATATTTGGACAGATAGATTTGAAAAGATAATAAAATTTGAGTAGATAAGGGGAAAAAATTGAACAAATAGTGAAAAAATTGAACAAATAAGGAACACTTTGAATAGATAGGGAAAATTTTTGAGCAAATAGAAAATTTTTTGAACAGACAGCCAACGAAAGTCAATAGATAAAAAAAAGTCAACAGATAAATTAAGAGGTAAAATTGAAAACAAAATGTCCCCTAAAGCCAACAAAAGGACTTCTCACCAAACTATTTTACAAAAGGTGGACTTTTACCAACAAAAATATCCACTGGACCTAACGCCTTATACTCTCCTTACATTGGACTTCTCAATAATTATCTCTAAAATAGATCTTAAATTTTTTATTTTATCAATTTAAACTCTAATATTTTGATTTATTTTCAATCTAAGTCATTTGCATATTTTCATTTAATAAAAGTGAAGGAAAAATAATATTTTAGTCATTATATTCAATATAGGTATACAAAAAATGTCTTAAATACTATTTTTCATTGAGTTTAATAACTAAAAATGTCATTTTTAATCACTTTTACTTAACAAAAATATGCAAATGATTTAGATGGAAAGAAATTACAATATTATGGTTTAAATTGACAAAATTAAAAATTTAGCATTTATTTTGTTGTAAGGCTCCAATTTTGAAATTCTTTTATGCTGTGTTTGGTTGAGAGATTTGGAAACAGATTTGGAAATGGAAAGAGAAAAAGTGTGTGAAACTAGGTGAAATGTAGGTTTATTTCATTCACATTTCACCTACTTTTTCCCTTTCCCTTTCCAAATCCCCCAACCAAACACATTGTTATAATTTCTTCAAAAATTTATAGGTATTAATACAAGTTGTACATGTACTCTTGGGAGATGAGAGTTTTGATTCTTTGCAGAGATGTTATCGACTTGCTAGTTTCAAGCATCTTAAAAAAAGAAAGTAAGAAGAAGAAGAAGCATTTGATGTGTGTATATGCCTTTCTTTTCGCAAGAAAAATATGCACGGGTCGTTTTTTCTCTTTTTTTTTTTTTTTTTTGATAATCGGTTGTATGGGTTAACTTACATATACCTCGACTAATTCGAGCTCTAAAGTTCTATTAATGAAACAAAAGATACCACCCGAGTTACCGCTCACAGTGATTAGCTACATAGCTTGCTATATGCTTTATGAGAAATCTAACTACTATTTCTCATCAACTACCATATGAGTTAAATAGTTGGTTATGTAAGGTGTAAATGAGTCGAAAAATATATTATTTAAGCTTGATTACAAACTTAACGAATATTATATTGAGGAAATATCATTTTCCCCCCAAACTATCACACGTTTTTCAATTTGACCCCCATACTTTGATTAATATCAATTTAATACCTTAACTTTAAAAAATTGATCAATTTAGCTCCTACCTTCACACTCCGTTTACAATTGGACGGAATGTGCTGAGCTATCCCCTAAACAATCTTTTGGAGTGAATATAAGAGGGCTTTGCTTACAAAATAAGTTGGTGTGATGGACGTTTGAACTAGGGCTTTGTTGGGATCAAAATCGCTTATAGGGTTTTCAAATTCTTTATACGAAATCAAAATCAAAGTTCATCATTGAACGAAGGGAACGAACTAACATTGAATCATGGGTTGGGTTCGAAGAGAGAATGATGGCAAGCGAAGGAATCAACCAACTGTTTATGGTATTTACTTTTAATATTTGTTTATTTTTCAGCCAATGATTATGAAAAATCAATTTCTGATATAATACTAATTTGATTTTCCATTTTTTTTTAATAAATCCTTGTCTATTTGTCTTTGAAAAGGATTTGTTTAATCGGAATTGTTTTACTTGAATAGTGTAATACTTGATTAGTGTATTAGTTTAATCAGTCCTTAAAAGAAACTCATTTTTATGTAATACTTTTTAAAAATCAATTTACCAAGAATACAGACAATGATTTGTTCTTTTTGTATTCATATATGGATTTGTTGAATTGGAATTGTCTTGCGGTAATAGTAATTTAATACAAATTTTATTAATTTATTAGTATAAGTAATCCATAATAGCATATTTTTTCATTAAAAAAATGCAGAGAAAGGATCTTGTTATTTCACAATCAATATGCATCATAGGGATTTGGTTCATTATAATCCTCGGAGGGTTTATAGTGGTCGATTTATCAGTTATTTTGACTTTTGTAATTCTAATGAAATATCAATTGTGGAGTTGGATAACATGGCCAAGGAAGTAGACTGCAGTGGATGTAATATCTATTACTATAAGGTTAATCATTGTGCTGGGTTAGAGTTGATTAACACTGATCAAAATGTAACGAGGTTGGAGACACTTGTGGATGGAAATAGAGTTGTAGAGGTTTATGTAGGTTGTTTAGGAATGGATGATGTTATAGGTGCCCAAGTTAATCAAGTAGGATCAAGTGCAAAAAGAAGTCAGAGAAAGGAAGTACTTGTAGATATACAGGTAGCAGAGGAGGAAGATAGTGATGACTATGATCCTAATCCCTCAAACTCTTCCTTATCTGATGAGTCTGAGAAATATGAGGATAGTGACTATGGATTTTTCTGATGATGATGCATTGTATGAGGCTAATGTTGACAAAGATCTAGAGTTTACTAGTGTAAGAAGTAGTAAGAATGTAATAGTTGAGGCAGTTGATGAGCTACAAAGCCTTGGCAGCTCTTCTGATGAGCTAAGAAGTATTGACAGCTCATCTAATGAAGGTGGTAGTTCTCATAGAAGGAAACACCCTATTTTTAATGTTGAGTCTGATATGCACAATCCTCAATTCAAACTTGGCATAGAGTTCAAGAGTCATGATATGTTTAGAGATGCTATGAAGGAGTATGCAATTAAGGGGGCAAACATATAACATTTACCAGGAGTGACAAACAAAAGCTTAGGGCAGAGTGCAAAGTTGGTTGTCCATGGGTTTGTTATGCTTCATATGTAAAAAGTGATAAGCACACTTGTAATAGGTCTTTTGATATGGCACATGTGACTTCCAAATAGATTGTGAAGAGGTATTTTGAATTTTTTTTGTTAAATCCTACATGGCCAATTCAATCATTGGTAGACACTATTTCAAGTGACCATAATGTCAAGGTTGACTTACAAAAAGTGAGAAGGGCAAGAAAGAAGGTGTTGACACTGGTAGAGGGTACTACAACTTAGCAATTTGCATTGTTATGGAGTTACATTGAGGAGATTAGGAGTACCAATCCTAACACAACAGTGTGCATGAAGGTGAAACAAATTCCAAAGGTTAATGAAGGGAGTAATCCAAGGGTTAATGACGAGAGTAATACAGAGTCAAAGTTCAAAAGGTTGTACTTGTGTTAGGGTCCATTAAAGACAGCTTTTAAGAATGCTTGCAGGCAAGTGATAGGAGTTGATGGATGCCATTTTAAGGGGTCACATGGTGGTATTCTCTTGACTGCTGTTGGGATAGACGCAAACAATTGCATATTTTCATTTCCCTATGCAATTGTTGAGAAAGAGAAGAAGAAAATATGGTTGTGGTTTCTAGAGCTACTAGGACATGATCTGAATATTGTAAATTCTCATTATTATACCTTCATTAGTGATAAACAAAAAGGTTTGATTGATTCAGTGACTGAGTTGTTCCCAAATGCTTCACACAGGTTTTGTGTGAGGCATTTGTACAACAATTTTTTAGGTGAACACAAGGGTTTGGTTCTGAAAGATCTTTTGTGGAAGGTACTTAGGGCAACTACTATTTGTCAAGACCCAAACCCGTCCCTACAGGTTTAGCATCGTAATCGGTCAGTAATCCTAGGATTACCGAAGGCCTCTGAACAGACTAAACAAAATTAAGGGGCTAACAAAAACAAATATCAAAATATAATGTCCATAGAGCTGTGTAGACATACATGGAACAGAAAATTTAAAACTTAATTTACATCATTATGACGTCATTCTCACGTCATCACACATATACGGATAAACAAAAAGACATGTTTAGACTTTAACAAAAGAAATACAAAGTGTCATAAAACTTTGTTCACAAAAACTTGACCACAGTTCAAGTCAGGAGCCTCCTCGAGAGGTACGGTGGTTGGCTAATAGAATTGACCTCTAGGCAACACTTAGGCCTGGTCACGCGCTTGGTTACCTACATACATAAATACTACAGTGAGCTGGAGCCTAGTGAATAATAACAAAGTAAAGGTTTTAATGAATGATGTCCATAATAGATTCAAAAATTAGAGTTCAGATTCAGAAATAGATTCATATTCAGAATTCACGTATAGTCATACGTGGTACATCCATTAGCGCTAACAAAACAGATGACCCATAATTATATGGGACATACAGATGACCCATGGTCACAAGGGACAGTCAGATACAGAGCAGATAATGGTTATGCTTACCCAGTTCCATAATGGAACCTCTGGTACCAGGTAACAAATAATAGATATCACATGGTGCTAAGGATGCCACGAATACATTTTAGAGAGTTGAACAATCATTCATTTAATCATAAATAGTATTTCAAAAAACAGATCATCTCATATCATTCAGAAAATACTTAAAGTTGAACAAAGCTTTACAGAGTTATTACTTGTAGATAGCTCCAGTAGCAGAACAAACAGAGCAAACAGATCAGACAATCTATGATGCGTGGACCTACACAAACACATAACGGATACACATTGAAACACATACTTAGAAAATACTTAACTTATTTCTTTTTCTGTCTTGGTGTGTTTTCTAATCATTATCTTCATTATTATGTCCTAATTAAGGCTTAGGAATGCCTAGGATGAAATGAGGATAACAAAATATAATTTAAAACACTTAGCCAAATTTTCAAAACTAGGGCAGTTCACTCGAGCGCAACTTTTGTCGCTCGAGCGGACCCATTGGTCTGCAAAACTTCTGAGAGCTCTCATTTTATGCTCAAGCGAAGATCTTGGTCGCTCGAGCCAAGGTTCAAAAATATGGGTGGTCGCTCGAGCGCAACTTTTACCGCTTGAGCCAACCCCCAAACTCTGCAAAACTTCTAGGAGCTTGCATTTTTGCTCAAGTGCAGATTCCACCGCTCGAGCGAAGAATTTCGAATTTGAAATTTCCAGATTGCTCTCTAAGCTCCAAAACTCAATTTCTTTGCATCAAGACATATTCTTTTGGGCCAAAACTCAAGAAAACATGCAGAAACTCGAAGAACTTCAAGAATTACAAATCATTTTAAAAAATCAAGGTCCAAAAACATAACAATTGTTCAAAATCAAACTTGAAACTTCGAAAACACAAGATACATGAGTTGATATAAACTTCAACCTTCCCAAACATGGTCAAATAAGGTAAAATGACATGGAATGTGATGAATTCTCAAAACAAAGCTAAGATAAACACATGCATGTGAGAATTCTTGGAAAACAAATTCAAATTGTCATGGCATGAGCATGAGCATGCATGCATGAAATGCTTAGTTTTTCTTCTCCTCTAGCTCAATTCTTGCATTAATCACCTTATTTCTCTTGAATTCATGCATTAAACAAATCTATTACACATTTAAAAGGGTGAATTCCTACCTTAAGCCTTGAATTCTAAAGTCTAGAAGCTTAATTGTTCCAAAATTGAGCAGTCACTTGACTTTCCTCTTAAATTCCCTCAACTTCTCTAGAAATCCTCCCAGTTTACCTCAATTCTCCTCTTCCTTCTCTTTCTCACATTTAAAGCTCAAGAAGATGATGAAATGCTTGTGTCTAACATGTTCTAGAAGTTGCTTGTGCATTATATAGGCTTGGATTAAATTAATTTAATTAATTCTTGTTTAGGCAAATTAACTATGATTATTTTATTCTAATTATTTGGTTCCAAATTAGATTTCGATTGAACCTACCATAAATTTCTAAAAATTCCAAATTACATATTAACCAAGTCAATTACGCATTTGGACACCTATAAGGCCTTCAATTCGCATACCGAAACAGAAACACAAATAGATATTCCTGTCATGGACAGATATAAACACAATTAATGAAAGCAAATGCAATTAACTCAGAATTTCATCTTTTTTACTGATTAAGCATTCTTAAGTAAGGTTTCTTAGCAAATCACAGGTCGGGGTTGTTACAGTGTTTCCCTCTTAAAGAGTTTGGTCCTCTAAACTTAAATTACTTTCATTTTGGAAGAATGTCAGATCTAGAGGGAACAAATCAGGGTATCTCTTTATCATATCCTCTTCGGTCTCCCAAGTCACATACGTCCCTCCATGATTTTGCCAATCAACCTTCACTAATGGAATTTCTTTATTTCTTAATCTCTTGATTTGGCGGTTTACAATCTAGATTGGCTGTTCTTCATACGTATAATCATCTTTCAATAGTACTTGTGTTGGTTTAATCACATGTAGCGGAATCTCGCAAATAGTCTCGAAGCGTAGATATATGGAACACATTGTGCATTTGCTCTATAACTGGAGGTAAAGCTACTTAATATGTCACTGGATTGATTTTCTCAATAATTTCATATGGCCCAATATACTGCAGTGCCAACTTACCTTTAACCCCAAATCGTGTCTGGTCTTTCATTAGAGTTACTTTGATGAACACATGGTCACCAACTTCATATTCTCTGTCTCTTCTTCGGACACCTACATAACTCTTTTGACAACTCTGAGCGGTTTTCAATCATTGTTGTATCAGTTTCACTTGTTTAGTCGTCTCTTGTACAAGTTCCGGTCCCAAGAACGGCCTGTCTCCTACTTCGGCCCAACAAATCGGAGATTGGCATTTTCTTCCGTACAAAGCTTTATAAGGAGCCATACCAATACTTGAATAGTAACTATTATTATACAGAAACTCAGCCAAAGGCAAATATGTTTCCCAATTCCCTTGGAAGTCCAATACACACATTCATAGCATATCTTCCAAAGTTTGAATGGTTTGTTCCGATTGGCCATCTATCTGTGGGTGATAAGCGCTACTCAGTCTTAATTCAATGCCCAAAGCTTGTTGCAAACTCTACCAAATCTTGATGTAAACTTTGAATCTCTATCAGACACAATAGATACTGGTACCCCATGCAATCTCACAATCTCATTCACATAAATGTTAGCCAATTTATCCGCATAAAAAGTTTTCACGGGCAAAAAGTGAGCAGATTTAGTGAAACGATCAACAATAACCCAGATAGAGTCCATACCTCTTGAAGAATGAGGTAGACCGACAATGGAGTCCATCGTGATATGCTCCCATTTCCATTCCGGTATTGGAAGTGGCTGAAATAATCCAGGAGGCCGTTGATGTTTGGCTTTCACTTGTTGGCAATGTAAACATTTGGCTACAAAATTTGCGATACACTTTTTCATTCCAGGCCACCAAAAATTTTGTTTCAAGTCGTGGTACATCTTTGCATTTCCTGGATACATGGCAAATTTAGAATTCTGAGCCTCAATCATAATAAGCTTCCTCAATTCTGAACTATCTGGTACACAAAGCCAACCTTGAAATTTTAACACATTATTCTCTGTCACAAATCCCAGTCTCGGTTTTGATTCACACTCTTTCATAATCTTTTTCAGAAATTCATCCTCTAGCTGTTTTTCTTTAACTTTTTCAATAATAGCCGGCTGTGCAAAAATAGCGGCTAGAACTCCACCTTGTTCACGTAAAACAATTTCAATCTCATTTCTTTCTAGATCACATAGTAACTCTTCCTGGCCGGTGAGTAAACATAACAAATTCCCAATGGATTTTTGGCTCAAAGTATCTGCAACTGTATTTGCCTTTCTCGGATGGTATAGAATCTGCAAGTCATGATCTTTAATCAACTCAAGGCATCTTCTTTGTCTCATGTTCAATTCTTTCTGAGTAAAGAAATATTTCATACTTTTATGGTTCGTGTACACTACACAAGTCACACCATATAGATAATGGTGCCAGATTTTCAAAGCAAAAACCACAGCTATAAGTTTAAGGTTATGGGTCGGATAATTCTTGTCATGTGGGCGGAGTTGCTGGGAAGCATACATAATTACCTTACCATTTTGCATTAGTATACATCTCAAGCCTTTGTACAAAGCATCACTGTAGATTTAGAACCCATCTGCACCATTAGGTAGAGTCAAAATTGGTGCAGTCAGCAGTCTAGTCTTCAATTCTTGAAAAGCACATTTCCTCTGATCATTCCAATCAAACGGTACATTTTTTTATGTCAACTATGTCAATGGCATGGCAAGTTTGGAGAAGTTTTTTACAAATCTACGGTAGTAACCAGTAAGTCCCAGAAAACATCTAACTTCTGTTACAGTGGTTGGTCCAGCCAATTTACAATAGCTTCAATTTTCTGCGGGTTAACTGATATGCCATCCTTGTTGATCGCATGCCCCAGAAATGTCACATTGTCTAACCAAAATTCACATTTGGAGGGTTTTGCGTATAACTTCTTTTCTCTCATAGTCTGTAATACAATTCTCAGATTATTTTCATGCTCTTCCCTGCTTTTAGAGTAAATCAAAATGTCATTAATAAACACAACAACAAATTCATCAAGGAATTGTTTGAACAGCATATTCATTAGGTCTATGAATGTTGCAAGTGCATTAGTTACCGCAAAAGGCATTACCAAAAACTCATAATGCCCATATCTAGTTTAAAAGACAGTGTTCTCTGTGTCGTCTGCTTTAACCTTCAGCTGGTGATACCCAGATGTAAGGTCAATTTTTGAAAATATATGGGCTCTCTAAAGTTGATCAAACAAATCATCTATTCGGGGCAAAGGGTATTTGTTCTTCACAGTTACTTTGTTCAATTCCCAATAGTCTATACATAGCCTCAAAGACACATCTTTCTTTTTAACAAACAGAACTGGAGCACCCCAAGGTGAAGTACTCGAACAGATAAATTTCTTGTCTAACAGTTCTTGTAGTTGGATTTTCAATTCTTTCAGTTCAGAATATGACATTCTAGAACGGATTTTAGAAATTGGTTGTGTCCCAGGCGCTATATCAATGGTGAATTCAATTTCACTAACAATTAAGTCCCCTGGTAGTTCATTAGGAAACACATCAGTAAATTCATTCACTATAGGGATATTTTCTATGTTCACACTATTAGTAAACATAGGAATACACAACATAAATAACCTTGGCAACCCTTTCTCAATAGTTTATCAGCTTTCATAGAAGAGATCAAATACGGGGGAAGAATTACACCACTTTCAATAAATACAAACTCAGGTAATCTTGGTGGCCAAAATATAACAGATTTAGCAACACAATCAATAGTGGCATAATACTTGGTCAACCAATCCATTCCCAATATACAGTCAAAATGATCACGACTCAAAGGTAGTAGGTCAACATACAATATCATATCATTACATGCTGGATAAACATAAGCACATACCATAGAATCCCCAGATGGTGTAGAAATAGATAATAAATAATTCATAGATTCTAATGGTCTAGTCAACTTCTGTGAGAAAGCATGTGATACAAAGGAATGCATAGAACCAGAATTTATCAACACATAGGCATTCTGAGCATATATAGGAATTATACCTGACACCACTGATTTGGTGTTTTGTATATCACCAGGCACAAGTGCAAATACTTGACCCTGCTTTAAAGTTTCTCTCCTTGTATTGATTTTCGCATTTGATTGTGGTGCAGAAGCAGATCCGGCTGAACTTATCGTAGGACAGTTGGCATTCTCAGACCCGAGCGGACAATCTTTTATTATGTGGCCAGTTTTGCCACACCAAAAACATGCACCAGTTGCACGATAACAGACACCTTTATCTTTTCTTCCACATTCAGAACAAACAAGTGTAGACCCACTGCTTTCACTTGAGCTGCTAGTAAATTTTGCTTCTTATTCATTACAAATGAGCGGCCCTTTCTAAAATTGTACCCAAATCTCTTGCTTCTCCATTCAATTGTCGGAGCTTTAGTTGGTTTCATAGTGGCCAAGTTAGCTTCTATTATCAGAGCTTGGTCAAGTACATCCACATATTTATGCAATTTCAATACACCGACCCGATCAAACACATCCAAATTCAGCCCTCCTTAAAATTTTTGAGCTCCCTTATAATCTGTGTCTACCATGTATGGGGCAAACCGAGCTGACTCAATAAATTTGGCTTCATATTCAGCCACAACCATATTTCCTTGCTTTAATTGTTCAAACTCAGAAACCTTTCAGTCTCGGAAACACTGAGGGAAGTATTTTTCATAAAAGATCTCTCTAAATTGATTCAGGTTAAAGCCCCTTTATTATCTTCGATAAGCATCCACCAACGTCGGGCATCGTCTTTTAGAGTGTATGTGGCCAATAGATCTTTTTGAGTTTCAGAACATGGAAACACTTCAAATAGTTTCGGGGTTTCTAACATCCAAGTCTCAGCCTTTACCGATTCAATTCCACTCAAAAAGGTTTGCAGTTTCATTTTGTTGCACTTTTGAGTCAAACTGATGATGTCATTATTCATCGGTTCGAATTGTACCGGGGAAGGCGAAGGAGGCAAAGGTTATTGTCTTTGCTATTGTTTCATTGATTCAATTAAGGCTTCTATCATTCTTTCCATATGATCCATCCGTGCATCGGAAGACTCAACCACATCATTGATTCAATTAAAACAATCAATGGTGGCATACTACTTGGTCAACCAATCCATTCCCAATATACAGTCAAAATGATCACGACTCAAAGGTAGTAGGTCAACATACAATATCATATCACCAATCATAACATCACATGCTGGATAAAACATAAGCACATACCATAGAATCCCCAGATGTGTAGAAACAGATAATAAATAATTCATAGATTCTAATGGTTTAGTCAAACTTCTGTGAGAAAGCATGTGATATAAAGGAATGCGTAGAACCAGAATTTATCAACACATAGGCATTCTGAGCATATATAGGAATTATACCTGACACCACTGATTCGGTGTTTTGCATATCACCAGGCACAAGTGCAAATACTCAACCCTGCTTTAAAGTTTCTCTCCGTGTATTGATTTTCACATTTGATTGTGGTGCAGAAGCGGATCCGGCTGAACTTGCCGTAGGACAGTTGGCATTGTCAGACCCGAGCGGACAATCTTTTATTATGTGGCCAGTTTTGCCACACCGGAAACATGCACCAGTTGCACGATAACAGACACCTTTATCTTTTCTTCCACATTCAGAACAAACAAGTGTAGACCCACTACTTTCACTTGAGCTGCTAGTAGGTTTTGCTTCTTATTCATTACAAATGAACGGCCCTTTCTAAAAATTTGTACCAGATCTCTTGCTTCTCCATTCAGTTGTCGGAGCTTTAGTTGGTTTCATAGTGGCCAAGTTAGCTTCTATCATCAGAGCTCGATCAAGTACATCCACATATTTATGCAATTTCAATACACCAACCCGATCAAACAATCCAAATTCAGCCCTCCTTCAAATTTTTGAGCTCTCTTATAATCTGTGCATACCATGTATGGGAAAATCGAGCTAACTCAATAAATTTGGCTTCACATTCAGCCACAGCCATGTTCCTTGCTTTTAATTGTTCAAGCTCAGACACCTTTTAGTCTCGGAAACACTGAGGGAAGTATTTTTCATAGAAGATCTCTCTAAATTGATTCAGGTTAAAGCCCTTTATTCGATAAGCATCCACCAACATCGGGCATCGTCTTTTAGAGTGTATGTGGCCAATAGAACTTTTTGAGTTTCAGAACATGGAAACACTTCAAACAGTTTCGGGGTTTCTAACATCTAAGTCTCAGCCTTTAGCGGTTCAATTCCACTCAAAAAGGTTTGCAGTTTCGTTTTGTTGCACTTTTGAGTCAAACTGATGATGTCATTATTCATCGGTTCGAATTGTACCGGGGAAGGCGAAGGAGGCAAAGGTTATTGTCTTTGCTATTGTTTCATTGATTCAATTAAGGCTTCTATCATTCTTTCCATATGATCCATCCGTGCATCGGAAGACTCAACCACATCATTGATTCAATTAAAACAATCAATGGTGGCATAATACTTGGTCAACCAATCCATTCCCAATATACAGTCAAAATGATCACGACTCAAAGGTAGTAGGTCAACATACAATATCATATCACCAATCATAACATCACATGCTGGATAAACATAAGCACATACCATAGAATCCCCAGATGGTGTAGAAACAGATAATAAATAATTCATAGATTCTAATGGTCTAGTCAACTTCTGTGAGAAAGCATGTGATATAAAGGAATGCGTAGAACCAGAATTTATCAACACATAGGCATTCTGAGCATATATAGGAATTATACCTGACACCACTGATTCGGTGTTTTGCATATCACCAGGCACAAGTGCAAATACTCAACCCTACTTTAAAGTTTCTCTCCGTGTATTGATTTTCACATTTGATTGTGGTGCAGAAGCGGATCCGGCTGAACTTGCCGTAGGACAGTTGGCATTGTCAGACCCGAGCGGACAATCTTTTATTATGTGGCCAGTTTTGCCACACCGGAAACATGCACCAGTTGCACGATAGCAGACACCTTTATCTTTTCTTCCACATTTAGAACAAACAAGTGTAGACCCACTACTTTCACTTGAGCTGCTAGTAGGTTTTGCTTCTTATTCATTACAAATGAGCGGCCCTTTCTAAAATTGTACCCAGATCTCTTGCTTCTCCATTCAGTTGTCGGAGCTTTAGTTGGTTTCATAGTGGCCAAGTTAGCTTCTATCATCAGAGCTCGATCAAGTACATCCACATATTTATGCAATTTCAATACACCAACCCGATCAAACACATCCAAATTCAGCCCTCCTTCAAATTTTTGAGCTCTCTTATAATCTGTGTCTACCATGTATGGGGCAAACCGAGCTAACTCAATAAATTTGGCTTCATATTCAGCCACAGCCATGTTTCCTTGCTTTAATTGTTCAAGCTCAGACACCTTTCAGTCTCGGAAACACTGAGGGAAGTATTTTTCATTGAAGATCTCTCTAAATTGATTCAGGTTAAAGCCCTTTTATTATCTTCGATAAGCATCCACCAACGTCGGGCATCGTCTTTTAGAGTGTATGTGGCCAATAGAACTTTTTTAGTTTCAGAACATGGAAACACTTCAAACAGTTTTGGGGTTTCTAACATCCAAGTCTCAGCCTTTAGCGGTTCAATTCCACTCAAAAAGGTTTGCAGTTTCGTTTTGTTGCACTTTTGAGTCAAACTGATGATGTCATTATTCATCGGTTCGAATTGTACCGGGGAAGGCGGAGGAGGCAAAGGTTATTGTCGTTGCTATTGTTTTATTGATTCAATTAAGGCTTCTATCATTCTTTCCATATGATCCATCCGTGCATCGGAAGACTCAACCACATCATTGATTCAATTAAAACAATCAGTAGTGGCAAAATACTTGGTCAACCAATCCATTCCCAATATACAGTCAAAATGATCACGACTCAAAGGTAGTAGGTCAATATACAATATCATATCACCAATCATAACATCACATGCTGGATAAACATAAGCACATACCATAGAATCCCAGATGGTGTAGAAACAAATAATAAATAATTCATAAATTCTAATGGTCTAGTTAACTTCTGTGAGAAAGCATGTGATACAAAGGAATGTGTAGAACCAGAATTTATCAACACATAGGCATTCTGAGCATATATAGGAATTATACCTGACACCACTGATTCGGTGTTTTGCATATCACCAGGCACAACTGCAAATACTCAACCCTGCTTTAAAGTTTCTCTCCTTGTATTGATTTTCACATTTGATTGTGGTGCAGAAGCGGATCCGGCTGAACTTGCCGGAGGACAGTTGGCATTGTCAGACTCGAGCGGACAATCTTTTATTATGTGGCCAGTTTTGCCACACCGGAAACATGCACCAGTTGCACGATAACAGACACCTTTATCTTTTCTTCCACATTCAGAACAAGCAAGTGTAGACCCACTACTTTCACTTGAGCTGCTAGTAGGTTTTGCTTCTTATTCATTACAAATGAGCGGCCCTTTCTAAAATTGTACCCAGATCTCTTGCTTCTCCATTCAGTTGTCAGAGCTTTAGTTGGTTTCATAGTGGCCAAGTTAGCTTCTATCATCAGAGCTCGATCAAGTACATCCACATATTTATGCAATTTCAGTACACCGACCCGATCAAGCACATCCAAATTCAGCCCTCCTTCAAATTTTTGAGCTCTCTTATCATCTGTGTCTACCATGTATGGGGCAAACCGAGCTAACTCAATAAATTTGGCTTCATATTCAGCCACAGCCATGTTTCCTTGCTTTAATTGTTCAAGCTCAGACACCTTTCAGTCTCGAAAACACTGAGGGAAGTATTTTTCATAAAAGATCTCTCTAAATTGATTCAGGTTAAAGCCCTTTTATTATCTTCGATAAGCATCCACCAACGTCGGGCATCGTCTTTTAGAGTGTATGTGGCCAATAGAACTTTTTGAGTTTCAGAATATGGAAACACTTCAAATAGTTTCGGGGTTTCTAACATCCAAGTCTCAGCCTTTAGCGGTTCAATTCCACTAAAAAAGGTTTGCAGTTTCATTTTGTTGCACTTTTGAGTCAAACTGATGATGTCGTTATTCATCGGTTCGAATTGTACCGGGGAAGGCGGAGGAGGCAAAGGTTATTGTCTTTGTTATTGTTTCATTGATTCAATTAAGGCTTCTATCATTCTTTCCATATGATCCATCCGTGCATCGGAAGACTGAATCACATCATCATTTCTTGTTCTCTCCATCGCTATAGGTACACAAGACAATAGGAAGCATAGACAAATAATCTTGACAGTTTCACAATATTCATGTTCAGTTCAAATATGTTCAAATAAGTCACATACACACTCACACATGCAGATGTAATGTTCCTAATTCTTTTCTAGAACATGCGATAGCTCATATGGACTTGTGTATGACGTATAACCCGTGCTCTGATACCACTCTGTCACGACCCATACCCACCCCTATAAGTTTAGCATCATAGCCGACCAGTAATCCTGGGATTACGGAAGGCCTCTAAACAGATTAAACAAAATTAAGGGGCTATTAGAAGCAAATATCATAATATAATGTCCATTGAGTTGTCTAGACATACATGGGATGGAAAATTTGAAACTTAATTTACATCATTATAACGTCATTCTCGCGTCACCACACATATACAGATAAACAAAATGCTTTGTTCAGACTTTAACAGAAGAAATACAAAGAGTCTTAAACTTTGTTCCCAAAAACCTGAGCATACTTCAAGTCAGGAACCTCCTCAGGCGCAGTGGTTGGTTGACAGAACTGACGTCCAGGCAACATTTTAGGCCTGGTCATGCGCTTGGTCACTTACATACATAAATACTGCAGTGAACTAGAGCCCCGTGAATAATAATAGAGTAAAGGTTTTAATGAATGGTGTTCATAACAGATTCAGAAATCAGAGTTCAGATTCAGAAATAGATTCATATTCAAAATTCATAAATAGTCATACGTAGTACATCTATTAGCGCTAACAAAACAGATGACCCATAATTATATGCGACATACAGATGACCCATGGTCATATGGGACAGTCAGATACAAAGCAGATAATGGTTATGCTTAACCAATTCTATACTGGAACCTTTGGTACCGGGTAATAGATAACATATATCACATGGTGCTAAGGATGTCACGAATACATTTCAAAGAGTTGGACAATCATTCATTTAATCATAAATAGCATTTCAGAAAATAGATCATGTCATATCATTTAGAAAATACTTAAAGTTGAACATAGCTTTATAGAGTTAGACAGAGCAGACATATCAGACATTCTATAGCGTGTGACCTACGCAAATAGATAACGAATACACATTGAAACACACGCTCAGAAAATACTTAACTTTTTTTTTCTATCTTGGTGTGTTTCTAATCCTTATCCTCATTATTATGTCTTAATTAAGGCTTAGAAATGCCTAATTGTAACATGCTCGGGGGGTACCCGCACGCATTAAACAGTTCGGACTCCCGAGATCTCTTTGATCTAGTCTCACGAGTGCAATGTGAAACGTAGACGAGAGTTCAGATTTGGAAACTTTTATTGAAAATCCATTTTATTGCAATTTTGTCAAAAATGGACCGCGTCATCAGATTTCAGAGTCGCCACCTAATATTTTGGGAAATTAGGAAACCCATGACTCGTGCCAAGGCCACTGTTCGTCGTAACCAAGGATGCTTGGCTCGGAACCTTAGGTATGAGAGGGGAAGGTCAATAATGAGCACCCCCGCTCACCCAATCAAAAGATCGGCCTCTACTAAACCATAATATGACTTTTTTTATTTTCTTCATATGTTCATGTTTTGATTATTGAATAAATCCTAAAATTTACTATGTGAAGCATACAAGTATAGACTAGTTTGCTCAAATTGGAACAATTCAATTTCATGTTTGTTTTTCGAAAAGGGTTTGAATTTGCCACCTGACAAAGTGGGCTTAAAACGTACATTTATTGAATTATTCCAATTCAAGCAACAAGCCTTTATCCACAGGCATTCATACAGTTATATCAAGTAAGCAAGTAGCCTCATGGTAGAATGGTAACACATAGTAAGAAAAAACACACACAAATGGGATGCTAAAGCATAAAACTCACAGATTGACCGACGTCCCTCGAAAAACTACAAAACAAAGTTAGTAAAATATGCATGATCTTATATACAGAATCCTAATGCACTTCACTCATGAGATGCACTAAAGATTCGGCTTCTAAAATATGGCATTTGAATCATCTCAATAACATGAGGTAGCGCATAGAATCACAGAAGAATTGATTAAATCCGTACATGTAAATGTAGCTGAATCTTAATGCATGAGACATGAATGTAAAGCATGGATATGCATGGCATGTCAGTTAGGAAAAATGATTAAAGAATGGGATAGAAAGAAGCGGGGTAGGGGATTATTACAACACTTTAAATAGTACAAATCCGAGAGAAATAAATAAAATAAAATCCTCACAAACACTCAAAAGAAAAACAAAATAAAGAGCTTCGTTACTGGCACATTCCACTTTTTTTCCCCACTGAAAATTGGGCTCAATCCATATGGATACATTCAAGCCATGACATCCGCCCACTAATTTGTAAACAAAACGCGGCCACAACCAGCAACACCTTTCTTCTCAAACTTGCATCATGGGCCCCACATACTAGAACCCACACCCATTTTCGAAACTCACCAAATTCGGCAGCACAGAAATTTGAAGCCCTTCAGACCCAAGTTGGCCCAACATGTAACTTGTAGCTCTTGGGTTGTCTCCAAGAATATAGTCCACCTCAATCCATGATGTCAGCATAGGTTTTCCAAGTAGTTATCAATATATTTTAGCAAATCAAGACTCTCTCCTCGAATTTCATTTTTGTGCTACAGTGATGGCACTTTATTTGGTGGGTAGACCTTTTCCTTGTGCCCGTGCATGTGTGTATCATCCCTTGATGTGTGTTGGCTCTCTCGTTTCTGTATATTGAGTCTGCATGCATGAAAGAGAGAAAATGTTAGAGAGAGAAGAGAGAGCTCCTTTTTGGGTGTTGTCCGTGTATTGTGGTCTTTGGGTGTGCTGGGTCTCTTGTTTTTTAGAGAGAGAGAGAGCCAACTGTCGTGGTGTGTTCCTCCCTCTCTTAACCGTGTATATTCAGAGAGATAGAGCCCCAAGAAACCTCCATGAGAGAAAGAGAGAGAGAGGTTGGTGCCGAGTCCCCCCCTTTCCGTCTGTGCTGCTGGTCTATGTGTAATATGTGCATGGAGTGAGTGTGATGACAGTGGTGATCAAAGAGAGAGGTGAGCTTGGGTGTGTGTTCAGTGTGCTATCTGTGATGCGGGGTCTGTGAGGTGCCGAAAGAGAGAAAATCTTAGAGAGAGAAGAGAGAGCTAGCTTTCGGTCTTGTCTAGGTGTCTCGGTCTCCATCCTCTTGTGTGCATGTGCCGTGTGTCTTGTGTGTTAGAGTGTGCTGGGTGTGTGTGTCTATCAATCCCGTGAGTGTGTGTATGCATGTGTGTAAGCTTGGCTGTGACGCATAGGTGGTGTGCATGGGTGTTGTCTGCGTGTGTGGTGAGAGTGTGTGTTGTGTGTGTGTGCAGTGGTGATGGGTGTGTATATGTGTGTTGTTCTGTGTGTGTGTGTTCTGGTGTGTGTCAATGGTAATGGGTGTGTGCATGTGTGTTGTTCTGTGTGTGTGTGTTCTGGTGTGTGTCAATGGTGTAGCAGTGTGGGTGCGTGCTGGTGTTGAGTGTGTGTGGTCTCCTCCCTCTCCTTACCCGTGTGTGTTCATTTTAGAGAGAGAGGGAGCGAGAGAGATAGAGGTGTGTGTCCTTCGTGTGTTCTTCAGCTTCGACCCCCCCTTGCCCATGGATGTGTATCTGTGTGATATAGCCGAGCCAGAGCTTGATCCAAGGTGGTTGGTTGGTTTTAGAGAGAGAGAGAGTCATTGGATCCCCCTCCCTCCCCATGTGTGTTCTCCGTCCCCTCTATGTATGGGCTGTCCTCTCCTCCTTGTTTTTCTTACTCTCTCTTTGTTTTTCAACAAATGCTGCCTGTCTACCCCCTTTTTCTCTCTAAAAAAATATTATCCCTCGACTCTTGTTTTCTCACCCACGAGACCACTCCCTCTTTTCTTATCACCCACGAGGCCACTAGCCCCTTATGTTGATTCTCTTTTCTTTTTTTATATCACCCACTCCACTTTCTCTTTTAAAAAAATACTCCACCACCGCCCCATTCCATCTTCCACCCACTTTTTTTCTTTTTATTGATTTTCTATTTTTTTTATGTTTTATTTCTGTTTTTCCTTTTATATTTTTTTATCGTTTTCATTTATCAAATATCCAAACAAAACATTTAAAATATGTACCACCACACCAAATTATAGAAAATTATAAAATACTACAAATTAGTGATGGCCAATATGGGTGAGGTTTGGGATTAAAATTTCAATTTGATTTTTCTGGTGAGGATAGTCAAACTAAAGTGCCCAAGTCTTAGGACAGGTCAAAATGGGGTGTCTACACTAACATGCAACGAGGATACCAAAATATAATTTGAAACACTTAGTCAAATTTTCAAAAACAAGGCAGTTTGCTCAAGCACAACTTTTGTCGCTCGAGTGGACCACTTGGTTTGCCAAACTTCTAAGAGCTCTCATTTTACGCTCGAGCGAAGATCTTGGTCGGTTTAGCCAAGGTTCAAAAATAAGAGTGGTCGCTTGAGCATAACTTTTACCGCTCGAGCCAACCCCCAAACTCTACAAAACTTCTGGGAGCTTGCATTCTTCGCTCGAGCGCAAATTCCACTGCTTGAGTGAAGAGTGCAAATTCTGGAATTTCTAGATTGCTCTGTATGCTCCAAAACTCAATTTCTTTGCATCAAAACACATTTTTTTGGGCCAAAACTTAAGAAAACATATAGAAACTCATAGAACTTCCAGAATTACAAATCATTTCGAAAAATCAAGGCCCAAAAGCATACCAATTGTTCAAAATCAAACTTGAAACTTCAAAAATACAACATGCATGAGTTGATATGAACTTCAACCTTTCCAAACATGATCAAATTACGTAAAATGACATGGAATGTGATGAATTCTCAAAACAAAGCAAAGATAAACACATACATATGAGAATTCTTGGAAAACAAATTCAAATTATCATGGGATGAACATGCATGCATGAAATGTTTAGCTTTTCTTCTTCTCTAGCTCAATTCTTGCATTAATCACCTCATTTCTCTTGAATTCATGCATTAAACAACTCTATTACACAATTAAAAAGGTGAATTCCTACCTTAAGCCTTGAATTCTCAAGTGTAGAAGCTTAATTCTTCCAAAAATTGAGCAATCACTTGGCTTTCCTATTAAATTCCCTCAACTTCTCTAGCAACCCTCCTAGTTGACCTCAATTCTCTTCTTCCTTCTCTTTATCACGTTTAAAGCTCAAGAAGATGATGAAAGGCTTGTGTCTAACATGTTCTAGAAGTCACTTTTCATTATATAGGCTTGGATTAAATTAATTAAATTAATTCTTATTTAGGGTAATTAACTATGATTATTTTATTCTAATTATTTGGTTCCAAATCAGATTTCAATTAAACCTACCACAAATTTCTAAATATTCCAAATTACATGTTAACCTAGTCAATTTTGCTTTCAGACGTTGATAATGTCTTCTATTCACATACCGAAACAAAAACACAGACATATATTCCTACCATGGACAGATATAAACACAATTAACGCATAGCACATGCAATTAGCTAAGAATTTTATCTTACTTAATGATTAAGCATTCTTACGTAAGGTTTATTAGCTAATCACATGTCGGGTTGTTACATTGTTCCTGCATTTACCAGAGTGATGGAAGAGATTAAAGAAGTTGATTGTACGACACATGCTTGGTTAGTACAAAGGCCACCAATTCATTGGAGTAAGAGCCACTCCAACACTTTTCCAAAGTGTGACATTTTACTAAACAATCTATGTGAGTGCTTCAATTCAAGTATCTTAGAAGCTAGGAGTAAACTTGTGGTGATAATGTTAGAGAAGATTAGGTTGTTGTTGATGGAAACAGTTCAAAAAAGAAGTGATGCAATGCAAAGGCACAATGGCCCTATATGTCCTAAGATTCAGAATCAGTTGGAGAAAATGAAAGTGGATGCAGTTGGATTGATTCCTAGATGGAATGGCAATGAGCAATTTGAGGTTGTAGGGCCATATGGTGAGCAATACAAGGTGGATTTGTAAGCTTGGAGTTGTGGTTGCAGGAAGTGGGATCTATCAGGCATTCCATGTGCCCATGTTGTGGCTGCTGCAAATTACTTAAGTCCAGAACTAGAAAAATATGTTCATCAGTACTACAAGGTGGAGACTTATCTAAAGATCTATGACAACATGTTAAGTCCTATTAATGGCAGAGAAATGTGGCCATGAACAAAGTATGCAATGGTGCTACCACCTGATGTGAAGAAGAGAGCTAGGAGGCCTAAACTAAATAAAAGAAAGGAGATTGAGGTACCAACTGAAGGCACAAAGCTAGGAAGGTAGGGCACTAAAATGACTTGTAATAATTGTGGAAAGGTGGAACACAACAGGAGAAGTTGCAAAGTGAAAGGCAGATTCAACTACATGTAAGAAAGCCAACCCGAAGGAATCCAACCTCAATGGAGCCAAACTGAAGAAAGCCAACCTCAGAATCAATTAATTGTAGAAAGAAGTGAGGTCTGGCCACACAGAAGACAGAAGAAACTGGCTGGAAGTGTAGTAAATTTTTTTTTTTTAAATAGTAACTTAACTGTCCTATATTTGATTGTGTTTAATTGTGGATAATTCAATCTTATTACAAGTTAAATGGAGAGTGGTACAAAAAAGTCAGTCAACTCCATTCCCAATGAGTTCAACCAGCACACCGAAGAAGTGTGAAATGACATGGAGAGGCAAGCTAGTGTACAATGCTAGTGGCCTTAAAAGAACATCCACTGGCCAGAAAAAGGAAGCACCTGGAGATTGAATCCACTGCATAGAAGAAGGAAGCATCCATTGCACAGAAGATTGAAGTTTTTATTTATTTTATTTTATTTATTTATTTTGGGATAGAAGAAGGAAACATCCACATCACTTTGTCATTGGGGATTTTTGTACATGTAATGTTTATTTGTTTGGAATAGTTTCCCTAAACTTCTTAACTATGTAAACGTAGTGTTTCAGCTGTCACAAACAATTGTGTGTTTTCAAAACTTGAATGAAAAATTTATGAATGCTGGTTTTGTGCATGATGCTCTATTTTATAGATGCTGCTCTGATTTTTATGTAAATTTAGCGTGTGTTCATTTTGGTTGCCATTTGATAGATGGATAGCACATAATGCCAATTCAGTAAGTATTGAATGGATGCAATTTATCAGTGATGCCAATTGTGTGTTTTGAAGATTTCAATGACAAATTATCAATCTAACACACAATGCTTCACATAGGTTTTTTATTCATTGGTTACCATTTGATGGATGGATGCCATTTCAAGGGGCCATTCGAAAAGGCCGCCAATTATTTTTTTGTATTTTATTTTTTGACTTAATGATGACACTATTTTTTTTTTTTTTTTTAAATTTAAAATGATAATGCTCTATTTTTGTAAGGGTGAGCACAAATTGTTTTAAGGGACAAACAAATGGTATGATGCTCTGTTTTTTCAGAGTACAACCTTAACACAAAATATGAAATTTTCATTCAAAATACTTCCCTCATTACATTTCATTCATAATATTTCCCCTAATTACATTCATTCATTCATAATAGTCCCCTCCTCCTCCTAATTACATTCTTTCTTACACTACATTACAACCACATTGATAAAATGATGCACCATGAGGCAGCCAAGCATATCCATAGCTTTCTCTCTCTTCCATTCCTTGTCTATAATCTTGCTTGTAGCTTATTGACATTCTTTAACAACCCAGGGATGATTTGCACTGCCCGTGAACACATAGGTGGGTCTACCCAGGTGAACTGATTACAACCATTACTGGGACAATTGAGGAACCTCCTACCAAGATTTGCATCAGTCCATGATGTTTATATCACCCTTCGTCTTCCATAGAAGATGCATCTCACATCTTCTATGTCACTTGAGCTCCATCTTCCTTCAATTGAATTCTATCTTCCCTGGTTTCGTGACCTTCTATTCCTCATTCTCTCTCACCCATCCAAATGATGCTCTGTTTTTTTTTTTTGGAACTTGCTTGTGTATATAGCAGAAGGAAGAGGTTGAATATGGCAGGAAAGACTACAATTTCCTTCCAAAAGATAGTTTAGGGGGATAGCTCAGCACATTCCGTCCAATTGTAGATGGAGTGTGACGGCAGGGGCTAAATTGATCAATTTTTTGAAAGTTCGGGTATTAAATTGATATTAATCGAACAATGGGGGTCAAATTGAAAAACTTGTGATAGTTTGGGGGGCAAAATGATATTTTCTCTATTATATTTGTTCAAGCGAATCTCAAACGAGTTTTGATCGAACTAATGATGAATAAAGCTTTAAAAGTTTGATTTTTATAAACGTACAAGCTTAGAGTCAATAGTAGATTGATCAATCTTTAGATAAAACCTTAACAAAACTTTAAAATGAGTTCGAGTTTAGCTTGTTTACATAGTGAGTTGATTTTGAAATAGTTTTTCACAAGCCTAGCATGAGCAACTTGATTTGTTTTACAAGGGTTGTCCTACCACATTGCCGCTTTGCTCAAGGAAGGAATAAACCGGCGAAAGGCACCAAGCTAGTTAAGTTTACAAAAGGAATCACTAAGGTCGATTGCAGTCTACAAACGAACGAAGTGACGAGCCCCTTTAGAGATAGGGGGTGACTTTCTTGTGGTAGTAATTGCGAATGCTTATATAATAGTCAAGAATGAAAAAAGTAACTAAACAATGAACAATAAACTACCATCATCGCCTTCAAAAATGTTCCCTTGCCTAAAATCATCAGAGAAGTCAAAATTGTAGTCATTCTCACTCCCAACATTAATCCCTTCAAATCCCGATTGATGGCTGCAATGAGAAAGATTTGTAAAACCTCCTTCATGTTAGGCCTATTTGAGGGAAGTGGGCTAGTGCAAATGATCCCAAGCTTGAAAACACAAGTCATTTCATACAAGTAATGAGGTTCTTTAATCTTCTCATCCAGGGCATCAACTAAGTGGTTTCCTTCTTGATTGTAATATTGAAATGCCCAATCAGCAAGGCACATATCTTCATTTTCATCGTTGGCTTTCTTACTAGTAACTAGTTCTAGAAGGACAACACCGAAGCTCTAGACATCAATCTTCTCATTCACTCTACTTGTCCTAGCATACTCTGAAAGTCATATATAATTTAAAGTATGAATGTCAAAAAACATTAATGCAAAATAAATTTTAGGATTCTTTTAGTTACGGCTTATAAGTTGGACTTATTTTTTTGTCTTATATTTTTTATTTTTAGTGAACATTTTACAACTTTGAGGTATTTTTTTATTTTTTATTTTTTATTTTACATTTTACATGAATCTAGACTAGACAAGTCTAAAAAATTTTAAATTCTCAAAAAAAAAAAAAAAAAAAAAACCTAATTAAAGACAAAAAATATGTAAACTTTTTAGGATTTTTCAACAAATTTTTACTTATTTTCGTCTATAGCAGGTTGTTTCAAAACTTTTCCACATTTCCTTAATTTTTAGCTCAGTTCCTAGCTAACTCTTACTGTGATTTGGAACCAAGATTTTAAATTTTGGGGGGGAAAAAAAAAAATCAGAGTTTGACTTTTGTAACAAAATAATCCAAATTTTTAATTTTGTTAATTTAAACCATAATCTTTTGATTGTTTCAATCTAAATCATTTGCCTATTTTCGTTAAGGAAAATTGATGAAAAAAAAAAAGTATTTTAGTCATTAAACTCAATGAAAAAATATATTTTAGATGTTTTATGGACACCTAGATTGAGTTTAATGACTAAAATACAAATTACCATAGGTTTTGCTTAACGAAAATAGGTTGATAGTTTACATTAACAATAAATCAAAAGATTATTGTTTAAATTGACAAAATTAAAAATTCAAGGCATTTTTATTATAATGATCAAACTCTATAGTTTTTTCTTTTTTAATTTTTTCATAGAAAATTTTTTGTCCATCTCAACTAGACAATCTTTAAAATTTTGAAAATTTTCCAAACATCAATTTAAAGAAAAAAGCAAACCTTTTCAGATTTTTTTCGACAAGATTTAACATATTTTCGTCTTTCGTAAACCGATTTCAAAACAACTTTTACATTTTAAAATTTTTGAACATTGCCCCTGCCAACTCCGACCACAATTTGCAACTAAGAGGTTTATTTTTTTAGTTATTTTAAAAAAGTTATTAATGACAAAATTAAACCATTTTAAAAATGAATTAAAAAAAAGTATAAAAAAATCAACTTTAATTTTTATTTTATTTTTAAATAATTCATTAAAGATGAAAATAAGTTAAAAATAAATCAATTTATATGTTAATTACCTGGAGCAATGTACCCAAAAGAGCCAACCACGGTTGACATCGTATTAGGCTGAAATCTGCAACTTTTCCATTGAACTGAGAATCCAACAGAATATTGCTCGATTTCACATCTCGGTGAATTACTGAAGGTTTGCAATCATGGTGCATGTAGCATAGCACTCAGGCAGCTCTCGCGGCAATTTTCAACCGCTTAGGCCAATCCAAGACAACACCTTGGTCTGAATCCGGTATGCTTTGCCTCTTTTTTCCATGGAGCCAAATATACAAGCTACGGTTTCCCGTATACTCATAAACAATAAGTTTTGTAGTCTCACTAGAAATGCAACTCAACAAATTCACTATTTGGAATGGCGAATTGTGCCCAATATCTCAACTTCCGCTAGAAATTGCTTTTCGACAAGGTTTTAAAAAGCGACCATAACCGTTACGTAGTTACATAATGGTTGTGGTGATTACTGCCACTCGTTACGGCCGCTCTAGCAGTGTGAAGAAAATTCACACGTGTAATAGTTGTTTCAGTGTTACGTAACGGCCGTAGTGGTACCGTAACGGCCATAACGGTCTGTTAGACACCATTACACCCTTTTACAATATTCTGAATAATTCCTTCCCATCCCCCCCCCCAAAAAAAAAAAACAAAAACAAAAAACAAAACAAAAATTTACAAAAAAAAAACAAAAGGAACAAGTACTCAAGTGATCCAAATCAAAAGAAAAAAAAATCTTATATGGATTTTTTTGCTTTGTAATATTTTTTTTAATTTATGGTACAATTTTTATTTTATAATCCGTTCATTTAATAATTGTGAATATTTTTTTATTCAGTTAGTTCAGGTATTGGTAAATAACAATTCGTAAATATTTAAAATCAATTATTCTTAAAATCAATAAATATTGAAGTAAAATGTAAAAAGTTCATTTTATAGTGATTTCAAAATATGAAATATATTCAATCATACTTAAAAATTAACAAAAATTGATCAGAATTTATTTTAAACCCAAGGTTTTAAAAAGCGGCCACCACTGTTTTGCAATGCCGTTATGTAACGGTTACGTAACGGTTATGGTGGTTACCGCCATCAGTTATGGCCGCTATAGCAGTGTGACAGAAATTCACATGTGTAATGGTCGTTTCGGTGTTACATAACAGCTGTAGCGGTACTGTAACGGCCGTAATAGTCTGTTAGACACTGTTACATCCTTTTACAAGATTCTGAATAGCTTCCTTTTCCCCCCTCCCCCCCAAAAAAAAAGAACAAATACTCAAGTGATCCAAACCCAAAAAAAAAAATCTTATGTAGATTTTTTTTCTTTATGTTTTTTTTTTTTTAATTTATAGCACAATTTTTATTTTATAATCCGTTATTTAATAATTGTGAATATTTTTTATTCAGTAAGTTCAAGTATTGGTAAATAATAATTTATAGACATTTAAAATCAATTATTCTTAAAATCAATAACTATTGAAATAAAATGTAGAAAGCTCCTTTTATAGTGATTTGAAAATATGAAATATATTGGATCATATTTAAAAATTAACAAAAATTGATCAAAATTTATTTTAAACCCAAGGTTTTAAAAAGCGGTTGCAACCATTACATAGCGTCGTTACGTAACGGTTGTTATTGTTAGCACCACTCGTTACGGCCGTTATAGCGGTGTGACGAAAATTCACACGTGTCATGGTCATTTCGGTGTTACGTAACGGCCATAGCGGTACCGTAACAGCCGTAACGGTTCGTTAGATACCATTACAACCTTTTGTAATATTCTGAATAGCTTTCTTTTCCCCCCAAAAAACCAAAATCTACACACACAAAAAAAAAGAACAAATACTCATGTGATCCAAACCCAAATAAAAAATCTTATATGGATTTTTTTTTCTTTATAATTTTTTTTAATTCATTGCACAATTTTTATTTTATAATCCATTTATTTAATAATTGTGATAATTTTTTATTTAGTTAGTTCAAGTATTGGTAAATAATAATTTGTAGACATTTAAAATCAATTATTCTTAAAATCAATAACTATTGAAATAAAATGTAAAAAGCTCCCTTTATAGTGATTTGAAAATATGAAATATATTGGATCATACTTAAAAATTAACAAAAATTGATCAAAATTTATTTTAAACCCCAATAAATGTGATTCTGAAAATTAAAAAAAAAATATGCATATCGGTAAGTTTTCTTCAAATTGTGCGAAAAATTAAAAAAAAAATACGGTTCAGAATCACATTTTTGGGAGAGGTCTAAATGTTCAAGTTTGGTACAGCTGTAGAGAGCCATAGGGAAGGGCCTGGGGATGTAATTGTACTGGAGATCAATGGCGGTGAGGTTTTTGAGGTCACAAATGAACAGTGGGATTGGCCCGGTGATGGTTTTGTCGATGAGGGAAAGTCCGGTGACAGAGCCATTGGAGTAGGTGATCTCAGGCCAATTATAGTGGGTGGAGGAGTTGGATTTTGGTGGTGTCCATTGGTTGATGGAGGGTGGATTGGACAGTGTTGTTTAAGTCTAAGAAGGATTGTTTGTTCTGAATCAGTAGATTAGGAGTTTCCATGCAAGGGCAAGATGAGGAATGGAGGGCAAATATGGAGAGAAGGATTTCGAAAAATGTTGCTGCGGTTATTTTGGACATTTTAGAGGTGGGTTTCGCGGGGTTTTTTGGGTGGCATGCAGCTTGGGAGGCGCTGGTGGTAGGTGTTTCATAAGTTGAACTAGAGTCAAGTTTTGTCATTGGCTAAAGAGACAAAACTTCACCGTCTGTGTTAGGGTAAGCAGTTCCATTTTGATTATTCGAATCGTTGACTTTATAAAGTGTTTTTTTATATATTACTTATGAAAGAAATTAAATCTATCTGATAATTGTAATTTTTTTTTTTCATTTTATCTCATTTCTCTTTAATAAAATAAACAACAAATATGTTTTTCAAAATGGAATAGTTACGACTTTTGTAGTATTTGATTATGACATATAGAGGTGTTAGTTAAGATTTCATTATGAGTTGGTTATACATATTGTGATATTAGTTATGACTCAGTGTGATGTTGGTTATGACATTATTTTGGTTATGATCCAAAAACTCATTGATTATATGGTGTTTGATTATAACTCCTTTTGTTTTTAGCTATGTGTAGACACCTAATTTTTGGCCGCACTTAAGATTTGGGCGCCACCGATTTGATCACCCAATGATGATTCATACGCTTGTCAAACGCTCGATTTCCTCAACAAAAGGCCTCAGTTTTGAGCCTCAGAAACATACAAAGCTTGTGCCTTTTTTGGACCAAAAACAGCAGTTTTTCAAGCCCAACCATCCAGGGGCTTGCAGACCAACTTGTGGCCTGCCGGGCACAAATAGTGTACGTCGTCCCCTTTAGTGGCCAGCCGGGCACTTGTGTCAAAAAACCAGATATTTTTGCCAACTATGGCAACTGTCTCCATAGGTGCATGCACTGCACTAGCTATTTCTATACTGATATTTCCTATAGCCTAACATGTTTTTCTATATATACTTGACCCCCTGTCATAAAATTAGGTTAGAAAAATTTGTGGAGCAAAGTCTTGGAAAATATTTCTCTCTACATTCTCTCTCTCTCTCTCTCTCTCTCTCTCTCTCTCTCTCTGTTGCAACTTATATACCCTCTACCTAGACTCTCTAAACCAAACTTTGAGGGTCCTTTGCTGAGGTTATTGACCTTGCATTTTAGCTCTTGAGGGTGTGAAATTGGTGGTTTATAATTCAAAAAGGTCACTCCTCTTCAAGAGGTATACATTCTAGCTCTTTTGTACCATTCTTTCCTATCTTTTCTTATAGTTTTTGGGCTGTTTTTTGCCTGTGTTTAAGGGCTGAAACTTGTGGTTTAAAGCCATTAAAGGTAGAGGGGTGGACCACCCTTCTTTGAACATTGTCTTCTAGGCTTTTACCCTTATGTTTCCTACATTTTCATTAACTTTTTTTGAGCTTTTTACCACTAAATTTCAGAGGTTTTTAGAGGCTAAAAATGTGGTTTTGAAGTCCCAAAAATGGAGGAGTTAGCCTCCCCTCCTTTGGCTTGTTTGCTAGCTTAATTGCTCCGTTATTTTAGCTTGCTTGTCTAGATGTTTTTACCTTAATTTCAGTGTTGTTTTAGCCTATTTTAGGATTTTTTTTTTTTAAGTTGTTCATGTCATTTATGCTTTGTATTGCATGCTTGTAGTGTAATGGTCCTCATAGGTTTGGAGTTTTAGGCATTAGACACCAACCTATTTGAGTTGATAGCATTTATTTCAAGCTTTCCATACATGTATTCACCTCTAATCATCTCTACAACCTCCCTATTTTCTTGGCGTTTTATTTTTTTTTGAGAATCATTTCAACCGATCGATTGTCTATGCTTGAGATAGAGATCATTGTGCTCAATAGTTTAATCTCTTCAGAGGTTCATTTCCAACGGCATGACATCTCTCTCATGCACAAAACAATCTTTTGTTAGACACTTTACTCCATTTAGTGGACTTGACCTTCATTTTGGACAAAATGGACTAATGAATAAGGTGAAAAGAGCTAATAAATTGGAAAGAGGTACCAGATAATAAAATGGTTTGGGTTTAATTGGATGTTAATTGAACCGTTTGAGTCTTGAAACATTTCATACTCAGTAGTGATGAAAGTAGTTCATGATTCAAAGTCAACCACTTCCCTTAATCAATCCATGATAGGGAGGAGGTTTTGAGATTCTTTCATTTCCATTTATTGAGATTGTATCCCTTGATTCATAAGTCATTACGTAATGAATTTGTGTTGATTGATGGCTTGAGAATCAAGCCTACCTCTCCTTTGACCGGTCTGATGATAAGGAGAGGCAGGGTGGACAAACATCCCCTGATAATACATTGTTTGTGCGTTGTTTTGTGTCTCTTGCAGCAGGGCAATACCAAACATTAGTGGCCAGCCGACCACCTATACTGTATGGTCGTCCACCTCTTATCACCTTTTTCAACCAAGCAGTATCATTTATTCTGTAGAACAGAGCAGCGACTAAGGCAAAATAGTGAATTTTTCTGACTGAAAAACAGAAGCATTTTGGCAGCCAAACAGAGGGCATTCTCAGGTGTAAATCCGTGTACATGCGTGAGTCATCCCTCGTTTCTCAGGGCTTGTAATAATTAATTACTTAGCTTATTTCTTCCGCATTGTATTGTAACTAATTAGTTAGTTTTTATATTAATTGGTTAGAATAGTTATTAACTTTGTGTTGTAATTAACTAGTTAAATTTGTAATAATTACCTAGTGTCGATAATTTATTTCATTTTCGTTTGTAATAGTTAGTTAATTCGTAGTAATTAGCTAGGTCATTTATTTGGACCCTCTAGCATGAGGGAGAAATTGTAATAATGTATGTCTTCCAACACATGTTCTTTCTCCCTTTTATTTCTCCGCTTATAATGGTAGCTTAGAGCATCATGTTTCTTTTAGCATTTTGCATGCTTTACATCCATGTCTCTTGCACGCATAGGGCTCAGCTCATCATTCTAACTCGCATTGTTAGTTATTACTTCTTTGAATACGTGTTTAAACTACATGCTATCAAATTCGTTCATGTGACATGTTTAGTAGCCGAGCCTATTAACTGCACCTTGTGTGTATTGCATTAGCCATATTGTATTAGTTAGGATCATGCATTTTTTCCTCTTACTCTTTTATTTCTTTTGGCTTACCTTGGAGTACTAGGTGAGCACTTATCGCTTTAGCATATTGCATTGGATGTGATTGTTGTCATATCAAGCATGTTTTCCATGAGGCTAAGTGCTTAGGTGATATACCTGTTTGAATGCCTGTGGATGGAGGCTAATTGGTTAATCTAGGACGATTTGATGAATGTACATATGAGATCACTTTTTTAAGTGGTACATATTCAAAACAATTTTCAAACAAACATGAAATCAAAGTGTTCCAAATTTTGCAAATTAGTATATACATTGTGTGCATCACATAGTAAAATAGCCTAATAATCAGAACAAAAGCATATAATATAAATAAGAATCACATCATGATTAGTACAGGCCGATCTTTGATCGGGTGAGTGGGGTGCTCAATCCATGACCTTTCCCTCTCGTACCTAAGTTCCTGAGCCAAGGCACTTTGGTGATGACGGATAAGTGGCCTTTGGCACGAGTCTCGGATTTCCTAAATTCCCCAAAAAAATATTTAGGTGACAACTTTATAAATCTGGCAAAGGAGTCCATTTTTGGCATTTTTTTTTATTTAAAATCGATTTTCCAAAAGATTTGTCGGATTTGGACCCATTTGTGTTTATCTATTTCACATTGCACTTGTGGAATCAGATTCAAAATCATGAGAGTCTGAACTGTAGGGGTAGTCGTATCCGAAAGTAGCACGAAAAGTCAAGCTACAGTTTCTGGTGACTTTGCTGGGGAAAGTAGAGAACTTGACTCGGACTTCATGATATGAAATTTTATCTACATTTATATACTCTTTGCATTGGTGCTCGTAAGTCACTGTGTTTGCCATTTGCTATTCCTGGACGGTTTGTCGGAGGCTTGCCTAGTAGCTTGCCAAAAGGTTGATCGGTCATGGGTTCTATCATGTTGGAAACACAACCCTTGGATCTGGACTACCTCTATACTGTTTGATCCTCCTTTCACTACTCAGTGTTAGATGTGAGAGGTATATTAGGTAGTCTTGCTGAGGTACGTCCTTTAAACATTTGGCTTAGCTCATATAGTAAAGCCATAGTGACTGTTCCAAACTAGGACAGGGCAACCCTACCCCCTCATGGGGGTGTTTTGGCTCTCTTTTAACCGATATGTGCTTTACAGTGAGACTGTACAAGAATGTTGATATCAGTGGCAAGTTGGTATCTGTTTTGGGGCAGAATTCAGTGTGGCATACAAGTCCAACAGCTTTGATCATATCTGTGTTGATGACATCTTAGCTAAGGTGCTATTTGGTTTCAAATTACTGCTCTTTCGCTTTATTTCTTTTGCTAGGTAGTTTAAACCATAGCTTCAGAAGGTTTGGATATCCCCCAAGTACTCTGGACCCGAGTCAGAAGACTGTGCAAGGCCAGGGATCTTGTTCGGGGACAACTCATGTTTACATTACTATCACCAGTTACAAGGCGAAAGAGAATCAGACAAAGTTCACCAATGCAGTTCTTACAACAATCACCTCTCGGCTCTTTGACCATCAGCTACAGGATAGTGATAAGGAAAGGGCTGAACCAAGCATCAAAGCTATCCAGAGCACGAAAGATGACTCAAACGACTGTGAGCTTGGAGTAGGGATAGCACTGGCCAGTCTCCTAACAAATCCCTCATCCGACACAGAGAACTTGGGGGATAACTTTATTGTCTCCATACTCGAGAAGGAACCTGGTATGGACCCAACCAGTGGTATTTTGGATGCATCGAGGGCACCATGTCGTACTTGGCAGCCAGAGAAAGGCCATCTTTCCAGTTTTGAATCGGGTGATGAGTCGGAATTTGATTCCCCTGAGTCTATAGAGTCGGAATTAGGTTCAAGTCAGTCCAAGGAGTTTGAGTCTAGCATTCCCAGGGGTGGTAACCCAAATGCCAAGGTCCTGTCAAGTTCATCTTTTTCTTTTGCTTTTGAGTTTGTTGTCACCGAAGAGCCGGACCTTTTGAATGAGAACTCAGTAGATTCTGTGTACTTCTCTATGTGGCTGGTTTATTACATTGACCAAGATTTTCAAATTTTTAATGAAAACGAAGAGGAAGAAATTCCTCTGGCTTTGAAAAAGTTGATTAATTGAGAGGAGGAGAGGTATGTTAAGCCCTATATTGATGAAATCATTGCCATTAATATGGGTACTGAGGAGGATCCACGCTTGGTCTAGATCGGGTCCACGTTGTCTTCGGAGGAACACAAGTGTTTAATCGCTTTATTAAAAGATTTTAAAGATGTTTTCGAGTGGTCCTATGAAGACATGCCTGGAATCGATGTCAATTTGCTTTTGAACAGGTCAAACAGTACCTCCAAACCCACCTGTGTTGTCACCACCAGAGCCGGGAAAGCCTCTAATTCTGTACTTGTCAGTGACAGATTCGACTATGGGGTGCATGCTCACTCAAGAATTTGAAAATATGGTGGAGAAGACCATTTACTACTTGAGCAAGAAGATGCTAGACTATGAGATTTGCTACACTCCCCTAGAGAAGGCTTGCTTAGCCTTGGTATGGGCTACCAGGAAGTTGAGGCATTACTTGTTAGCTCATTCTATAATTCCAGCTGCGAGATTAGATCCCATCAAATATCTCATAGAGAAACCAGCATTTACGGGTAGGCTAGCTCGTTGGTTGCTTCTTCTCTCCGAATTTGATCTTAAGTATGCCATGCGCAAATCAGTTAAAGGAAGAGCGGTAGTGGAATTCCTGGCGGATCACCCAGTTGAAAGGGATGAGGTAGTTGAAAACTTATTCCCAGATGAAGACATTCTGCAAGTGGAAGAGGAAACATGGACCATGTACTTTGACGGAGCATCCAATCAATGCAATTATAGGATTGGTGTGTTGTTGATAGCGCCCGATGATTCCCATATACCCTTAGCCTTCAGACTCTGGTTCAAAGTGTCCAACAATGAAGTAGAATATGAAGCGTGTATTGTTGGTCTGGAAACTGCCCTAGAACTAGGGGCAATAAGGTTGGACGTCATCGGGGACTCGAACTTGGTTGTTTCTCAAGCAAATGGAGATTGGAAAGTCAAAGAAGAGAAAATGAAGGTTTATCATCAGACCCTGGACATTTTGATTTTGAGGTTTGAAAAACTAACATTTACACATTTACTGAGGGAGAACAACCGGTTTACTAATGCATTAGCAACTCTATCTTCCATGGTAGACATCCCACTTGGAGTCAAGATGCGTCCGATTATCATCGAACAGAAATACACACTGGCTTACGAAACCATTGTTGCGATAGATAAGATGCAAAAACCCCTGGTATTATGACATTTGGAATTTTCTGGAAAAGGATACATATCCACCAGAGGCAAATGCTAATAATAAATGGGGAATACGGCGTTTGGCCGTCTAGTTCATCATCTACGGTGGTAAGCTATACAAGAGAGGTCATCTGGGAATGCATAAGCTGTGTGTTGAAGAGAAGGAATCAAAGCGCCTCATGGAGGCCATCCACGGGGGAGAGTGTGGGGCGCACATGAACGGTGTGATGCTGGCTCGGAAGATCCTCATACAAGGTTATTACTGGTATACTATAGAGGAGGATTGTATTGGTTTCGTACGACAATGCCACAAATGTCAAATCCATGCCAATCGCATGAATATCCCGCCGTCAAAGTTGTACATGACTTTGCCATGGCCTTTCTCAGTCTGGGAAATCGACGTTATCGGTGCAGTCTCGCCAAAAGGGTCGAATGGACATGAGTTCATCTTGGTGGCAATTGACTATTTTACGAAGTGGGTGGAAGCTTAGTCCTATTCTGTGTTAAAGGCGTCGCATGAGGCCAAATTTATCAGAAACAGCATCATCTGCCGATATGGGGTTTTAAATGAGATCATATCAGATAACGGCTCACACTTCAAGAAAGAGGTGGTGGCTCTGCTCGAGAAATATAACGTGGCTTGTCACAAGTCATCAACATATAGACCACAGACCAATGGAGCTGTTGAGGCCGTCAATAAGAACGTCAAGAACATCCTATGGAAGATGGTTGAGACCTACAAAGACTGGCCGGATAAATAGCCATTTGCATTTTGGGCCTGCAGGACATCAATTTAGACATCTACAAGGGCAACCCCTTATTCACTCGTCTATGGCCGAGTGTTAAATAGCGGATATGGACTAGCAACGGAGTAGATTTGAGGAATTGATGTTGTTCGATGAAACGAGGCTAAAGGCATTATATCATGTCCAGGGCTACCAACGCATAATTGCTAGGGCTTTTAATAAGAAAGTCAAGTCTAGGAATCTCAAAGAAGGAGATATGGTGCTCAAGGACAACCGAGCTCCCATCCATAACCCTAGGGGCAAGTTCAGACCCAATTGGATTGGTCCATACATTATCAAATCTATCTGGTTAGGAGGGGCGATTATTCTCATGGACCTAGATGGCCTAGAATTTTCATAGCCGATCAACATGGACAAGTTGAAGAAATATTACCTTTGAGAGGCTTGTTAGGCCGAAACCCAGAAGGGCAACCTAGACAAAAGTTAGAGCATGAAAAATTACAAATAAAAAAAAAAAAAAAACTGAGCTTGCAAGGTTGAAAACCCGGAAGGACAACTTTGGCAAAAGTTAGAGCGTAAAAGGAGAGAGTTAATACTCGAGTGAACCAGAACCAAACTACGTACGGCCTGATTACCATCTTTGGGATACGTAGGCAACTTCATCCTGAAGTTCAATCGTAACCATCTCCAACTCAACTGTCCTGCCCATTTGTCTGATCAGGTCATCTTTGTTCATCATCTGTTAGTTTGGTTGCAACCTTCATTTTGGCAAAAAGGCCGGTTGTAATATAGAGTAGTGGTAATGAATGTAGTTGCGGATAGTTATGATCTTCTAATTTGGGGTTATACACCTTGAGGACTGATTCTATGGGTGTCAGGCAGTAATCATTTCCGAAAATGGTTTTGAAAAGTTTAAATGAAGTGATTTTCTCAAAATTTTACTTGTTACAATTTAGACCATTTTTGGGACCAAAATGAAAATTTTTAGTGCTCACAACTTTAATTCCATTGATTTCAATGCAAGTACATTCTCCAACTCTCTGATTCAGGTGTTCCTGTGCCCGCTACTTGTATTGGCGGAAGTCTCTGCAGCCAAAGTTAGCCCAACATGTGCCTTGTCCTCAAGCCAAGCCAAACACTCACTGGAAAGGGCATAACGGAAACTAGGGGTAGAGGCCAGAAGCTCTCTTGTCCTTTAAGCAAAAAAGTACCGAGTCAGGTTTGAAACTCGAATTGGGAATGGAGCCAGGTATTCTATCCCCTCATCTGGGTAAATCTAATCATGCCTGAACTGGCGTCTAAATTGGAATGAAAAGTAGAACACACAGTGTGTGAGGCTAATCAATTGTATGCCTGGCTGTCGGGTCATGTTGTAACTCATCTCGGCCAAATTAAGCCAGGGGCAGCTCCAAGCTATGTCAGCTGCAGATCTGTTGCACATCCAGTTGCACCACCATCCCTTAGCGGGAAAGTCTACTAGCCATTGGTGGAAGAAGTAGGCTCGGGCTGAATACTCAGGACAGGGGTCTACCACTTTCACTTTATCCATCAACCATATTTGGGAAGAGATGAAAATAAGAGAGATTAAAGAATAGAAAGATGTGCGTTAAAAGAAAAGTAAAGAAAAGGGTTTTTAAGAGAAAAATAGAGCGTGAGTGCCGAGTGATGTGAGAATCACAAATAAGAAAGAGTGGGAAACAATACCAAGAGCAGCAGTGGACTCCCTGTGAACCGGGTGGTCTCTTGCTGATGAAAAGTGTCTAAACCCATTAGGGTCTCGGCTAGTGCCAAACCCATGCAAAACTTTCCCTCTTTCATACATTGGGCTACTTCGATCAGCCAAATGCGGGCTCTGTCACAACTAGGGACACGAAGAAAATGTGCGAGTATACATAAACAGAGGGCATGTTGCCGAAAGCCTCGCCAAAGAAAGTCACCTCTGTCACCAATGTTAGAAAACTAATGAATCAAGCTGGGTATATCTAGCTCTCCATCATAGGCCAAAGATCGAGCTTCATGTAGAATAAACCCACACATCCATCCCAAAGCCTGGGCATAGCCAAAACGGGGCTGAGGAATGATTTCCTCATCGCGCTGGGATTCCATCAATGCTTGAAATTCTTCAAGAGTCGGGCACATCACCTATGCGCCGAAGCGAAATACATGCGTAACTGGGTCCCAACATCAAACCGCAGCATGGAGGAACCGAAAATAAAGTGGTGTACGGCTCAACGAAAAAAGCACGTTTATGCCAAAACCTCAGAAATTTCCCTTTTCCATCCCGTCCAAAGTGGCTATCCAATCTTTGAGCTTCTCAGCAACAAATATCTCTATTTTCAAAGAAAGCTGCAGTAAAAATGAGGTTCTGGGAAGAATTTGCGAAGAAAGACTTTTTGTAGAAGATAGGGCTATGAGTGGATGCCAACTGTCAGCCAGCTGCTGGACCAACACAACTGGCCAGTCGGCCGTACACTTAAGGGGCCGACCATCCACTTTTGTGGCCTGGCAGTTGGGCAATGTGGTTCTGTTCTAGTTGTTGTGTTGTTGAGGTCTGTTTTGAGTCTTTTAGTTTTAGCAATTGTAAATAGTTGTGTTTAGGTTGTTTTTACTTTGTTTTTCATTTATCGAGTTGTATCTTGTATTTCAGTTGGTTGTCGGCTCAATACCCGGTTAAGAACATGATTCCAATAAAAGCATTGTTAGTTTCAAATTTAATTCCACTTTCATTCTGTAAGTGTGGTGCTCATGTTTCAAAAACAAAGCTATTTTTATAAAACTGCAGGGTTTTACTCCGATCATAGTTTTTACAAAGAAGAATACAAGTTTTCAAAAGCAAAAGTAAAAGCCTATCTGAAGCTATACATGTACTAAGCTAAAAGAAACAAAGCACAAGAATTCAAAAATCTGCACCAGTTAGATCAAGCTCAAGAGGCCTTCTTCGCCCTTTTCTTCGAAGAGGACTCAGGGGCACTATCTCCGTCGTCGCCACTATCAGAATTGGATTCCAAGCCAAAGCCAGTATCGTCATCTATGCCCTCTAACTCAAAGCCAACTTCGGCACTCTCCTCACCCTCTGAGCTCGAGCCAACATCATCCTCCTCACTCTCAGATGACTCAAAGCGTCGGCTCACTGCCTCTTTGGAGCCACTGGTCTCAGCCTCCTCTCCACTCAAGATCGGCTCCAAGGAGGAGGAGGTCTTCTCTGCCTGGGACTCACTGCTCTGTCCTGAGCACCTTTGCCTCTACCTCGGCCTCAACGCTCCTCTCGGCCCCATGCTGGGACCTATCTACCTCTCCTCCCTGCTACTGGAGGAGGTGCCGCAGTGCTGTCACTGCTGCTGGTGCCCTCGGTGAAGATGGGATCTGGAAAAAAAAAAAAAATCAAAGTATCGGATACAGTATGTGGCAGAATGTAGTATACAATAAAAGTATCATGTAGAAGGTAGTATAGTATGTTAGTGCAGTGTGACGCAGTGTCAGAATGCATATTGGTATATCAGTGTGCAGTATCATGTATCAGTGTGAGTATTGCATGTCAGTGCAGTGTGGGTAAACAATGCAATGCGCGAGAGGAAAGAAAACATACCTGGATATCGTGTAGAGCGAGCAGCGTCTGCCTCCTCTGCACCATGTAGGCTAGAGAAGCAACCAAATAGAGGAAAACCTTGGTGTACTTTGTGGGCGCCTGCAAGTGAATTTCAATATCAATATCCGAAAATGGAAAAATGTGGGATGCAAGTTGGAAAGTGGGGTCCATACCTGCGGTGCGCCTGGAGCTCTAACGTACCTGTGCCCTGCCTCTGGTGGGTCAATCGGGGATCTGATAGGCCATTCTGCTCAGCTACCAGCAAGGAATCGCCGGCCAACCAGCTGCCTGCACAGTGGAAGGATCCCCTTTAATATCAGCCCCGGCCTCATCGGCAGCCTCTCTTGTAAAAGGAGGGGTGGCATGAGGTGAGTCCTGATGAAGGCAGTGTAATCTCCATCTCACCTAAAGTAGTCTGAGTCCTGCAATGCCATGAACTGAATAATAACTTTAACTAGGAGGTTATCAACTGACCTCATCGATACTGGAGGCGGAGCAGGAACAACTATAGCAGGTAGGCCCATAGTCTGGCGCACAAATCGCTCACCCAAGAACTAGGCCCGGCAGAAAGGGCCCTTCAGTAAGATCAGATACCAAGAGGTGGCCCAAGCCCCGACATACTGGTCCTAGACTCCGGCTAACATCATTGCCCACGACTGCTACGTGATCTGTAAATAGAGAATTTGCAAGTCGTTATTTGCTGTCAGTTGTCAGGATACGAATCATAACAGTGGCGCTGGAAATAAAGTAGAAATGACCGTAAGTTTCGGTTACCTCTCGGACTACCACCCAGTCAAAGTAGTGGCGAAAGAAAACAAAGGTCATGTCCTCACGGTGCCGACACTAGCATCTGCCATCATATCGCCGCGAGTAGGGCACAGCTGTGTAACAAGCCCGCGAGGGACCTCGCTACAGTTCGGACTCGATTTGTGTCACGGTTCTTAATCTGAACCAAAGAGTCCAAATCTAGCAAATCGTTTTGAGAAAACAGATTTTTTTTGAAAGAAGTGCCAAACATGGACTGCTTTGCCAGATACAGAGTCGCCACCTAAATATTTTTTTAATGGGAAATTTAGGAAACCCTGACTCAGTGCCAAAGGCCACGTGTCCGTCATCACCAAAGTTGCCTCGGCTTGGGAACTTGGGTACGATTGGGGAATGTCAGCTATGAGCACCCCCTCTCGCCCGATTCGAAGATCGGCCTCTACTAACCATGATATCTTGTTTTGAAAACATTATGTGTTCTTATTCCGGTTATTAACCTAGATTTACTATGTGATGCACACAACACAAAAGTATAGACTAGATTGCCCAATTTGGAACGAAGCGTTGAATATCCGTTTGTTTGGAAAACGCTTTAAGATTTGCTACTCGCAAGTAGGCTAAAACACGGATTTCAATGAGTTGTTCCACCTCAAACAATCCAGCCTTCACCCACAGGCATTCAGGCAGTTATATCACATAAGCATCTAGCCACATGGTAAGCATGCTGTCATGTTAACATTCACACTCATGCGAGATGCTAAAGCATAAAACATTTACAGTGTACTCCGTGCCAAAACAGTGAACATGTTAGCAATCATGCATGATCCAAGTCCATGTTAAAAATGGCTAATGCATCACATACAAAATGTCCCTAGAATAGGCTCGGCTAATCCTAGGATGGCATGTAAAATGCGCAGATAGCATGTATTCAAGTTAGATTTGGAATATTATGCAGTTAGCATGATGCGCCGAGCCCGGTGCATGCAATACTGATGAATGATGCACGCGTGCATAGCATAAGGTATGCTAAATTAAACATGTCCTAATACTAACCATCAAAGCAGGTAAGTAAAAGGGAGAAAGAAGTGGGGATTGGAAGACATACACACACGCACCCACACTTATTACAAATTTGCCCTCGCTCGGAGGGACCGAAAGAATAATACAATTAACTTACAAGCTAATTAATATTACAGACCATTAAATTAATTAAGCAAATTAATTAATCTAAGAAAGTAGTAAACAACAGCCTCGGAGAGAGGGCTCAATGCATGCGCGCTCGGTTTTGCTCGGAAATCCGCCACCATGCTCAAGTTGCCTCTGTTTTTCTTGCTCTGCTCCTCTGATAGCTGGGAAAATCCCAAGGTTTGCTCTCTGGATGCTAAGGAACACCACCGGCCATGTAGAATGGTCACCGGCCACAAATTTGATCCATCGGCCTACAATGATGGCCGGTCGGCACTGAAGATAGCCGGCCGGCCAAGTCTTCCTGCAAAATCTGTGTTGACAGCAGCAGAGGCAAGACTTGGCATGGCAATGCATTTCAAGCAATGTATGCACCAATCACATCCCTTATCATGTTTATGACTCAAAGGGACATGGGCCTCGATTCTCGGACCACCAATCACGCATTTCCATGCATGATGGCCCAAGAAACCAAGTGTGCAACTTCAATTTCAAATGAAATGCAAACCAAATAAACACATAAGAAGGCCCAACCTCTATCATGTTCACTTCAAGAGGTCAAGCATGCATGCTTATGCAATACAGTCCTAAGCATGTGAACCTAAGTGGGCAACATGGGAGTGTAAAGAAGCAAACACTCAACAATGCGAAGGATGGTCTTACGCCAATTTAGGCAGCCCTCAAATAGGCCTAAAACAGTGGCCAATGCTATAGAAATGAGGGACAACACACACACACATGCACATGCTAATGAGCCAACACTTAAGCATACGAAGGCAACTTTCAAGCACACTTAAAAGAGGCTAAACATGGACTAATGACACTCAATAGAAAGCTCTGAAATCATGCTAAAATGGTGCCAAACCAAATGAATAAGACAAGCGTGGCATGCAATTAAGGTCCAAATACTTGAGGCAAGCTAAGAAGACTTAAACCATGACTAAGTCAACCAAACCTCACAAGGCCAAGAGGACTTAAAATAGGTTCAAGGCAGACCTAGACAATGCCAAAGGAACACCTAGATGGCATCTAAGTGACTCAAATCTAAAAGCATGCATAATGGCCCAAAACATGGAGCATACAACACAAGCTTCCAAAGCATCAAAGAGGCATTAAAGGCAAGCATATGAGCACACTATGAGATCTGAAACAACATGCCAAGTGGTTCTAAACCACTGAAATGATGCAAGCAATGCATGCTAGAGAGGCCAAAACTTAAGGCATACAAGAGGGATTACATGGTAGCTATTCAAAGCAAGGCATGAATGACTCAAATGACCTAAAATAGTCCCTTAGCACATCAAAACATACATATAAGCTTCACAAAGCTTGGCCAAAATACAAAAGCATGGCAGTCTAAACGCTAAGCATGTATTGAGGCATATCATGGCATTACAAGGCATATATGCTAAACAAGCATGGTGTACCAAAACCAACTAAAAACAGAGGCATATTATGACATAGATGGTGTTTGGGAAGTGAGTTTTTATGTAGATTTTAAGAGATGTAGGTTTTTATGAGATAAAAAATTTTTAGTGTTTGGGAAGATAGTTGGGTTTTTATGTGGTTGGATGTGATGTTTGTGAGAGAAAAAGTGAAATGATTATGGGGTTGGATGTGATATTTTGTTTGGATGTGTTTTTTTTGGTTTTGTAAAACTTTTGTTTTTAGTGGAAAAAATGAGATAAAAAATTTGGGTTGAAGCTTCCCAAACACCACCATAATAAGCATGAAAATCAACTAAGGCATGGCCAACACACACTTAGGCTAGATGCTCCCTTAAGAGGCAAAAATGGCCCTTTTCAAGGACAACGAGGAGAGGGGGGTGGCCCTCTCCTTCCTAGGACCTCAAGGCACCATCCTCACCTCTGAAATCCCTCAAGATTTCAGTGGTGAGGAGGCCCAAACTCAATGGTCCCGGAGCTCACTCAAAAAGGCACAAAATGGAGCCTTACAAGGCTTAAGAGGGGTCGAACAACTCCAAAGCTTTAAGCAACCTTAACCAACTATTTAGAGCACCAAAAAATAGAACTTTTATATGTTATACACTAAGCTCAAAAACAGTTGTAAGGTAGGCAAAAATACAATGCAAAAATGGGGAATAAAGGGACAAACTTCTTACCCTTGAAGACCCTCTTCACCAATGGAGTTCCAGCAGCTTCTTTGGGTTGAAATCAGTCTAAAAACCTCCAAGAATAACCCTCAAAGGCCTCAGCTCCAAGGGATGGTGTGATAGTAGGTGTTTGTGTGCAAAACCAAGGCAAAACACACACAAAATACACAAAGAGAGAGAGATATAGAGATAGGATATATGCAAACCCTAACCCTAGAACTCAAACCCTAAAAGAGATGTCTAAAATGTCTAACCCTCAACAAGAGAGAAGTCCCTCTCTTTTATAGAGCTTTTTGTCTTGTAAGCTTACAAGACAAGCTTCTAAAGAGAGAGATCCCTCCATACACGTGTATGGAGGGGAGCCAAGTGCAAGCCAGCTGTGTCAAAATATCTGCAAAAGCAGATGCACAGTAGTTGGCCGGCCAAAAGTACAATTGACAAAAAAAGATAGTCGGCCGGCCATCTATAGTGCCGGCCGGCCAAACATTTGGCCGGGGGCAACAAAACACAGCCGGTGGCCTCAGGCCATGGCCGGTGGAGTGTGGGGATGGCCCACAAGCCATTCCTTGCCCCTCCAAGGCAAAACACAAGTGTTTGGTGCAAAACCAGACACAAAACAGTCGAGTCGAGAGATCCTGAGGCAAGGCGCGTAGCCAAGACCTCCGGGAACTCAAGACGAACACGAATCATGGATGATCACCGAGTATTCAAATGGTGACGTCTAAGTCTTGAGGACGGTCAAAAATGGGGTGTCTACAAGCTGGTGCCATCTCTTCCACTGGCACCAGGGCAAAGGCCGGAAAATAAGTATAAACCTAGAGTTGTAAGCAGAGATCCAATGTGAATTAATATATGCGAACAGATATCAAACAGAAAGTGCAAAGCAGAAGGCACAATGTGCGAACAGATATCAAACAGAAAATGCAAAGTAGAAAACACAGTGCATGGACAGACATAAAGCAAAAAATGCAAAGCAAAAAGCATAAAAATAAAATAGAAAATGAAAGTAGAGTGCATACCTTCCAGGCTCTCTAATAGCCTTCGACCTTGTTCCCCTTCATGCGGGAACTGGAGCTCATGTAGCTGTAGAGAGTGGAGAGTGCGGCTTCACTCCAGTCATAAAATTGGACCCGGGGCAAGGTCACAAGGGCGCTCAACAGGTATAAGCCTATGATATTCCACCTGTTTGCAAACAAGGTGGTACTGAGAAGCTATATCTAGAAGCCCCGAGTATACTTCTCTACCTCCTCCTTACTCTCAGGCTGACTCCCACAGAAGTGCTCAAGGAACCAGCTGTATCGCACCATAGCTGGTCTATATATAGGTGGGCTCGCACCGAGTAAGTAGAGCCAACCTGCCTCCCACTAGCCCATATCCATATCAAAGGGGATCGGATCACCCCCTACTCCCAAGCCTATGATCATCGAGAAATCATAGGGGGTCATCATTATCGAAACCCAGGAAAAACTCGATGGAAACAAGCCCAAAGTGATGAAAACCCAAAAAAATCAACAAAAACGAAATCTGATCGGTTCAAAGTGTAGAGGACCAAAGAGGTTTTAGTAATAAAGTTTGTGTGGGGCGTTGGAAAACACGTGTAAAGCCCAAATCTAAAGAGATGAAGCACCTAGAGAGAGGGAGAGCAATTTCGGTGCTGTGGGTGTGAGGAAATGAGGTTTGGTGGTGTATTTAACAAGACCCGAGCCGAAATGCCCAAATTGCCCCTGATTTTGCACTAGTGGTTGGCCGTACACATTTGTGGCCGGCCCGCCCCTTTTGTGGCCCAATGTTGTTTTTGCTACCCTCTTGCCCAAGTAGTGTATGGGAGGTCCTGTTTTGGGTCTAGAAAGAAGAATTGAGGTATTTGAAGTGGATTTGGTTTCCAAGGACCTTGAACTTGTGTTCCGATTGCATCGTTCCGAATCCCGTTGCATCTCCGGTGCATGAATGTGCCCCACTTTCAAATGTGAGCAAGTTGTATCCTTTTTGAGCATTTTACAGAGCCTCTAAGTGGTAAGTTGGAGGTCGTTGGCGAACATCGCTTTTGTCCGTCTTTTTGTTTCACATATCTTTTGCATAGAATATGTATTCTCACATACCTCTTACATTGCATGTGCGCATTGCATCATAACTCATCTACATATCCTGTTTACATAGAACTTGCATTACATATTATGTTGCATAGAACATGCATTGTCATCGTACTAATCTCCAATTACATCGCCTTGTGTCGCATTCATACACAATGCTGTCTGAAGCGCCATTTTGTTTACTGCATTTCCACCACATCGTGCATTTATTGCACTCTCAATCCACATTATGCATCTATCGCACAATCTACATCGTGCATCTATCGCACAATTTCACTACATCGTGCATCTATCGCACAATCATCACTACTTTGTGCATCTATCGCACAATTGCACTACGTTGTGCATCTATCACACAATCTACATCGTGCATCTATCACACAATTTCACTACATCGTGCATCTATTGCACAATCATCACTACTTCGTGCATCTATGGCACAATTTCACTGTGTTGTGCATCTATCACACAATCTACATCGTGCATCTATCGCACAATTTCACTACATCGTGCATCTATCACACAATCATCACTACTTTGTGCATCTATTGCACAATTTCATTACATTGTGCATCTATTATACAATCTATTTCACGCATCTATCGCACAATCTCATCATACTCTTTGCATCTATCGCATCATCACATTTCCTTTTCTCATGTTTTCAACGTGATTAGAGTATCTCAGGGTATGCGGAAGCAGGACCCTGAGCTATTTTTTTCTTTTCCTCTTCTCATGTTGTTAGCGTGATTAGAGTGTGTTTTTCATCCTTTACGTAAAACGTGTTTGGAATTGACTTTTGCTTATTTGGTTACGCCTATTTTGATTTAAGCTTGAAACTTGTTGCATATGTTGTTATCTTTTTATTGCATTGCATGATCATGGATTTTCAAAATAACCGGCTTCGCGAAGCGTGTGAGTCCAACTTTCAATTATATTCTTTGTGCATATCATTTGCATCTTGCCCCTGAACTACATTGGTTTGATTCCTTGCAAAGGGATACGTAGGCAGCCTTCGAGCTCAACCAATTTAATCTTATGTCTTGATTGTTTGCCCAAGTCTTACGGCCTTATCAAAATGGGTCGTCTCTGGACTTTGACATTCACTCACGTCATTTCATGACTTCAAGCTCTGTTAAAGAGGGGTAACTGTAGACAACCTATTTTTGACCGCCCTTAAGACTTGGGTGCCACCGATTTGATCACCCAATGATGATTCATACGGTCTATTTCCTCAATAGAAAGCCTCAGTTTTGAGACTCAAAAATATACAAACCTTGTGCCTTTTTTGGACCAAAAACAATAGTTTTTCAAGATTGACCATTCAGGGGCTTGCAGACCCACTAGTGGCTTGCTAGCCACAAATAGTGTACAGCCATCTCTTTTAGTGGCCAGCCGGGCACTTGTGTCAAAAAACCAAATATTTTTGCCAATTGTGTCAGCTGTCTCCACAGGTGCATGCACTGCACTAACTGTTTCTATACTGATATTTCCTAGAGCCTAACATGTTTTTCTATATATACTTGACCCTCTCTCATAAAATTAGGTTAGAAAATTGTGGAGCAAAGTCTTGGAAAATATTTCTCTCTCTACATTACTCTCTCTCTCTCTCTCTCTCTCTCTCTCTTGCAACTTATATACCCTCTACGTAGACTCTCTAAACCAAACTTTGAGGGTCTTTTGCTGAGGTTATTGAGCTTGCATTTTAGCTTTTGAGGGTTTGAAATTGGTGGTTTATAATTCAAAAAGGTCACTCCTCTTCAAGAGGTACATCCTAGCTCTTTTGTACCATTCTTTCCTATCTTTTCTTATAGTTTTTGGGCTGTTTTTCACCTATATTTATGGGCTAAAACTCGTGGTTTAAAGCCATTAAAGGTAGAGGGGTGGACCACCCTTCTTTGAACCTTGTTTTCTAGGCTTTTACCCTTGTTTCATTAACTTTTTTTGAGCTTTTTACGACTAAATTTTAGAGGTTTTCAGAGGCTAAAAATGTGTTTTTGAAGTCCCAAAAATGGAGGGGTTAGCCTCCCCTCCTTTGGCTTGTTTGCTAGCTTAATTGCTCCGTTATTTTAGCTTGCTTGTGTAGATGTTTTTACCTTAATTTCAGTGTTGTTTTAGCCTATTTTAGGATTTTTTTTTTTTTAAGTTGTTCATGTCATTTATGCTTTGTATTGCATGCTTGTAGTGTAATGGTCCTCATAGGCTTGGAATTTTAGGCATTAGACACCAACCTATTTGAGTTGATAGCATTTATTTCAAGCTTTCCATACATGTATTCACCTCTAATCATCTCTACAACCTCCCTATTTTCTTGGCATTTTATTTGTTTTGAGAATCATTTCAACCGATCGATTGTCTATGCTTGAGATAGAGATCATTGTGCTCAATAGTTTAATCTCTTCAAAGGTTCATTACCAACGGCATGACATCTCTCTCATGCACAAAACAATCTTTTGTTAGACACTGTACTCCATTTAGTGGACTTGACCTTCATTTTGGACAAAATGGACTAATGAATAAGGTGAAAAGAGTTAATAAATTGGACTAAAAGAGGTGCCAGATAATAAAATAGTTTGGGTTTAATCAGACGTTAATTGAACCCCTTGAGTCTTGAAGCATTTCATACTCAGCAGTGATGAAAGCGGTTCAAGATTCAAAGTCAACCATTTCCCTTAATCAATCCATGATAGGGAGGAGGTTTTGAGAGTCTTTCATTTCCATTTATTGAGATTGTATCCCTTGATTCATAAGTCATCACGCAATGAATTTGTGTCGATTGATGGCTTGCGAATCAAGCCTACCTCTCGTTTGATCTGTTTGATGATAAAGAGAGGTAGGGTCGACAAACATCCCTTGAGAATACCTTGTTTGTGCTCTGCTTTGTGTCTCTTGCAATAGGGCAGTACCAAACATTAGTGGCTAGCCGGCCACCAATACTGTACAGCCGTCCACCTCTTATGGCCGGCCGGCTGCCTTTTTCAGCTAGGCAGTGTCATTTATTCTGCAGAACAGAGCAGGGGCTAAGGCAAAATAGTGAATTTTTCTAACTACAAAACAGAAGTATTTTAGCAGCCAAACAAAGGGCATTCTTGGGTGGAAATCTGCATAAATGCATGAGTCATCCCTCGTTTCTCGGGTTTTGTAATAATTAATTACTTCGCTCATTTCTTCCATATTGTATTGCAACTAATTAGTTAGTTTTTATATTAATTAGTTAGAATAGTTCATTAACTTTGTGTTGTAATTAACTGGTTAAATTTGTAATAATTAGCTGGTGTCGTTAATTTATTTCATTTTGGTTTGTAATAGTTAGTTAATTCGTAGTAATTAGCTAGGACATTTATTTTCGAACCCTCTTGCATGAGGGCGAAATTGTAATAATGTGTATGTCTTCCAATCCCCGTTCTTTCTCTCATTTATTTTTCCTCTTATAATGGTAGCTTAGAGCAACATGTTTCTTTTTAGCATTCCAATGATTTACATCCATGCGTCTTGCATGCATAGGGCTCGGCTCATCATTCTAACTCGCATTGTTAGTTGTTACTTCTTTGAATACGTACTTAAACTGCATGCTATCAAATTGGTTCATATGACATGTTTATTAGCCGAGCCTATTAACTGCATCTTGTGTGTATTGCATTAGCCATATTATATTAGTTAGGATCATGCATTTTTTTCCTCTAATTCTTTTATTTCTTTTGACTTACCTTAGAGTACTAGGTGAGCACTTATCGCTTTAGCATATTGCATTATATGTGATTGCTGCCATATCAAGCATGTTTTCCATAAGGCTAAATGCTTAGGTGATATACCTGCTTGAATGTCTGTGGATGAAGGCTAATTATTAAGTTGGAACGATTTGATGAATGTACATATGAGATCACTTTTTCAAGTGGTACATATTCAAAATAATTTTCAAACAAACATGAAATCAAAGTGTTCCAAATTTTACAAATTAGTCTATACATTGTGTAACGCCCTCAAAATTCAACCCATTGAATATAAAACAAAACACGCATTATTAAAAGAAGACATTATTTATTACATCAATCATCAGAGTCTTACGAAATAAAATACCATAATAAATGCCCTACGGGCTTACATCTTGCCAAGCCAACACTTGGATACAATTTACTGAGTTCTAACTCAAAACAGATAAAGCCCTAGGCTTGAAGGATTACAATGTTCAAATAAAACAAATAACAAATAAAACAAGTCTTCAAATTCAATTCCTCACAAGCTAAGTCCTTGGAGGGAGTGAACCACCTGAACCTGAAAATAAAGTTCCCATATAGGGTGAGCCACAGCCCAGTAGAGAAATACTAAACCAAGCATAAGCAATAACTAAAGCATTAGCATCTGATACATGGTTAACACACTATAATCAAGTTACAATATTCATGACACGAATGTCTACACTGCCTATGACACATTGTCTATGGCACATTTTACTTTCCACTTATGGCTCAGAACCTGGCCAAATAACTCAACAGGGTTTCATCTTTTATTACCATTACTTCCAATTCAACAGGAATAACAATTCAAGTTAGACCTAATCATAACAAATACACATAGTGGTATTGTATCATTCACAATCAATTCACTTCCATACTTCCCAACTGATACACATTTTAGTGATGTATCATATTCACAATAAATAGAAATATTTCTATTAAACAATAAGCACACATAAGAGTGATGCTACTGGAGTCCATCCCCTATCTCCTCCCAATAAATCCGGTTTAGAGGTCCATCCCCTATCATCCCCTAAACCGTGGAGTTCATCCCCTATCTCCTCCAAATAAAAATGCATATGCAATGAAACACACAATTGCCATATACAACACAAATCAATACAAGTAATGTTCTGTATTAATTCAACAGTCAACATAGGTGACATAATTTCAGTTATACCTAAGCCGCATGCAAGGTCTACAACAATCAATGGCTATCCTCCACCGATAGCCCAAAACAGTTATTTCTAAACAAGAAATAAATATAACAATGAATGTAAATTTAACATTCTCAATTCTATGAATTAACCAAATTCCACATTATTCCTTTAAATTAATTATACAAATTAATCTAAACCAAACCCTAAGGTTCCAAAATTACCAAACTACCCCCACATACCAAAATTACCAAACTACCCCCCACATACCAAAATACTAACACTTATGATTAAAGCGTATAAATGAAGTAGGAAATCCCTACCTCGAATATATAACTCAGAAAGAAGAAGAAGGAGATGATGCCCAACTTCAAAATGCTCCAAACCACGAATTTCTCAGATTAAATGGAAGCCCTCACTCCCCTCTATCTTATTTGTAAAGCAACTAGGGCAAAAACCCACCCTAACTAGATCAAACCTAGGAGAGAAGGTGTTTAGGGAAAGAGAGAATTCGGAAATTAGGGTTTTTGGATCAAAGGGGGCTGAAAAACTGTTTTAAAATACGCTGCTGCGTATTTATACCTGATAGGCTCGCTCGAGCGAAGACCTGGTCGCTCGAGCGACCAGACACAGAAAATCCTAGCTCGAGCCAAGAAAGGCTCGCTCGAGCGAAGAACTAACAGTTCGCTCGAGCGAAGAGAAACTCGCTCGAGCCAGCTAACACTGCTCTCAGGTCTAGCACTGGACGCAATCCTCGCTCGATCCAAGAAATGCTCGCTCGAGCGACGGACCAAAAACAAAGGCCTCGCTCGAGCGAAGATAAGCTCGCTCGAGCGACCAAGCCAAAAACTGAACATCAACTATTGGTTTTTAAACCCAACTAACCTGCAATTAACCTGCCCAACATATTCCACAACTCACAACTGAAGAATTACAAGACAACAACAACAACAATATGATAATGGAATCTACGGAACTTAAGTCCGGAAACACTAATCAAATGGGAAAAGACCGGGGTCGCTATAACCTCCCCCCTTAAAGAATTTCGTCCCCGAAATTAAGCATAAGTTTGTAAAAACAAGTTTTTTTTTTTTTTTTTTTTTTCAATTCCCAATGATATCATAAAGCAATAAGCAACATCTTGACCCAATATCGGTCACTTCATCTCTAATCAAGAGGCATCTCATAATATGTATAAATCAACATATATTCAACTTGCATCAATATTATGCATTAATCTTTTCAATGTTAACAATTTCCATATCATATTCAATCTCATGATATAATTAACACATTCAATATATTAATGTTATACTCCACTTCCGTAAAAAGGCAAGTTTCAAAATGTTAACATTAAACCAAAACATTCTCAATGTTTTCCCAACTTAAGACATATATAAAACTCTTAAGTTCAACAATATTACATAACCTAAATACAAGATTACAAATCAGTAAACAAGTCCGGATATTTCTCACGGACTTCCAACTCACGTTCCCAAGTGGCTTCCTCCACTCCGTGATGCTTCCACAAAACTTTCACCAAAGGGATAGTCTTGCCACGCAGGACTTGATCCCGCCTATCCAAAAACCCGAACCGGTCTCTCCTCATACGAAGACATCCTCATCAACAACTAAATCAGTCCAATCCAATACATGCGACGGATCTGGCTCATACTTCCGAAGCATACTCACATGAAACACATCATGAACTCCGGATAACTGCGATGGCAAAGCTAAACGATAAGCAGCCTCGCCAATCCTCTCAAGAATCTCAAAAGGCCCAATAACCGAGGGACAACTTCCCGCTCTCCCAAACCTCATCAAACCCCGCTTAGGTGATATCTTCAAAAAGACATGATCACCCACCTCAAATACTAAAGGTCTCCTCCTACGGTCAGCATAAGATTTCTGACGATTCTGTGCTGTAACAAGCCTCTTACGGATAAGCTCAACTTTCTCCGTCGTTCCCTCACCAACTCCGGACCCAACAGAGGTGCATCACCCACCTCGGCCCAACAAACAGGAGATCTACACGGTCGGCCATACAAGGCCTCAAACGGTGCCATACCGATACTAGACTGAAAACTGTTGTTGTAGGCAAACTCACCCAATGGCAAGTGCCTCTCCACGACCCACTAAAATCTAGACACAACCCGAAGCATATCCTCAAGGATCTGAATAGTACGCTCGGACGCCCGTCAGTCTGAGGATGATAAGCCGTGCTAAGGGTCAACTTAGTGCCTAAAGCACTCTGCAAACTCTGCCACAACCTGGCAGTGAAACGAGGATCTCTATCTGAGACGATCGTCACTGGGACCCCGTGCAACCTCACTATATCCCGACATACAAGTCGGCAAGATGATCTACGAATCTCTAACACGCATCGGAATGAAGTGCGCTGACTTCGTCAACCGGTCTACACCACCCAAATGGCATCACTACCCCGCTGAGTCCTCGGAAGACCCACAACGAAGTCCATAGTGACATGCTCCCACTTCCACTCGGCAATAGGCAAGGGTTGCAACAAACCCGCTGGCCTCTGATGCTCGGCCTTCACTTGCTGACAAGTAAGGCACCTAGATACGAAAGCTGCCACATCTCTCTTCATACCCCGCCACCAGAACTGGCGACCCAAATCCCGATACATCTTAGTACCTCCCGGATGCACCGCAAGGCGCGAATGATGAAACTCTCGGAGTACCTCCTCTCGGCAAGACTCCGGCACAAACAACGGTCTCGGTATCTCACACTCAGGTCGGGATACACCGTCAAACCCTTTCAACCTTCCCATTAGAAATCTTCTCTCGGAGAGATTCTACCTCAAGATCACCCCTCTGAGCCTCTAACACTCGAGTCACAAGTGTAGGCTGTGCAACACAGAAAACAAGGCCGCAGCCTCTACGGATTCGCCCAGATGCAAATCAAACTCCCCAACTGCACCCAACATCTCCCACTCCCGGATGGCTATACTAGCTAAGTCACCAACAGATTTCCTACTAAGGGCATCGGCCACAACATTGGCTTCCCCGGATGATAGTGCAACTCGAAGTCATAATCCTCAATGAACTCCATCCACCTCCTCTGCCTCAAATTCAAGTCTTTCTGTGTAAACAGATATTTCAGACTCTTATGATCCGAGAATACCTCGAACCTCTCACCATAAAGATAATGCCTCCAAATCTTCAAGGCAAATATCACAGCTGCTAACTCTAAATCATGCGTAGGGTAATTCTTCTCATGAATTTTCAACTGACGTGACCATAGGCAACCACTTTCCCCTCTTGCATCAACACACAACCCAGACCCTCTCGTGAGGCATCACAATAGACTGCATAACCCAACCCTCTCTCCGGAATAATCAAAACCGGAGCGGTGGTCAATCTAACCTTCAACTCCTGAAACGACTTTTCACAAGTCTCACTCCATACAAATTTGACTCCCTTCCGAGTCAATCTAGTCAACGGTGAAGCTAACCTGGAGAAATCCTTCACAAACCGACGGTAATACCCAGCTAATCCCAGAAAACTGCGGATCTCAAACACACTCTTAGGCTGTGCCCAATCTTGCACTGCCTCAGTCTTGGATGTATCAACAGACACCCCTTCCCCAGAAACTACATGGCCTAAGAACTTCACCTCTTCTAGCCAAAACTCACACTTCCCGAACTTAGCATAAAGCTTATGGGCTCTAAGTAACTCTAGCACCACTCTCAAGTGTGCCTCGTGCTCCTCCTCTGAAGGTGAATAAATCAAAATGTCGTCCACGAAGACGACCACAAAACGATCCAAGAATTCCCGGAAGATCCGGTTCATCAAATCCATAAACACTGCCGGTGCATTGGTGAGCCCGAATGGCATCACCAGAAACTCATAATGGCCATACCGCGTACGGAATGCCGTCTTCGGAATATCCTCCTCCCTGACTCTCAACTGTGGTAACCCGATCTCAAATCTATCTTAGAGAAACAACGGGAACCCTTCAACTGGTCAAACAAATCATCAATACGGGGCATAGGATACTTATTCTTAACTGTAGCCCGATTCAACTTTCTGTAATCAATACACAGTCTCAAAGCACCACCTTTCTTCTTAGCAAAGAGGGCCGGTGCTCCCCACGGCGAAACACTAGGACGGATATAGCCCTTATCTAACAACTCCTGGAGTTGAATCTTCAACTCAACTAACTCGGCTGGGGCAAAACGGTAAGGTGCCATAGAAATCGGCGCCGTGCCGGGCACTAAATCAATAGAGAACTCAATCTCTCGCTGAGGTGGCAAACTAACAAGATCCTCGGGAAAAACGTCCGAATACTCACAGACCACCCTCGGCAACACAATTTGGGTCTCATCACCCTCACTAATCGAAAGACTAGCAAGTAGACCACTAAGCTCACTCCGCCCTCGCGGATCATAACCCGGTGGCAAAACACTACCAACCCGGTCCCCCAGAAAACGAAAACACTCCCCGTTCACGGTACAACAAGTGACCCTCTGACGGTAGCAATCAATAACTGCCCGGTATGACGACAACCAGTCCATACCCAAAATAACATCAAAGCCCTTCATGGGCATAACTACAAAAGAGAAAGGGATTCTATGATCATCGACCTCTATATCACAACCCCTAACACCTTGTTTCAAAATCAACTCACCCCCAAGAGGCGACACTACACAAATAGGAGATGCTAACTGAGCTAACTCCAACTCCAAAATAGATGCAAATGCAGCAGACACAAAGGAATGAGATGCACCCGTATCAATCAGAACACTAGCAACTGAATTGCAAAACAAGAAGGTACCTCTCACAACAGACGGAGCGGCACAAGATCCTGCGCGCGGTAACAGCATACACGCGCCCAGACGACCTCTGATCAACCTGCTCACCCCTCGGAGCAGTAGACTGCTGCACAGACTGGGACGAAGAAGCCCCCTGATTGGCCCTCGAGGCCTGACCCGACTGAGCTGGCTGCTGACCTGAGTCTGCCTCAAACCAGATGCACCAGATGTGCCACCCAACTGGGGCAAAACCTCTTCATGTGCCCGGCTGACCGCACTGAAAACAAGAGAGCGGCTGACCTCTACTCTGACTCTGGCTCTGAGATCGAGCCGAAGAAGATGCTGCTCTCTGAACTCCTCCCCTCTGAGGACAAACTGGAGACTTGTGACCCAGCTGGCCACACTTGAAGCAAGTGATGTCTCCCTGACTGCCTTTCCCTGAACTAGCACTCGGCACAGGAAAAGTAGACCTAGAAGCTACTCTGAGGCTGCTGAGGAGTGAAACCTCTCTGCCTCCTGCCATCGCCCTGACCATCCTGACTCCTCTTGGAGCCTTTCTGCCCTACTTCCTCCTCCCGCATCGCGATCTCAGTATGGGCTGCTGCATCAACCAAACGCCCAAAATCCCTAATCATAGTCGGCACCTCTCAATTTGAGGCCGCGCCTCAACTTCTTCTCGAACTCTATACACCGACGTTCCTCGGACGCCACTAACTCAGGTGCGAACCTGGACAAACTAGTAAATAAGGCCTCAAACTCAGCCACTGATGAACTATTCTGCTTCAGCTGGCAGAACTGATCTCTCAACGTCTCCTGAACAGCTGGAGACAGGTACTTCTCCTGAAAAGCATTCACAAACGCCTCCCATGTACCTCCAACACGAGCCTTAATGAATTTCCACCACTGACCCGCATCCCCTTTCAGCTGGAAAGATGCCAAGGTCACCTTCAACCCCTCGTCTTCGATGCCAAGCATCTCAAACGTTTTCGTTGTCTGTTCGAGCCATTCGTCTGCCTTAAGCGGCTCGCTAGGATCACCTACAAACACGTCCGGTTGAGACCGGAAAAACTCCCTCTTCAGAAAAGAAGGCCCTGCATCTGCAGCAACTACCGGGGCTGGAACTACCTGGGCTGGATTCGCAGCCCTCAGAATGTCAACTGACGCCTGAAATGCCCCTGCTATCTCTTGGGCCAAAGCGCCCAAAACGGCTGTCCTACTGGCTCGGCCACATTGGCCTGGCCAACACCCTCCTGAACTGCCGGAATCTCCTCCGGTATAGGCACTTCCTGCCTAGCCTGTCTACCGCGCCTACCGCGACCTCGTCCTCGTCCTGACATCCTATTAAGGAAACAAAGACGTTAGCACATTAATAAATGTACCAAAGCTAAACACTCACGTCCTAATGCATTGGACAACAATAAATCACACCACGTAAGCACATAATCACATAAGCACCTACGAATTTCATTCCTGGATAATGATAGTCCCAAAGGGTTACTATAGTTCCGGTTGGAAGCAGCATTGATCAAGTGCCTTTCCAACAAGACTACTAGAAACTCAAGGATCCAATCAATATCTAGAAACTACATTCCATACCCACATAATCACATAAACATGTTATCATATAAGCATGCAATCATTACACTAAGTCTCTATCAAACGAGACGAACCCATTGTGATACTAATCACTTCCCACGTACCCAAAGTATTCAAACCCGGTACGCTCTGATACCAAGTTGTAACGCCCTCAAAATAAACCCATAATATAAACAAAACATGCATTATTAAAAAACATATATATTAATCATCATCAGAGTTACGAAATAAAATACATAATAAATGCCCTACGGGCTTACATCTTGCCAAGCCAACACTTGGACACAATTACTGAGTTCTAACTCAAAACAGATAAAGCCCTAGGCTTGAAAGATTACATGTTCAAAAAACAAATAAAATAAACAAGTCTTCAAATTCAATTCCTCACAAGCTAAGTCCTTGGAGGGAGTGAACCACCTGAACCTGAAAAATAAAGTTCCCATATAGGGTGAGCCACAGCCCAGTAGAGAAATACTAAACCAAGCATAAGAATAACTAAAGCATTAGCATCTGATACATGGTTAACACACTATAATCAAGTTACAATATTCATGACACGAATGTCTACACTGCCTATGACACATTGTCTATGGCACATTTTACTTTCCACTTATGGCTCAGAACCTGGCCAAATAACTCAACAGGGTTTCATCTTTTATTACCATTACTTCCAATTCAACAGGAATAACAATTCAAGTTAGACCTAATCATAACAAATACACATAGTTGGTATTGTATCAATCATAATCAATTCACTTCCATACTTCCCAACTGATACACATTTTAGTGATGTATCATATCAACAATAAATAGAAATATTCTATTAATCAATAAGCACACATAAGAGTGATGCTACTGGAGTCCATCCCCTATCTCCTCCCAATAAATCCGGTTTAGAGGTCCATCCCCTATCTTCCCCTAAACCGTGGAGTTCATCCCCTATCTCCTCCAAAAAAATGCATATGCAATGAAACACACAATTGCCATATACAACACATAATTAATACAAAATGTTCTGTATTAACTCAACAGTCAAACAATTGACTCAATTCCAGTTATACCTAAGCCGCATGCAAGGTCTACAACAATCAATGGCTATCCTCCACCGATAGCCCAAAACAGTTATTTCTAAACAAGAAATAAATATAATCAATGAATGTAAATTTAACATTCCCAATTCCATGAATTAAACCAAATTCCACATTATTCCTTTAAATTAATTATACAAATTAATCTAAACCAAAACCCTAAGGTTTCTTCCAAAATTACCAAACTACCCCCACATACCAAAATTACCAAACTACCCCCACATACCAAAATACTAACACTTAGATTAAAGCGTATAAATGGAGTAGGAAATCCCTACCTCGAATATAACTCAGAAAGAAGAAGAAGGAGATGATGCCCAAACTTCAAAGTGCTCCAAACCACGAATTTCTCAGATTAAATGGAAGCCCTCACTCCCCTCTATCTTATTTGTAAAGCAACTAGGGCAAAAACCCACCCTAACTAGATCAAACCTAGGAGAGAAGGTGTTTAGAAAGAGAGAACTCGGAAATTAGGGTTTTGGATCAAAAGGGGCTGAAAAACTGTTTTAAAATACGCTGCTGCGTATTTATACCTGATAGGCTCGCTCGAGCGAAGACCTGGTCGCTCGAGCGACCAGACACAGAAAATCCTCGCTCGAGCGAAGAAATGCTCGCTCGAGCGAAAACAACAGCTCGCTCGAGCGAAGAAAGCTCGCTCGAGCCACAAACACTGCTCTCAGGTCTAGTACTGGACGCAAGCTCGCTCGAGCGAAGGGCTGGCTCGAGCGAAGGACCAAAATCAAAGACCTCGCTCGAGCGAAGAAGAGCTCGCTCGAGCGACCAACCCAAAAACTGAACATCAACTATTGGTTTTAAACCCAACCAACCTGCAATTAACCTGCCCAACATATTCCATAACTCACAACTGAAGAATTAAAGACAACAACAACAATATGATAATAATCTACGGAACATAAGTCCGGATACATAATCAAATGGGAAAAGACCGGGTCGCTATACATTGTGTGCATCACATAGTAAAATAGCCTAATAATTGGAATAAGAGCATATAATGTAAATAAGAATCACATCATGATTAGTAGAAGCCAATCTTTGATCGGGCAAGTGGGGTGCTCAATCCATGACCTTCCCCTCTCGTACCTAAGTTCCCGAGCCAAGACACTTTGGTGATGACGAATAAGTGGCCTTTGGCACGAGTCTTGGGTTTCCTAAATTCCCCCAAAAAATATTTAGGTGGTGACTCTGTAAAACTGGCAAAGCTATCCATTTTTGTCGTTTTTTATTCAAAATCAATTTTCCAAAAGATTTGTCAGATTTGGACTCATTTGTGTTTATCTATTTCACATTACACTTGTAGAATCAGATTCAGAATAACAGGACTCCGAACTGTAGGGCTAGTTGTATCCCAAAGGAGCACGAAAAGTCAAGCTACACTATGGCTCCCATAGGATTGAGTTGCGATATTTGTAATAATCAAACTCACAAATGTCATAACTTACATATAGTACATATAGCATTAACCTTTTGAAAATAGAAATTTTGTTCGTTTGGAGACAAACACAACAAATTAAAATTGTTATGATCATTAAATTGACTTCATTTTTTCTAGGGATGATATATATATAGAAAAACCCTACCAAATGAATGATTCAGATCATCAAAATCAAGACTAGACCTAATATAACAGTCAAGTTCAAATTTTGTACATATTTTGTTTAAGATTTGGCTTTTTTCAAGTTCAAATTAGAACTTAAGAAAACTTAAGAGAATTGTAGGGCCAACTACGAGTTCTTTTTCAATGATTCGAGTTTCATTTTGTATGGTCTTTTGTTTATTTCATCGATTAAAAAAATTAAATTGATTTAATAATCGATTCGAGTTTCATTTTGTATGTTCTTTTGTTTATTTCATCTATTAAAAAAATTAAATAGATTTAATAATCGTAGTGTTATTATTTTATCTTATTTATCTCTAAAAAAAATAATTTATTTTTAGAAACATATTTTTGGTTCGTTAGTTTATTATTTAATGTGTCAATATTTTATTAATAATAAAATAAGGAAAAATTACTCACAAGTGATACTTAGAAAAATTAATTACAAAATAATAATAAATATTAATAATTAAAATGATAAACATTTTCAGTAATATATAATAATTTAAAAAAAAATCCCCTTTGAATGATAATTTTCTCAATAAAATACACAAAAGTAATGTAGCTCATCTACACCAGAGGTGAGAATAAATTGGAGTAGGGGTGAAAGAGGATTAGGTTGGGTCGGGTGACATGCCATTCGCCATTCGTCCGAAATTAGGTAGATTGAAAAAAGTCAATCTGCATCCGTTTACCAATTTGGTGGATGCGGATTGAGCGGGCCGTGCGGGTTGGCAGATGAAGGCAATCGATCTGGCGGTTTGGACTTTACAAATTTTAGGCATTTTTTTGAATTATAATTCATAATTTTGACAATCTCCAATAACTAGTAATCTGAAAAAAAATATGTATTATTTGTCTACAATAGGCCTTGGCACCATGCATGGATATTTTTAAGGTATTATTTTCTATTTTCACAAAAATATAGATTTTATTATTTCTACTCTATATTGTTACTTGTTAGCAGCTTCTTTCTTTTTTTTCTTAACCTACTCTGTATCTGTAAATTTTGAAATATTTCATCTGCATCTGGGTGCTGAAAGACACGCATTCGTCCAAAATCAATCAGGTTGGATCGGTTCGATCAGGTTGAACGGATCTATAATCACCCCTACTGTTTGCACCATAAATAAAATTTCTATCGATTATAACTAGGTTTAAACTTTCTATTACTTATTATTATTATTATTATTATGCAGGAAAATCTTGAAAGTTAAGAGAAGTTAAGTCAAGTTTTGAAGTTTCAAGGGATGGAGGACAAGTCGCAATGTAAGAAGGTGGAAGTTATATGAATGGTTAGATGATGATTAATAGAAGTTTTTTCCTACATTTTTTTGTATAAATTGCCATTGATGGATTTATTGTAAAGAGGACCAACAAATCAATACATGACTTGATTTTTATTTCTTTTCTATCCTAGGAGTAGATCTAATTTACATGGGAGTAGTTTAAACTTAGATAGAATTAGTCTTAATATACTTTACTTGTATTTGATTGTTCATTCAATCATTTACATCATCATCTTCTTCTTCTTTCTCTATTTTTTTTGTTCCTTTTTTTTTTGTTTTGTTTTTTTTTTTTGTTTTTGTCATTATTTGTACTCCAAGGAAGTCCTTGAAACTTTCAAGGCATAGAACCTCAACACAATTGCTTGATCATTGTGTTGTTTGGTGAGATTTTAGTTAAGGCTCTATCGATCTAAGCCTAACAAAAAATTTCCTAACAATTTTTGGCATGCCCGGTGGGACATCGTCCTAACTTGGAGAAGGAAAAAAAATGATACAAACAAAATATCAAGAAATTATGCCATCAAGTGGCATGTTTTCATCTTGTGCACCCATGGATGCAAACTACCAATGGAGTGGCAATGTTCCAATGTGTATGAATTATGATTGGAATGCCTCTTCTTCCATGTATAATGATTGTCAATATTATGACAATGATTCTACTGTCAATTGCGAACATAATGGCATGACAAATGATATGGGAAGAATAATTCGACATTGTGAGGATGAAATTTATTGGCACAAGAGTGAAATTTTGGCTCTACAAGAAGAAATTAATTCTCTTGATTGGCAAAAATTTCAAATAATTTCATCACTGCCATATTATTTGATACAAAAGATATAAATTACTTTGATGAAAAAAACTCGTCAACTTATAGTTGTCAATTTTATCAAGTTGATGGAGAAATTTTACACTGGAGTAAAAATTTAGAGAATCTTAAAAAGCACAAATTTTATGTATTTCTAAGAGGCTTTTCCAAACAAAACTTTCTCTCCACAAAAATCATGGCCAAGGAAGAATTAAGTTTTGAAAATGGCATGCCTGGGGGGCGATTTTTTAAGCCATTAATTGAAAAAGAAGACCAATTTCTTTTGCCAAAAGCTATTGAGCATTTTAATCCAATTGGAGGGTATGGTTTTAAGTCAAATATGACAAAGAATGTTGAACAACCATTACAAAATGATGGTGAACATTCAATTGGAGAGTATGATTTTAAGCCAAACATGGCTAAATTTGATGAACAAACATCACAAAATGATGATGAAAATACAATTGGAGGGCATGGTTTTATGTCAAATATCGCTAAATTTGATGAAAAAATATCACAAAATTAATGATGGTGAAAATCCAATTAAGGAGTATGATTTTAAGCCAAACATGGTTAAAAATTATGAATAACCCACATTTGATGAATTTGAATTTTTCGACATTGTTAATTTTGTCAAAAAAATTAATTTTCTAAATTTAATTGACATTATGATTTCTATCATCCAACAACTACAATGACTTTGTGGTTCACATCAAAAATTAATTTTGATAAAGTGGTTTGCAAAAAGAAATTCTGAATTTTATTTCCATTTTTTATATAATAGTAGTGGGAGAGTATTTCGATGTGGCCATAACAAATAAAAAACTATATATATAGCCAATCGATTATAGTTTTCATAGTTTCTATATATATATTTATGTTCACACAATCTTCAAGAATTTGAATACTCATTCTTAAAGAGTTGGGGGGGGGGGGGGCATTGTTTGCACCATAAATTATTCTATCAATTATAACTATGTTGAACTTTCTATTTACTTATTATTATTATTATTATTATTATTATTATTATTATTATTATTATTATTATTATTATTATTATTATTATTATTATTGTTATTATTATTTTATTATTATTATTATGATTATGCAGGAAAATCTTGAAAGTTAAGAGAAGTTAAGTCAAGTTTTGAACATTCAAGAGATGGAGGACAAGTGGCAATGTAAGAAGCTGGAAGTTATATGAGTGGGTTAGATGATGGTCAATAGAAGTTTTTTCCTACATTTTTTTTGTATTAATTGCTATTGATGGATTTATTGTAAAGTGGACCAACAAATCAATACATGACTTGATTTTTATTTCTCTATCCTAGGAGTAGATCTAATTTACATAGGAGTAGTGTAAACTTAGATAGAATTAGTCTTAATATACTTTACTTGTATTTGATTGTTCATTCAATCATTTACATCATCATCTTCTTCTTCTTTCTCTATTTTTTCTTGTTTGTTTTGTCATTATTTTTACTCCAAGGAAGTCCTTGAACTTTCAAGGCATAGAACCTCAACACAATTGCTTGATCATTGTGTTGTTTGGTGAGATTTTGGCTAAGGCTCTGTCGATCTAAAGCCTAACAAAAATTTTACTGACACCTACATTGGAGGGCACAACTCGGGCTGGTTTGAACGAGTTGAGAGGTTGTCTAAGTCCAGTAAAAGTTGTGCTGAGAGTTGTCCAGGCCCACTCAAGCCCAAATTGTAACTTGAGATTGTCTGCCTAAGCCCGACTTAAGCTAAACTCGATTTGCCGGAGTTGCCCAAATTGCACATAAATTTCAATTTTTTTTTTCTTTCTTTCTTTTTAGTGTAGCTAAGTTAATTAATTTGTTAATATTAGACTATTTATAATTTTTTTATTTATAAAATCATTAATAACATCGAAACATGTAGTTTATATAATGTAAGAAATATGTTGTTATGATGGTATTTACAATTTATGAGTGAGAAAAAATAAATAAGTAAAATTTTATATTGTGTTACTTGTGTATATAATATATATTCAATATGATCTAACGATCTAAATTACTTTAATATCATTTAATGGCTAAAAATTTATATGTATATTCAATAATTTTATATATTTACAGATATAATTCGAGTTACAGGCTGCTCGGATTGTTTGATATTTTTGCTCAAGCCCGCTCAAATTTAATTCGGGTTTTTGCTCAAACTTGTACCAAATTTAAAAATATTTTTATCAAGCCTAAAAAAATTTCTAGCTGAACATAAGTTGCTCGGATTGAGCCTGCCCAAATTACACCCCGGATCTATGAAATAACTTTTCATGATGGAGATGTGCAAGTTGTGAGAAACAAGAGAAATGTGTAACGGAAGGGGAAAAAAAGGGTAAATTATGTAAATGGTCCCCGTAATTTACACGATGTGTCAATTTAGTTTATGTTATTTTCATTTTCTCAATTTCTCCCTTTAATTTAATGGATTGTGTCATGTTGGTCCAATAAATAACGGCCATTAGGTTTGGTGGACAGAAAGTTGTCATGTGCTCAAACGATGTGTCAATTTGGTCTCTATAATTTACACAATATGTCAATTGGTCCATGTTTGTACGCAAGGTGGTGATGGTGCTACTGATGTTGATCCTGGTCTGTCCATTTCGGAGGTTGGTGCTGCTAGAGAAGACGAAGTTGATAAGAGATGGTCTGTTGTTATGGGCAGTTCAAAATTTTTTGATATTCTACAAAATGTAATCGTAAAGAAGAATGACGATATCGTTGTTGATGATAAGGAAAATGTAATAAGTAAATGATAGTTTGAGTGGTTACATAAATAAAATTAATAAAAATTTTCATTAATCAATGCAGTGGTTACATTTACATCAAACCATTCTCTCATTTTTGGGGACATCGCATCTAACCAACTACTATCCCCATTAGTTAATATAATACAAGGAATTCCTCCTCTTATGGTGAGATCTGGTTGAAATTTAACAAATAAGTGGAAGTCTCCCTAGCATCCAACTAGATTTTTCATTAGTTCAGTTAGGACTATCGAGTATTTGATGTCGTCTATGACGTTGTAGACGGCGTCTTGATCGTAATCCTTGAAACTTATTCTGCAGAGAAGTAGTTGTGTCATCCGAGACTTCTGGTCTAGGCAATTTTTCCTGCTCTCGAAGGTCCTTTGAGGTAGAGTGAGATTAGGCCGATGGACCATTGTTTTGGTTCCTGTTATTAGAGGATGAGGAGAGTTCTTCATTAGTATGTAAATCGTGTATATTATTTTTGTGTATCCCTAATCTAATCCAGTCATCCTCACTATAAACGTAAAGATAACAATTTTGACATAGCTCGTATTTTACAAAATTTTGACTTACGAACAAAATATTATTTTCTGCCCAATTTTTTACATCGTTATTAAGGAAAGGAAATGAACTAAAAGGCTTGTATATGGGGTCTCTCTCGTCTATAATGATCGCTCGAATTTTTTTTAAATGGGGTTATTTTGTGACGTCATCGATGGGACATCTTTGTTTGCATAATGCAAAGAATTATTCCTCTGTTTCTGCTTCTGCTAGAATTCCCTGCCAGAGTTCATCTCTGTTTTTCGAAGAACTTTTCCCCTTGGATGAAAATTCTCCCCATTCTATGAAATCACCACCGTTTTGTATCTCAACCTCAACTGAGAAAATAAATTAGGCAATGCAAGTTCAATACAACTGATATCGCTTGCTAAAACACCTTCAACAACACCAGTTTTTATATCATCAACCTCCATCCACCTAAACATTTACAAATAAAATTGCTTATAAAAAAAACAATGCTAAACATTTTTAAAATACATTTGTCTCCTTAACATAATTTTGCATTCTTTTCAACTAACAGTATCACCCACTAAATATATCCCGCCCTCTAAATACTCCCCACATTTCCAAACAACATATCTTTGTACTGCATCCAAACATCCACTGGGTAGAACCGATCCACAATCTCTATTCTGTGTCGAACATACTCTTTGTCCTTGCTACCGATGAGCTTGTATCTCATCTTCTTCAACATACGAAACCTATCGGACTGATCAGGATCAACAATCTAGGTCTCAAGATTACCCTCACCAACACCAATAAATATCTTGTCAAGTGAGGGGACGAAATCTGAGAGACTATTATCACTTATGATGAAAAAAAAATGTGATGAACCATAGCTTCCTCTTTTGCGTCTTGTCCTAATTGCACATTCCCAATTAATTTTATACCCCTAACCATGATTTTGCCCAATTGACGGTCACATCTTTTATTTCCCAACTCAATCCTATTCAACAATCTCACCACACCTCTATTGTCAAATGTACCGTCCCTTAATTGTTTATCATACAGTTGTAACTTCCTTACTCCCCTCTTGTTTTTTTAATGTATTGGGGAATATTCTACGCATACTGTCTGCGAACATATGATGCCCTAAAAGGGACACGACCTTTGTAACTACGGTTATATCCACTGATTGCCGATGTTTTTGACCTCCGATATACAAGAGGAGTGCGATACTGGTTGCATACTACTCCTTCCATTTTTAAAAAACACTCTAACTCTTTTATACTAACACATCTATAGGATCTATTACCTCTGTTAACCCTTATGTTCATGCACCTTAGCTTTGATATTTTTGCCCTCTGTTCCTCGTACCCACGAACAAACTTCGTCGGAGATGACAGCCGACTCTCTTCCCACAGTCTTATTTTCCACATCTAAAAACGATCTACACACATTTGAGTGAACTGCCTGTAATTCTCGGGTACTCTTCTAAGGAGTACAACGTTTAATACCAAAACAATCAACAACAAAGAAAGACAAAAAAAAAGAGAACGAAACAAGGTACCAAAAAACAAAGTCGCCACAATAGCTATCCCACTGCAAATGCATATTCCTTCACACCATCAAATGTTTTTTGTTACCAAATAAATAGCAAAATTTCCCAGTGAGTAAGGACAAAGATTTGTCATTCAAAATAATTCAGAAACACAATCATTTTCCTGCCTTTGTTTTTTGTCACTCGGTTTGTTTTTATCTTTACTTTACAACGACGCATACCATTATACACGTGACACATGTAAACCATTATCCCCTAAGGAATCAAAAAAAATTCACACCACTCACACTTGGGCCCGAGTGTGACTTCCTTTACACTATAACCATACACGTATCTAAGATCCATAAGTGGACGGCCTAGATTCAGCTGGAGGGCATTGGTAATATTAATACAGCGCCTCCCCAACTCACACCTGTAGATTGTCAGTGTGAATTAATGTATTATGGGAATTGTTATTTTTCCATTAATGAAAAACAAGTGCCATGGATGGTGAAGTATCGACTAGAAGATTCGAATATTAAAAAGGTGTAACATATTGTAAAATGAAGGAATATTTGAAGTATTCTACAAGTGAGTGCCAAAAGATTCGTAAATGAGGGCCCCATCTATTGTTGTGTTATCTAAAAAACATACGAAGGTGAATGTTGATGTTTGGCATTGTGCTCTAACCGAAGCTATTCTGATTTTATCATGAACTAAGTCTGTTGGTTTATCGGAGAGGTGGAGAGATTTGTTGTTAAGAGGTTTCTAGGAAAGTGGTTCAGTTATTGATGAATGTAGAGGTCTTCTTAACTTATCCGAGATTGATATATGCAAAGGTGGTGATGGTGTTAGTGATGTTAATCCTGGTCCGTCCATTTCGGAGGTTAGTGCTGCTAGAAAAAATGAAGTCGATAAGAGATGATCTGTTGTTATGAACGGTCTAGAATTTTTCGATGTTTTATGAAAAGTTATCATGAGTGTAAAGAAGAATGACGATGTTAGCTCCGTCAAAGTTTGTTCGTGGGTACAAGGAATAGAGGGAAAAAATATCAAAGTTAAGGTGCATGAACAGAAGGGTTAACAGAGGTAACAGATCCTGTAGAAGTGTTAGGATAAAAGAGTTGGAGTATTTTTAAAATATGGAAAGAGTAATATGCAGCCAGTATCGCACTCCTCTTGCATACCGAGGTCAAAAACACCAGCAGTCAGTGGATATAAGTGTAGTTATAGAGGTCAAGCACCTTTTAGGGAGGCATATGTTCGCAGACAGTATGTGTAGAATATTCTCCGATACATTAAAAAAAACAAGAGGGGAGTAAGGAAGTTACAACTGTATGATAAACAATTAAGGGATGTTACATTTGACAACAGAGGTGTGGCAAGATTGCTAAATGGCATTGAGTTGGGAAATAAAAGATATGACCATCAATTGGACAAAATCATGGTTAAGGGTATAAATTAATTAGAAATGTTCAAGTGGGACAAGACGTAAAACAGGAAGTTGTCGTTCATACGTTCTATTTTTCATCATAAGTGATAATAGTCCATCAGATTCCGTCCCCACACCTGACAAGATATTTATTGGTGTTAGTGAGGCTAATCCTGAGATCTGGATTGTTGATCCTGATCAGTCCAATAGGTTTTGTATGCTGAAGAAAATGAGATAGAAGCTCATCGATGGTAAGGACAAAGAGTATGTTCGACATGAAATAGAGGTTGTGGATCAATTCTTGCCCAATGGATGTTTGGACGAACTACAAAGACACGTTGTTGGGAAATGTGAGGAGTATTCAAAAGGGTGCGATATATTTAGTGGTTGCTACTATTAGTGGAAAAGAATGCAAAATTACGTTAATGAGTCAAATGTATTTTAAAACTATTTAGCATTGTTTCTTTATAAGCAATTTTATTTGTAATGTTCAGGTGGATGGAGGTTAACGATATAAAAACCAGTGCTATTGAAAGTTTTTCAGCAAGCGATTTCAGTTGTATTGAACTTGTGTTGCCTAATTTATTTTCTCAGTTGAGGTTGAGATACAAACAAAAGAGTATTAAGGTTGAGAAGATATTGATAAAATATCTCCCTCTTTGCGTGCCCAATGCAAGTGGGTTGGCCAAAGTAAATGTGTATGATCGGAGGTTAGATGGTAATGACAGTCTGTATGCGAAATCAAAGTGCAAATCCAAGCGAAATCAGGGACCAAGAGGTCAAGAACAACAATGGAGGTAGTATGCCCTAGAAGAAAGAAGAACCATGGAGAGATTTGGGGCAAAACTGAATCTAAAAGGACGGTTTGCGCTATTTAAACCAGCGTAGACCGCTCGAGCGACCACTTTGTTGCTTGAGCGATTCCACTTACATGCGAGTACGTCGCTCGAGCCAAGATTTCATCGCTTGAGCACACGAATCAGGCTCTCAATAGTTTAGACCACTTGCAAAAATACTGGATTGAGGTATTTACCGCTCGAGCGCAAGAATTGTCGCTCGAGAAGTGTCAATAGTTAAAAAAGGCTTGCAGGGTCCTCAAACACACACTTTTGAGCATCAAAACCACTCATATAACAAGGTATCACCTGAATCAAGGATGGATTAGTACAATGGCAATAATGGGATACTAAGATGAGATAATCCACATATCATGAAACCTTCAATCTTACAAGATAGACAATATGAACATGATATCATTAGCAAGCAAGGTATGGATATATAAATGAACATAGGCAGCATATGAATGCAAGGCTCAAAGAAGAACATGATAGCTCACAAAGGTGGTGTGTGTGTATGCAATCCTCGAGTGTCCACAATCGCAAGAGTTAATCCTAGTAATGATCGAATGGCTAGGCCTCCGGTAAGAAAATCTAAACACAATTGAGGAAAGTCAAATCACTAGGAATCAAGGGATATTTATTGAGTAAAAGCGGAAGCTCCCCCTCAATCAATGAAACACATTTTTTATTTTTTCTTACTTTCTTTATTTGGGGCACTCACTGGCGGCTTTCACGCTCAAGAGTATGGAAACCGAACCAAAGCAGCATGGATAAAATAAGGATAGCATGGTTGGTGCCTCTGAGCTAGCCTTTTCCTCATTCCTTGACTATAAAGAACTGAGGGGAAAGCCGTGGACATGCAAAAAAATGGTAGATGGTTAAGAGACTCAACATCACCCATGATGTCCTAGTATAGGTCAGTTCCTCTGGAAATGCACAAGACACACTGCTAGTAGTCCATAGAAAAATTTGATCACTTATGCAGAAACCGCTGTAACAATTTAACTCAAGGATGTGTATAGAATGAGATCATGAAATCAATGAGCATGTACATTCAAAATGAGCGATGGGCAAATAAATATGAAACCTTGCATGCAGCATGACAGGTGTTCAAATAAATCTATGTACAAAGACGATAAGTATCAACGACAATGAGATTATAACATCTAAGCACACAGAATGCTAATCACTCACATACACTCATGCAATAGGCCACACTCTAGTCAACGAGCACTACTCCCAAGGTCTTTCTAAGGATCTCAAACCTAAGAAGATCAACGAGCTTTGTAAAAATGTCTGCTCTTTGATGCTCAGTGGATACATGTTCAAGAACAACAAGACCCTCCTTAACTAACTCTCAAATGAAATGGTGATGAATGTCAATATGTTTAGTGCGAGAGTGTTGGACGGGATTTCGAGAGATATTGATAGCACTTATGTTATCATAGAAAAGATTAACTGTGTGCTGGTCTATCCCATAGTTATGAAGCATTTGCTTTATCCAAATCATTTGAGCACAACAACTCCCTGCAGCAATATACTCAACCTCGACGGTCGAAAGAGAGATGGCATTCTACTTTTTGCTATGTCATGAAACCAAATTATTCCCAAGGTGAAAATAACCTCCGGATGTGATTTTGCGATCATCAGCACACCTTGGTCAATCGGCATCAGAATAGACAGTAATATCGACCATGGTGTCGAACAAGAACCAAATCCCATACCCCAAAGTCCCACTAACATACTTGACAATACGCTTAATGGCTAGATACTTCTGGTGTGACAGCGCAAAAGAGAGAATTGATAGCTTTACTATTCTAGCTACTATTTTAGTCCACCCACACATGATAGATTGCCAAACTTAATTTTTCATCAATAAATTTCAAAAACGCTCTCATCCCAGCTTTCCAAAAAAAAGTAGTTTGTTCCATCAAGTAAAGGAGGTCTATGGGTCAAGTTACCTTCGCGAATCGAATCCATTAACACAAATCACACAAAATCACACTCGTATAGTTTTTATAAAAACAAGAACGAGTGACCAGCTCTGATACCAATTGAATAACCTACATGATTCGCGATTCGAAGTAAATAGAATTGCAACAATTCCCAGACAATCAAAACTAAGAATCTAAACCATCTAACATGTACGAAAGTGATTTAGATTGTTATTTCACAATTAATAAATCAACACAAATGATTTTTATGTGGAAAAACCACAGTTGGAAAACCTCCAAATGTAATGAAAAAACCATAGGTGAAACGCTACTAATCAATCCACTATGTAGAATGAAAATTCACAAGATTACCAAACAATTTACCCAATACACTGCAAAATTGTCTTCCACTACTTACGCCTCTTTCACCAATGCCTTCATCTCAGAATTGATTAGTCTGATGTTGAATCCACAACACCCACACCGAATCTATGATAACGAGCTGCTTCAAACTCCTTCAAAGCCTTCACGCTCGAATCTTCAGAATCCACCGATCAAACACTCTTTGGGTAGAAGAATTAAACAAACCCCCTTGATGTGCTAAACTTAACTCATGTGATGCGATCAAACTCACAAAGACATCAAGGGAAAACAAGGAAACAAGCTCCAGAGAAAAACCCTAACTCTCAAGTTTAAGATCTGGAAGCCGTAAATCTGAAATCTGTCTTTCGAGTAGCTTTTATAGAAACAAGATCGCGATGACCACTCGATCCATGGAATGGCCGTTTAAGCGGTGTGTCTCATACGCGTGGAACCATTAGTGTCTTCACTCAAGCGACCGAAGGTTCACTTGAGTGCACATTGATCCCCTCCCAGTATATTTGCAGACAGGTTGAACTTCTGGGAGCAAAGATTCTTCGCTCAAGCGGTCCATGAAGAAATAGACCACTGAAATTACAACTGAAAAAGTGTTTGCTCGCAAAATTGACAACACAAAGGACCTAACAATTGGGTTAAAGATTGAATTCCCACCATCTATATACTGAGGAAACACTAAAACAACAAGAGTTTTCTACCCTCCACCCTAAAGCATCCTCCTATATGCCCTAAGAGCATAGTAGCATGTTAACAAGACTAACTACATCCTCCTTTTCCCAATCCCTCAACTCTCTACAAAACCCATGTTCCCATTCAGGCAGATCACTTCTAAGCTATATCTCCTTTACTGATCTATGTCTATCAGATGAGAGTCTATACAACTTGGGAACAACAACTCCTTTAAACACCTATCTCCAATCCATTTAATCCTTAAAACCCTTACATTTTGCATTGACTTTCCTATTCCATGACTTCCAATCTTAGGGTAGTGGGTAACTTTACTGGATTTTCGAGCTCAATATTTTCTTTTATGTTTCACAAATTTTGAAAATTAAAGTTAAGCGAGATATTTTAGTGGTGGAATTGGATTTCCGTCATGACATCCCAATTAGAAGTGTGTATCAGTGATTTTGGTTTAGATTAGCACTAAACCAAAGAATCAATCAATCATCATCAGTTTCAGATGTTTAGACTTAGACTGAAGGTGTAGCTCAACTTATTTTAGATTGGAATACAATTCTGAAAATAAAGTGAATCATTCATTTGAAAACTGTGGTCTCCATTTCAATCTTGCATCATTACAAACTTTTTTTAAAAAATAAATATTTATAGTAAACAAGTCTTGAATATTCTGACATAATATAAAGAAAAATAAAACATTGTTTCACAATTTAATACAAACCAACAATCATATATTTTGCCCTAATTTAGGTTTACATGTCATAATCAAGTGTAGCAATGTCCACCTTGTTTTTCACTTTTCACTAATTATATAAAGGCGACTCGACATAAATATAATTTTGTGTAATATATATATACATATAACTTTGACTCTCAAGTTGGCTTCGTTCAGGCAAGATGCAAACTAAGAACTAAACAAATCTTATAGGATTTGTGGTGGCAAAAATAAGACAAGCCATGTGATGTAGGCCCACCTAATGCGTACATAGCATGGCCACTTGGTATGGCAGAGAATAATGTCGGATTTGGTAAGGTGAACTTGGCCACCAAGTAAAGGTTAACTATGGTCCACAAATAACTCAGCTATGGTTTGGACAAGCTTAAGGGGAAAAAACCTCCTATTATACATAGAGGCAACATTTGAAGGAAAAGTTTGTCTAAATCAATATATTGGCCCCGTTTGGTAGAGCTGTGAGAAAGTGATTATATCTTATAGCTTAACAGTTTATAGCTTATGGCTGTGAACATAAGCTGATTTTTGACTTATAAATTAAGCTTCTCCTCCCCCACTCAAAGAATAAGTTGATTTTTTACTTACAAAAAGTTATAAGCTGTATTGTTAAGCTGAACCAAACACATCAAAATAACTTAAATTAAGCTAAAAGCTGAAATAAGCTGAAAATAAGCCCTACCAAACAGGGACATTTACTTATTTGTTCTTGTTTATATATAAAACATCATCTAACTTAGGCATTGTCATCCGGCCAGCAACCGCTAGTCGGGTGGTACTAACGATTTGTTATTTTGCAAATCCATAATGGTGCGACTCAACTCTCCATTAATATGTCGACTAATCAATTTGAGACAAATCCCAGGGTCAGATTTTAAAACCCAGAACCGAACCAAACCAAACCAAAATATTGAAATAACCAAACTACCCTATAGAAGTCGCGTTGGTTCAGTTATCGATTTTTCTGGGTTTTTTGTGCAATCCTACTCCTCATGAGCCTTTAATTAATCAACCGATAGCTTATGAGCAAATTGTTATTTGCATCCCCTAATAGTGCCATATATCCATGAAAAAATTGTACATCAATGTGCATATTCATGTCAACCACCATCACAAGAACACCTAATACGGTAAATAAAGGTTTATTGCACCACCATTGGTCCCCAACTCAGTCCAACAAAGGCTATCTATATACAAATCCAAAGTACTAAACTTCTGTATAGTTGAACTCTTGTCTGTGTCAAGCCTTAGGACATCAAAAGGGAAGATTCATTCTAATGTTCTTTTATATAATAGGAATGTGGTGATGCTTTCATCATTTAACTTCAAAACATAGCTGATCTATTTAGTTCTCAACATTCTTAAAACACCAGCGACAACAATTGTGTATATAGGTAGCAAAAATTCAGTTATGTGCCCACAATAACACATATATGCAACAATAATTGAGTATGATCAACTAGAGTATTGTGATTAAAAAGCTTGACATTTTTTTAGTTTTCTTGTATGATCAACAATTTAGTTTTCTTGCGAAATTGGTGATGATTGAGAATGTTCAAGTTTGCAGGAATTGGGTGATGATTTCATGCTTACATAAAAGTAGGAGGCAATAGCCATGCACTAAAGGATTGAAATCCACGAGGGGCAATGAACACAAAGCATAAATTTAAGGATTAAATCCATCTTTAACACATTGTAAACAAATGTGTGATTATCAGATTTAAAATTGCTATAAAATATGTATCATTTAATTCAGACATTGACAAAGAGTAAACACACTACTTACACAAGTAGTGAGATGGAAAAACAACTGGCTTATGAAGTAGTCATTTGCTATAATCTTTATCGAGTCCACATCAAGGTAAATGATCAACTTTTGTGCATTCAACAGTCATTAAACGTCCAATGCCAGACCATCATCATTGTCTTCTACCATCCTCTCATGTCTAGAATTCGTGTGCAGAGGAGCAACACCACCATAATTGCTTCTGACATTATCCTCTCTAAGTGGCAATTGTTGGCTGCAACCGAGCAGGATTTGCAAAACCTCTTTCATGCTAGGCCTAGTAGAGGGCAAGGTGCCAGGTGCAAATGATCCCAAGCTTGAACACACCAGCCATTTCATCCAAGTAACAAGCCTCTTTAACCTCCTCATCCAAGGCATCAACTATGGGGTTTCCTTCTTGAATGTGTTGCCATGCCCATTCGGCAAGACACATATCTTCATCTCCATCGTTGGCTTCCTTTCCAGTAACTAGTTCCAAAAGGACAACACCGAAGCTATAAACATCAATCTTCTCATTCACTCTTGATGTACGAGCATACTCTGAAATTCATAGTTTAAAATATGAATACAAAACAAATTTTAGTAAAGAAAGATTACCCGTCAGCAGTTTTGTATGTCACTCACCTGGAGCAATGTACCCAAAAGTTCCAGCCACAATTGACATTGTATTGAGCTCTCCATGGTTAACCAATATCTTGGCTAGACCAAAATCAGCAATTTTTGCGTTGAACTGAGAATCCAACAAGATATTGCTCGATTTCACATCTCGATGAATTAATGAAGGTGCGCAGTCATGGTGCATGTAGCATAGCCCCCGAGTAGCTCCCACCGCAATTTGCAACCGCTTAGGCCAGTCCAAGACAACGGCCCTGTTTGGTAGAGCTGTGGGAAAGTACTTATAGCTTATGCCTAAACAGCTTATAGCTTATAACTATGAACATAAGCTGATTTCTGACTTATAAATTAAGCATCTCCTGCCCCACTCAAAGAATAAGCTGATTTCTAACTTCCAAAAAGCTATAAGCTATAAGCTATAAGCTAAACCAAACATATCAAAATAACTTAAATTAAGCTGAAAGCTGAAATAAGCAGCTTTTAAGCTGCACCAAACAGGCACAACATGGTGGACTGATTCAGAGATGCTTGGCCACTTCTTTCTATGGAGCCACCTATCTAAGCTATGATTTTCCAGATACTCGTAAACAAGAAGTTTTGAATTCTCACTTGTAATACAGCACAGCAATTTCACTATGTTGGAGTGGCGAATCATGCCTAATATTTGAACTTCTGCCAGAAACTCCTTCTCAAGCCTTTGGTCCAACTTTTTACCATTCCAAATCCTCTTGACAGCAACAAATATGCCTGAACGGTTTACAGCAACATGATACACTTTCCCTGACCCACCCTTTCCGATCACATTACTTTCAGTCAAACTCGACACAATGTCCGACTCTGTGAAATCCAGCATCTGAAATGCTGTGAGGCTCCATGTTAAAATTGTCTCATGGTTTCCCTTTCGTTTAACTCTCTTAATGAAGAACATTGATAACAAGCTCAGTACAAATATTATTGCTGCTATACTTGCAACTATAGCAAAAGGATTGGATGAAAGTTTGATCCAGTTTGGAAGTCCAAAAGAGCAAACATTTAGTTCAAAGAGTGGGTTACTTGCACAAAGACCAGGATTGTTCAAGAAACTGGCATAAAAAATTGCCATTTCAAACTCAACTGGGATTCTCCCAGTAAGACGATTCAAAGAGAGGTTGAGCGAAGTTAGCCTTAAAAGGCTAATCTCAGGCGGAATTTGACCTGAGAACTCATTCTCAGACAAATCTAAATCAGTAAGGACAGGTAAAAAACCAATATTTGCAGGAATTGGCCCAGACAGTTTGTTTTGACTGAGATTCAGTGTTGTTAGTGAGCTCCAAAACAATATATCAGATGGAAGATGCCCAGAGAGTTGATTTCTATCAAGTAAAAGAGTAGTTAAAAGTGGAAGACCTGCTAATTCTTGACAAATTGAACCACTAAAGAGATTATTACTTGCTTGGAACACAGACAAACTATTCCAGTAAATTCCCCCAGCTTGGATTTCACCCGAAAATTTGTTATTACTAATATCAATTTGTGATAAATTATTTGAATATAATCCATCTGGAAGGTGACCCATAAATAAATTGTTACTTATATTCAAGTACTCCAAATTGTCCCACAAACGAACTGGGATTCTGCCAAAAGAATTGAAAGACAGAGTCAAACTCCACAATTTTGTTAGTCTACCAAAATCATCTGGTATTGTTCCAGTCGAGTTGTTTTGGGACAGATCAATTACCTCCATCTTCGAAGTTTCAACTGACTTAGGAATCGCCCAAGACAAATGATTTTTGTAGAGGTATAGTGTTGTTAAATTCTCTAGTAGAAACAACCCACTTGGGATGTTACCACTCAAGTCATTTGACGACAAGTCCAAGATCTCGAGAGCTGTCAAATTCCCCATTGATTTCGGGATTTCTCCGATCAACCTTGATCTCCACATCCAGAGTTGTTTAAGTTTTTTCAACCAAGTAAAGCTTGAAGGCATCACCAACGGTGTGAAATCATTATAGGATATGTCCAGTACTTCAAGCATTGATAAGTTGCCAATTTTCGTTGGGATAAGACCACTGTGGAACTCACATTGAAAGAGTAAGAGACTTCTCAGCTCCAGCAACCGCCCAATAGCTGTAGGGATGTCACCAGTAAAGTTGTTAGCGCCAAGATTGAGGTGACAGAGCTAAGGTGACAGCCGATCAACGTCATCAGGAATGCTGCCAAAAAAGTAGTTCTTGGAGAGGACAAGGTATTCCAGCTTGGAACAGTTGTAAAGAGACTTGGGGAACTGTCCAGAAAAGTAATTGTACTGACGATCAAGAGTGATGAGGTTTTTTGGGTTTCAAATGAATGGTGGGACTGTTCCAGCAATGATGCTTATGTTCGTAAGTGCAAGTCCAGAGATTGAACCATTGGTGCAGGTGATCTCAGACCAGTCACAGTGAGTGGAGTTGGAGCTTGATGATGATGGTGTCCAATGGTTGATGGATGGTGGATTGGACCAGTGTTGGTTTAGGATGGTATGCTCTTCACCGTAACTTCGAATGCTAAGAAATTGAAAGTGTGATGTAAATTTATACATAATGGGTGTTTTGGAAGTTGCTATTTTAGTAAATTATTTTAGTTTTTGACTATTTTAATAGGTTAAATTTTTTGTGTTTAGAAAGATGATTAGATTTTTTTTATAATTGGATGAGATGTTTGTGAGAGAAAAAGTGAAATGATTATGAATTTAATGTGATATTTTGTCTTATTAGCTCACTACTAAAAAAAACATTTTTTGCGACCGTCACAAACCGTTGCAAATAATAAAAATACAGTCGCAAAAGACCTTTTGCGACGGCCCTTGCGACCGCAAATAGGGGACGCAAATGTGGGGGTGGCAAATACTTTTTGCGACGGCAAAGCAACGGTCGGAAATTATTTGCGACCACCTAAACTATTTTTTGCGACAGCTATTTTGCCGTCGCAAAAAAAAAAAAAAACACTTTTAGTGACCATTTTTTACCGTCGCAAATAATTATTTATTAAAAAATCATATATGGGTTTGCTACAATAAAAAAATCAATTACAAGCACCAAACAATTTTTTGTTAATGAAAAATAAAAAATTAACAAATTAATTAAATTTATAAGACATATTAACCTATATTCACACATATATATAAGTGTGCAAATAAAATATAAACTTTCATACATGCAAAACAAATATCCATTAACCATCCTCAAAATACACTGGACTAAAAGATTCAAGTCCTCAACAAAAAAAAAAAGAGCAACATAATCTTTGGCTCCCAACATCACCCACTCGATCATATCAACTACTCCCTCAACAAAACCTGCAAAAACATACATCAAACTTGACTTGAAAATTTAATGCACTTCAATGTGTTAGTTTAGCTTGAAATAATCAAAATAAAACTATTTCAAAAGAAAAAAAAGGTCATTCTAGAAATTCTTTTGCTTGGAGTAAATTACAAAAATATAAATGCCAATTCATAATTTGCACAAATAAATAGACAAGAAAATGGTCACTGAAGAAGAGACAAACAGCCATCATAGAAGGCCTCAAAAATTAGGAGAAAGTTATGTACTTCATGGAAGTTCAAAATGTTTTCATGTGCATTGATATCATCAAAAAGATAGCTTACACTCTTATCACACTATTTTCATTCTTCAAAGAAAATTGGTATTAAGAGAAGTATCCTATCACAATCTTATTAACCATTCTTCAAAGAAAGAACCTTTCCACAATTTTATATTTATACCAAATTGATATTAACAGTCACTCACAATATAAAAAGATACTAGTCAGTAAAGTTTAGTGTTATAAAAATTACCTAAAAGACTGAGCATAGATTTTCCAATCAGAACTCAGATGCTCTCTCTTTAAATCCATTTATTTTCCAGCACTGTGCTTGGCCTTTGTGTGAGATTCCAAAGCATTTTCCAAGTTAAATGACCTGCAAGAAATTTTGGGAGAGGGAAAATTGAGATAATATTTTTGGTAACATTCGTACTATATTAGTGTAAAATAAATATCAGCAATTAACAAAGAACATTTAAAATACACGTTAACAAAGATAACATATTGTTATCCCAACGATACCTAGAGACAACATGGGTGTATATATATTCCCAAACAAAAACAAAAAAATTAAAGAAAGTGTTGGAAATCCTGAACTACTTTCGTAATCTAACAATTCGAAACCTAAAACTTGTAGGACCAAACTTTCCCTAACAATATTTGCAATCTGCCTTGGATTCGAGATTCGATTCGAGATTGGAAATAAGTAAGAGAGATTACAAGTTGGTGTTCAACCTTCAAAAAGATTCAAATGAGCATCAGCTAGACCCCCATCAGGTGAGAAATACTTTCCAAAAAGTATGCCCATTGCTAGAGGGCTATAGGCCAATAAGCTCACCCTAAAAAAGGTCTAATAGTGAGAAAGGGAAAACAACATACTACTAAAATTATAAGGCACCATTACTAATCAATATATCTCTCATGATGACAACATTCATCCAACCCACAATCAAAATTTCAGCAAAGTAAGTTGGATGAATTCTGGAATAAAGAAAATGAGTAATAAATTAGCCTCAACTTGCAGATAGCACATGCACACACACACCAATGATGGGTTGCAAATTTCTGACCCAATATTAACCATATAATACCTATAAAGATACTATCTTAGGGAAAACACAATACATCATAACTAATGGGGTATTCTGAAACAAAGAATTCAGCTTTGAAAACCAAGCATGTTACTCTCTGCCTGTGACACACACACACTCAACACTGTATTCCATTTCGGAATAGCCAAGTCTTTGGGAAATTATTATTGAATATGATAAAGTTCACAGAGTATTAAACAATAATGCAAGAAAAAATCAGTTAGACACTCAATAAGAAACAAAGAATCATTAGCTAAAACATGTGCATGGTGAGCATAATTACATAGCTGACACAGAGAATAATTGTATAATTACATCACTTAATAAGCAATATTGTTCCTCTGTAAAAGCCATTGCAATAGACACAGCAAATACATAAACCATGTTGTTATTCTTTCATTTATGGTTTCTAGAAATGTCTCTCTCTAACATAAGCTGAGCCTAAAACACCAATCTCGAAGCTATTACAATTTTAAAACATGAACTAACATACTTAAATTAATTATAATGTCCAATCATTTACAGAACCTTCAATCATTAACTACTCAAGAGGTCCACCCAATAACAATGAAAAAATGATTTCCCACAAGAAGGCAACAGCCCCTGCTTTTTTCAATACAAAGCTGATGCTAAATTTCCAGCTATTTAAATAAAAAAAATGCTGCTAGAAGAAGAGGAAATGGGAATCAAGTTTAAGAAAAAATCCTCTCTTAAACAATCTGTTCAGAAGCTATAACTTTTTCTTTTTTTTTATTATTATTATTATACCGTAAAAAAATTTATTTCAATTTTTTTTTTTTTTATCAGCAACAAAAGAAGAATTTTATTAAAAATGAGAAAAGAGAAGTACAAAGGAGGACAAGAAGTCCTCAAAAGCAAAAACCAAAAAATCTACAAACGGAAAAACAAGAAGTCCTCAAATTTTTTTTTTTCAATTTACTATCCAATTAAGGAAAAACAAGTGGTTTACAAATCAACTAGTTGTTAACAAATCCACATGAAGTATGCAAACTTCTGTTGGTGTAATGTTGTTAACAACCAATAGTGCAACTTTGGTCTTGTTTTACATGCTTTATCATCCTACAGTTTTTAGAAGATTTAATTCTCCCCACATACCGAATACAGCTAGCATTTATATCTATGACATATTGACATTTACAAAGAGAGAGCCAACCGCTTCATAATTAGTTTGGTTTGCATTTGTGCACCAATTGAACATTCACACATTGCTCTAATTTTCTTGTTCAAAACCACTGGAGGGTTACAAAGAATTAATTTACTTCTTCCTTATCATTGAGCAACAATGTATCAAAACTTGCCCCAACAGCCTTTCTATCAGTTCTATTCAACAACACAAAAACACTAAAGACCCAAGGCTGTCCATGATTTAATTAATTTTGGCTCTATTAAGTAGGAATTTCAAACTAAAACAAGTCTAAAGCATAAGATTCGATTTCCTTTTCTTCCCATTTCCAACATTTGCTAAGCAGCCAGACATAGGCAAAATCAAAACATATGATCAGACCAACCTGGGGCATAAAACTCAAATTTTGCTCTAACTTTAGCTGATTTTCATTCTCAAGAACTAAAACAAACGTAAAGCATGAAATAGAATTTCTTTTCCGGCATTTTCTCAGCAACAAAACCTAGGCAAAAACTATAAATATTGTTAGAAAAATGTATAGCATAAAACTCTCATCTTAATTTTCATTCAAAGGGACTAAAAACAGAGCTAAAGAATAAAACTCAATTTCTTCAATTCTCTTTTTTGACAATTTCTAAGCAGATAAACAGAGGCAAAATGGAGAATATGATCAGACGAAACAAAAACATGTTGAATTTTCAGGCTTAGCAAGCAAAAAAAAAAATTGAAATGAAGAAATAAAATTGAATTGCATTCATCGAATGATATAAATCATCAAATTTGAATATTGCCAGGTTCATCCGTCGATCCAAACCCTAGGAGCAGATTCAAATCACAAAATAAGAAGAAACGAAGGAAGATAGAAACAGAGAGAGTAGCTTCTGAAAGAGAGTATCTTGAACTCGATCGAAACCCTAGGTGTAGATTCAAACCTAAAAACAAGAAGAAACTTGAGAGAGAGAGAGAGAGAGAGAGAGAGAGAGAGAGCATACCTTCAATGATCGAGTTCGAAAGAATCGGGAAAAGCTAATTGTGTTTTTAGAATATATATATAAGAAACAGAGAGAGCACAAGATTGAGGAGAACATCAATGAGAGAGAGAGAACGACACTGAGGGACAGAGAGAGAGAGAGAGTGTGAGATCGAAAGAAGAGAGACAGTGAGAGAACGAGATTGAGAAATTCATACCAGTGTGAGACCGAGAGAGAGAGACAGCGAGAACGCGTCCGAGAGAGAATGATCAGTGTTTGTGAAGGGCTAGGCAAATATAAGGAAAATAAAAAATAAATAAATAAATAAAAGAAAAAAAAGGGATAAATTGATTATTTGCGACTGATAATCAAGTGGTCGCAAATTATATAGTAGCAAAAGGTCATTTTTCTAGTAGTGGCTATTTTAGTCTATTTTGTCTTTTTGAGAATTTTAGCCTAAAAAAAGGCTAAAAACTTTCTTGCCAAACACCCCCTATCAAAAGGTCCTAATAGTAAATCCTATTAAAAATAAGTCCTAATACAATCGTCACTAAAAATAATTTTTTTTGATGAACTTTTATATATGTCGCTAAAAATTAATAATTAGTGACTTTTTTTGTCACGATTTTTATAAATTGTCACTAAAACTTATAATTAATGACATTTTTCTGTGTTAAATTTTCCAAACTGTTGTTAAAAGTTAAAAATTAGTGACGTTTTATAGCGACCCCGGTCTTTTCCTTTTGGTTGTTGTATCCGGACTTATGTTCCGTAGATCCCGTTGTTATATTATTGTGGTTGCTGTCCTTTAAATTCCTTATTCTTGAGTTATAGGATGTACTGGGCAGATTTGTTACAGGTGGGTTGGGTTTGGAAACCAAGTGTTGCTGCCCAGAATTTCGGGCCTTCGCTCGAGCGAGGAATTGGTCGCTCGAGCGAGAGTAGTATTTTGTGTCTGGTGGCTCGAGCCAGGGTATCTTCGCTCGAGCGTGAGATTGCGTCTAGTATAGACCTGAGAGCTGTGTTTGTTGGCTCGAGCGAGCTTTTCTTCGCTCGCGCGAGCTTTCTTCGCCGAGCGAGTTCGAGTTCTTCGCTCGAGCGAGCATTCTGTCGCTCGAGCGTGCTTCTGGGTTGCAGACCTGAAGCATTGCATTCTTGGCTCGAGCGAGACTTTCTTCGCTCGAGCGAGTCATTCTTGTGTCTGGTCACTCGAGCGACCAATCCTTCGCTCGAGCGAGCCTGTCGGGTTTAAATAGGCAGCAGCGGTTTTTAAAACACTTTTTCACCCTTTTTCTGATTCCAGAACCCTAGGTACGACTTCTCTCTCCCTCCACTCACCTTCTCTCTTAGGTATCATCTCTTTTTAGGGTGTTTCTACCCTAGGTTCTTTATTAAAAAGATAGTGTGGGTCGAGGGCTTCTGTTTAATCTGAACAATCTTGGGTTTGGAGCACTTTGGATTTTGGGTCATCATCTCCGTTTTCTCCATTCGGGTTATTTTCTTCGAGGTAGGGATTTCCTACTCCATGTTATAGGTTTTGTTCTAAGTTTTGGTATTTTGATATGTTGGGGGGGTTATTTGGTAATTTTGGGAAAAACCCTAATTGTTCTAATAAATTAATTTGTATAATCAGTTTAAGGAAAATTGGGGAATTTGGTTAAATTCATGAGATTGGGCAATTATAAGTTTAAATGGTGTACTTGGATAATTTAATCACTCGCCTACTGAATTGTTGAGATTATAATTGTTGATGTGTTTATTTCTTGTTTAGAAATAACTGTTTTGGGCTATCGGTGGAGGATAGTCATGATTGTTGTAGACATTGCATGTGGATTAGGGAAAATTGAAACTAATCACTTTGGTTAAGTCATTAATTTTGACTATTGAATTAATACAGAAAATACGTGTATTGATTGGGCATTGCATATGCATATTGTTTGGGAGGAGATAGGGGATGTACTCCACGGTTTAGGGGAAGATAGGGGATGGACCTCTAAACCGGATATTGTTTGGGAGGAGATAGGGGATGGACTCCATTAGCATCACTATTATGTGTGCTTATTGATTTATAGAAGTGTTTCTATATGTTGTTGATACAGCACTAAAATGTGTATCAAATGAGAAGTATGAAGTGTTTTGATATGAGCCTTAGTCTCATTTGTTTTGTTGATATTGGAAGTAATGTAAATGTGATGTGTAGTTCACTGTTATGATTTGGCCAGGTTCTGAGCCATATTGATAAAAATGAAAAGGTGAATAAGTAATGGAAAGTAAAACTGATATTTGAGTTAACCATCTATTGAATGCTATTACTTTATTCAATGCTTATATTTGGTTTAGTATATTTCTACTAGGCTGCGGCTCACCCTATAAGGGAACATCATTTTCAGGTTCAGGTGATGGGCTACCTCCAAGGAATTAGCTTGGAAGGATTTAGAGTTGAAGACTCTGTTTAGTTTAGTTGTTATTTCTTTTATTTGATATTACATGTAAACTCAAGCCAAGGGCTGAATTTGTAGTTGAGTTAGAACTCACATTTTTGTGTCCAAGTGTTAGCTTGGAAAGATGTAAGCCCATAGGGCATTTATTTTGATTACATGTGATGTCTTTCAATAATGATACTCTGATAAATGAATGATAATTTGGTTTTCTTTTATCAATGCATGTTAAAGTTATATATTATGGGTTTATTTTTTAGGGTGTTACACGTTTTTTGTAACAATTTTTTTAAATTGTCGCTAAAACATAATTAGTGACTTTTTTGTAACAAAATTTTCAAGCTATCACTAAAAATTAACAATTAATGACGTTTTTTAATAGTGTATGATGAAAAATGCCATTAATTATTATAGGACCTATTGACAGTAGGACTTAAACATAAGTCCCCTAATAAATACGATTAATATATTTCAAATTACAAACTTTTTTAGATAAACGTGTATGTCTTTTAGTCATTCCACATCCATATCAAATGTGAACCCACCGATAAAATTCTTCACCACCATGAAAATTTAGACTATTCTTTGGTGACTATGACCCTTACGGAACTTCACTCTTACATGAATACGCTAACAAACAAACAAACAAAAAATTTAATGCTATGTTTGGAATATGAATCGTGCATTTGTTAAAGGAAGTCTTCAAAAGGAAAATAAGATTACTTAATACATATACATTTTTTATGATTAATCAAACGAAGAAGAAAAAAAAAATCAACATACTAAGCTCTGGTTTAGCTATTATTTTGGGGTTAAAAAAGTACAAAATAGGCTAAATAAGTGTGGGGTTATATATCTAAGTATCAACACGTGGCAAGGTGACGCCGACGTGTCAGCCGAGGTTCCACGTGTCACAGTAAGTTTTACCAAGGTAATCTAGGAATTGCCGAGGTTATCTCCGAAGATATCTTAATCCGGGACAAAGGCCTCTCCTTTTCTTATACCTCGGCTTAACATGCAAAGGCCGTGCTACCGAAGAAGAATTAAGCCGAGGTAACTGTCAGATTGGCCATACCTGCCTATATAATATATAATATTATTGGTCAGGTGGATGTACAGCCATGTGAAGAAAAGCCTTGAGGCCAAAACTGCTGGCCATGAGGCCATGTGAGTTGGCCATAAGGCCACAAGCAGCCATGTGGAGTAATGAAGAGCTTTTATCTGGAAAGCTGCCAAAAGTGCAACAATAAGCTGGCAACCCTGCTCAAAAGCTGATGGCCTCTCCATTAACTTTTCCGGTATATATATGGAATGGTTGAGAAGAAGGCAAGGGGGACGGAAGAAGAGAGAAGATTACAAGCTAATGTAACAGTCAAGCTTAGAAAGCAAAGTGAGAGAGAGAATTACAGAGAGTTTAATTGTAATTCTTACTGCTTGTTCAATATAGTGAATTACCTCGGCCTCCTGTGGACGTAGGTAATATTGCCGAACCACGTTAAATTCTTTGTGTTGTTATTTGTGCCATCTATTCTGCTTGTGTTCTATAGTTGAATCACTGAGATAGGCAGTGTGATCAGAAAATCACTCACACAATTTGGCGCCGTCTGTGGGAAAGTAGACGAATAGATGGCCAGTAACGCACAAAACGAGAAGGTCGGGGGCAACACTCCAGCTGGGAGTGGCAGGCCTATTGACCTTGACGTCGAAGGAGACAACCACAACGACAAAGCCCGTGACCAGGGACACGGGGGGAAAAGACGTCGTCCAGGAGGGCAGATACTACAAGGAGGATAACCTCCAGGTATGGAGGGATAGGTGCATACGAAGGGATGAGGAAGTCAAGGACCTGGCAAACAAGTTGGCCAGACCTGCAGTCGGTCGTCAACTTCATGATGCAAAACAATGTCATGCAGCCGCCCATACCCACTGCAGGATACGCCAATCCCAGCAGTTAAAACTCAGGAATGGAGGAGGAAGATAACTCCTGAAGCATCGCGACGCTCCACGAGCAAAAGGCACACTCACCCGCCCTCCGGGGAGGTCGGGCGAGAGGAATCCAGACAAGAGAAGTCCCGGAGGACGTATCATACAAAGGATCAGGAACCCAGAGAACATCGGCATGTACAAAAGCAGGCTCTCTGCTTCGACACAACCCATGGAGAAAGTCAAAACGGGCACACCACGAGGCCGAGAGTAGTGTGCCAAAGGGACTAAAATCAAAAGATAGCCGAGCTCCGGGAGGAGTAAAGAAGACTTGAGAAACTACCTCAAGAGGAGGGAACAGAACGCTGAAGCCGAGGTAAACTCATTCGTCAAGCCGAGGACACCATTCTCGGTGAACTGGACAAATTTGAAGCACCAAAAAGATTCAGCATGCCGAGGTTTCAAATTATGACGGTAAGTCAGACCCTAACTTCCATGTTGGATTATTTTTAAACTCAATGGCGTTATACAGTGGAAATGAGCCTTTGCTCTGCAAAGTATTCCCTCGTCCTTTGGGGAGATTGCATCAGATTGGTTCCATAGATTACCAAAGGGAAGCATAAGGACGTGGGAAGGCCTGGCCGAGATGTTTGTGGCCAGGTTCGTGACGAACAAGCTACAGCCATTAAGGGTGGACGCTCTAATGGCTTTGAAGATCAAAGGATGAAGGCCTTAGGGCCTATGCAAAAAGATACTACGAGGTGTTCAACCGAATACCTGAATGCAACCAGGAGGTAGCGGTCGTGTCTTTCAAGAACGGCCTGAAAGAAGATTGTTCACTACGGAAATCTTTGGCAAAGACATTGCCAAAGAACATGGAGGAACTCATGGCAAGGATCGAAAAGTATGCCAGAGCCGAGGAGGATACATCGGCACCAAAGCAGGTCAAACAGGAGCAAGGGAACGGCTCGCCGAAGCGAAGCCGAAGTAACAACGGATTCAGTAAGGCAGAGGTAGAGCTGAGGGCTAAACAAGCAGTAACAACCGTGTTCCGAATTCCAATTCAAAAGGTCCTAGGAAAAATTCGGAGCCAGCCTTATTTCAGAACACCAGTAAGGAACCCGGGGAGTTTATGGGAAGAAACGCGGACAGACATTGTTCTTATCACAATGAAAACGGACATACAACAAGGGCTGCAGAGCCCTCAAAGCACACTTGGAAGATCTGGTGAGGCAAGGCCACCTCAGAGACCTTGTCGATGAAACCAGAACGAGGGAAGAACAGGCAAGACTGCCTCAGGCTGAAGCAGCCCCACCACCGCCGCAACCCCGGGCAGAAAGACCTCGGGTAGTAAATGTAATTCACTCCAAGGTGAATGAAAACGACATTCGGGGGAAACCCAAAGAGTAAAACACTTGCAGTACGTGAACCAGGTCGGACTGAAAAGACTCGGCCGGAAGATTGCCAAGGTCCGATGATAACCTTCACCGAGGCCGACCTAGAGATGGTCCAGCACCCGCATAATGATGCCTTGGTAGTATCCCTCCAGGTTGGGGAGTGCCAAGTAAAACGCATCCTGATAGATCAAGGCAGCTCTTGTGACATCATGTACGTTAGATGTTACAAGGAGCTGGGCCTTCACCCGACGATCTGGAGCAATCAAACGGCCCGATGGTCGGCTTCAATGGAACGCCGACGTGGCCACTGGGTGCAACAAACTTGGAAACAAGCAGGCACAAAAGATCAGGACCGAGTTTATCGTGATTGATACACCTCACCATACAACATCATCATGGGCAGGCCGTGGTTGCATGCAATGGGGGCAGCCCTCAACATTGCACCAACTACTGCGCTTCCAACAGAGCATGGGATTGAAGAAATAGAGGAGATCAACTGCAGGCAAAGAATTGCTCCATGGCAGCAATGAAGACTACCTGCAATGTTCGAGAACCAGCCAAGGCCGAAATTGAAGACGAGGACATGGAAGTCCTGGATGATGTCGGCAAGGAGCCGGCCGAGAAGAGTGAGGAATCACTAAAGAAAATTCTCGTCCAGGAGGGCGATGAGGAGCGCTTTTTTCTTCTCGGCTCAGGCTTAGCCGAGGAAGAGGAAAGAGAACTGGAAGCCTTTTTAAGAACAAACATAGAGGTGTTTGCCTGGACACCTTATGAAATGCCTGGCATTGACCCCGAGGTCACATGCCACAGACTGAACGTCGACAGGTCGGCTAAACCTGTGATACAGCGAGCTAGGAGACCGACGTTGATACACGTCGAAGCAGTGGAGGAAGAGGTTGACAAACTTCTGGAAGCCAGGGCCATCAGAGAAGTCAATTATCCAACATGGTTGTCAAATACTGTGGTGGTAAAGAAGAAAAACGGTAAATGGAGGGTTTGCGTAGATTTTACAAGCCTGAATAAAGCCTGTCCCAAAGACAGCTTCCCTCTGCCAAAAATTGACCAGCTGGTAGATGCTACATCTGGACATGGGGATGAGCTTCCTGGACGCTTATAGGGGGTATCATCAGATAGCCATGTACCCCCCAGACGAGGAGAAGACAGCGTTCATCACGCCAAAAGGCCTGTACTGTTACAGGGTGATGCCTTTTGGACTAAAGAACGCAGGAGCAACCTACCAAAGGCTGGTAACCAAAATGTTAAGCACCAAATAGGCCAAACAGTGGAAGTCTACATCGACGACATGGTCGTAAAGTCCAAGGAGCCAGAAAATCATCTTGCCGACCTAGCAGGGTATTCCACATACTCAAAACATATCGGCTCCGACTCAACGCATCAAAATGCGCGTTTGGGGTTGGATCAGGTAAGTTTCTAGGGTACCTGGTAACAAGAAGGGGAATAGAGGCCAGCCCAGATCAGATCAAGGCCATCCTAGATCTCAGAGCCCGACCTCGGCAAAACAGGTTCAAATGCTCACTGGCAGGGCCGCAGCCCTAAACAGGTTCATAAGCCGAAGTTCAGACAAGTGTAAACCCTTCTTCAACCTGGTAAAAAAGACTGCAGACTTCCTGTGGACCGAAGAATGTGAGGCCGCTTTGGCCGATCTAAAAAAGTACCTGATCACGGCTCCAGTCCTCTCGACACCTGAGCCCGGGAAGAGTTGTTTTTGTACTTAGCCGTGTCAGAGCACGCAGTGAGCGCAGTACTAATCCGAGAAGAGCAGGGAGACCAGAAGGCTGTCTACTATGTAAGTAAAACCTTAGCCAGCGCTGAAACAAGGTACTTACCACTGGAGAAGTTAATGCTGGCCTTAGTTATGGCCTCAAAGAAGTTGAACCACTACTTCCAAGCACACAAGATTGTGATACTAACAGAGCACCCATTGAAATCCCTGTTACAACAAGGAGACTTAACAGGAAGAATTGCAAGGTGGGCAGTGGCCTTGGGCCAGTATGACCTGGAATTCAGGCCCAGAACAGCAATTAAGGGCCAAGTTTTGGCCGACTTTGTGGCAGAATTCACGCCGGAGTTCAACGAACGTCGGCCTCCGTTGAGCCGAGATGAACGAAGTCCTAGCAAGCAAGAAGAATCCCAGCCGACAGCAAAAGAGCAAAAGAAAAAAGCTCAGACCTTGCAGCATCTACATCGGCGACTCATTCAGACTCTTTGTCGATGGAAGTTCAAACCGACGAGGAGCGGGGGCAGGAGTACTGCTGATATCCCCAGATGGAGAAATAATAGAACAATCCATCCGTTTGGGGTTCAAGGCCTCAAACAATGAAGCTGAATACGAAGCATTGATTGCAGGACTAAAACTGGCAGCAGCAGCAGAAGCAGATGAGGTAATAGTTTTTTGTGATTCACAGTTAATTGTTAACCAATCAACAGGAGAATTTGCAGCCAGGGACGAGAGGATGTCGGCATATGCAAAGAGGTATCAGATTAGCCGAGTTATTTCAGAACTGCCGACTTCTTCAAGTTAGCCGAGATGATAACAGCCACGCCGACGCGTTGGCCAACCTGGCGAGTTCAATGCAACTGGAAGAAAGAACAATTATGATCGACTACATGTCGGGCCCGAGCATAGAACCACGGAACGCAAAGCAAGAAGCAATGTGTGGACATGGGGCCGAGCTGGATGGATGCAATTGTTGCATTCCTGAAAGAAGGAAAACTGCCAGAAGATCGCAAGGAGGCACACAAAGTCAGATTGAAGTCGGCAAGATTCAGCCTGACTGCGGAGGACATCTCTACAGAAGGTCCTTCACTGGACCCCTTTTAAGGTGCGTACACCCTTTACAAGTTGAAGATTTTTTATATGAAATTCATGAAGGGATTTGTGGAAGCCACACTGGGGGCAGATCTTAGCCCATAGGGCCATTACCCAGGGTATTGGTGGCCATACATGCAAAAAGATGCAGAAGCATATGTGAAGAAGTGCGAACCATGCCAACGGTTTGCACCTTTGATTCATCAGCCAGCTGCCGACCTGAATCCAGTATCCAGCCCTTGGCCGTTTGCCCAATGGGGCATGGATCTGGTCGGACAACTTCCCCAAGCAACTGGGCAGAGAAAATACTTGCTGGTAGCAACGGATTACTTCACAAAGTGGATAGAGGCAGAACCTCTTGCTAAAATCCGAGATGTGGACGTCAGGAATTTCATATGGAAAAACATTATCACCAGATTTGGCATTCCCAGAGCCATTGTTGCCGACAACGGAACGCAGTTCGACAGTAAGCTCATCAAGAACTTCTGTGCGAAATTCAAGATCAAGAATTACTTTTCAACACCAAGTTTCCCCAAAGTAATGGACAAGCAGAAGCATCCAACAAAGTAATTTTGGATGGAATAAAGAAGAGGTTGCAGGCAGCAAAAGGGAAGTGGGTAGACGAATTACCCAACGTGCTTTGGGCATATCGGACTACGCCGAGAAGATCAACAGGGGAATCTCCCTTTGCCATGGCCTATGGCACAGAAGCAGTCATTCCACTGGAAGTCGGCATCCCAGGGATCCGAACCCAGGGAGTGAAAATGGGACTAATGATATACTCTTAGCCCGAGATCTGGATCTTTTGGAAGAACGAAGAGAGAAGGCTGCAATTCAGCTTGCAGTGTACCAGCAACAGCTTGCCAGAGCTTACAACAAGAAGGTCAACCCAAGAGATTTTCAAGTCGGCGATCTAGTCTTGAGAAAAGTGGTCGGCAACAAGAAAGATCCCAGAGAGGGCAAGCTTGGCCCAAACTGGGAAGGGCCTTACAGAATTACCTCGGTGTTAGGTAATGGAGCTTATCGGCTTGAGGACAATGGGCAAAGCATTGCCAAGACCCTGGAACACTTGTAACTTGAAATTTTTCTATCATTGAGATGATCATTATTCTTGGCCGATGTCATCAATAAACACATATGACTGATAAAGATGCTGGAAGACATGAACAATGAGAACCCAAGTGGAACTCAGGTTCACATTGGGCAGAGAAGAGAGAAGATACAAAGCCTACCACTTGTTGAAATTTGTAGCAATTTACAAGTTGGTCTGGCCGAATACAAAGCCTACCACTTGTTGAAATTTGTAGCAATTTACAAGTTGGTCTGGCCGAATACAAAGCCTACCACTTGTTGAAATTTGTAGCAATTTACAAGTTGGTCTGGCCGAATACAAAGCCTACCACTTGTTGAAATTTGTAGCAATTTACAAGTTGGTCTGGCCGAATACAAAGTCTACCACTTGTTGAAATTTGTAGCAATTTACAAGTTGGTCTGACCGAATACAAAGTTTGCCGCTTGTTGAAATTTGTAGCAATTTACAAGTTGGTCAAACCGGTACAAAGCTTAGCTTCGCTTGTTGAAATTTGTAGCAATTTACAAGTGAAGTTAAGCCGAGATGGTTCCTTAGCTTCGCTTGTTGAAATTTGTAGCAATTTACAAGTGGAAGTTAAGCCGAGATTACTACTCTCCTCGCTTGTTGAAATTTGTAGCAATTTACAAGTCGGGGTGAAGCTGATGCTATTGCTAACCGACGTATAGCAATCCACAAGGTGGTCAAGCCAAAAGATGTTAACACTTGTTGAAATTTGTAGCAATTTACAAGTTGAAGTTAAGCCGACATATGATCATCTGTTGAAATTTGCAGCAATTTACAGGTTGAAGTAAAGCTAAGTATATTGTTTAAATCCTTGTTAAAATTTGCAGCAATTTACAAGTAGATCACTGTTTACCACTTGATTAAAACTTGAGAAAAGTTTACTGTATATGATAATCCTTGTTGAAATTTGCAGCAATTTACAAGTAGGCTGGACTGATATTACAGGTTGAAGTTAAGCCGACATGTTATCATCTGTTGAAATTTGCAGCAATTTACAGGTTGAAGAAAGGGTTAAGTATATTGTTTAAACCCTTGTTGAAATTTGCAGCAATTTACAAGTAGATCATTGTTTAACATTTGTTATAACTTGAGTAAAGATTACTGTTTATACTAATCCTTGTTCAAATTTGTAGCAATTTACAAGTAAGTCAGACTGAGACTGTTAAGAAAAATTCGCAAAGTTAACATTGAATAGTATATGTTTTATACTTATGAAAAGATTGCAGGTCAGTATTATGCCGACGTAAAACTTGAAGTTATCATACCCGAGGTATGTAACCCGAGAAGATTATGCAAAGGAAGAATTATGTAAATCATGCAAAATATTCTAAGTATAGAATCAAACAGAAGCAATGAAGAAAATTAAAGACTACAGCATTCAAGAGAAACAGTTGCATATAAAGAAGGCACTATGGCCTAGCAAGTCAATTGTTCACAAGTGACAAGGAAGGGCACATCGGCCACAAAACAAAGCTTACATTGTTCAGAAAACAAAACAAAGTACAAAAAAATAAAAACTAAGTTCTTCAGCTTAGGGCGGTTTGGGACCTCGGAGTCTTGGAAGAACAACCTCGGCGTCTTTTCTGCCAACTCGGCATCCTTTTCCATTACAACCTCGGCCTCCTTATCCGCCGCGATCTCGGCGTCTATCTCAGCAAGGGTCTTCTCAACACTCCTCTCAGCCAGAAGAAGGTCGGATGATAACTGGGCTGGGTGAGTTTCCTTGGATACCTTCTCAACCTCCTCATCCTCCTCTTGGGTTAAGTCTAGGACTTGATCACCCTGAGGAGGTGATTGGTCTCAGTGGTATCCTTGGATTTCCTCACCAAGGCTTCGTTATCTTCATCTTCATCTTCGGCCTGAGACTCAGACTCTTCTTCAACTTGCTTGGAGGAGGAGCTGAGGGAATGGCAGACGAATCTGATCGGCGTTCCTCAAGGCGAGTCAGCCGGGGTGTCAAGTTTCTTCAGAACAGCCATCCAACCAAGAGAGAAGCCCCTGTTGCATGCCTGCCTGACTTGAAGCTTATAGTCCTCAGCGACATCGGCCATGCCTTGAGCATAGGCCTTTTCATCGGCCTCTTCGATTTCGGCCTTTTTCGTGACCAGGGCTTCTTGAAGCTCCTTCTCAGCCTAGGCCCTCCTATCTTCAGCTTCCTTCAACTGGGCTTGAAGAACTTTGTTTATAGCCTCAGCAGCGCCGATCTTCTCCTCGGCAGAAGTTTGGGCTTTAGTAGCAGCCTCAGCCTGATCTTCCAACTTTTTCATTTTTGCTTGAAGGCCCTTGTTGATTTTTTGAACAGCAGAGAACTCCTTCTTCATTTCGGCCAACTTTTCTCGACATTCAAATGACTGCATTGAAAAAGAATGGGCGTACTGGATAGCCTGACAAAAATAGAAGTGTTAGAAAAAAAATTCTAAGTATGAAACAAAAAGGAGGACGAGTACAAACTGGAACACTTACTTGAACTGAGTGTTGGAGCATTAAAGCGTAGTTCTCATATTCACTATTTTCAGCATTTCGCTCCAAATCACCAGGCAGAAGCAGCGCAGTACTGAGAGCCACGCCGACATTTATGTCCTCGGCACTCTCACTGGCCATTATTGGCCTGTCTTCCAAAGTAATTTTGGGGTCCCAAGGCACATTCGGTATCTTGGACTTTGGAAATTTTGCAGAAGAAGACCTCGGCTTCTTTGATCTTTGGAACTCCGCTGGCTGAGTTTCCGCAGACCTTTTTGTCGAAGTTGAGGCATTCTTCATGTTCTCGGCTAGTTGTGAGATGGGCACAGCATCCTCAGCTTCAGCATCAAGTAGCCTTTGGCTGAGCCTTCTTTATCCTTTTTGGCTTCGGGGGCACGGATTGAGTGGAAATTGCATCAATGTCGGCTGGGAGGTCGGCTAAGAGGTCTTGGGCGACAGGCTTTACAGAACCATTTCGGCAGTTTTTACAAGTCGACGTCGGCGTTTTCTTTCTGGAACTGGAACCAAGTATGGTGCCGATGTGGAAGGCTGATCGGCTGGATCGGGTGTGGACTCTTGATCGGTTCTGATGTGGATGCGGTCTGAGTCGTGGCAGTTGGTGGAGAGGCGCTCTTTTTCTTCTTCTTTGGAACGTCGGCAAAGTTGACTTGTAGGTGGGGATGAAATTCAACACCAGTGGAGCCTTGCGCTTCTGGAGTGGAAGGTCCAGGAGCTTCTTCAGGTCGGCCCTAAGGAATAGGACTGGCGAAAGTCCTTGGGTGGCTTGCGAACGTCTAAAAAAGAACATAACATCAGAAACAGATAAAAATCTTTTTCAGACTTGAAAAAAGAAACCAGTAACTAAGTAAATTGACACTGGGCTCTTACCCTTGCCCTCCTTGACCGTTCGAGGAAGAGGGAAGAGATGGACTTCTTCGTCTGGACCAAATTCCCAGTTCCCAGAAGCAATGAGATAATCATCTCCAGCCCCCTTGTTGGAGTCTGGGAGGTCGGCTATGATCTTATATTCGGTAGACCTCGGCTTAAGGTAGTAAACATAACCTTTTTCCTTCAGGTTGAGGGCGCACATGGTGTAACAAAATTAGATGTCGGCAAGAGTGATCCTAACATTCTCTTGCCGAGCTAAGGCTATGATACCATTAAGGGTTCTATGGGCGTTGATGGTTAGTTGCATAGGGTTCAAAGAGTAGTAATGAAGGACTTCACGGAAAAGGGGATTAAGTGGGAGCCGAAGTCCACACTCAACAAAAGCGACAACAGGGAAAGGCATGGTATCATCTTCGGGCATAATGGAATCGTTCTCCCCAGCTAGCCTGAGGTGAACATCAGCAGGGATGGAGAACTCTTGCCTAAAAAATTCTAGTTTGGTTGGGGTGTTAACCCTATTTCTCCACATACCCATGATTTTGGTATACAAGTACTTGACTGCAGAAACAGGGTATTCCTAAAGGGTTCTTGGGACCTCGGCTTAAACCTAGGTGTATATTGGTGAAGTTGGTTTCAGTTTTTCCTAAGGATTGATGGATCTATAAGCAAATCCCAAACCTAAATCTACGAAGAACGAGTATGAAGGACAGAAAATCTGGAAAACAGAAAAGCAAGAGCGAAGCTTCAGATTCAAGAATACAAAGGGTGGAAGACCAAGAATAGAGGAGAAACAGTGCAAATGTTCATATGTAAAATCAAGAAATAAAGACGTATTCAGGAGAGTGATTCGCAAATTAAATACTGGAGCAGAACAATAATGCAAGAAATTTCAGGGATAAATCAAGAACTGGAGAGAAAAGCCAGTTGCTTACCAGAAAAGGTGAGGCCGGAATGAGCTTCACCGAAGTCAGACGACGGAGGCAACAGTGGCGAAAGCTTCGAAGGAATAGTAGATGGAGATGGTTGCAGAGCTCAGAGCTTCGGCAATGGCAGATTCGAAGAAGATGGAGCCTTTAGAGAGAGAAAAAAAGAAATCAAACGCAAAAGTGAGAGAAAGAGAGAGGCAAACGTTTTGTCCAAAACATGAACGGCGGCAAAACAAACGCATTATTGCGCCTGGGTTAACGCATGCGTCAGACGCGCAAGCAGAGAAAAGACGGCTTAGGCGCGTCACCAGTACGGACCAATGAGGGTAAAACACGTCAGTGGAACGGTTGAAAAATGGTGCATGACAGCTCATGCGCGTAGGAGCATTGATCTGAATTCTTGCTCTTGGAGGAAGACATGTGGCTGACATGGATGATCTCGGCTAGAAAGTTTTTAAGCCGACGTACGAGAAAGAATGTTCAATGTAAGTTCCATCACCTCAGTATGCCGAGGTAATAAAACTTAGGGGGCAGTTGTGGGGTTATATTTCTGAGTATCAACACGTGGCAAGGTGACGCCGACGTGTCAGCCGAGGTTCCACGTGTCACAGTAAGTTGTACCAAGGTAATCTAAGAATTGCCGAAGATGATCTTCGAAGATATCTTAATCCGGGACAAAGGCCTCTCCTTTTACTATACCTCGGCTTAACATGCAAAGGCCGTGCTACCGAAGAAGAATTAAGCCGAGGTAACTGTCAGATTGGCCATACCTGCCTATATAATATGATAATATTATCTTGGTCAGGTGGATGTACAGCCATGTGAAGAAAGCCTTGAGGCCAAAACTGCTGGCCATGAGGCCATGTGAGTTGGCCATGAGGCCACAAGCAGCCATGTGGAGTAATGAAGAGCTTTTATCTGGAAAGCTGCCAAAAGTGCAACAATGGGCTGGCAACCCAGCTCAAAAGCTGATGGCCTCTCCATTAACTTTTCCGGTATATATATGGAATGGTTGAGAAGAAGGCAAGGGGGACGGAAGAAGAGAGAAGATTACAAGCTAATTGTAACACTCAAGCTTAGAAAGCAAAGTGAGAGAGAGAATTACAGAGAGTTAATTGTAATTCTTACTGCTTGTTCAATATAGTGAATTACCTCGGCCTCCCGTGGACGTAGGCAATATTGCCGAACCACGTTAAATTCTTTGTGTTGTTATTTGTGCCATCTATTCTGCTTGTGTTCTACAGTTGAATCACTGAGATAGGCAGTGTGATCAGAAAATCACTCACACAATAAGCTAATAAGACAAAATATCACATTCAACCCATAATCATTACATTCTTTCTCTCATAAAAGTCAAAAAAATAAAAAAAATCCAAACCAAACGAGGCTAAAAAAGACAGGCTAAAAAACTCTCAACACAAAAAAAATTGACTATATTTAACAATGCCAAACGAAGCTTAATTCATTCACTACAATTTTTCTAATTCTTGCAAACAAAAGAAATAAATTAGCTTCTTCAATACACACACACACACACAAGAAAAAATAAAAAAGAGAAAGAAGAAGCACTACAAGAAATCAGCTTTTAGGACAAATTTATTCTGTTCCTAAAAGTGTAATATTTATTGGGAAAAATTTTAGCCAAATAATTTTCTCCGTCTCGAAATTTGTCCCAAATGGCCCGTCAGGAAAAGCCCAAAAATGACTTTTAGAGACAAAAGTTTGCATTTGTCACTATAAATAGACTTTTAGAGACAAAAATATCCAGTTGCAAAAAGTTTTGATTTTGAGACAACCAAAATTTGTCTCTAAAAGTCTAATAACAGTCCAGACACTAATTTTTGAGACGACACAAATTGGTCTCTAAAAGTTTTAGTTTTGGGGACAAGTGAGAGTGGTGGCTAAAAGTTTTAGTTTTGCACGCAATTAAAAGTGGTCCGTAAAGGTTGTAATTTTTTTGAGACAACTAAAATTGATCTCTAAAAGTTTGATAATTTTTTTTTTTTTTTTTTTTTTGGTGGCTTTTTGATTTTGCAACAATTACTTTAAAAATACTAGTTTGAACATCAACTTATATTCCTTTCTTGATTTCTCAACAACCAAACAGAAAATATCAAATATATCACTAGACCATCTGTTCATCTCCAAATTAAAATTCAACAAAAAAAAAAAATTTTAAAAAAAAAAAAAAAAAACATGCTTATCACATTCAAAGAGGCTTAATCAAAAGATATTTCAATGACAAACAAATACCATGCTCTAATTCATTAGTACGTAATATCTAGATTGTATATCATAAACTGATAGAGATTTCAAAAGTATCATTTCCAATTTATAAGGCCTGTGTCATAAGCATTGCTTGTAGCATTCAACTATTCAATGAACAGATTGTAAATTGGAGTTATACCTACCTACAGAACAAAACAACTCATCACATCTTCTTCTCAAGAGCTTCGTTGAAATGTCATTCAAAATCTCGCAAAGAGCTCCTAAGCCTTCAAATCGATGCAAGCTTGCAGAACTTGTATAGAACTGAGATCTTAGAACAAACTTTTTTCATTCAGGGGAAGCTATGTGTTGTGTTTAAGTAATATTCAGTTTTAAGTAGTAAACTACTAGGCAGGAAGTGTACAAATGAGAAGTCTACCAATGAACTGAACTAAATAAAAATTTGAAATGGGAGAAAAAGAGAGACCTAGGCACGCGCAATAAAATTATGTTTGATAAATTAAGTGGGAAAAGTAAGGATTGTGGTTTGTCAACTATGTAACTATGTGAGACAAACAACAACAAAAAATAAAATAATATCATCAGAATTGTGATCTCTCACCTCTAGCAAAATGACTCTAAAAATAACATGAAATAAAAATAAATAAATTAACTTCATCAACTTATAGGCAGCTGAGTTTGGACTATGTGAAATTATGCTGTTTGTCATGGACAATGCAGGCAAAGGTCTTAGATCAGATTTACTGAAAAAAATCATGATGCCCGCATATGAGGTAACCTACAATTTTCACAAAAAGGCCATTGTCATTATAGACCTAAACCATAAGGTTTAGGACAACACAAGGATTGAATCAAAACAAATCTGGCAACAAAGCCAAATGAACATGTTAATCGCACAACAGTATTTCCGATCTGAACAAGGTTTTAAAAAGCGGCCGCAACCGTTACGTAACGCCGTTACGTAACGGTTTTGGTAGTTACCGCCACCCGTTACGGCCGCTTTTGCAGTGTGATTGAAATTCACAGGTGTGTCGGCTGTAGCGGTCGTAACGGTGCCGTAACGGCTTGTTACGCACCGTTACGTAACGGTTCCGAACTGTTTCTTTAAAAAAAAAACTGAAAATGGGAGAAGAGGGATAGAGAGAGAAGAGGGAAGATGAAAAGGGAAGATGGAGGAGTAAGAGATAGACAGAGAAAAAGAGAGAAGATGATGAACATGTTATTGATTTGTTAAAACTGTAAGACCTATGATATTCTATTTAGCTACTATCACTCAACCATTTTGTTTGTTTGTGTCTATCTATATATTGTTTGAAAATAATAATAATAAGTGTGGTCATTATCTATTTAAATATATATAGGCTATTATTTATTCTTTTACTTTTGTCATTATTTAGTGATTGATTTTTTTGTAAAATATCTAGTAAACATAACACCTATAATTATATATTAATACATTTTTTATACATGTCAATTTTTTTTGATTAGTTTATTTTATTTTTATTTACTAGTTATCCAAAAAGAGAATAAATATTTAAGTGATCCAAACCCAAACAAAAAAAATTTATTTATAATTTATTTTTTATTTTTTATATTTTATATTATTACATTAGCATGTATAATTTATTTTTTAAAACTATTCAAATTAAAAGTTGCATATGCTTCTACAAGTATAATAATTAAAAAAATAATTTTATACATCTAAGTCCAATAAATTTTTTTTTTTTTTGGTTGCCACAAGCATAATATGGATTTATGACATATAAAGTCATTAATTATTAAAATAAAATGTAAAAAACTCAGTTTATAGTAATTTAAAAATATGAAATATATTGGATCATATTTAAAAATTTACAAAAATTGATCAATGTTTATTTTAAAACCCAATAAATATGATTATGGAAAAAAAAAATATGCGTATCGGTAAGTTTTTTTAAAATTGTGCGAAAAATAAAAAAATTCACAGTTCCGGTTACTGCAACCGTTACGTTACAGCCTTTACACCCCGCAACCGCACCACTGCCACCGTTACGGCGACCGCAACCGCTTTTCAAAACTTTGGATCTGAACTTAAATCACATTTTGCAGCCCTTTGCAAACCCAGAAACCAAATCCAATAACATACTGCTAAAGTTTGCAACGCAATAAGAACGAAGATCCAATCTCATTTCCAATACTAAAACAAGAATACATGAAGTAAACAGTGTTAAAATCCATCCAATCTACCTGTATTTTTTAATTACATTTCCAACCAATCTACCTGTATTTTTTAATTACTCAGGTTGATAGAAGTACACTTAAAGGGTTGCAATTCCAACCAATTAAATTAGGTTCAGTTTTAAAGTTTTTGGATGCTTTCTGGATAATTTTTGATAAACATACATAAAAGAGATTAAACAAAAAAAGGAAAGCAGTGAATTAACACATCTACAAAATGTTAGCACGCCATCAATATAAAATATATACCAATTGGATACTTCACTCTCACCTAAGATAGTTCTGTCCCCGGACTTTAAAGATACTTGGCTCAATCGGTGACCAACAATCAGACATTATCTTCTCTAGTGGATAGTATGGAACTTGGGAACCTGCATTCGGTCTTCTAAGAAATGCCTTCGGTGACACTGAGACAGAAAATGAAGCATGTATATAAGTAGCTTGTTTTTATGCTGTATCTTCTACATAATAACAATATAACTCAAGAAAAAGTACCCCAAAAAAAGCATAATAAGAAGTTGCATAAATCATAGGAAATCATCGTCTTGCACAATTTGTTACTTTGTATATCAACTGAACACAGATACGTCCCAGTCACAGCATAAAGCCAGTGATTTTTCTTGGCATAGGACCAACAATTTTAAAACACAAAACCACTGCAACAAGAATAGCCGCTAACACAACACCAAGGTGCATTTCCTTTGATATTCAATTTGTGAAAGTTCATAAGTGGTGATAGGTTTGATTGCAAAACCTTCTACCACATTTGATTAAGCAAACATCTAACTTCCATCCCTAACACTTTTGCATAACACACATATCAACTGAAAAGACTCGCATGCACTTTAATTTGAAAAGGTTCTCATATGTTCTCACTCTCATGTCATTTCACTGATTTCTTTGAAAACATGTCACCCTAAGTTTTATTTTTTAAAAGGCTTTTCTTAATTTAACTATGGTCAATGGCTTTATTGTCCAAGGAACAAGTTACAAATGAAGCGTTATAAATTTAACTACAATTCTACACTATCAAGAATGCTCATGATACTACAGATATTAAAAAAGGCTCGGTAAAAGGACACAACCACCCTTAAATTCCTTGCAAGGTCAAGAAACTGGACAGGAAAAACATAATCAGAGATCAGAAGAATAGGCATACATGAAAGGATAGACAAATATGAACAAGCTCTTAAAAAATGGAAAGGAGTGGATGACACTTACATACTGTAGGATTAGCTTGTTCATCCCTCTCGTCCCTCCATTTAAAGGAGAATTTTAATGCTGCTTTCTTCATTGTACTTGGCGGGCTGGGGTGTCACAACCCAAATCTAGGCATGACCGGCCGTGGCCCACAGGGACTAGCCCAAGGCACACGTAAACCTAAGCATGAACCCAAAATCACAAAGAATAAATGTGACAATAGCCCACAAATAAATAAATCAAAACCCAATCCACTGACAAGTCACAAGTATAAATGGTAAAACCAACCATAACCAACTTCCAAAAATATATACTAAATGGAACACAAACCGCCCATAAAATAAAATAATTCTAAATAAAATCTAACTACAATATATGCATAAAACCAACATAACAAACTAAAACAAAATAATTATGATGACCTAAGTTTATATAAAATAAATAAATAAATAAATTTATTAGAGAACATGATCAAAATGGTGGAGCAATGGAATATATGCTTTTGAGAGAAAAGTTGGGACAAGAGTGAGTGGGGAAGAGTTGCGTGGTAGTTTCAATCAATGAGAAGAGAATAATGTTTGACTGTGGTGTATATACTTTTTTATTTTATTTAAGAGAAAGAGAGAGTGTTGGCTTGCCTTCGGTGGAAAATTAATAAATAAATAAAAAAAGGCAGCATGTGGATGATATTTTTATTTGTTTATTTTTGTTGGCCATTAAACACACATGGCGGAAACTTTCCCACTCACTAAGGAAGTGTTACTCACACCACTTCAATCCACAGTAGCAGTGGCTTTGCACACAGGCCATCGCCTGAAACAATTGGTTTCCCTCGAACAACACACAAGAGTTGCAGGTGGTTTAGCTACTGCAGCTATGGTGGGTTCTCCGGTGCTATTTTTATTTATTTATTGCCGACTGTGAGCATGAAGACAGCTCTGTGTACTGAGTGCTTGGTCGCATGGGTATTACTCCGGTGCCGTGTCAATGACGTTAGGAGAGAGGAAAGCTTGGTGAGTGATCTGAGTAGATGAGTTCTGGTTATGGGTGGCGCCATGGCTGGTTTGCTTTGAGGACTCGGTATGTTTTGTACCGCAGGTGGTGTTGTGTCACCAACGATGCTGGGTTGTTGATTGACAGCTTAAAGCTTCATTAATGGCAGCAAGGTCTTCCGGCGGTCGGATCACGGTGGAGGAGCTCCACGCGATGTTCGCCGCAATCGGGGACAAGCAGTGCATGTTAGAGGACTGTCGGTGCTGGTGTTGTAAGCTGGGTGTTTATATGATGGACTACGGGAGCTGGGTTGATGCTCCAGGTTTGGGAAACTGATTTGTTTTCCTTGTTCATCGGCACTGGTTTTCTTCCCGGAATTACCATTTCGCCGGTTTTCAGGGCAACGCCGATTATGTTGGTTGTTTTCAATGGACATTATTTCAAGTTTGGAGTGCTGGCTACACGCCTTTAGTGCATTTGGTCTTTACGGTTTTGTTTCCTATGCCTGGACTGATGCGGCCTTCAGCTGTGTAAAGCTGAGGCTTTGTTCGCTTGGAAGTCCCACTGCCAGCTAGCAAGGTATTTGAAGGGACTTTCAAATATCTTCCTTTTTGCTGAACTCAGGTGAATGTTATGTATATTATATATATATACATATAACTGTAGTGGTGGGCCTTGTTTGCATAGGTGGTATTTGGCCCATATATCTCTGTTGTGAGATTGTGTTATATGGGCCGTCAGATTTGGTAATTGAAGTGGACCCCACGTGCATGGCTGCTATAATTTCTGTTGGGGTCGTAAATTGAAGTGCTTTGGAGTTTTGCATGTTTCTCTTCTAACTTGAGGTAGGGATTCCTACTCATTCTTATGTGCTTTAACATAGACATTGAGTTATTTGTATAGATGGGTTGATTTGGGAAATTAAGACTTGAAATGTGTTATTTTCAAAAGAGGGGTTTTGTTATTTTGGCTCATAAATATATATTTGGGTCTTAAAATGATAGTATTGATGTTGTTGATAATATTTGGACCTTTAGGTCAATATTGAGAAAAAGGGAAAAAAATGCCATGTTTGGATATATTTGGGTCATTAGTGTAATTAATGACAATTGTTATGGAAATGTGAAATTGAGTTGGAAATAATGGAATTAGCTCATTATGGGTTAGAATGGTAGAGTTGAATTTATTAATCGCTCACTTTAAAAATATTGAGATTTTATATCTGTTGTAGCATTTATTTTCTGTTTAGAAATAACTGCCTTGGGCTATCGGTGGAGGATAGTCTTGATTGTTGTAGACAATGCATGATGATTAGGCAAACTAAAACTAATCAATTGGTTAAGTCATAGAGTATGACGGATAAAAGAATACATTAACGTTATGTATTAATTGAATATGTATATGACCTTTGTGTATATATATGTTGTGTTGCATGGGAGGAGATAGGGGATGTACTCCACGGTTTAGGGGAAGATAGGGGATGAACCTCTAAACCGGCGGTTTAGGAGAAGATAAGGGATGGACCTCTAAACCGGATGTTGTTTGGGAGAAGATAGGGGATGGACTCCACTGATACAGCTCATATGCTTGTCAGATAATGAATTGATATAGCTCATATGCTTATCTATGGAAGTATTGATACAGCTAATATACTTGTCTGTTGAAGTGTGGATACAGCTTGTAGGCTTATCTGTTGAGATGTGATATAACTTATATGTTTATCAGTGAATGAAATGGTGATACAGCTAGTATGCTTATCTATTGTGAAATGAGAAACGTTCGTAGATACAGCTCATATGCTTATCTATTGATATGTTGATACAGCTCATATGCTTATCTTTGGAAGTGCGATATAGCTCTTGTGCTTATCTGTTGATGTGTTGATATAGCTAATATGCTTATCTAATGTGAAATGGGAAAATGTCTAATATGAGCTACTGTCTCACATAAGTTGCTTGGCCAGGTTCTGAGCCATGGTTATGAATTGAGGAATTGAATAAGTAATGAAAATTGAATGAAACATTGGTACAATTGTCATGTAATTGAAATGGATTATGAAAAGATATATGTGAGTCAAACATTTATCGAATGCTCATGTTTTAGTTATTGTTCATATTATCTTTAGCATATCTCTACTGGGCTGTTAGCTCACCCTATACGGGAATATCATTTTCAGGTGCAGGTGAGGTGTTACCTCCAAGGCAATAGCATGGATGGACTCTCGGGAAGCAAGAGTTTCCTATTTATGCTTTATGTGTTCATGTTTGTTATTTGTAAAGCCAAGGGCTTAAGATGTAATGAGTGAGACTCAATTTGTGTAACCAAGCAATGTCTTGGAAAGATGATAGCCTATATGGCATTTAATTGCTTGTTAAACAGTGAACGCTGATATATGAAAGTATATTGTTTCTCATATTTATTCCGCATATGAGTTATCTTTATTGTAATATTTTGGGGGCGTGACAATAATAAATGTCGGTCCATGCAATAGAGTCTCCGCTATGCCATGAGCCCACTCTAAGTCCTTCTAACACCTGGAAGTGATAAACAACTAAGTCAACTGATAGCTAAGTGAGTAACATGGATAGTAAATATAGTTTTGAAAACAGGATTCAATTCCAAAATAAGATATAGAAACTAGATTCGCATACAATTTTGATAAAATAATCTATTTCAAAAAGAAAGTTTCACAGTTCAACAGTTAAAATACTCATATCTCTCAAGAACATGATAAATGACATTTTCCACTTAAAACATATTACAACATGAACACCAATAATTTTCTGGGTACCAAGAATAACAAGTAACATGCCACAAAGTTCTCAAGGCAATAAGCCCCTTGGATCCAATATCGAACCAAGAGTCATCCTCGGGGTGGCAACCCGGGCCTTTCCTCTAAGACGATCCGATTGAAGGTCACCTAGCCTAGCCTAAGTCTTTTCCTTACAATCGTTGAGCACTAGAGTCATCACGACCTAACCCGGATCTGTTCCCTAATGGCCATAGTCACCACACACAGTGAAATAATTTCCCTGGACTAAAATATGCAGATGGTCCCGATAATCAATACAATTCAGTTTCGCAAAACATGGTAGTTCACCATTATAAACATGAGATCATAACAGATAGTTTACAGTATGCCAAGTTCACACATGTTTTAAAAATAATCTAATTTCATTGATAATATAATAATTTATCAAAATGGTTTAGTCTTGAAACAACAATTTAATTTTTCAACAGTTCAGGTAGGGCAACATTTACAAAAATATGTAGCATGCAACTACTCACTTAAAAACAAAATAATATAATCCTCAAATAGAGTATGAAAGTCCAACTAGTGCTCTAAACCAAGTATGAAAACTACACGTCACTACTAATTTAAAAATGCTAAAAAGAATAACAAACTAAGTACCCCACACTAAAGCGTACTAACACAGCTCAACCCCACTCACCATTACTCTTAAATAATACCTAAGTTCATATTCTTCAAGGTCTCAAATTGCCCAAGACATGGGTTCAGATCGAAACTTAATTAAAAGTAACTTTAAGATAAAACAGAATTTTAAACAAGTTTTCCCAATCTATTCACTAACTTTGAAAATTAAAAACCCACTCCACGCTGTTCGAAAAAATCCAAAACCGTTTTACTTGATTTGCTTATCAAAATAATTATTTACAATTAATTATATCCAAACAGGTTGTTTTCTGCAGTACTTTAAAGAAATTAATGGTTTTCTTAGCATACACGAGCAATCAACGCAAGGCCAAATATGTAAGAAACTAGACTTGTAACTGGTTCTAATGATGCTAATTTGATAATTTTCAGATTTATACCCAAAGAGAACGAGACTTCCGAATTTACTGTTTTGAACTAGTATTCTGGACAGATTTGAACGCATCGGTTTATATGGATTTTGACCCCCAAAAATTATAAGAAAATTCTGGTATACAACTAAATATGTAATTAATCTACTGTAAAAATTTCAGTTCAAAATTCATCCGTTGATATATTTTCTTGATTTTTAAAGTGTGTTTGTGTACATAATTTTTAAACTAAGAATTTCTCCCATTCTTTACGCACCACTTTTTCTCCTCAGATTTCTTAACAGTATATATATATACAAAATACATACAGCTACAACCTCTCCATCAATGAATTAAATAATAATAGAGTAAGGATAAAAAACAAAAACAAAAAGAAGAAGAAAGATAGAGACCTACCACACACCCAAAAATCCTTCCTTGATTGCAACCCTTTTTTTTTCTTCTTTTCTCTCAGACTCTCTCTCGCGTGGCTGCTGCTGCTGCTACTGCTGCCATATATTGTATTAGGCAACCTAGGGTTCCAATATATATATATCTAAACAAAAGGCTCTAAATGATTATCTTTTGTTTATTTTATTTTCTCTCTCCATTAATTTAAATAAAATACAACTATTACTATAACAAAATATACTAACTAATTGGTCCCCTATTTTTTTTTTAATGATAAATCTTACCTCTAAATTAAAGATTTTCACCATAAATTTATTTTAGGTTTAAAATTAATTAAAAGATCATTCAGTAATATTTAATTTGCCCTTAAGATTTACAAGTAAAATATTTGAGGTTTATAAAATAATTATTATTTAATTATTTATTTTATTTTATTTGTATATTCGGGTTCTCACATGGCGCTTTGGGGTCTTCTTTTTTCATCTAAGGGGACTGTAGAAGCAATACAAGGTAAACATGTATTGGGAAGAAGTCCGCAATTGTGCAACACCCTTGTTTCATGATCTTTGTCACTTCCATCTTCATCCAAGAAGACAGGGGTCTTCATCTTATCTTGAGAATCATCATTTTTCCATTGAGTATTGACATCTTTTGGATGCAAATTAAGGTGTTTTGCATTTCCTAGTAATACTGCATTTGGTTTCGGTTGCTAGTCAGATAGGATCTTGGAGGAATTAACACTGTTAAAATTGACTTGGCTTGAAAATCTGGGAGATTGAATAGCTGGTATGGATTCAACGTTAGAGCCACCATGAGATGGAAAATCTGCAAATGATGGAATCATGTATGACACAAAATTAGAAATACTGGTTGGTTAAATTAAATACCTCAATAATGTAAAAATAAGCAGTAATTATGGTTGTTTGATTGGAGTCCAAACCACGTACCATCTTGAACACTATGGGAAGACAAGTTTTACTTTGTTTTCTTCTCTCATTTTCTCTCTCCGCATATCCAAGATTCAAACAAAGCATATGTAGAAGCTCACACAGATTTTACATCTAAGTCTTACCTCTGTCGCCCTTGAAGTGGAAGGCACAGAAGCAGAATCAACAGCACAAAGCTCATCCATAGATATGCTCGTGGATGCCTCAGTACTTTTAGAATCACTAAAGCTTGCAGAGTCTAAGAATTGCTTCCGAGCAGGCTGCCTGCTACTGCTGCCAGATGTTAACACTTGTCCTTTAATATTCCTCAACTCTGCCCCCAATAAACTTTCCTGCAGTCCAAATAGGCAAGGGTTAAAGTGTAGACAAATCCAAGATCCAAGCACAGCAAAAGTATAAAGACATTGTAACTGTAGCTGAAGCAAATAAGAACCAGATATAGAAGGGTTGAAAATCCTATGAAAACATCTCAAACAACAAAAAGAGAACAATCAGATATAGAAGAGCAAGTTTTACATGAAATCAAGTTGATTTGGTGTTTCATGCAAAAATGACCTTAGTTGAAAATCCTATCCAAACATCTCAAACAACAAAGATAGACAACAATAGAATAATCTAAAGGAAAGTACCTCAGTTCTTTGTTTCCTTTCATGGTTAGCAAAAGCAAGGGTTGTATCAAAATCTTGCTGAAAATATTTCCTGCAAGCATTAAGAAAAATTTAAACAGCATAATAACAATAACATCTAATCAGGTTCAAACACACATAGTTGCAACCACTTCCATGTTTTTTCTGACATATTGCATCATTCATGTCTGGGAATCGAATAAATGCAATGAAAAAATATATTTTTTCAACTTCATATATGGTATGCTATTTTGGGACCCACTTTATTTCAGTTTATTCTTTCCAAAAGCAAGGTCACACTGAAACTTGCAAAAGAAATATCAATCATGCATGGGGAATAAGTTGCAGAAGAAAGCAATAATGAGTTAAGTCAAGAAAGCAATAACGATTTAAGTCAAGAAAGCAATGATCTTCAATGATGGGAATAAGTTCCTCAACGAACGAGCTACAAAACTTTTTTCCTTGCTTTTAATTGCGTTTTTGCAACTCACTGTTGAGAATTATGATTTTGGAATTGTTGATAACGATCACATGCATCGGACAGGGAGCCATAGTGATGCTGCCGTTGCTGATTTAGTTGATGGTGGAGTTCTGCAACTTTCTGCTTCAATGGCCACATCTGCTTCAACAAGAGCAATCTTCTCAAGCTCAGCCCTTGTCTTCACATTCGAGTAAACTCATAAGAACGTGTTACATAGAGCACAGGATAAGCACCCACATCAAGAAAGAGAACAAAAAGAGGACAAAATGAACTTTGTTGTCAACAATACAGACCTAGGAATCCATACCACGAGAACTCAAGATCTGTCTAGAAGACATGCTCAAGCCAACCTCCAAAGCAACACGTAGATCTCTCTCAGCTTGCAGCTGCTCTTGCAGTCTTGAAACCTATCAGAACAATCATACACAAGTCAATAAAGGCATGCTAAATTTTAGAATAACTCTACTTATTTATCTTTCGAGCCGATCTCAAATATGATTCAATCAAGCCAGCTAACAATGCAATCAATCGAATTGGCATCTACATTTCCGAACAATAAATCAAGCAGATAAAGACCAAACAAAAAATCAAATTTCTAAGAAAGTGATGAAAGAATGAAATCCATGGACTCATTTAACTGGATTTGAAATCGATATGTCATGTGATCAACCGAGTGGGCCGTAAGGATTGTAAGATCATATTTCAAATCTACTTCATTTGAAATCCTTAAGTTAAAAAACAGAGCCTTAAAGTATTTAACAGAGATTAAAAATGTACTCACATAATCATCAATTCATACAGATTCTACAAAATTCCAATCAAATTCAGAATAAAAGAAAATAAAAAAGCACAAAACAACAAAATTTATAAGAGCAACAAAACCATATGTTCGAAATTGTAAAATTTTCCAATAATTCAAACCTAAGGAATCAAATTCTTCAAGCAATAGCAAAAAATAACTTAATCAAAAGCCACAAAAAAAATAAAAAAACAGAAGAGATAGAGATAGAGATAGAATAGACATACCGACTTACTAAGATAGATCTCCTTAGCTTTTTCTATAACCCTAGCAACAATCTTTTTCAGATCCGCTTCGACGTAGGGCAAAACATCAGCAGCCCCTGCAATTCAGAAGAAAAAAAAAAAATCAAAACAATCAATTCACTACATGAATCTGTATATATAGAGGATTGAATGGAGATAATACCCTCGAGGATGAAATTGTTGCCGAGATCAGAAGCAATCAACGAGATCCATAGAGAAGAACCATTGCATTTGCGAGAGAAAAAGAAATTAGGGATTTGAGAGAGAGAGAGAGAGAGAGTGAGTGAGTGATCGATCGATCTATCACAATTTCTATCAAGCTATCTGTCCCGACTATTGAGTTTAAAAATGACTATATAAAATAAAATGTATGATTTGAGTTTATTAGGACCAACTAAAATTGTAGATAAAATTGGCTTATTTTTTTACAGACAGGCGGCACCCTCTCTCCTGAGCCACCTAGACAGACCGTTATTGATATGCCTCTAAGTCTTCCTAGTATTGAAGGAGACAAAATGTTCTTGTCCTCTCAGCCTCCCCACCACACTGATGTTTCCTCTTCTCTGGACCTAACATCCAAGGTTGGGCCTGCCCTGGAGCAATCCACTTCTGCATTGAGGCCCATCACTTCTTCCACTGGGCCTGGTTATTTTGTGACAGAACCACCAGACAACCCACGTTCCTCGACCCCTACTCCCACCTCTGGCAAATTGGGCCTCTCACTCCAAACCCCTAGCCCTCTTCCACAATCACTGGCACCTTCTTATGCTCTGGATTCATGCCTTTCAAAAGCTCTTAAGTCCCTCTCCCTCAAAAGGAAAGACCCTGAAGAACTCCAACACTCATCTCGACCCCCCAAGCTATTGCGTTATGATGCACCCTCCTCACTGGTCCTTCACATCTCTGAACCACCCTCACCTTCTCTGGTGGATGGCATTGGTCTTTACTCTCATGGGCCACCAACCGCCAGACAGCCAACTAATGCCCCATCTCGACGTCGAGGCACTCAGGTTTCTCGAAGGAATACTCTGGTTGAAATTGCGATTCAAGAAGCTGGAACTAACTTAGATAGTACAGCTCTCATTGCAGTATCGGTAAGTTAGTGTACCTCCGGCACTAACCTCTTTGATTCACCTCCTTCTAGTTCTACTCAGCTTGTGATCTCGTGTGTTGAGGCGGTGGTGGCTAGCCCTAAACAGCCACAAGGTCCATGTTAATCCTGAGCTGGAATTGTCAGGGGGTGGGGCGACCTCTGACATTCCAGATCCTCCAAGGGTTGTGTCGAACCCATCGTCCTCAAATAATTTTCCTCATGGAGACGAAAAATAATCAATTGAAGCTGGAAGCTCTCAAACGACAGCTCCGGTATCGTAATAAAAGCTATGTGGACCTAGTGGGACTTTCAGGAGGTTTAGCTCTGTGGTGGTTGGATGAGGTCCATCTAAACGTTAGTCATAAGTCTGCAAATGTATTTAACTGTCATGTCTCTGATAATCTCACCAACTCCTCGTGGCTAGCTACTTTTGTTTACGCGCCCCCTAGATGGACGGATAGAAGGGAATTTTGGCAAGTATTGCAGGAAATTGCTCAGGACAATAACGATCCTTGGCTTTGTATTGGTGATTTTAATGAAGTGGGGCAGTCTTGGGAGAAACAAGGAAGAGTTGCTTGTAATAGTGTGAGGATAGAACATTATCAGAGGCTCTTGCCGGAATGTCAACTTATGGATCTTGAATACAAAGGCACCCCTTATACCTGGACTAATAACCAAAAAGGCATCTGTAATGTGAGGGAACGGCTAGATAAGGCTTTGGTGACTGTTAATTGGAGACTATTATTCCCCTATGCTCAAGTTCATCATGAGATTTTTCTGGGCTCGGACCATTGTCCCCTTCTTCTTCATTGCCAAATTCCTCCAAAGAGAGTGCCTCACCAGTTCAAGTTTGAGTCTATGTGGACAACACATCCTGAGTGTGAAGAAATTATTAAGGCAAACTGGATTAAGTTCCAATCGGGTTCTCTAATTTCCAAAGTTTGTCTCAAGCTCCAAACCTGTAAAAGAGGCCTTACTGAGTGGAGTAAACAAGCCTTTGGGAACAATAGAGTGAGATTGGCCGCTTTGAAAACAAGACTTCACCAACTACAGCTTCTCCCCTATTCAAATTATAACGGCACCCAAATTCGACTTGTGCAAGATGAAATTGAGACGACTCTACTGAGGGAAGAAATGTTCCAACACCAGAGGTCTCGGATCAATTGGCTTAGTTATGGGGACCGTAACTCGGCTTTCTTTCATGCTTCGGTCGTCCAGCGTAGGCAGAGAAACCAGTTGGTAAAGCTCAAAATGGATAACGGCATCAGGTTAGAGACTAATAGTGCCATTAATGATCATCTATCCTCATACTTTCATCACCTTTTTTAGGCAAAGGGACCTAGAAATTTTGAGGACGCTTTGGCAGCGGTGTATATGTCTGTGACTCATTCGATAAATGAGGCTCTTCTTCGGGTAGTCGTTGATGATGAAGTAAAGCTTGCTACCTTTCAATTGGGTCCTTTAAAAGCCCTAGGGCCTGATGGCTTTCCAGGTCTGTTTTTATCAAAAGCATTGGCATGTGGTCGGGTCAGAAGTGTGTACGGCGGTTCGTAGCTTTTTTCATACTGGACATCTGCGCGAAGGTGTAAACCACACTAACCTAATCCTTATCCCTAAAGTGCAAACCCCGGAAAAACTAAGTCAGTTTTGGCCTATCAGCTTATGTAACTTTTTCATGAAAATCATAACAAAGGTGTTGGCTAACAGATTGAAGATCTGTATTAAGAAACTCATCTCTCCTCAGCAAGCGGCATTTGTGCCTGGCCGCCTCATCCAAGATAGCATTCTAATTGCGCACGAGGCCTTTCACTTTTTAAAACATAAGAAGCAGGGGCGAATGGGTTCTATGGCCCTGAAACTAGACTTTAATAAAGCTTATGACCGCATTCAATGGGATTTCTTATAAGCTTCTCTTCTTCGTTTGGGCTTTCATCACAATTGGGTACGCTTGGTAATGGAATGTGTGACAACAGTGGAGTTTTCAGTGTTCGTAAATAGCGAAAGGCGTACCTCATTTACTCCATCATGTGGGCTTCGTCAAGGTGACCCACTCTCACAATATTTGTTCCTCTTGGTTGCTGATGTGTTTTCTAATTTAATTCATCAAAGTCTTCTTTCCAATGCGATATCTGGAATTCGGATGCGTAGGACTTGTCCCAAGCTATCACATCTCCTTTTTGCAGATGATGCCATTCTTTTTTTCAAGGCTGAGCATTCTGAGGGTCTTCATATTCTGAATATTCTACGGGTCTATAGTGAGGCATCTGGTCAAATTCTCAATTTTGATAAGTCTGGAGCTCTTTTCTCGGCCAACACCTCAGTTAGTGCTCGCCAGGCCATGTGTCTTTTATTGGGTGTTTCTGAAGCTAATCCTAGAGCCAAATACCTAGGCCTCCCAACCTCATGGGGAAAATCTAAGACTGAAGCCTACAGTTTTCTTCTGGAAAAAGCTTTGCTGAAATTACAAGGGTGGAAATCCAACTTATTATCTCAAGCGGGCAGAGAGACTCTCATCAAGGCAGTTGTTCAGGCTATTCCCTCTTACGCGATGGCATGTTTTGAGCTCCCTCAAGCTTTTTGCTCTAAGCTTAACAGCTTCATTCATAATTTTTGGTGGAAGGGAGATCCCGAAAATAGGGGCATTTGTTGGGCTAAGTGGACACATATGACTAATCCGAAATCGGAGGGGGGTATGGGGCTGCGTGATTTCAAAGATTTTAATCTCGCCCTTCTGGCCAAACAGGGCTAGAGATTACTGTCTAATCCGAACTCCTATTGGGCTCGAATGTACAAGGGACTTTATTTCCCACATTCTTCCTTCTTACAGGCTACTAAGGGCTCAAATGTATCATGGGCATGGAACAGTCTTTTAAAGGGTCGAGAGTTTATTCAGGTTGGCATTCGGTGGCAAGTACACTCTGGACAAAAGATTCGTCTTTGGGAGGACCCGTGGATTCCGTCTATTAAAGGTTTCAAAATCCTTTCAGCAAAGCCTCCCACCTGCGATGTAATGCTGGTAGCAGACGTAATTGATCAGGTTCATAAGTCTTGGCATTTAGACCCACTGTTGCACTGTCTTTCCACCGAAGAAGTTGAAGCCATCTCAGTTATACCTATTGCAGTGGAGGGACGGGATGACTCTGTCATTTGGCACCCCAACAAGTCCGGCCTCTACTCAGTTAAATTAGGGTATGCTCTAGCCAGATCTCTTAGGGACCGATCATCGGACAGCTCTCCTTCATCCTCTATATCCCTCGTCAATAATATGTGGAAGATTATTTGGGGATTAGAGACTCCACCCAAAATTCGGCACTTTTGGTGGAAGGCTTGTCATAACCTCCTCGCAACCAAAGCTGGTCTTTTCAGGCGCAAATGTGGCACTTCGGCGGTCTGCCCAATCTGTCTTTCTGCTACTAAAACAGTGGAACACTTGTTATTTGACTGCTCTTGGTCTAAAGCTGTGTGGTTTGGAAGCTCACTTAACTTAGAATAGCCCTTGGCTCAATCCCAAATGTGTCTCAATGGACAAGTGATATCATTAGCCAAGCCCTCTCCACTTCTGATGCTAAGACCTCTCTCAACAAAATTGCCACTGTGGGTTGGTTCATTTGGAAATCGAGGAATGAGTTCGTCTTCAACAATATCCCAGTGGATCCTTTGGCAACACTCCATAGAATTGCTCAATCTTGGACTGAAAAGGAAGACTCCTTAACCACTATCACCAATCAAGAACATCGGACTGCTTCTCTGTCCCCTACCCCTGTTTCAGGATGGATACCAGCCAACTCTGGTTCCTTCAAGATCAATTGTGACGCTTCTTTCTGCCAGCGGGACTCCATGGCTGCCATTGCAGCAGTTATTCGAGATTCCAATGGCCAACTCATTGATGGTAACGCCAGGACTATTTCGGCCTCCTCAGCCTCCCAAGCTGAGGCTTTCGCTGTCCACATGGCTTGCCTTATGGTTAGGGCCCATAACTTGTCATTTGTGGAGATTGAAAGTGACAACCAAATGGTTATCAAACTGTGTGTTTCAGAGCAGGTCCCTCCCTGGGAGTTGAGTGCTATTATTCTGGATATTCGCTATTTCGCCTCAGCATATCAACTTTCCTTTCCATGGACTCACAGATCCAACAACCATGTAGCAAATTGGGTGGCTAAAACCCAAGCCTCTCAGGGTCTACCTGTGTCCTGGGCTGTGCTCCCACCTGTTAGTCTTTTATATTTATTATCTGCTGATGTATCCTCTGCTGCTGTAACCTCTGTTGTTGGTTAATCCATGTGTTAGTGCCTTTCGGTTCAAAAAAAGTAGTCTTAATTAAAAAAATGTAATAATATGATTAAACATATATATTTTTAATTTCCTTGATTTTATCCTTAAAAGTATAATTTTTGCAAATAAATTATTTTTATCTCTAAAAATTTACCTTTAAAATCTTAATTTCTTGTAGTGAATAAAAGAGAGAGTAGGTTCAAGGATGCCATACATATAATGATTTTTAGGACCAGCACACCGTCATTGAATCGATTGAGACGCCATTGAACATTGCCAACTAGAAGACTTCGAAACTCATTCCACATGAGGTGAACTACCCTTGCCCTTTTTTTCTTCTCTACTCCCAACTAAGAGCCAAAAAATCAACATGACCCTCCATTAACAGCTCTTTTGCAACACTGCATCGAATATCCACAGAACATAGAGCAATTATTGCAGCTTATTCTAAGTGTTAGATAATCAAACTTCAAAATCAGGTTACCATATGTAAATTAAATCAAGGAAGTGTTGTATTGAGTTAACTCAATTAAGTTAGCTCATTGAGTTGACTCATTGGGTTGGCTCAGATTCTAGAAGGCTTGCAAGTTGGCAAGTTGTACTTCTAGAATCTTGCTAGATATATTGCACTGATATTCTGCTGGTACAACTTGTACCGTTTTATCCTTCAATTTCGTTGTATAAATAGGGGTGCTAGTAGAGTGAAAAATAATCAGAGCAAATTAGAGCAAGTGTAAGCAAAGTGTGAATGACTGTGAGTTGAGTTTGAGAGCCTCCTCCTCTTCCATTGTTGTATCTGTTTGTTCCCTTGAAATTAGTGAAAATTCGCTCCCATTGACATAGGCGCATTGCTGAACCAATTAAAACTTGTGTTTCTTGTTTGGTTGCATACTTTGTGTTTATTTCTAGGCCTTTGGCACAACAGGAAGGAATCCTTCCTTCCTGAAACTAGCTGCTTATAGTAATCAGGTTACCACATGTTTAAGCTTTCAAGTATATGGCAACACTACCCTGCATTTGACCTCCATTTCAGAAGCACAAACAACACTGCCTTGTTATGAAGTACGAACACCTCCTCAAAGGCCACGTACTATAGTACTGGTGTCTGACACATTGAACACGAATACGGACATAGACACAGACACAGACTCTATTCAATTAAGGCCTCTTACCTCTAAACATCTCTACTCGCTAACTTTTACTAACAAATTGAGCATTTAGGGTGCAAGATTTCAATAAGATGCCAAAAAAGCATGCTAGAGGCTAGGAAGCATGGATACGAATACAAATACGAGATGGACATAGAAACGGATAATGCGATATGATAAAACTTTAAAAAATAGTATACAAGTACGGATAGAATACATTTGTAAAAAAAAATTAAAAATTATATTAGTAGTGAGTTACACATAAGCTTAAGAATATTGAAAAACCACACTATAATTTATTAATGCAAAATATCAATCTTTAAAATTAAGTATTAAAAAAATTATTTATTAATTTAAGGCAGTAGCTAGTTTCCTCTTCTTTTTTTTTTAATAGGTCTTACAAATATTTCATTTCAATATTAAGTCTAATATATTCAGATTACAATTTACAATAATAGAATAACGATATTTAAGTTTACTATTTTTATATTCTCTTATTAATCTTTCCTTTCTATGTAGCTATAAGAAACATGCATGATATATACAATAAGGATACATCGATTTAACAAATTTTATTACATTGGCTTACTATGTTCATTTTATCAGAGAACTAAAACAAAGTATTAGAAAAATATTATTATATTGATATTATATTATATAATTCTATGCAAGAAATACTATAATTGGTGACTTGGAGTATTCCATACTTCAAAATTAATAAAAAATTTATCAATAAATATCAAATACTTTTAAAAAGTTTATACGTATCCATAAATATTCAACGAATATTGATATGCAATACGAATAGGATACAGCGAAGTATAGCACATCCAAACCTCACAAAAAAATACATGTAATTCCAATTTACCCAATTAAGAACAAAGATTTACCAGTCTAATCCATCTCTGACAAAGAAGTTGCAGATTGAACTGAGACATTTGTTGAGCCCCTCCAGAGCCAAAATGTGGGTTACCCAAACCCACATCATCTTTCAAACAAACTCCCAAATCGTTCCCCATTCGAAATGGAATCCAAATATAGAGATAAATGGACCTTGTGGGCATACATCAAAATCTTCCGCTAAGGATGAGGGAGAAGATAGGGGTGAGGCTGTGAATGGCGATACTAGGACCGGCCTTGTGGGTAATCATGAAAATTCTAAGCATGCATAAAATTTAGGGTAAATTACACTGACACCATGTTTATTACAGTTCCCCTCACCTTTTAGAAATTATATCTCTCCCTGAAGTTTAAAGTTTTATTACAAATTCCCCATTTCAGCAATTTAATTTTTTTAAATATCAATTTTGCTCTCACTAGATAAATTACATTGACACCCCTCACATTTTAGAAATTACAATCCCCTCCCTAAGGTTTAAAGTAGCATTACCAATTACTCCATCGGTAAGTATTAGTTGGAAAAAAAATTAATTAAAAAAACAATTAATTGAAAAAAAAATTATTTGACAAAAAAATTAATTGAAAAAAATTTTTGTTAGTAAAATTTTTAAATTTCTGTTTAAAACCAACATAAACTCATTTTTTGAATTTATGTTTTTTTCTCAAATTTATAAACTAAGACAACAATTTATAAACCAAAAAAATTATCAAACAAGTTTTTATAACAGTTTTTAAAATTTTTGTAAATATAAATTGAAAACTGAAAACGAAATAGTTACCAAACAGGCTTCAGATGATAAAAATGTCGTAAAATTAATAAATAATTAAATAAGTTACAAACGTAAGAAATGACTTATTAAAAGATTCATAGGCTATGTATAGTTTGAATTTTTAGAATTTTTTTTTAAATTAAAAATTAATTTGGTTAAGAAATAAAAAATAAAAAATAAAAAATAATTATCATTTTTATGTAATTTTTATCGTTCGAGTGGTTAGAAATAATTTTTTACAAATTCAATTGAAATAGCCATATGTATGTATATAACCTACCAAAAGTTAAAATGATAATTATTTTTTATTTTTTATTTCTTAAGCAAATTAATTTTTAATTTTTAAAAACAATTTCTAAAAATCAAACCATACATAGCCTAGGAATCTTTTGATAAGTCATTTCTTACGTTGGTAACTTATTTAATTATTTTTTAATTTTACAACATTTTTACCATCTGAGGCTTGTTTGGTAACTATTTCGTTTTCAGTTTTCAATTTATATTTACAAAAATTTTAAAAACTGTCATAAAATCTTGTTTGATAATTTTTTTGGTTTATAAATTGTTGTCTCAGTTTGTAAATTTGAGAAAAAAAATGTAAATTTAAAAAATGAGTTTATGTTGGTTTTTAAACAGAAATTTAAAAATTTTATTAACAATTTTTTTTCAATTAATTTTTTTGTCAAATAATTGATAATGCTACTTTAAACCTTAGAGAGGGGATTGTAATTTCTAAAATGTGAGGGGTGTCAATGTAATTTACCTAGTGAGAGCAAAATTGGTATTTAAAAAAATTAAATTGCTAAAGACGGGAATCTGTAATGAAACTTCAAACCTCAGGGGAGATGTAATTTCTAAAAGGTGAGGAGAGAACTGTAATAAACATAAACCTCAGGGGGTGTCAGTGTAATTTACCCTAAAATTTATATAAAAAAACTTGATAATAATGATGTAAAAAATCATTATTACAAATAAATTTATCTTCAATGATATTTTGTGTTTTGAAGTAAAAAGTTCTAATAAACTCTGTCATTATGTATAAAAAGAAAAAAAAAATTAAATTTATAATCAAATATCATGTAAGTTATAATTAAAGATATTTTTAATCATAATATATCATAATTAATACTATTATTAGTAATAATTAATACTACAATGTCATAATTGAGACATATGACCCCATATAAATTTTCTCATTAAAATAAAGGCTTTTTGTTTTACAATTGTTCTAATAACAACACACGTTAAGAAAATATTAAATAAGTGTAATTGTTCTCTGTTTAATAAGTGTAATTGTTTTCTGTTATATAGAAAGCAGTGGAAGTTTTTAAAGCTCCGAGGATTAAAGATTTTTTTACCCCTTTTGAATTTCACTTAATTTCTTTTCTATTAGTTTATTTTATTATAATTATAATTTTTTTAATTGTAGCATTATATAATTCTAAATAAAGTATTTTTATTTATTTAGTTTATTATTTTTTTAAAAAAATTAAAATGTATTTTTTTTTTTTTTGTAATATTATAGCATCAATGGATTGATATGTATATATATGGGTAAATTACAAACTCCTTAAGATTTGTTTAAAATACGGATTGTTTCATTTGGTTTGAACGATTACAAATACTCCATTATTAGAATTAATTGACAAAATGAAATTTCTAACTGTTCTTCTATATAGTGATAAAACTAGGGATATTTACCAATAAATCCTATTTGACAAACAGTTTTACCGATTAGTCCTAAGGTTATTTCTATTGTTCTGATTAGTCCTATTAGTGGGGGAATATCTTACCAATTGATCCTATTTCCTTTGTTTGGTAACATTAAGTGGTCAAATATACTCTTCCTTGTGTGTGTCACGTGACATACATCATTCCAAGGCAAAAAGCATAAAGAGACTTAGTGCACTTTGTTGATGTGTGACACCCACCGATCACCCTCATAAAGAGTCTAAGTGTACTTTGTTGATGTGTGACACCCACCGATCACCCTTATAAAGAGCCTTTGTGTACTTTGTTGATGTGTGGCACCCATCGATCACCCTCATAAAAGCATAAAGAGCCTTAGTGTACTTTGTTGATGTATGGCACCCACCGATCACCCTCATAAAGAGCTTTAGTGTACTTTGTTGATGTGTGACACTCACCGATCACCCTCATAAAAGCATAAAGAGCCTTAGTGTATTTTATTGATGTGTGACACCCACCGATCACCCTCAGTGTGACACGTGCCACATCACCTATTCAAGCGTTCAAAAAAATATGTAGTGGTATTTATGTCATTCAGCAATAGAAAGGACCAAATAGATCAAAAGAAAAAAAGTTGGGACTAAATGGAACACAATTTCAACATTTAGGATTTATTGGTAACTTTCCCATAAAACTATCTAAATTATTAATTGAAATAAATTTCTGACATCATTAAAAATTGTTAATTAACTTTATGATTTATTAATAAAGGAAAATTTATCTATAAATCTCATCTTGAGAAATGGTGATCCATTTAGTCATAAGGATTTTCTTATAGACCAATTAGTCACATTAATTTTGGACAGATAGATTTAATATATTATTTAGAACTTAAATTTATGATTATACCCTTATTTCTATTATATCCCAAAACTACCAAATAATCTCTCCAGGTTCAAGCACCCATCTCCTCTCTCTGTTTTTAAACTTCCAAGTTGCAACTACTCCACATGCATTTCACAAAAGTAAATCACATCCGGAAAGGTACTGTTTAATAAGATTTTTTTGGGGTCAGCATGGAGATGATTTATGCTATTCTTTGACTAATCCAAACTATGGGTTTGGTTTGAAAACCAATACCTATATAGGGACTACGGCCATGACCAAACCCTCCTGTTAGTTTCATTTAATCAATAAATATTATACAAAGAGAGATGTCTGTTTGAGAAGTGAGATGAAATCAATGATTCAACTAATTCATTAACCATTCCTATATACCCTTTTAGTTTCACAAATCTTACAGTGACCATAATAAATTCCTTCTCATTATACTAAAATAGAAGTCTATTTCAAACGATCAGTACAGCATCACATTTGATACTTAACAACTAAATTGAAAAGTCATGAGTCAATCTTTACCTTTTAGTTTTTTAAATATGGGACAATTACTCTTCTAAAACAAGAAGGAAACTTTGATGGACAGTAATTCTTTTGATGGAGTTTATATGATCATCTTCTCTCCTCTATATAAGAATGGGTGAATCTTCTTTCATAATATGAGTATTTTTCCATCACTCAAAGTCTTATAGTCATTCTAATTAAGAGAGACAGAGAGAAGAAGGTGAGAGACAAAGAGAAAAAGGTGAGCCAAAAATTCAAAATTCAACTATTAGGAAAATTTTCTCAACTTCTCTAATTCAATGGCTAACAAAAGTATATTCATTTTATTCTTGAGATGTATTGAATTCAAGATCCTGTAAGGTTCAATTCTGCATTATTATTATGGTTACATGTATGTTAATTCTTACATGTGGTATCGGAGCCTTAGTTTTGTAAATCAATACGCCTTGAAATAATAATATATTTATGATACTGTTATTATAATTATTAATAAACGGTACCTTCGTTTTATTATCAATATTGACTTTTAAAATATTATTTTAAAAGCAAAGTCTCAATTTGTTTGATCTGATCAAACGTGTAATACACATCTTTGATTTATTATTTTAGTAACAATAACATTTATAATCATCATAATATAATACTGTTTTGACTGTTCTGTTTGACCATTCTGATGATATATTTTACGTTCGCCTGATTATGCACATTTACTGTCTATTATTATTGTTATAATATTAATATTTATATATTTTCATGATTTAAATTTGATATCATGATATAATTTTATAACATTGAATATTAAATATTAAAATAGTTAATTCATATTAGGTGTAATTCTTGTTGACCGTTATATGAGATATTCATGATTGTCACATTGCATTATTTAATATATATATATATATGTATATATTCATGTTCGTCTAGAGTTATTATTATTATATTGGTAATTGCAATCACATAAAAGATATAGCGACCCCGGTCTTTTCCCATTTGATTATTGTATCCGGACTTATGTTCCGTAGATTCCATTGTTGTATCATTGTTGTTGTTGTCCTTTTATTCTTTATTTTGAGTTATAGGATTTATTGGGCAGGTTATGTTACAGGTTGGTTGGGTTTAGAAACCAAAAGTACATGTCCAGTTTTTGGGTTGGTCGCTCGAGCGAGCTCTTCTTCGCTCGAGCGAGGTCTTTGATTTTGGTCCTTCGCTCGAGCCAGGGTACCTTCGCTCGAGCGAGCTTTGCGCCCAGTACTTAGACCTGATGGATGTGTTTCTTGGCTCGAGCGAGCTTCCTTCGCTCGAGCGAGTGAGGTGTATGTCTTTGAGTTCTTCGCTCGAGCGAGCTTTCCTTCGCTCGAGCGAGCTTCTGGGTTGCAGACCTGAAGCATCGAGTTTTTGGCTCGAGCGAGCATTTCTTCGCTCGAGCGATGATTTTCTGTGTCTGGTCGCTCGAGCGACCAGGTCTTCGCTCGAGCGAGCCTGTCAGGTATAAATACGCAGAAGCGTATTTTAAAACATTTTTCAGCCTCTTTTTGATTCTAAAACCCTAAAGTCCGACTTCTCTTCTTCTCTAAACACCTTCTCTCCTAGGTTTGATCTAGTTAGGGTGGGTTTTTGCCCTAGTTGCTTTACAAATAAGATAGAGGGGAGTGAGGGCTTCCATTTAATCTGAGAAATTCGTGGTTTGGAGCACTTTGAAGTTTGGGCATCATCTCTTTCTTCTTCTTTTCTGAGTTATATATTCGAGGTAGGGATTTCCTACTCCATTTATACGCTTTAATCATAAGTGTTAGTATTTTGGTATGTGGGGGGTAGTTTGGTAATTTTGGTATGTGGGGTATTGGTATTTTGGTATGTGGGGGTAGTTTAGTAATTTTGGAAGAAACCTTAGGGTTTGGTTTAGATTAATTTGTATAATTAATTTAAAGGAATAATGTGGAGTTTGGTTTAATTCATAGAATTGGGAATGTTAAATTTACATTCATTGTTATATTTATTTCTTGTTTAGAAATAACTGTTTTGGGCTATCGGTGGAGGATAGCCATTGATTGTTGTAGACCTTGCATGCGGCTTAGGTATAACTGAAATTATGTCACCTATGTTGACTGTTGAATTAATACAGAACATTACTTGTATTGATTATGTGTTGTATATGGCAATTGTGTGTTTCATTGCATATGCATTTTTTTTGGAGGAGATAGGGGATGAACTCCACGGTTTAGGGGAAGATAGGGGATGGACCTCTAAACCGGATTTATTGGGAGGAGATAGGGGATGGACTCCAGTAGCATCACTCTTATGTGTGCTTATTGTTTAATAGAAATATTTCTATTTATTGTGAATATGATACATCACTAAAATGTGTATCAGTTGGGAAGTATGGAAGTGAATTGATTGTGAATGATACAATACCACTATGTGTATTTGTTATGATTAGGTCTAACTTGAATTGTTATTCCTGTTGTATTGGAAGTAATGGTAATAAAAGATGAAACCCTGTTGAGTTATTTGGCCAGGTTCTGAGCCATAAGTGGAAAGTAAAATGTGCCATAGACAATGTGTCATAGGCAGTGTAGACATTCGTGTCATGAATATTGTAACTTGATTATAGTGTGTTAACCATGTATCAGATGCTAATGCTTTAGTTATTGCTTATGCTTGGTTTAGTATTTCTTTACTGGGCTGTGGCTCACCCTATATGGGAACTTTATTTTTCAGGTTCAGGTGGTTCACTCCCTCCAAGGACTTAGCTTGTGAGGAATTGAATTTGAAGACTTGTTTTATCTGTTATTTGTTTTATTTGAACATTGTAATTCTTCAAGCCTAGGGCTTTATCTGTTTTGAGTTAGAACTCAGTAAATTGTATCCAAGTGTTGGCTTGGCAAGATGTAAGCCCGTAGGGCATTTAATGGTATTTTATTTCGTAAGACTCTGATGATTGATGTAATAAATAATGTCTTCTTTTAATATGCATGTTTTGTTTTATATTCTTGGGTTGAATTTTGAGGGCGTTACAACTTGGTATCAGAGCGTACCGGGTTTGAATACTTTGGGTACGTGGGAAGTGATTAGTATCACAATGGGTTCGTCTCGTTTGATAGAGACTTAGTGTAATGATTGCATGCTTATATGATAACATGTTTATGTGATTATGTGGGTATGGAATGTAGTTTCTAGATATTGATTGGATCCTTGAGTTTCTAGTAGTCTTGTTGGAAAGGCACTTGATCAATGCTGCTTCCAACCGGAACTATAGTAACCCTTTTGGGACTATCATTATCCAGGAATGAAATTCGTAGGTGCTTATGTGATTATGTGCTTACGTGGTGTGCCTTATTGTTGTCCAACATTAGGACGTGAGTGTTTAGTTTGGTACATTTATTAATGTGCTAACGTCTTTGTTTCCTTATAGGATGTCAGGACGAGGACGAGGTCGCGGTAGGCGCGGTAGACAGGCTAGGCAGGAAGTGCCTATACCGGAGGAGATTCCGGCAGTTCAGGAGGGTGTTGGCCAGGCCAATGTGGCCGAGCCAGTAGGACAGCCGTTTTTGGCGCTTTGGCCCAAGAGATAGCAGGGGCATTTCAGGCATCAGTTTGACATTCTGAGGGCTGCGAATCCAGCCCAGGTAGTTCCGGCCCCGGTAGTTGCTGCAGATGCAGGGCCTTCTTTTCTGAAGAGGGAGTTCTTCCGGTCTCAACCGGACGTGTTTGTAGGTGATCCTAGCGAGCCGCTTAAGGCAGACGAATGGCTCGAACAGACAACGAAAACGTTTGAGATGCTTGGCATCGAAGACGAGGGGTTGAAGGTGACCTTGGCATCTTTCCAGCTGAAAGGGATGCGGGTCAGTGGTGGAAATTCATTAAGGCTCGTGTTGGAGGTACATGGGAGGCGTTTGTGAATGCTTTTCAGGAGAAGTACCTGTCTCCAGCTGTTCAGGAGACGTTGAGAGATCAGTTCTGCCAGCTGAAGCAGAATAGTTCATCAGTGGCTGAGTTTGAGGCCTTATTTACTAGTTTGTCCAGGTTCGCACCTGAGTTAGTGGCGTCCGAGGAACGTCGGTGTATAGAGTTCGAGAAGAAGTTGAGGCGCGGCCTCAAATTGAGAATGGTGCCGACTATGATTAGGGATTTTGGGCGTTTGGTTGATGCAGCAGCCCATACTGAGATCGCGATGCGGGAGGAGGAAGTAGGGCAGAAAGGCTCCAAGAGGAGTCAGGATGGTCAGGGCGATGGCAGGAGGCAGAGAGGTTTCACTCCTCAGCAGCCTCAGAGTAGCTTCTCTAGGTCTACTTTTCCTGTGCAGAGTGCTAGTTCAGGGAAAGGCAGTCAGGGAGACATCACTTGCTTCAAGTGTGGCCAGCTGGGTCACAAGTCTCCAGTTTGTCCTCAGAGGGAGGAGTTCAGAGAGCAGCATCTTCTTCGGCTCGATCTCAGAGCCAGAGTCAGGGTAGAGGCCAGCCACTCTCGTGCTATCAGTGTGGTCAGCCAGGGCACATGAAGAGGTATTGCCCGCAGTTGAGTGGCACACCTGGTGCATCTGGTTTGAGGCAGACTCAGGGTCAGCAGCCAGCTCAGTCGGGTCAGGCCTCGAGGGCCAATCAGGGGGCTTCTTCGTCCCAATCTGTGCAGCAGTCTACTGCTCCGAGGGGTGAGCAGGTTGATCAGAGGTCGTCTGGGCGCGTGTATGCTGTTACCGCGCAGGATCTTGTGCCGACTCCGTCTGTTGTGAGAGTACCTTCTTGTTTTGCAATTCAGTTGCTAGTGTTCTGATTGATACGGGTGCATCTCATTCCTTTGTGTCTGCTGCATTTGCATCTATTTTGGAGTTGGAGTTAGCTCAGTTAGCATCTCCTATTTGTGTAGTGTCGCCACTTGGGGTGAGTTGATTTTGAACAAGGTGTCAGGGGTTGTGATATAGAGGTCGATGATCATAGAATCCCTTTCTCTTTTGTAGTTATGCCCATGAAGGGCTTTGATGTTATTTTGGGTATGGACTGGTTGTCGTCATACCGGGCAGTTATTGATTGCTACCGTCAGAGGTCACTTGTTGTACCGTGAACGGGGAGTGTTTTCGTTTTCTGGGGGACCGGTTGGTAGTGTTTTGCCACCGGGTTATGATCCGCGAGGGCGGAGTGAGCTTAGTGGTCTACTTGCTAGTCTTTCGATTAGTGAGGGTGATGAGACCCAGATTGTGTTGCCGAGGGTGGTCTGTGAGTATTCGGACGTTTTTCCCGAGATCTTGTTAGTTTGCCACCGTGCAGCGAATTGAGTTCTCCATTGATTTAGTGCCCGGCACGGGGCGCCGATTTCTATGGCACCTTACCGTTTTGCCCCAGCCGAGTTAGTTGAGTTGAAGATTCAACTCCAGGAGTTGTTAGATAAGGGCTATATCCGTCCTAGTGTTTCGCCGTGGGGAGCACCGGCCCTCTTTGCTAAGAAGAAAGGTGGTGCTTTGAGACTGTGTATTGATTACAGAAAGTTGAATCGGGCTACAGTTAAGAATAAGTATCCTATGCCCCGTATTGATGATTTGTTTGACCAATTGAAGGGTTCCCGTTGTTTCTCTAAGATAGATTTGAGATCGGGTTATCATCAGTTGAGAGTCAGGGAGGAGGATATTCCGAAGACGGCATTCCGTACGCGGTATGGCCATTATGAGTTTCTGGTGATGCCATTCGGGCTCACCAATGCACCGGCAGTGTTTATGGATTTGATGAACCGGATCTTCCGGGAATTCTTGGATCGTTTTGTGGTCGTCTTTGTGGACGACATTTTGATTTATTCACCTTCAGAGGAGGAGCACGAGGCACACTTGAGAGTGGTGCTAGAGTTACTTAGAGCCCATAAACTTTATGCTAAGTTCGGGAAGTGTGAGTTTTGGCTAGAAGAGGTGAAGTTCTTAGGCCATGTAGTTTCTGGGGAAGGGGTGTCTGTTGATACATCCAAGACTGAGGCAGTGCAAGATTGGGCACAGCCTAAGAGTGTGTTTGAGATCCGCAGTTTTCTGGGATTAGCTGGGTATTACCGTCGGTTTGTGAAGGATTTCTCCAGGTTAGCTTCACCGTTGACTAGATTGACTCGGAAGGGAGTCAAATTTGTATGGACTGAGACTTGTGAAAAGTCGTTTCAGGAGTTGAAGGTTAGATTGACCACCGCTCCGGTTTTGATTATTCCGGAGAGAGGGTTGGGTTATGCAGTCTATTGTGATGCCTCACGAGAGGGTCTGGGTTGTGTGTTGATGCAAGAGGGGAAAGTGGTTGCCTATGGCTCACGTCAGTTGAAAATTCATGAGAAGAATTACCCTACGCATGATTTAGAGTTAGCAGCTGTGATATTTGCCTTGAAGATTTGGAGGCATTATCTTTATGGTGAGAGGTTCGAGGTATTCTCGGATCATAAGAGTCTGAAATATCTGTTTACACAGAAAGACTTGAATTTGAGGCAGAGGAGGTGGATGGAGTTCATTGAGGATTATGACTTCGAGTTGCACTATCATCCGGGGAAGGCCAATGTCGTGGCCGATGCCCTTAGTAGGAAATCTGTTGGTGACTTAGCTAGTATAGCCATCCGGGAGTGGGAGATGTTGGGTACAGTTGGGGAGTTTGATTTGCATCTGGGCGAATCCGTAGAGGCTGCGGCCTTGTTTTCTGTTGTTGCACAGCCTACACTTGTGACTCGAGTGTTAGAGGCTCAGAGGGGTGATCTTGAGGTAGAATCTCTTCGAGAGAAGATTTCTAATGGGAAGGTTGAAAAGGGTTTGACGGTGTATCCCGACCTAAGTGTGAGATACCGAGACCGTTTGTTTGTGCCGGAGTCTTGCCGAGAGGAGGTACTCCGAGAGTTTCATCATTCGCGCCTTGCGGTGCATCCGGGAGGTACTAAGATGTATCGGGATTTGGGTCGCCAGTTCTGGTGGCGGGGTATGAAGAGAGATGTGGCAGCTTTCGTATCTAGGTGCCTTACTTGTCAGCAAGTGAAGGCCGAGCATCAGAGGCCAGCGGGTTTGTTGCAACCCTTGCCTATTGCCGAGTGGAAGTGGGAGCATGTCACTATGGACTTCGTTGTGGGTCTTCCGAGGACTCAGCGGGGTAGTGATGCTATTTGGGTGGTTGTAGACCGGTTGACGAAGTCGGCGCACTTCATTCCGATGCGTGTTAGAGATTCAGTAGATCATCTTGCTGAGTTGTATGTTCGGGACATAGTGAGGTTGCACGGAGTCCCAGTGACGATCGTCTCAGATAGAGATCCTCGTTTCACTGCCAGGTTGTGGCAGAGTTTGCAGAGTGCTTTAGGCACTAAGTTGACCCTTAGCACGGCTTACCATCCTCAGACTGACGGGCAGTCCGAGCGTACTATTCAGATCCTTGAGGATATGCTTCGGGGTTGTGTTCTCGACTTTAGTGGGTCGTGGGAGAGGCACTTACCATTAGTGGAGTTTGCCTACAACAACAGCTTTCAGTCTAGTATCGGTATGGCACCGTTTGAGGCCTTGTACGGCCGACCGTGTAGATCTCCTGTTTGTTGGGCCGAGGTGGGTGATGCACCTTTGTTGGGTCCGGAGTTGGTGAGGGAAACGACGGAGAAAGTTGAGCTTATCCGTAAGAGGCTTGTTACAGCACAGAGTCGTCAGAAATCTTATGCTGACCGTAGGAGGAGACCTTTGGTATTTGAGGTGGGTGATCATGTCTTTTTGAAGATATCACCTAAGCGGGGTTTGATGAGGTTTGGGAAGAGCGGGAAGTTGTCCCCTCGGTTTATTGGGCCTTTTGAGATCCTTGAGAGGATTGGCGAGGCTGCTTATCGTTTAGCTTTGCCACCGCAGTTATCCGGAGTTCATGATGTGTTTCATGTGAGTATGCTTCGGAAGTATGAGCCAGATCCGTCACATGTACTGGATTGGACTGATTTAGTTGTTGATGAGGATGTCTCGTATGAGGAGAGACCGATTCGAGTTTTGGATAGGCGGGATCAAGTCCTGCGTGGCAAGACCATCCCTTTGGTGAAGGTTTTGTGGAAGCATCACGGAGTGGAGGAAGCCACTTGGGAACGTGAGTTGGAAGTCCGTGAGAAATATCCGGACTTGTTTACTGATTTGTAATCTTGTATTTAGATTATGTAATATTGTTGAACTTAAGAGCTTTATATATATATGTCTTAAGTTGGGAAAACATTGAGAATGTTTTGGTTTAATGTTAACATTTTGAAACTTGCCTTTTTACGGAAGTGGAGTATAACATTAATATATTGAATGTGTTAATTATATCATGAGATTGAATATGATATGGAAATTGTTAACATTGAAAAGATTAATGCATAATATTGATGCAAGTTGAATATATGTTGATTTACACATATTATGAGATGCCTCTTGATTAGAGATGAAGTGACCGGTATTGGGTCAAGATGTTGTTTATTGCTTTATGATATCATTGGGAATTGAGAAAAAAAAAAAAACTTGTTTTTACAAACTTATGCTAAATTTCGGGGACGAAATTCTTTTAAGGGGGGGAGGTTATAGCGACCCCGGTCTTTTCCCATTTGATTATTGTATCCGGACTTATGTTCCGTAGATTCCATTGTTGTATCATTGTTGTTGTTGTCCTTTAATTCTTTATTTTGAGTTATAGGATTTATTGGGCAGGTTATGTTACAGGTTGGTTGGGTTTAGAAACCAAAAGTACATGTCCAGTTTTTGGGTTGGTCGCTCGAGCGAGCTCTTCTTCGCTCGAGCGAGGTCTTTGATTTTGGTCCTTCGCTCGAGCCAGGGTCCCTTCGCTCGAGCGAGCTTTGCGTCCAGTACTTAGACCTGATGGATGTGTTTCTTGGCTCGAGCGAGCTTCCTTCGCTCGAGCGAGTGAGGTGTATGTCTTTGAGTTCTTCGCTCGAGCGAGCTTTCCTTCGCTCGAGCGAGCTTCTGGGTTGCAGACCTGAAGCATCGAGTTTTTGGCTCGAGCGAGCATTTCTTCGCTCGAGCGATGATTTTCTGTGTCTGGTCGCTCGAGCGACCAGGTCTTCGCTCGAGCGAGCCTGTCAGGTATAAATACGCAGAAGCGTATTTTAAAACAGTTTTCAGCCTCTTTTTGATTCTAAAACCCTAAAGTCCGACTTCTCTTCTTCTCTAAACACCTTCTCTCCTAGGTTTGATCTAGTTAGGGTGGGTTTTTGCCCTAGTTGCTTTACAAATAAGATAGAGGGGAGTGAGGGCTTCCATTTAATCTGAGAAATTCGTGGTTTGGAGCACTTTGAAGTTTGGGCATCATCTCTTCTTCTTCTTCTGAGTTATATATTCGAGGTAGGGATTTCCTACTCCATTTATACGCTTTAATCATAAGTGTTAGTATTTTGGTATGTGGGGGGTAGTTTGGTAATTTTGGTATGTGGGGGTAGTTTGGTAATTTTGATTTGAAGGAAGAAACCTTAGGGTTTGGTTTAGATTAATTTGTATAATTAATTTAAAGGAATAATGTGGAATTTGGTTTAATTCATAGAATTGGGAATGTTAAATTTACATTCATTGTTATATTTATTTCTTGTTTAGAAATAACTGTTTTGGGCTATCGGTGGAGGATAGCCATTGATTGTTGTAGACCTTGCATGCGGCTTAGGTATAACTGAAATTATGTCACCTATGTTGACTGTTGAATTAATACAGAACATTACTTGTATTGATTATGTGTTGTATATGGCAATTGTGTGTTTCATTGCATATGCATTTTTATTTGGAGGAGATAGGGGATGAACTCCACGGTTTAGGGGAAGATAGGGGATGGACCTCTAAACCGGATTTATTGGGAGGAGATAGGGGATGGACTCCAGTAGCATCACTCTTATGTGTGCTTATTGTTTAATAGAAATATTTCTATTTATTGTGAATATGATACATCACTAAAATGTGTATCAGTTGGGAAGTATGGAAGTGAATTGATTGTGAATGATACAATACCACTATGTGTATTTGTTATGATTAGGTCTAACTTGAATTGTTATTCCTGTTGTATTGGAAGTAATGGTAATAAAAGATGAAACCCTGTTGAGTTATTTGGCCAGGTTCTGAGCCATAAGTGGAAAGTAAAATGTGCCATAGACAATGTGTCATAGGCAGTGTAGACATTCGTGTCATGAATATTGTAACTTGATTATAGTGTGTTAACCATGTATCAGATGCTAATGCTTTAGTTATTGCTTATGCTTGGTTTAGTATTTCTTTACTGGGCTGTGGCTCACCCTATATGGGAACTTTATTTTTCAGGTTCAGGTGGTTCACTCCCTCCAAGGACTTAGCTTGTGAGGAATTGAATTTGAAGACTTGTTTTATCTGTTATTTGTTTTATTTGAACATTGTAATTCTTCAAGCCTAGGGCTTTATCTGTTTTGAGTTAGAACTCAGTAAATTGTATCCAAGTGTTGGCTTGGCAAGATGTAAGCCCGTAGGGCATTTATTATGGTATTTTATTTCGTAAGACTCTGATGATTGATGTAATAAATAATGTCTTCTTTTAATAATGCATGTTTTGTTTTATATTCTTGGGGTTGAATTTTGAGGGCGTTACAAAAGAAATTTTAGAAATCATAAAATAGTGATTTTATTAAATAGTGATTGAATTAATGATAAATAAATAACTCAAATTAATGAATAGAAAATATTCTTAGTTTCGTATTCATAGGGTTTACTAATTTAGTAGCTGCCAAAGTGACTTAAATTTGTAAAACTCATGAATATAGAACTACATGAAAGAATTATTAAATTGGTAACATTAAGGTTGATAATATTCTCCATTGCAATTATAATTAAGAGATTGAGACTAGCTCAAAGGAGAGTCACTTTCAAATAATTATGAATTGGGTAGCGTAATGTAATTTATGTAATTTGACATATTAGAATTGAATACCCAAAGATAACATGACTAATTGAAAAGTTGCATAAATTACTTTAGACCTACATAAGTGATTTTTGACGAGTGGACAATAGATATACTTAAGTTTTGCCCGAAGGAAAGACTTATATGATATCAATAGTTCGTCGTTAAAATTCTCAAAGCTTTAATATGTATATTGTTTATGCCTATATCCGCATTACTTATGAGACCTTGTGCTAATACCTCTTAAGATCTGTCAAAAAGAAAGCTTGCTATCTAAGGTAGTTGGGCTTAGAAGGGAGACTATATTGACTCATCTGACCTTCTTAGGATCTTACTTGGTTATTGACCAAAGGACTCTTTAGTGACGTTATAGCGTTTTTTGGTTTGGATCCAACCCATTTGATGTTTTAGATCCGAGTTTCATTGTCATATATAGTTATCCATGTCTTATTTCCCCTTATATTTCTTTGAGTTTGGCTTGTGGGATGTGTTGATTGTGTTTGGAACAGTTTGATAACTTGTTTTTCAAACTTTGGCTGCCTAGATTTTTGTCCCTTTGCTCAAGCGATTTTTGTGAACCTCCAGTACTTTTGCAGGTCTACAAAAATACTGGGAGTTTGTATTCTTCGATCAAGCGAAGCTTCTTGCACTCGAGCGATGACCTCTGTCTGCAAAACTACTGAGAGTTTGTATGCTGAGCTCAAACGGTAAAATTGATTATGTCTAGTCGCTCGAGCAACACATCTTGCGCTCAAGCGAATTGTCGCATATCAGTTCATAAACAGCCCATTTGAAGTCACTTTCATCTCTCTCTCTAAACATTTCAAAATCCTAATATCTCTCACTTTCTCTCTAAAACTCTCTTATTTCTCTCAAATACACCTAAATTCGTTGATCTTTTCACCCATGTGCCTTTGTTAAAAAGTTAGAGCTCGACGTGGTCTTCGTTCTAACCGGAACAAAGTTGGTTTTTGGCGTCTTTAGGTTCTCTCTCTCTCTCTCTCTCTCTCTCTTCTCTCTCTCTCTCTCTCTCTCGTGTTCTAGCTTGAGGTAGGGATACTTTCCACACTTTTTATGAAGTTTAACTTAGTTATTTGTCATTTTTAAACCGTAATGTGAATTAGGAAGATTTGGAACAAATCTAGGGTTTTGGATAAAAATCAAAAGAATGATTTTTCAAATAGGTTCTTGGAAATGATTTTGATCTTGGAAATAATGTTGAGTTCAGTGGAAATGTTTGATTTTGGATACTTGGGGTTGATTTTAAAAAGAGTAAGAATTTTACCTTAAATGCCTCAAATGTTGGTTTTGTATAAATAATGAAATTGATGCTGAAATTATGAAATCAGATTAGTATTGATGATGATAGTAGAGTTGGATATGTATTATCACTCATCTCTTGAAATTTGGAAAGTTTATCTTTATGGAATATAAATTATCTGTTAAAAAATATCTGTTTGGGGCTATCGGTGGAGGATAGCTATGATTGTTATAGAAATTGCGTGTGAGTTAGGAGAATTGAAACTATTTTCTCATTCATTTGCATTGAGCATTATCCATCACTTATATATTGAAAATGTTACTATTTTGAGAAAATGAGTGAATCTGGGAAAGGAATTATTGTTACATTAAACAAGTTGGCCTGTGTGTTCTGGGTGAAAGTCCCGAAAACTGTGCGTATACATGGGTGTCGATCTCGCAGACGAAATTTTCATAAAATAGCAATAATAGTGCTTGTATAGCCTACATTTACATGGGTCCCGGCTTACGGTTTCCTCTAGATGAAATTTCCAAGAAAGGTTGTATTGTTTTGAAATTCCAGAGTGTGATTCACCGCCCCATTTTCTATTGTAATGAAAACGATTTATGAATCAATATATATATACTTGGTATTGCATAGTTTTAGAAAGAGGTATAAAAATATTTTGGCACAAGCATTGCATATGCATTCACCTTATAACATTGTTAAGATTCATATACTATGCTGGATTATTTCTACTAGGCTTTGGCTTACCCTACGTGGTGTTGATGATATGCCTCCGCCAAAGCAACAGCTTGGGAGGATTTGGAGCGAGAGCTTCTTTTCGTGTAATTATTGTATTTATTTTGTACAAGCCAATGACTTTAACTGTATTGGACATAAGTCTACTTTTGTTGTAACTAAGCATCGTCTTGGAAAGCTGTAAGCCCTTAGGGCATTTCTTATCTGTTTAACTTTCATTCTTTTTCTTTTGTTTGTAACATATGTTATAGATTCAGGGTCAGACATTACGAATGTATACCGCATATGTTTCCCTTTTGTAAACTCAATTGGATTTAATGGAAAATAATTAATTTATTGTTGTTGTCATTTATTGATATTGTGGATGGATTATTGTATTTATTTCGGGGCATTACAACTTGTTATCAGAACATACCGGCTTTGAATACTTTGGGTACGTAAGAAGTGATTATTACCACAATGGTTTTGTCTCGCTTAGTAAAGATATTTGTATGTATGATATACTTATGTAATAACATACTTATGTGGTTATATGAGTATGGGATTTAGTTCTTAAGATGTTGATTGGGTCTACGGGTTTCTAGAAGTCCTACTAGAAGAGCACTTGATCACTGTTTGTTTCTAATTGAAACTCTAGCAATGCCGTGGGACGGTCATTATGTAGGAAGGAAATTCGTATGTATTTATGTGACTACGTACTTATGTGGAGTGAATTATTGTTGTCCACCGCATTTGGAACCGAGTATGTCACGACCCAAACCCGCCCCTAAAAGTTTGGGCATGACCTACTCGAAAACAGACTTGAAACCTGATATACATAATATATGGGGCCTGTACGGAAGCATTAAATATCAAAACTTGACAATAGAAACAAACTCCATTGAGCTAACTACTATCATGCCAGGATCAACAACACATCAATAAATAATAATACACAGAAAACATACACACACATACATCGACTTAGCCCACAATTGGGCGCATGATAAAACATCTTAAAGAAAGACAATCAAGCATAAATCCCAAAAATCCTAACAACTCTTTACAGAATACACGGGCTTCAGTTCGTGCCTGGACACACCGAGGTTGACAAGAAGGAGATGAATCTTAAGGGTTAGGACTGGCCTCTCGGTTGATGACCTACAGAAACAGACAAAATACAGAATGAGTGAAACTCAGTGAGTAGTAATACATAAATAATGTAAGGTTTAGCTTAAATAATAAAACAGAAAACTGCAGAGGCACAAGATTGATTACATCCTGTAGTTATTTCCAAACAGTCATAGGTCCAATTTTCTTAACAGGGTGACTTTAAGCCCAATGTGTAAAGATTGGCCATAGGCCCAAAATTAACATAATTCCCAATCACAACGGAACGGCCTTAAGCCCAATCATAACAGAACGGCCTCATGCCCAATAATAACAGAACGGCCTCGGGCCCAATAATAACAGAACGCAAAAGCGTAGGGTAACAGAAATAACAGAAATAACAGAAATAACAAATGTATGGACCCAAGAGGTGGCTCGTATGGATTCTAGAGTTGGCTCCCACCAAGGTGTAGCACTTAGTTCCGTACAGCACTTTGTTCCATACCAGAAACATCAGAACAGATTAATACAGATAAGCACATTCTTCCCATTAATCACATAAATAAACATAGATACATAGCTTAACAGAACGTTGCCGATAACAGAATGGTAACATTAATTATCAATAGCAAACAAACATATGGTACAATGATGTGCTTAGATTTCCTCATGGTTCTTTGTACATAGACCTACTTGTTTTGTAATTAACAGAACCTTAACATTACCAATAATTCGAAGACAAATCAGAACAATTCAAATAACCAACTTCACAGTGTTAATAGTTGCATGCAATTCTTATACAGAAGTATAGGTAATTCTTAGGATGGTACATTGACAATAATCATTAGCCATAACCCAAAATACAGAGTAGGTTCAGAATCATACCGGTGTGTGATCACTCTCTCTAATGTTCACATCAATTCTCAATCAACACACATGTTAACATATTAGCTCACGGAGGATAGAATGTCAATAACAATAATGATTAACGGTAATAACATATGTTTGAGGTACTATTACTCACAGTGTTTAGATGCTTGGTCCGCCCCTGTAGCTAGCCCTACACAATTCACATAATTCAAATATCATCATAGTACAACATCATTTAGTTCAACATTACTCAACACAACTCAACATAATCAACATAATCTGACATAATCATCACCATCCAAATATAATCCACACTATTTAACGTTATTCAATTCAATGCCACCGAATATAATTCAACATATTTCAATTAAGTTGCTAAGGCTCATTTCAACATTCCATAGCCAAGTTTAAATCATCCACATCATCAACAAATCTTTCCCCCAATTTCCTTTCTCATTAACATATGATTTACAATGCTCATAACAAAGCTCATTCGCAAATTTTAACATAATTTTCAAACATTTCCAAATTCAAATTAAACTTGAACACATACAATTCAATACCTCAATTTTATTATTCTACTTCCAATTTGGGCCAAATCTTTGGTTATCAACCTTAATTAACCTAGGGTTTCAAGAAAAATATTGAAATGTCAAGAAAATTCAAACTTATTAACCCATCATTTTCTATTCCAATTTCCCATTGATTATACACCTAGGATTCATAATCTATCATTTTAACCCATCAATTATATCACCAACGTGATAAACCGAAACCCCCAAATCTCAAGTTGGACATATTATGCTCAAATTATAGATTATGCTTTTATATACACAAAATACCACAAATCCATCCATGAATGCAAACATTGAAAGGGAATAAGGACCCTACCTCAAGAATCAAACAAAGGAGCAAGGATTGAGAAGAATCCTCCAAAATCTCGAAATTCCAATCGTAGAACATAATAATCTTCATGCTTCTTCACTTTTTGATGGATGATCTTGATCAAAACTAGAGAAATGGAAGGTTTTGGAGATTAAGAACCTAGGGTTTTCGGACCTAGGGGAGGGGGATGAAGGGGGAAAAGAAAAATGTGAGAAATGATCCAAAAAATCTCGTTTTAAGCTGCTGTCCCGTAATCCCCGCTCGAGCAGAGGAATTCCCGCTCGAGCGTACCTGTTTTCAGCATAGATTTTGAAACTTTGAACAGGTATAACTCTCCCATCCGGACTCCGTTTTAGGTCGTTCTTGTGTCCAAATTGAAGCCCCGGAAATAAGCTTTCCAATGGTTCTAACCTCACATCCAAATTCAAAGTGTGGAAAAAGAAAAGGGCAAAAGAGTGGCGGCTGATCATCGATGAATCATTCAAATTAAAGCTTTTGGTTCCATCCTACTTTACCTTCATTGTACCACCTCAACCCATACTCCAAAATAACATAAGAAGGTTCTAAGTACACTAATAAAATGTCAAGGACAATCTTACTTTCCACGCTCGAGCGTCACCTCACCCGCTCGAGCGCTCACAGACCAATAAAGCAGTCCGCTCGAGCGTCAACTTCTCCGCTCGAGCGGAGATTCACAACTTGCAGAATCTCAGGCCGTCTGCGAAATTGTTGGGAACCCCAAAAGTCCGCTCGAGCGTTAACTCTTCTGCTCGAGCGGAGGGAAAAGTTCTGGGTCATCACACCCTTCCCTCCTTAAAAAATTTCGTCCTCGAAATTGAAGAAAACCAAATAAAAGACAGTTCAAACATAAACGGAAACACATTCTGTAATGGTTCAAAACTAGATCCACACTTGAGATAGGAAAGAGTCACAAATACCTTCGATCAACATACACGTATCAGGATTTCAACGGCAAGGAGCCATTTATAATCCCAAGGTCCATAACACCTTCTCAATTAACAACTAAGCGGGCCACGTCTAATGAATGCCTAAACCTCAATTTCAATTACTTTTCCTCAATAGTTCTAAAAATTTCCATTAAAATTCCCAATAACACCAAAGCTTCATCTCATTATTCACAATCCTCGTATATTTCAATCTGTTGACGCAAAGGTCATGCCTTCCAAATACTATATCAACTTAAAGACATTCAGAAATGGGTTTATTCAAGTATTCGACCACATGTGACTCATAAGCTGTCATACCTGGTTCAACCTCTCTAGGTTCACAAACACGTTCTAATTCAATGACTTTGAGGCTCTTTGCTTACTATCAGAATTAGACTTATCAGATCAAATCAGATTTCTAACAGACTCCAAATAACAACTCAACTCTCATATCAAGGAATTACATGTTCAAAGTAAATTATTAGTAAAATTAAATATAGATCAACCCTCACACAATTCCCAAATTACAGTATGGTATGACCATTTAAAATCCATGTTTGCTTGGAAGATCTTAAAGTCAATATCATGACATCAAGCACATAATACATTTATCATAATATTGAATATGTATTTCATAATTACACATAACACGTTGTTCAGAGACAGTACTCAGAAACTTATCATACCTTTCAAAAGATATCAGACAAGGAATTAATTCCAATAGTATTAAACTGATGTAAACTTTGACAGAAACAATCTCCAAGCCAACTTACAACAGATAAGACAGAATAGCTTGAAGCTCAACATAGAGCCTTCATCATTATCAATTAAAGGACTTATTCATACATAGCAAAAGTTCTTTCAGAAAACTTGTCATATCTTGAACATTCGGAGTTTCGTAGCGTATCTAGTCAATTTGGAGCAATTAGTCGGAAAGCTTATCATATCATAAATATATCGAAGTTCATAGCATTTTTCATTTCAGAAAATACTTATCATGTAAAGCATTTCGTAACCCACGATATGGATTTCATTAAATATCGTATAGCATAGCTATTTCCAAAATCATTACTCATTTAGGCCCATGGTCAACTCACACAAGGTCATACTTTATTCATCTATGTCGGAAGTACCCAAGTTAATTGATGGTATGACATCTATCAATAACACGGATCGCATAGGTGTCATGCTAATAATCACTCGTTTACAGATCACATTAAAGGAACAAACCTTAAATTAATTTTCATACAGATATTTCACAGTGTCATGCAGAACAGTTTACATTAGGGCCTTTAAATACGAAATAGGGATTAGTTTGACAATTTGTAATATCTACACAGAATATATCACAGAAAATGATCTCAATCATAAATTAACACTTCACAGAAGCAAGATTCTAATTCTTGCAGTAACTTATCAAAATATCAATCATTTAGATGTGATATCAAATCGTTAATGATTCTCTATTGTTTTGCGAGTGCTACATAGACAGACACATATCATAAGCGGGGTTCCGCATGTCATTTGACTGTTTCTTACAAGAAGTCTCAATTATAGATTACAGGTTACACATAAACAGAACAGATTACACTTTACAGATTTCAGATTGCAGATTACAGAAGTGAGAGTACAGAGTACAGAATACAGATTCTCGCAATCACATCCCAAGTACACATAAACAATACTCCATCAATAATTCCCTAGCAGAAGTCATCAGTAATTTCCTTAGTTCACAAAATCACATTACTTGCATACTGTCTCAAGGTCAATAACCAATTTCCCCAACATAGCTCACAATGCACAACAGTGCGCTTATAGAAACAGAGATCCAATAGTGAGTCTGATATTGGTTTACTTCAGAACGGCCTTTGTCTAGTATACAGCTATTACAGAACGGCCTATTGGCCCAGAATAATCAGAACGGCCTTTCGGCCAGAACAGCCTTTCGGCCTATTGAAATCGTCAGCCAGAAGCAAATTCACAATTTTAAAAGAATCACTATATGCAGAATTCTTTCTTATGGCCGGTCATACTTAACACAACCTCAATTATTACATAAAACACATCTTATCAAATATTCCAATACAATAGCTTCTCAGAATCACTGATCTAATCATTGTTACAGCAAGGGAGACATAACAGGCCATAAGGTAACACACATATAACATTTCCTTTAATCTTAGATATATCCGATACTTAAAATTTAATCAATTTACTCAAATAGGTGTAAAACAGCACAATTATATCGCCATCATTTCCCACAGATAATGATCAATCGATAACACACATATAAACTGACTTACCGATCAGTTCAAATTCTTACCACACCTCCGCAGTGCAACATTGTTAACTTGATCCCATCTGCATGTCTTGCTTTATTCCCCAATCTATATAAGATCAACAGACATAGATTATAATCATCAGAAATAGCAGATACAACATATACATTTAACGTTGCCATCAATCTTTTCATATACTCTCAGAATGTTATGTATGACGCCTAAGTCTTGCTAGACATCCTAAAGCTCAATGGATTCGTGTGTGAGATGGCAACTCGTGCTCTGATACCATCTGTCACGACCCAAACCCGCCCCTAAAAGTTTGGGCATGACCTATTCGAAAACAGACTTGAAACCTGATATACATAACATATGGGGCCTGTACGGAAGCATTAAATATCAAAATTTGACAATAGAAACAAACTCCATTGAGCTACTACTATCATGCCAGGATCACAACATCACATCAAATAAATAATACACAGAAAACATACACACACATACATCGACTTAGCCCACAATTGGGCGCATGATAAAACATCTTAAAGAAAGACAATCAAGCATAAATCCCAAAAATCCTAACAACTCTTTACAGAATACACGGGCTTCAGTTAGTGCCTAGACACACCGAGGTTGACAAGAAGGAGATGAATCTTAAGGGTTAGGACTGGCCTCTCGGTTGATGACCTACAGAAACAGACAAAATACAGAATGAGTGAAACTCAGTGAGTAATAATACATAAATAATGTAAGGTTTAGCTTAAATAATAAAACAGAAAACTGCAGAGGCACAAGATTGATTACATCCTGTAGTTATTTCCAAACAGTCATAGGTCCAATTTTCTTAACAGGGTGACTTTAAGCCCAATGTGTACAGATTGGCCATAGGCCCAAAATTAACATAATTCCCAATCACAACAGAACGGCCTTAAGCCCAATCATAACAGAACGGCCTCAGGCCCAATAATAACAGAACGGCCTCGGCCCCAATAATAACAGAATGGCCTCGGGCCCAATAATAACAGAACGCATAAGCGTAGGGTAACAGAAATAACAGAAATAACAGAAATAACAAATGTATGGACCCAAGAGGTGGCTCGTATGGATTCTAGAGGTGGCTCCCACCAAGGTGTAGCACTTAGTTCCGTACAGCACTTTGTTCCATACCAGAAAACATCAGAACAGATTAATACAGATAAGCACATTCTTCCCATTAATCACATAAATAAACATAGATACATAGGCTTAACAGAACGTTGCCGATAACAGAATGGTAACATTAATTATCAATAGCAAACAAAACATATGGTACAATGATGTGCTTAGATTTCCTCATGGTTCTTTGTACATAGACCTACTTGTTTTGTAATTAACAGAACCTTAACATTACCAATAATCCGAAGACAAATCAGAACAATTCATAACCAACTTCACAGTGTTAATAGTTGTATGCAATTCTTATACAGAAGTATAGGTAATTCTTAGGATGGTACATTGACAATAATCATTAGCCATAACCCAAAATACAGAGTAGGTTCAGAATCATACCGGTGTGTGATCACTCTTCTAATGTTCACATCAATTCTCAATCAACACACATGTTAACATATTAGCTCACGGAGGATAGAATGTCAATAACAATAATGATTAACGGTAAATAACATATGTTTGAGGTACTATTACTCACAGTGTTTAGATGCTTGGTCCGCCCCTGTAGCTAGCCCTACACAATTCACATAATTCAAATATAATCCATCATAGTACAACATCATTTAGTTCAACATTACTCAACACAACTCAACATAATCAACATAATCCGACATAATCATCACCATCCAATATAATCCACACTATTTAACGTTATTCAATTCAATGCCACCGAATATAATTCAACATATTTCAAATTAAGTTGCTAAGGCTCATTTCAACATTCCATAGCCAAGTTTACATCATCCACATCATCAACAAATCTTTCCCCCAATTTCCTTTCTCATTAACATATGATTTACAATGCTCATAACAAAGCTCATTCGCAAATTTTAACATAATTTTCAAACATTTCCAAATTCAAATTAAACTTGAACACATACAATTCAATACCTCAATTTTATTATTCTACTTCCAATTTGGGCCAAATCTTTGGTTATCAACCTTAATTAACCTAGGGTTTCAAGAAAAATATTGAAATGTCAAGAAAATTCAAACTTATTAACCCATCATTTTCTATTCCAATTTTCCCATTGATTATACACCTAGGATTCATAATCTATCATTTTAACCCATCAATTATATCACCAACGTGATAAACCGAAACCCCCAAATCTCAAGTTGGACATATTATGCTCAAATTATAGATTATGCTTTTATATACACAAAATACCACAAATCCATCCATGAATGCAAACATTGAAAGGGAATAAGGACCCCTACCTCAAGAATCAAACAAAGGAGCAAGGATTGAGAAGAATCCTCCAAAATCTCGAAATTCCAATCGGTAGAACATAATAATCTTCATGCTTCTTCACTTTTGATGGATGATCTTGATCAAACTAAGAGAAATGGAAGGTTTTGGAGATTAAGAACCTAGGGTTTTGAGACCTAGGGGAGGGGGATGAAGAGGGAAAAGAAAAATGTGAGAAATGATCCAAAAAATCTCGTTTTAAGCTGTTGTCCCGTAATTCCCGCTCGAGCGGAGGAATTACCGCTCGAGCGTACCTGTTTTCAGCATAGATTTCGAAACTTTGAACAGGTATAACTCTCCCATCCGGACTCCGTTTTAGGTCGTTCTTGTGTCCAAATTGAATCCCCGGAAATAAGCTTTCCAATGGTTCTAACCTCACATCCAAATTCAAAGTGTAGAAAAAGAAAAGGGCAAAAGAGTGGCGGCTGATCATAGATGAATCATTCAAATTAAAGCTTTTGGTTCCATCCTACTTTACCTTCATTGTACCACCTCAACCCATACTCCAAAATAACATAAGAAGGTTCTAAGTACACTAATAAAATGTCAAGGACAATCTTACTTTCCACGCTCGAGCGTCACCTCACCCACTCGAGCGCTCACAGACCAATGAAGCAGTCCGCTCGAGCGTCAACTTCTCCGCTCGAGCGGATATTCACAACTTGCAGAATCTCAGGCCGTCTGCGAAATTGTTGGGAACCCCAAAGTCCACTCGAGCGTTAACTCTTCCGCTCGAGCGGAGGGAAAAGTTCTGGGTCGTCACAGAGTAAGTTAGCTTCAGCAAATTTGTAAATGTGTTAATCTCTTTTGTTACCTTTATTAGGATGTCAGGACGTGGACGTGGTGATGGTAGGCGTGGTAGGCCTAAAAGGCATGAGGTGTCTTTACCGGATGAGATTCTAGCGCAAGAAGAAGGGGTCGGTCAGGCCAATGTGGCCAAACTAGTTGGTTAGCAGGCCATGAGAGCTTTGGCCCATGAGATGGCCAGAGCTTTGCGGGACTCCATGGACATTTTCAGAGCTGAGAATCATGTCCAGGCCCAAGTTGCTGAAGTAGAGTGGTCCTTCTTGAAGGGAGAGTTCTTCCAGTCTAATCCGGACGAGTTTTTGGGTGATTCGAAGGAGCCACTGAAGGCGGACGAGTGGCTAGAACAAATGGTGAAAACATTCGAGATGCTTGGCATCGAGGATGATGGGCTGATAGTGACGTTGGCATCCTTCCAACTGCAGAAAGATGTGGGTCAATAGTGGAAGTATGCACGGGGAGCATTGGGGTGACTTGGGAGGCCTTTGTCAACGCTTTTCAGAACAAGTTCTTGCCTTCCACTGCTAGGGAGAAGTTGAGAGATCAGTTTATGAAGCTCAAGCAGCTTAGTTTACCAGTAATCGAGTTTGAGGCAGCTTTCACTAGCCTCTTTAGATTTGCTCCAGAACTCGTGGCGACAGAGGAATGCCATTGTATAGAGTTCGAGAAAAGGTTGAGGACCGGGCTCTTTTCAAGGTAGCTAGGTCGATGATTAGGGATTATGGATGCCTTGTGGAGGCGGCAGCTCATTTTGAGACCATAGTTCAGGTAGAGGAAGAGCGGATGAGGGGCTCCAACAAGAGTAAGGAGGTTCAGGGAGAGAACCAGGACAGTAAGAGACGGAGGGGTTCTAACCCACAACAGTCCCAGGCAGCACAGTCTAGGTCCACCTTTCCTATGTCGAGTTCGGGTTCAGGGAGAGGTAATCAGGGAGGTGTCTCTTGTTATAAGTGTGGCCAGTTAGGTCACAAGTCTCCAGCTTGCTCGCAAAGGGGAGGAGGGCAACAGTCTACGTCGTCTGCGGCTCGTTCTTAGAGCCAGAGTCAGGGGAAAGGGTAGCCACCCACTTGTTATCAGTGTGGGCAGTCAGGGTATATGAAGAGGTTTTTTCCTCAGTTAAGTAGCACACCTGATTCGTCTGGTTCGAAACAGACACAAAGCCACCAGCCTGCACAGTCAGCACAGGCCTCGAGAGCCAATCAAGGGGACTCTTTAGCTTAGTCAGTGCATTAGACGTATGCTCCGAGGGGTGAGCGTGTGTATGTTGTTACCACGCCAGACTTAGTGCTAGCAGCTTAGTTGTGAGAGGTACGTTCTTGTTATGTAATTTTATTGCCAATGTGTTGATTGATATGGGTGCATCATATTCTTTTATTTTATCTGCATTTGCATCCACATTGGGGTTAGAATTGGCTCGGTAAGCATCTCCACTTAGTGTAGAGTCACTTGTTGGTGGTGAGATTATCTTAGAATGGGATGTTGGGGTTGTGAGATAGAGGTTGCCAGTCGCCTACTTGTATTTGTGTTGATTGACTTGTCAAGTTCTGATGCAATATTGGGTATGGACCGGTTGTCATCGTATCGGGCTGTCATAGATTGTTACCGTCAGAGGGTTACTGTATGTACCTTGAGTGGTGATTGTTTTTATTTCATAGAAGACAGAATCGATAGAGTTTCGTTGCCAGTATGTAATCCGTAAGGTCGGAGCGAGCTTAGTTTCCTTTTTGCAAACTTCTTGAGTAAAGAGTGTGATGAAGTCCGAGTTGAATTGCCAAAGGTAGTTTGTGAATACCCAGACATCTTTCCTAAGGATTTCACAAGTTTATCACCTCACCGTGAGATTGAGTTCTCTATTGATTTAGTGCCCGGTACGGCACCGATCTCTATGGCACTACATATATTTATACCTGCTGAATTGAGTGAGTTGAAGATTCAACTCCAAGAATTGCTAGATAAAGGTTTCATACGCCCTAGTACTTTACCTTGGGGAGCACCAGCTCTCTTTGCCAAAAAGAAAGACGATGCGTTGGGACTTCATATTGTTTACCAGAAGTTGAACCGGGTAATTGTTAAGAAAAAGTACCTAGGGCCTTGCATAGATAATCTGTTTGACCAGTTGAAAGGGGGTCTTGTTGCTTCTCTAAGATAGACTTGAGATCGAGTTATCACTAATTGAGGGTAAGGAAGGAAGATATCCAAAAGACGGCATTCTGTACACGTATGGCCATTATGAGTTCCTAGTGATGTCTTTTGGGTTAACCAATGCACCAACCGTGTTTATGGACTTGATGAATCGGATCTTTTGTGAGTTCTTAGACCGTTTTGTAGTCATCTTTGTCGACGACATCATGATTTACTCACCCTCCGAAGAGGAACACAAGGAACACTTGCGAGTTGTACTTGAGTTGCTTAGAACTCACAAACTATATGCTAAGTTCAGGAAATGTGAATTCTGGTTAAGAGAAGTAAAGTTCTTACGTCATGTGGTATTTGGGATGAGTGACTGTAGATTCATCTAAGATAGAAGCAGTACAAGATTGGGAACAACCTAAGAATGCTTTTGAGATCCGTAGTTTCTTAGGGTTGGCCAGGTATTACCGTCGATTTTTGAAAGATTTCTCTAAGTTAGCCTCACCTTTGACTAGACTAACGAGAAAGGGAATCAAGTTTGCGTGGAATGAGACTTGTGAGAAGTCTTTTCAAGAGCTTAAGGTTAGACTTACCACTGCTCTAGTGTTGATTATTCCATAGAGGGGTTTGGGCTATTCTGTGTATTGTGATGCTTCACGGGAAGGTTTGGGTTGTGATTTGATGCAAGAGAGAAAGGTAGTAGCTTATGGTTCACATCAATTGAAAACACACGAGAGGAACTATCCTACCTATGATTTAGAACTAGCAGCTATGATTTTTGCCTTGAAGATTTGGAGGCATTACCTGTATAGTGAGAAGTTTGAGGTGTTTTTTTATCACAAGAGTTTGAAGTACTTATTTTCACAGAAAGATTTGAATTTGAGGTAGAGAAGATAGATGGAGTTTATGGAAGACTATGATTTTGAGTTGCACTATCACCGGGGAAAGGCCAATGTAGTGGCCGATGCCTTGAGCAGGAAATCCATTAGCAGTGTAGCTTGTGTTGCCATCCGATAATGGGAGATGTTGGGTGCTATTGGTGAGTTTGACTTGCATCTTGGCGAGTCCATTGAGTTTGCCTCTTTGTTTTCGGTAGTTGCACAACCTACACTTGTGAACCGAGTTATAGAAGCATAGAAGGGTGACCTTGAGGTAGAATCTCTCTGGGAAAAGATCTCTAGTGGAAAGGTAGAGAAGGTCTTGAATGTATATTCTGACTCGAGTGTTAGATACCTTGACCGTCTTTTCGTACCGGAGTCTTGCCGAGAAGAAGTACTCTGAGAGTTTCACCATTCACGCCTTGCAGTGCATCCCAGAGGCACAAAGATGTATCACGATCTTAGTCATTAGTTTTGGTGAAAGGGGATGAAAAAAGATTTAGCCGTGTTTGTGTCGAAGTGCCTTACTTGTCAACAAGTGAAGGTTGAGCATCAGAAGCTAGCGAGTTTGTTGCAATCATTGCCTATAGCCGAGTGAAAGTGAGAGTATGTCACGATGGATTTTGTTGTAGGTCTTCCGAGGACTCAACGGGGTAATGATGCCATTTGGGTGGTAGTTGGCCGATTTCACTTTATACCTATGTGCACGAATGACCCGGTAGACTTTCTAGCTGACCTTTACATTAGGAACATTGTTCGACTTCATGGGGTCCTTGTGATTATTGTCTCGGATAGAGATCCGCATTTTACGGTTCGGTTATGGTAGAGCCTACAGAATGCCTTGGGCACTAGGTTGACTTTTAGTGCCTATCATCCTCAAACTAACGGGTAATCAGAGCGTACTATTTAGATCCTTGAGGATATGCTTCGAGGTTGTGTCCTTGACTTTAAGGGGTCGTGGGAGAGACACTTGCCCTTAGTGGAGTTTGCCTATAACAACAGCTTCCAGTCGAGTATTGGTATGGCACCATTTGAGGCCTTATATGGTCGACTGTGTAGATCCCTATGTGTTAGGCCGAGGTGGATGATGCACCAATGTTGGATCTAGAGTTAGTCCAGCAAACGACGAGAATATTACACTTATCCGTAAGTGATTGGCTACGGCTCAAAGTTGTCAGAAGAGTGTTGTCGATCGTAGGAAGAGATCGTTGTCCTTTGAGGTGGGGGATCACGTCTTTTTGAAGATATCATCTAGACAGGGTTTGATGAGGTTTGGAAAGAGTGGGAAGTTGTCTCATAGGTTTATTAGGCCTTTTTAGATCCTAGAGCGGATTGGGGAGGTAACTTATCATTTGGCCTTGCCGCCACAGCTTTTCCGGGGTACATGACGTGTTCCATATCTATATGCTTCGGAAGTATGAGCTGAATCCATCACATGTGTTGGATTGGACTGAGTTAGAGGTTGACGAGGATGCCTCATATGACGAGAGACTAGTTAAAGTTTTAGATACTTGAGACCAAGTCTTATGAGGCAAGACGATCCCTTTGGTAAAAGTGTTGTGGCGACACCACAGATTGAAGAGGCCACTTGGAAGCGTAAGGCGAAAGTCCGTGAGAAATACCCAAACCTATTTGTTAATGTTTGAGCATGTATTGAAAACCTAATTATTTAATAAAATATAAACATTGTATATGTTTTGGAAATATGAATTGTATATTCAGTATTGGAAATTCGTTTATTATGTTGATAGGAGAAGATGACCGTTGGATGGGTCATGGTATTGGCTATAATTTGCTATCATTGTTTTAATTGGTTTAAACCTTGGTTTTAATGTTTGGTTTAAATTTCGGGGACGAAATTCCTTAAGGGGGGAGGTTATAGCATTTCTGATTTGGACCCAACCCATTTGATGTTTTGGATCCGAGTTTTATTGTCATATATAGTTATCCATGTCTTGTTTCCCCTTATATCTCTTTGAGTTTGGCTTTTGGGATGTGTGATTGTGTTTAGAACAGCCTGGTAGCTTGTTTTTCAAACTTTGGTTGCCCAGATTTTTGTCTCTTTGCTTGAGCGAAGCTTCTTGCGCTCGAGCGGTCTTTGTGAACCTCCAGTACTTTTGCAGGTCTGCAAAAATACTGAGAGTTTGTATTCTTTGCTCGAGCGAAGTTTCTTGCGCTCAAGCGAAGCTTCTTGCGCTCGAGCGGTAAAATTTATTGTGTTTGGTCGCTCGAGTAACACATCTTGCGCTCGAGCGAATTGTCGTATATCAGTTCATAAACAGCCCATTTTAAGTCACTTTTTATCTCTCTATCTCTCTAAACATTTCAAAACCCTAATATCTCTAACTCTCTCTCTAAAACTCTCATATTTCCCTCAAATACACCTAGATCCGTTGATCTTTTCACCCGTGTGCCTTTGTTAAAAAGTTAGAGCTCGACGTGGTCTTCGTTCTAATCGGAGCAAAGTTGGTTTTTGGCGTCTTTAGGTTTCCTCTCTCTCTCTCTCTCTCTCTCTCTCTCTTGTTCTAGCTTAAGGTAGGGATACTTTCCACACTTTTTATGAATTCTAACTTAGTTATTTGTCATTTCTAAACCATATTGTAAATTTTGAAGATTTGGAACAAATCTAGGGTTTTGGAGAAAAATCCAGAGAGGGGTTTTTCAAATAGGTTCTTGGAAATGATTTTGATCTTGGAAATAATGTTGAGTTGGCTGGAAATGATTGATTTTGGATACTTGGGATTGATTTGGAAAAGTGTAAGAATTTTGCCTTAAATACCTCAAATGTTGGTTTTGTATAAATAATGAAATTGATGTTGAAATTATGAAATCGGATTGGTATTGATAAGGATGGTAGAGTTGGATACATATTATCACTCACGCCTTAAAATTTGGAAATTTTATCTTTATGGAATATAAATTATATGTTAAGAAATATCTATTTGGAGCTATCGGTGGAGGATAACTATATTGTTGTAGAAATTGCATGTGAATTAGGAAAATTGAAACTATTTCCTCATTCATTTGCATTGAGCATTATCCATCACTTATATATTGAAAATGTTACTGTTTTGAGAAAATGGGTGAATCTGGGAAAGGAATTATTATTACATTTAAACAAGTTAGCCTGTGTGTCTTGGGTGAAAGTCCTGAAAACTGCGCATATATATGAGTGCCGATCTCGTGGACGAAATTTCCGATGAAATAGCAATAGTAGTACTTGTATAGTCTACGTTTACATAGGTCCCGGTATATGGTTTCCTTCTAACGAAATTTTCGAGAAAGGTTGTATTGTTTTGAAATTCCCAGAGTGTGATTCGCTGCCCCATTTTCTACTGTAATGGAAATGATTTATGAATCAATATATATATATATATACTTGGTATTGCATAGTTTTAGAAAGAGGTATAAAAATATTTTGGTACGAGCATTGCATATGCATTCACCTCATAGCTTTGTTAAGATTCATATACTGTGTTGGATTATTTCTACTGGGTTTTGGCTCCCCTACGTGGGAAAAACATTTCAGGTGCTGATGATATGCCTCCGCAAGGCAATAGCTTGGAGGAATTGGGGCGAGAGCTTCTTTTTGTGTAATTATTGTATTTATTTTGTACAAGCCAAGGGCTTTAATTGTATTGGACTTAAGTCTGCTTTTGTTGTAACCAAACATTGTCTTGGAAAGCTGTAAGCCCTTAGGGCATTTCTTATCTGTTTAACTTTCATTCTTTTTCTTTTGTTCGCAACATATGTTATAAATTCAACGTCAAGCATTATTAATATCTACCGCATATGTTTCCTTTTTATAAACTCAATTGGATTTAATGGAAAATAATTACTTTATCATTGTTGTCATTTATTGATATTGTGGATGGATTATGTATTTATTTCGAGAGTGTTACAGACATTACCCTAACACTTAGAGTAAACTTTGGGGCATCACGTGTTCTATCTTATTTCAGTGACAGTTCCCACCTCGTTGCACTTTCTTGCATCATGCGTCCCTCTACTTACTGGCACTATTATGGCTGAATTGACAACAATAAAATATGATGGCAACCGAGGAGTTCAGGATCACATCGTCAATATGGCTGACAAAGCTGCAAAGCTTAAAACTTTAGGGATGCAATATAGCGACCCCGGTCTTTTCCCATTTGATTGTTGTATCCGGACTTATGTTCCGTAGATCCCGTTGTTATATAATTGTTGTTGTCGTCCTTTGTTTCCTTGTTCTGAGTTATAGGATGTGTTGGGCAGGTTTGTTACAGGTTGGTTGTATCTGGGAGCCAAGTGTTGCTGCCCAGAATTTTGATCCTTCGCTCGAGCGAGCAGTTTGTCGCTCGAGCGAGAGTGTGTTTTGCCTCGTGGCTCGAGCCAGAGTATCTTCGCTCGAGCGAGCGGCTGCGTCTCATATAGACCTGAGAGCAGTGTTTCTTGGCTCGAGCGAGAGTTCCTTCGCTCGAGCGAGCTAGGTGTATGTTTTCGAGTGCTCGCTCGAGCGAGCATTCTGTCGCTCGAGCGTGCTTCTGGGTTGCAGACCTGAAGCATCGAGTTCTTGGCTCGATCGAGACTTTCTTCGCTCGAGCGAGTTTTTCTGTGTCTGGTCGCTCGAGCGACCAAGTCTTCGCTCGAGCGAGCCTGTTTTATTTAAATAGGCAGCGGTTTTTAAAACACTTTTTCACTCTCTTTTTATTTCACAACCCTAGGTCCGTGTTCTCTCTCCCTCCACTCACCTTCTCTCTTAGGTATCATCTCTTTTTAGGGTGTTTCTACCCTAGGTTCTTTATTAAAAAGATAGAGTGAGTCGAGAGCTTCGTTTTAATCTGAGAGTTGGACGGTTTGGAGCACTTTGGATTTGAGCCATCATCTCCATCTTCTCCATTCGAGTTATTTACTTCGAGGTAGGGATTTCCTACTCCATATTATAGGTTTTGTTCTAAGTTTTAGTATTTTGATATGTTGGGGGCTGTTTGGTAATTTTGGGAAAAACCCTAGTTATTGTAATAAATTAATTTGTATAATTAATTTAGGAAAAATTGGGGAATTTGGTTTAATTCTTGAAATTGGGGAATTATGAGTTTAAATGGTGTAGTTTGATAGTTTAATCACTCACCTATGGAAATGTTGCGTTTATGCTTACTAATACATTTATTTCCTGTTTAGAAATAACTATTTTGGGCTATCGGTGGAGGATAGTCGTGATTGTTGTAGACATTGCATGTGGATTAGGGAAAACTGAAACTAATCACATTGGTTAAGTCATTGATTTTGACTGTTGAATTAATACAGAAAATACGTTTATTGATTGTGTGTTGTATATGACAAGTGTTTAATACATTGTATATGCATTTTGTTTGGGAGGAGATAGGGGATGTACTCCACGGTTTAGGGGAAGATAGGGGATGGACCTCTAAACCGGATTTTGTTTGGGAGGAGATAGGGGATGGACTCCATTAGCATCACTATATGTGCTTATTGTTTTATAGAAGTGTTTTTACATGATGATACAACACTAAAATGTGTATCAAACGGGAAGTATGGAAGTGTTTTGGAATGAGCCTGAGTCTCATTTGTTTTGTTGATATTGGAAGGAATGTTAATGTGATAATTAGTTCACTGTTATAGTTTGGCCAGTTTCTGAACCATATTGATATAACTGGGAAGTTAAATAAATAATGAAAAGTGAAACGTGTCATAGACATTAATGTCATGAAACTGTATGTTGGTAAAGTGAGTAATTGTGTTAACCATCTATTGAATGCTATTGCTTTATTCAATGCTTATATTTGGCTTAGTATATTTCTACTAGGTTGTGGCTCACCCTATACGGGAACATCATTTTCAGGTCCAGGTGATATGCTACCTCCAAGGACTTAGCTTGGAAGGATATGGACTTTGAGGACTTGTTTTTAGTTATTTGTTTTTATTTGAGAATACATGTAAACATTCAAGCCAAGGGCTTAAATTTGTAATTGAGTTAGTACTCATTCTTTTGTGTCCAAGTGTTAGCTTAGAAAGATGTAAGCCCTTAGGGCATTTACTTCTGATGTTACATGTGATGTCTTTCAATAAAAGTACTATGATGGATAATTTAATGATTCGTTTTATTTTATTAATGCATGTTAATGTTATATATATTATGGGTTAATTTCGAGGGCGTTACATGCAAGTTGATGAAACTTTCCTCATGCAGTTTATTCTCAACTCACTTCCATCACTGTTCGGCGCATTCAAAATTCACTATAACACCAATAAAGATAAGGGGAGTTTGAATGAGCTGACTAATATGTGTGTTCAGGAAGAAGTGAGGTTAATGGAGGAAGGATGTCAAATTGCATTGGCTATAACTCATAGTGCTATAAAGAAAAAGAAGGGTAATTTTGTAAAATCAAAGAAAAATTCACCCAAGAAAAATAATGGGCCTAGGAAAGAAAATCAGGCTTAGAATAGTTTCACTGTCAAGTGCTACTTTTGTGGCAAGAAGGGACATGTGAAGAAAGACTGCAGCAAGCGAAAAGCTTGGTTCGAAAAGAAATGTAAGAAATGTTCTTTTGTTTTTTATGAATCAAATCTTGTTGAAGTACCTTCTAACACTTGGTGGATTGACTCTGGGGCCATGACCCACATTACAAATTCCTAGGGACACCTTTCAACTAGAAAACTGAAGGAAAGTGAAATATTTGTCTATATGGGGAACCATCTCAAAGCTGAAATCGTAGCTATAGGAACCTATCGACTAATCTTAGAGACGGGTCATCAGATGGATCTAGAAGACACTTTTTATGTTCCTTCAATTTTTAGGAATTTAGTTTCGTTATCCAAATTAGATCGTGTTGGATATTCAGTTTTATTTAGTTATGGTAAACACAATTTAATGTTTAATTCAATAATGATTTGTTCTGATAATTTATGTGATGGTTTATATAAAATTGCCATAAATCATGAGTTTGCACAATCATTAGTAACTCTGCATTCAAATATTGGTTTAAAACGTGGTCTAATTAATGAAAAATCCTCAATCTTGTAGCATAGACGGTTGGGGCATATCTCTAGAAATAGAATTGAAAATTTGGTGAAGAATGGGATTTTGGAAAACCTAGACTTCACTGATTTTGAGGTATGTGTGGATTGCATTAAAGGAAAACAAACCAAACACATCAAGAAAGGTGCCACAAAAAGTAATGAGTTTCTTGAGATAATTCATACAGATATTTGCGGGCCACTCAACATCTCATGTCTTAGTGGTGAAAAATATTTCATCACATTTATAGATGATTTCTCACGTTATAGATATGTGTATCTAATTCATGAAAAGTTTCAGGCTGTTGACATACTTGAGGTATACATAACTGAAGTCAAGAGACAATTAAATAAAAATGTTAAAATAGTGAGATCAGACAGGGGTGGTGAGTATTATGGTAAATATGATGCGTCAGGCCAAAATCCTGGCCCATTTGCCAAATTCTTAGAAAAGAACAGCATTCGTGCTCAATATACAATGCCTGGAACACCATAGCAGAATGGAGTTGCTAAAAGGTGTAATCGTACCATTAAAAATATGGTTAGGAGTACGTTAAGTTACTCAATTGTACCCATTTCACTATGGCGTGAAGCTTTAAAGACTACAATGTATATCTTAAATTGGGTTCCTAGTAAGGCAATCCAAATAACTCCTTTTGACTTGTAGACAGGTAGGAAACCTAGTTTGAAACACTTACACATTTGGGGTTGTCCAGCAAAGGCAAGAATCTTCAACCCATAAGAGAAAAAGTTAGACTCAAGAACAATATCTGGATAATTCATTGGTTATCTAAACAAGTCTAAAGAGTACAAATTTTATTATCCTAATCACAGTACGAGGATAGTGGAGACTGGTAATGCTAGATTCTTAGAGAATGGTGAAATTAGTAGAAGTGAGAAAACACGAGTGGTGAATTTCGAGGAAATTAGGGTGGATGTGCTAACATTTGATCCTTATCGAAAAATTGTTGTTCCTCAGACTATTCCACAGGCTAAGGGAAACAAACAACATAATGAAAATCCTTCACCTCCTCATGTTTCACCACTTCATAAAGATACCACCATTGAAAATATTGTAAAACCACCACAACCGATAGTTCTGAGAAGATCTCAGGGGGAAAGAAAGCCTGCCATTCCAAATGATTACATGGTGTATCTACAGGAATCTGATTTTGATATTGGGATTAACAAAGATCCAGTCTCATTTTCACAAGCCATGAATAGTGATGATTCTACTAGATGGGTCAATGCTATAAATGAAAATCCATGGAACAGAATGGTGTTTGGGATCTTGTCTATTTGCCGAATAATTGTAAAAAGGTCGGGTGTAAATGGGTGCTCAAGACCATCGAACGATTTAAAGCCAGACTTGTTGCCAAGGGTTTTAATCAAAAAGAAGGCATATATTATAAAGAGAAGTTTTCTCCAGTATCTGAGAATGACTCGCTTAGAATCATCCTAGCATTGGTAGCTTATTATGACTTAGAGTTGTATCAAATGGATGTGAAAATTGCTTTTCTAAATAGGAATTTGGATGAAGAAATTTATATGGAGCAGCCAGAAGGATTTGCAAAGAAATGTAAAGAACATTTAGCTTGCAAATTAAAGAAATCCATCATGGCCTTAAACAAGCTTCCAGGCAATGGTATTTAAGGTTTAGTGATACCATTACCTCCTTCGGATTTAAGGAAAATGCAGTTGATCAGTGTATATATCTGAAGGTTAGTGGGAGTAAGTTCATTAATTTGGTGCTATATGTAAATGACATTTTGTTAGCTAGTAATGACCTTGGCTTATTGCATGAAACCAAGGAATATCTCTCCACGAACTTTAAAATGGTTGATATGGGTGAGGCAAACTATGTTATTGGCAGAGATATCTTTAGCGATCGATCTCAAGATTGCTAGGACTATCTCAGAAAGGATATATTGATTGTGTTTAGGAGAGATTCAATATGCAATTTTGTTCAGCCAATGATGCACCCATCATAAAGGTGATAAGTTAAGTGAAAAATAGTGTCCAAGGAATGACTTAGAAAGAAAACAAATAAAGGACATTCCATATGCATCAGCAGTAGGGAGCTTGATGTATACCCATATATGTACTAGACCAGATATTAGTTTTGCAGTTGGAATGTTGGGATGATTCCAAAGTAATCTTGGAATGGAATATTGGAAAGCAGTGAAGAAAGCTATGAGATATCTTTAGGGAACAAAGGACTATATGCTCACTTATAGGAGATTAGAATAGTTGGAAGTGACCGGATACTCAAACTTAGATTTCGCTAGTTGCCTTGATAGTAGAAAATCTACATCAGATTTTGTTTTTCTACTAGCTAGCGGAGCAATTTCATGGAAGAGTGTGAAGCAGTCCACCATTGCTTCATCTACTATGGAGGTTGAGTTTGTGGCATGTTCATCTACTATGGAGGTTGAGTTTGTGGCATGCTTTGAGGCTACAAATCATGCTTTATGGTTGTGAAATTTCATCTCAGGACTTGGTGTTGTTGACTCAATTGCCAGGCCGCTGAAGATATATTGTGACTATACCGTAGCAATATTCTTCTCTAAGAATGTAAAGTACTCCAGTGGTTCCAAACACACGGAAGTAAAGTACTTAGTTGTTAGAGAAAGAGTCTAGAAACAACAAGTGTTAATTGAAAACTTAAGTACATCTCTTATGGATGCTGATCCATTCACAAAGGGATTGCCACCAAAGGCATACAAAGAGTATGTTATTAGGATGGATCTTCTAAGCAACCCATGATGTGTATGGTATATCTTGAATGCTTATTTTTATTTGACACTATTTGCGCAATAATAATTTTGTTTCTATTTTTCCTGTTTCTAAAAGTGTGTGTACACATTAATTTGAATATTGATAAACAAGAAATGTCTTAACAAAACAAATTACAGTGGCCTTTCAGGCAAATAATTACGTATCCCGATAATGGACTGGGTTAGTGAAGGTTATCGATGGTGTGGTGCATAGAAGGAAATATGACATAAATGTTATATCACCACTATGACTCACATTGGTGATCTGAAGTAATTACAGTATTATAGTCTCTAATATATATGAACTTATTGGCTATTTTTAAAATTCCGTGATCATGTGTCAAAAATTTTATAAATTGCATATTTTGAAAAAAAAACTCATAATTGCATTGTAATCGGCTTAACAGGCCAAGTGGGGGAATACTGAATTTATTTTCTGGTGTGGCCCAATAGCCTACATATCTTTTACATGTTCTTATTTTATTTGGACTCCACAATTAGATAAAGCCAATATTTGAGATAAAGTTCAGTAATTAGAATTTTAAATATTGGATAATTACTCTTCTAAGATAAGAAGGAAACTTTGATGGACAGGAATTCTTATTTAGTTTTCGTAATTTTAATTTGAATAATTTGATCTCTATATTTTCAGTCTTATTGCAATGTGATCCATCCATTACTTATCGTTAGAATTTGAAATGAAAAATTACTATGTGTAAAAATAGAGACACCAAAGTAAAATTCAAAATAAATTATAGAGACCACCGGTATAATATATTCATTATGCCAGTGATCCTTATAGTCTATAAGACATCAAGTTGCGACTATTCCAAACGGATTTCAATCCTCTCTAATATTTCTTTTTCCAATTATTATCTCACGTTTTATTTAAAGGTCACGATTCACGATTCAATAATTAATTATTATTATATTTTGCGATCTTTAATCAAATGAAAGAGAATTTTTTTTCCATGACAATGATGGTAACAACCGTGAGACTTTCAATGAGGACGTTTGGTAATAATTCCATACAGATCCAAATCTTTTTTAACACTTTTTTCTTTCAATTTAACAATTTAACACTTTATCTAAAGATCACAATTCAACAATTAGTCAATATTATCGAATACAGAATGGTGACTGAAAAACAGAGGTAGGAGAATGGTAACAACCGTGAGAAACAGGTTTGCTTGCCTGTGTTGTCAAAATCAAAAGGAATCTTTTGAGGAAAGTGTGTCCATTGTTCGTCGAATTCCGCAGGAATCCATTTATGTTCTATTTTGGAAAAATTAATACAAAAGATGGGAAGCAAGCGAAATAATTGCAAATATGTGAAGGAAAAAAAAAAAAAAAGTATTATATCATTAGTTCATATAATTTAACTGAAGTGTCACTTTAATTTCCGTAATTTTAATTTGAATAATTTGATCTTTATATTTTCAGTTTTATTGCAATGTGATCCATCCATTACTTATCGTTAGAATTTGAAATGAAAAAATGCTATGTGTAAAATTAGAGACACCAAAGTAAAATTCAAAATAAATTATAGAGACCACCAGTATAATATATTCATTATGCCGGTGATCCTTGTAGTTTGCTGTGAATTCTATTTTGGTCTTTTTAATTTTGCATATGATTTTTTTTCCTTTTAAAATATTAACAATGCATGATGGAGGGATCACAATAGAACAAAATTTAAAGTATAATGACCAAATTGAAACTACGATAACCAAAATAAAATTTCACTCATATTAGAAGGCCTAATTAATGGTAGAATCTACCCAAAAAATTAAAAAAATAATGTCTCAACTCTTCTGCCCCTTAGCCTTTTTGTCTTCCAATCTCTCTCCTCTCCAAACCAACAATCAAACAACTCTGGGTAGAACTTTCATAATTTCACAGCATGTGTGAAGCTCAATTGGTTCTATGCTAATGATTTGAAGAAAATTGGCACCCCAGTTAAATAGATGTATTATGTATATATGTAGTTGAGCGGAACAGCTTGTAACTCTTTCTAATAGCAGTGAAACTGAACGTATCCCTCCTTTTTACGTAACTCTAATATTTTTGTGCGTGTGAGATTTATAACTCTTATTTATTTATTTTCTTTATTTTTCATGTCTCACCGACCAATCTAATCCTGGTTAGAAATTATGCAATTCGTGACAAACAGTTGAGATAATGATGCGATGCACTTCTTTCATTACTTTCAACAGTTGGGCTGAAAAATGGGGCATAGACACGAGCAAAATCAGCTTCAGATTGGATTTTTGGAGATTTCACTACTACAAAAATAGTTAAAGATCACATTTTGACAAAAAAAAATATCTCACTTTTATTGAAAGTGTGATAAAAAAAATTAGATTGATATTTTAATCACACTTAATTTGATTGAGTGTGATAATATATATTTTTTATGTCACTTTTTCAATTAAGTGTGATTATATATACATTTTTTTAATCACACATTCTAATTAAAGTGTGATTATATATATACTATTACTTTTTAATCACACTTTTTAAATAAGTGTGATTATATATATATATTTTAATCACACATTCTAATTAAAGTGTGATTATTTATATATTTTTTAATCACACTTTCTAATTAAAATGTAATTATATATACACTATTACTTTTTATCACACTTTTTAAATAAGTGTGATTATTTATATATATTTTAATCACACATTCTAATTAAAGTGTGATTATTTATATATTTTTTAATCACACATTCTAATTAAAGTGTGATTAAATATAATATTACTTTTTAATCACACTTTTTAAATGACTGTGATTATATATATATTTTTTAATCACACATTCTAATTAAAGTGTGATTATTTATATATATCTTTAATCACACATTCTAATTAAAGTGTGATTATATATACACTATTACTTTTTAATCACACTTTTTAAATGAGTGTGATTATATATATATTTTTTAATCACATATTCTAATTAAAGTGTGATTGTTTATACATATCTTTAATCACACATTCTAATTAAAGTGTGATTATATATCACTATTACTTTTTAATCACACTTTTAAATAAGTGTGATTATATATATATATTTTAATCACACCTTCTAATTAAAGTGTGATTATATATATAATATTACTTTTAATCACACTTTTTAAATGAGTTTGATTATATATATTTTTTAATCACACATTCTAATTAAAGTGTGATTATTTATACACTACTACTTTTTAATCATACTTTTTAAATGAGTGTGATATATATATTTTTTTAATCACACATTCTAATTCAAGTGTGATTATTTATATATTTTTAATCACACCTTCTAATTAAAATGTGATTATATACATTACTACTTTTTAATCACACTTCCTAAATAGGTGTGATTGTATAAAAAATTTCAAATTGATTTTTATATAAAATATCAATTCCTAAATTTTTAATCACACTTAGGCCTTGTTTGGTAGGGCTTATTTTCAGCTTATTTTAGCTTTTAGCTTAATTTAAGCTATTTTGATGTGTTTGGTTCAGCTTAACAATACAACTTATAGCTTTTTGTAAGTCAAAAATCAACTTATTTTTTGAGTGGGGGAGGAAAGTTTAATTTATAAGTACAAAAATTAGTTTATGTTCACAGCTATAAGCTATAAGCTGTTAAGTTATAAGTTATAATCACTTTCCCACAGCTATACCAAACGGGGCCTTAATCTGATTGAGTGTGATAATATTTTTTTTTATGTCACTTTCTAATTAAGTGTGATATATATATATATTTTTAATCACACTTTCTAATTAAAGTGTGATTATATATATATATATATATATATATTAGGGTAAATTACACTGACACCCCCTGAGGTTTATGTTTTATAGTTCCCCCCTCACGTTTTGGAAATTACATATCCCTCCCTAAGGTTTAAAGTTTCATTACAGATTCCCCTCTCAGCAATTTAATTTTTTTAAATACCAATTTTGCTCTCACTGGGTAAATTATATTGACACCCCTCACATTTTAGAAATTACAATCCCTTCCCTAAGGTTTAAAGTAGCATTACCAATTGCTCCCTCGATTAGTATTAGTTGGAAAAAAAATTCATTGAAAAAAAATTAATTGGAAAAAAAATTAATTGAAAAAAAATTTGTTAGTAAAATTTGTAAATTTCTGTTTAAAAACCAATATAAACTCATTTTTTGAATTTACGTTTTTTCCTGAAATTTACAAACTGAGACAACCATTTATAAATTAAAAAAATTATCAAACAAATTTTTATGACAGTTTTTTAAATTTTTGTAAATATAAATTGAAAACTGAAAACGAAATGGTTACCAAACAGGCTTTAGATGGTAAAAATATCGTAAAATTAACAAATAATCAAATAAGTTATCAATATAAGAAATGATTTATCAAAATATTCTTAGGCTATGTATGGTTTGATTTTTAGAAAAAAAATTAAAAATTAAAAATTAATTTGGTTAAGAAATAAAAAATAAAATAATTATCATTTTTATATAATTTTTATCTTTCGAGTGGTTAGAAATAATTTTTTACAAATTAAATTGAAACAGCCATACGTATGTATATAACCTGCCCAAAAATTAAAATGATAATTATTTTTTACCCTTAAATGATAATTATTTTTCTTTTTATTTCTTAACCAAATTAATTTTTAATTTAAAAAAAATTCTAAAAATCAAACCATATATGGCTTAAGAATCTTTTGATAAGTCATTTCTTACGTTGGTAACTTATTTAATTATTTGTTAATTTACTACATTTTTACCATCTAAAGCCTGTTTGCTAAGGTACCGTTTGGTAACACTTACGTTTTTCAGTTTATATTTACAAAAATTTTAAAAACTTAAATAAAAACTTGTTTGGTAAATTTTTAATTTATAAATCAGTGGTCTCAGTTTATAAATTTGGCCAAAAAATGTAAACTCAAAAAATGTGTTTCCGTTTTGAGTTTTGAGTTTTTTTTTTTTACCACCCAACATTAGCCACCACCCGCCACCATTTTCCATCACCGTCTTCTGTCACCCCACCCACCCCCTACCCCACCTGCTACCACCACTCACACCACCACCTGCGACCACCACCCATCACTCGCCACCACCACCCACCTGTCCCGCCACCAGCCACCACCACTACCTACTACCCACCCCTCGCCGCCACTACCACCACCCCACCACCACACTGCCATCCACCCCCACCACCGCCACTACATCCACCGCCTGCTACCACTACCACCCGCCATCACTACCCGCCACCACCACTCACCACCCACACCACCTGCCATACCATTCACCACTAGCACCTACCACCACCAACCACTGGCCACCTGCCACCCACTCGCCGCCACCACCACCACCCCCACCCACCTGTCACCCATCTACCACCACACCACCAGCCACCCGTCACCCATCTACCACCACACCCACCAGCACCCGCCACCCATTTGCCACTATCACCCACCACCACACCAGCCAACACCACCAGCCACCGCCACGTCACACACCCACCCACTCGCTACCACCCGCCACCCGCCACCGTCACCTACCTAACCACCACCACCACCACCACCCGCCATTTACCCGCCACCACCCACCGCCACTCGCCATCCGCCACCCACTTGCCACCACCACCCACCACCCACCACCACCACCCACTCGCTACCACCACCACCGTCACCCACCCACTCACCATCACCACCGCCACCTACTCGCCACCATTACCACCCACCACCTACTCGCCACCACCACCCGCCACCTGCCACCACCACCACCACCACCCACTCGTTACCACCCACCACCCGCCACGTCACCCACCACTCACCACCACCACCACACCACCACCACCCACCCACTACCGCCACCGTCACCACCCAACCACCCACCACCACCACCATCCGCCACCACCACCCACCCACTACCACCCGCCATCCGCCACCTAACACTACCACCCATCACTCATCGACCACTACCACTACCACCACCACCACCTGCAACCGTCACCCACCTGCCCACCACTACCACCATCCACTCTCCACCACCCACCGTCACCACTTTCCACCACCGTTTTCCGCCGCCACTTGCCACCACTTGCCATTTCTCACTTTTTTTATATTTTTAATTTTTTTTAAACATTTTGTCAATTACCAATCGCGTTTGTAGTTTATTTTTCTAAAAATAAACAAAAACCAGATAAAATTTTTATAAATATAAACTGAAAACGTAAACGTTACCAAATAGACCCTTACATTTCATTTTCAGTTTTCAATTTATACTTATAAAATTTTTAAAAATTGTCATAAAAACTTGTTTGACAATTTTTTTTATTTATATTTAATTTGTAAATTTGAGGAAAAAAATGTAAATTCAAAAAATAAGTTACATTGGTTTTTAAACAGAAATTTAAAAATTTTACTAGTAAAATTTTTTTTCAATTAATTTTTTTTTCTAATTAATTTTTTTTCAATGAATTTTTTTTTCCAACTAATATTAACGGAGGGGGCAATGATACTTTAAACCTTAGGGAGAGGATTGTAGTTTCTAAAATGTGAGGGGTGTCAATATAATTACCAGTGAGGGCAAAATTAGTATTTAAAAAAATCAAATTGCTGAGGGGAATCTGTAATGAAACTTTAAATCTCCAGGAGGGAGATGTAATTTCCAAAACGTGAGGGGGGGAATTGTAATAAACATAAACCTCAGGGGGTGTCAGTGTAATTTACCCATATATATATATATATATATATATATATTTTAATCACACCTTCTAATTAAAGTGTAATTATATATACACTATTACAATAATAATTATTTTTGTTCACACTTTTTCACACTTTTAAATAAATGTAATGATATATATATATATATATATATATATATATATATATTTTAATCACACTCCATAAACATTTCAATTTGATTTTTGGAAAATGAAAAATCCCCTTAAAAAAAACTCCCCTAATCCCCTAATTTCATTTTTGGCAAACTGTTTTTTTTTTTTTTTTTCTGTTTTCTTTTTTTTTTTTTTGTTTTTTTTTACTTGAAAGGGAATTCGGGGGTTTCGGGGGACCCCCTTTCGGGGGATTTATCAACGCCCTTGATTTTTGCATAAGAAAATGTTTTGGACCTCAAAAAAAAGTCCCCTAATCCCCCTAATTTCCTTTTATGGAAACTGTTTTCTTTTTTTTTTTTTTTTTCTTTTTTTTTTTTTTTTTTTTTTTACCTGTTATGGAAATTCGGGGGTTTCGGGGGAGGGGATTTCGGGGGACCAATCGGAGCTGTTTACATAAAATATACTATACGGTTCGCGCCTTCTACCCATGCCCATGAGTGAGAGAGACGACTCTTCCATTCCCCAGCAAGATCGAATTTCACAAACACACATGTCTCTTCTCCTTCTCCTTGCCTTCTGTTTCTGAAACGAAGCCTTGTTTCGTCAGCTCCAAACCACCATTGAAGTTACTCACAGCTCCGAACCACCATTGAAGTAAATCAAATTTGTCTTTTGAAATCAGGTGAGTTCTCTATTTTTTATGCCCCTTTTGTGTGTATATATTTATGATTATGATTATTATTAGTGGAATTTTATAGATATAGGTTTTCATTGTGAATGAGGGTCTTCGGGTGGTAATGATACGTGTCTGTAAATCAAAGTTGAAATTTGTAAGGTTTTTGTTAATGGTTGGTGGGCTTTACAGGAGGTGGGTATATGTTGGTTGCTTTGTAGAATATGCAACTCCATTACACTAGTGACTATACATATATATATATATATATGCAAATATATGTATAATAGATTTAATTGACACAAACAGAACAATATCTGGGAAAATATTTGTCCACTTTTTCATAAGAAAAAAAAAAAAAAATAGGAACAGAGTGTTTAGAACTGATATTTTTCTATAGTTGAACTCTGTGTACCTAGAAATGTTGTTTATTTTCAAGAATTGTCAATCAGCTGCTAATATTCAAAGCTTAAAAGGCCACATTTGAGGAATTCAAAAAATTTACAATATGAAATTGGCCTGAAGTTGGGAACTCTTTTGTGTTTTCCTTTAATTTATCCATATGTTTACAGTTATGTATGGATCATAATATATGTACATACATTATGTAATGTTCAGCCTTAAATCATTCATTTTTCAAATTACATTTACTCATCGTTTGCAGATTTTGCCTTCAAGTTCATATTTTTCCTTCAAGTTCCAGCCAACGCCTTTTGTTGTTTGGTCTCCAGATTTTGTGTACATAATTCCACTTACGTTATGTTCTCCAAATGGTCTTTTGATAAACTATAACCAGTTGTTTTTTTTTTTTTTTTTTTTTTAATATTTTAGATTTCATTTTTGAAAACATCATGTTTGGAAAGATAGGCAATAAGATAGCCCAACAAAGAAAAAGAAATGACAAAAGGAAATCAATCATACGCTCGATTTTTCTTCTTCTCTTTGTAGCTCATCTTGCCATTGCCTCTGTTCTGTGCCATCATCTCCATGTCAACCTTGGCTGTTGTGGCTTTACAGCCCTTGATAAAGCAGTTGTTCCTTAAACTGGATATTGCTAATGCTAGTGTACGTTTTAGGATCAGACAACCTATATTCTGGCATAGGTATACTATTGCTTTCTGCTGTTGCAGGTCTGCAGCTTGGTGTCAGTTTCTTTGACTGATTCTGCAATTTTTCCAATGAAGCTCATCAAAAGCTAAAACAACCTAAGAAAAAAATGTTAATGGAAAGAAGTAATAATATCCATCTACAGATTTGAAAACCCATCTACGGCCTGTTTGAATGTTGGCTCAATAATAGCACACGTAAAAAAAAAAGCTGATATAAAAAGTTACAATCAATACATATTTCAATCGCAGAGATGCCTCCTCCCCACTCATCTCTTGTGCATGCACACTCTAAATAAGCAATCTTGAATCTAGTAAGTGCAACTTCCGGATATAGTGCTTTGTAGATCTTGTGCACATTGATGTGTGTAAACCACACATAAGTTGATGACAAGTACTGAAATCTGTAGGTAAGTTTTCGATACCCCCTCTTGAGATGGTTCTCACTCTACACCAGGTACATCACACATAGGTGCCATATCATTAACTCCAATCCAAACCGTGGTGCCTACTCACTCACCAAATGTTACAAACTGACCAAGTTCCAAAAGTCTCACAGCTGATGAAACATGCAAAAAAGATCCATAACCCTTTGGAATTGCAGCGTGATCAAGTCCTCACTAGAATTGGCAAACATCCCTGTTGTTAAAAATTGAAGGAAGCCAGGCATCATCTGTCTGCTCCATCAATTCCACCTACGGCAGCAAACAATTAGAGCCGAGTCGAGCTTTGCAAGGCTCAAGCTCAGCTTGGCTCATTTATACTAATCATGCCCGACCTCAGCTCGAAACTCGATAATAAAGAAAAATTTGGCTTGACAATCAAGCTCGGTCAACTCATTAAATATTATTCTATATCATATATACATATATAATATATTTTATATTATTTAATAGATAAATAATATAATAAAGAACTGAGCTGAGTTGACCCATTATTGAGCCAAACTCGTGAACAACTTAGTTCAATTGCAGCCCTTATTCCACCCCAGTGATAATTCTGCTCCAAATACACTGCCAAAACATAGTACCACCGGCAAGCTATGAACACATCTTCAATGAAACAACAAAATTTCATAAATCTAAGCTTTGAATTGTAAAAGCCTGTAATTTTAAGAATGAGTTCAATCTTTGGTAACCTTACGATGAGATCATATAACAACCAGTGATTCCCCCACACAATCAACAGCCCAAATTTACTAAATTTAACTTAATTAATGACTTATTTGGAAGGATACATAATTGATTGAACCATGTGCAATTATAGTACACTCCAAATAGCGCATGAGATTCAAGAAAATACTTGCATTAATAGTGAAAGAATGGGACCCACAGAAACTTGTGCTATAATTTCTGTGCTGTTAGAATCACAAGACCAACTCTAAGTAGGTGTAGATTTGTAATAAGGTGGAAGTTATGATAAACCTATATGTTGCAAGTTCTTATAGTGAACAATCTCTAGGTTTCTTCTTGAACAGAAGGACACCCTTTCCTCTGTTTTGGGCCTGTTGAAAAATTTTATTTAACATTTCCAAGGTTTGGAAGCCTTCAACAAGAAAAGACAAGTAGCACAACTCTCTTTGCTTGATTTTCCACTCATTAATTTAAGCCGTGTCTGGATTTCTATCATGAAAGTACCTGATCAATTTTATTTTGGAGTTCATTTTAGGTATAAATTACTAAGTTTTGTTTTTCCTATCATCACCTCTCGTTGAAATTGCTCTCTCCCTTGAGCAGCGTCTGGACGTAAAACCTTTACTGCAACAGGTGTATGATCAAGATAACATTTAAAAACTGGGCCATAACCTCCTTCCCCAATCTTGCGAGATTCATCAAAAAAATCTGTTGCTACTTCAATCTCCTCAATAGTGTATTTCCTATACCTAACATCATTTGGGACCAATCTATCTAATACATTCTTCTTATACTCTGCCTTTTTTTTATGTCAGCCCTCTTCATCCAGATATAAAACTTCAGTAAACAGCAGGTTAAACAATGGGACATTCAGATATTTTTTAGATAAACTGGTGTGAGTAAGGAAGGGTACTCCAACAAACAGAAAAAATTCATTAATAATAATAACTCCAAAAACCCAAGTAATTAAGCAGTGCAAGTAGCTTGTAATATACATGAGCTATTAATTTTACAGATTCTCAGTCCAGTTCAGTTCTCATTAATTCTTCATCTCCAGTTTAATTTAATTGTTGTTGACATGGAATTACAGAAAGAATTTGTTTGCACTATTTAATTACTTGCGTATTTTTTACGTATTTATGCATGTATATATATTATATAAATATATCTATGAAAGTTTCAGCATGATAAAGATAAACACTTAACAACATTAGCATACTAAAAGACACCAAGGCATGACAAACACATACATATATATTAACCGACTATTAAGTATCCTTCCAGGATGGATAATGGAAGCAGGTTGGCATTAACATCTTAAATATACTATTAATTTTTAAGTAGAAGGCAACTATTGGTTTCAAATCCCCAAATGCAACCAATTGAGAGTTTCCCCTCAAGAACAACACTCAACCCTCATTTGGTTTCTCCCCAACACTCAACCCTCAAGAAATTACTCTCCGCTCAAATTTATAATGGTAGCTAGAAGACCATTGCGCACGTAGTTGTGACTACTGCTGCAGAGCTGCTCTGCTGCTGCTGCAGAGCAGTTTTTGCTGCTGCTTCCAGTTGCTGCTGCTGCCAGTTGCTGCCTCTTTTGGGAAGCAAACCACCTAAGTGAGTTAGGCAGCCCACTTTGAGCCCTGGGGCATTTCCTAGCAGTGTTTAAAGCCTGCACCTTTCCTAGTAGTGTTAGGCAGCCCACTTTGTGTAGATTGTTTAGACCTTGTGGACTTATTATTTTTTTTCTTTTTTGACTTTGCAATTATTCATAGATTAGATAAAGGTTATGTGGCCCCGTATAAACATTCCTGTTCTATAGTTGTTAAAAATAAGATTCAAATCCCCAAATGCAACCAATTGAGAGTTTCCACTCTCTCTCACATCTTAAATCCAACAAATTTATTATCTTTCTTTTATTTTTAAGTTTTTCAATTTGTCTTCAAAGCATCCTTAAAATAAGGCTTTGTTCTCACACACCCCTCCCCCTCCCAGCTAAACCACAGAGAACAGACCTTTGCTGGTATCACTTGCATAGTGTATGACATTTGACCATAAAATAGGACCACAATCTGTTTTGATTACATTATAAAAGAATAACTTAATCTCAAAATTAACATCATGGTTAATTCAAATTGCTGCTGCTAGGAATTGAAACCTGGGTAAAGGCTCAATCACCGGGTTATCTAAATGCTCTTGAATTATATATATAAAGGCTCAATCACCGGGTTATCTAAATGCTCTTGAATTATATATACACTAGTTGAAACTCTTAAATTAATGAAATGGTACACACACATTCCATATTATGTTCACCGAATATTAATTGTTCATATCTTGTTCCCTTAAAGTACATTCACCATTAAGGAGAAAGTTATAAAAAAAAAAGTCCAAATGCCATATGGATGTTCCCATCTACTAATACATTTCAGTTTTAGATAAGGATAAATTACACTAAATTCAAACATAAATGGATAGTAATGCACTTCAAATAAGGATTTGTTTTGGTTTGTTAATGCCTTTGCTATTGCTGCTGCTACTGTTGCAGCACTTAGTTGCTGCTGCTATTGCTGCACTTAGTTTTTTTTTTTTGGGTGAATAAGTCTAGTTAGCAGACTGGCTGCCTCCATAACCAAGATCAGAGGCACACACAAAAGAAGCCAATTAATGCTATGTTTTGCCATAGCAGCCACATACACCAATATACAAGAAACCAAGAGTTTGAGAAAATAAAATAAGACCCCAAGCACAACCCATATGCACAACCCAAGCACAACCCATATGCACTTCAAATAATGATTCTTTGTCATCTTACATGCGAGGAGATTGTGAGGGAACTTGGCTCGATAATCCATGATGGAAAAAAAAATGTCTTTGTAAGAATGTATGTCTAAGTGTTGTACTTTCATGTTAAATGTGTGACTTATATATATTCATTTTCTTCATGTCTTTATATTTAATTGTCTAACTATTTAACCTTTTTTCTTAAATTTGTTTTTATTTTATTCACAGGATGGATACTTCTCATGTCCTACCTACTGATGGAGAGGATGTATGGTTACCAGCAACAGAACCAAAATCTAATAAAAGAAAAGGTAGAGGTTCGACAACATTACCAGATGTCATAAAGGATAGGAGTTCTGGTGTACGAAAAGCCATTGACTATAACGAGAATGGTCAATTGATTGGAAACAATTCAATCAAATGTTCAAGCTATCATGGGGTGTTGGCTCGCACAATGGTTCCGATGTGCTATAAAGACTGGTTTGAGGTGCCAGGTGAACTGAAAGAAAAATTATGGAGTTGTGTGGAGGTATGTAAGACATTTAAACTTGTATTTAAGTGCAATCAAAATTTGAATTTTATAACATTATATTTTTTCACTACTCAGTTAACATACAAAGTGGATGAAAGAAGTAAGAAAAAAGTGTTATTTTCAATTTGTTCAAAATGGAGGACATTCAAGAAAGAACTTACCAAGTACATACGTGAAAACAAGTTCAATCCTGAGATCATATCAAACCCACCAGCAATTTATGGATTCGTTGAACAAAGACATTGGGACTCATTTCTTGAAGGGCGACTATCAGAAGAGTTTGAGGTAAAAATAATCAAACTTTAGTTATTTAAAATGTCAGCATTAATTGCTAGACCCATCAAACTTTGTATAGTTATGTAATAACAGTGGCATGCCCCTTGTAATCTTGTAAATTTTCTGTTTTATTTTATGACTTATTCACCCAAAAAAAATATTAAATGCTATACATTTGGATTAACATTGTGTGTTACATTTTTAAAGATTTTGAGCCAGGTTCAGAAATGGAGACGAAGTCAAAATAAGTATAACCATAGAATCAGTCGAAAGGGCTATGCTCGCTTTCAAGAAGACTATGTAAGTGGTTATAAATTTTATAATTTAATAACAATTTTGATATGATTATTTTGAAAAATTGATATATGTTTGATTGATAGAAACGTATGACCGGATCTACTGAAGATTTGGACAGAAGCATTCTATGGAAAAAGGCTCGTCAAAATAAAAATGGAGAATATGATGACAAGACAATTATGGAACAAGCTGCGAGAATTGTAAGATATTTGTGTGTACTGATTGCATTTATTTTATACTACCTCAACTGTTCATCTTTCTTATATAGTAATGTAATATTGTAGGATGAGTTGACCAAACAAAAAAGTGATGGGAGTTTAAAGACTGAAGGATGCAATGACATTCTTACTATGGCATTGGGTACTCCTGAATCTTCTAGTCGAGTAAGGGTGTAGGAAATTCTGTCACACGTAGCACCTACTTTCACTTGCCTAGACGTGGGAATCAGTCACATTGGGAGAAGAAATGTAATGATCTTGAGGCAGTGGTGGTACAATTGCAAGCTAGGCTTAGTGCAGTGGAACAACAAATACCACATACACCAGAATCTGAACATGTTAGTTCAAATGCCTTGAGAAGTGGTTATGAAGGAAATTTTCAGCGTGATTTTCTCTCAACAGAAAATAGAGTGAGAACTAAGGATGACATTCCACCCCAAGCTCTTACCCAAAAGATTATAAAGGTGTGTAGCATTTAGAACACCTAAAGTTGTTATATTTTCTAATACTATTAGTGATTTTATTAGTGTTTTTGTTGTTATCTGTGTGTTTGTTATAGGGCAAATGTTCAAACACGTTGAAAAGTGGTGGTAGAGGCAATTTTCAGATGATTCTATCTTACCAGAAAATAGAGTGAGAAGTAAGGACGACATTCCACCTCAAGATCCTAAACAAAATAAGAGAAAGGTGTGTAGTTTTTATATATTGATGTTATAATTTATAATATCATTAGTGATATTCTTAGAAGTTCCATTGTTAACTTTGTGTGTTATAGGGAAAACCGTGTAAACTCGCGGTAGGTTCCATTGAAAATATTGTTGCACATGGCACGGTGTATGAGAGAATTGAACCCAATGAAGCCATTCATACGGTGCCATTAGGAGAATCCAATGTACGTGTGTCTATTGAAGTTGTTATTCAAAAAGATGCCCTTCTTCCTATACCTATCTCAGATGAGATGCTTATTGTTGGAGAAGCAGTGGGATTTTTTGTTGCTTGGCCCAAAAATCTTGTATTGGTCGGTGATGAGGTAAAATATTCAAACTTAGAAACTTTATTACACTTTCTTAAAATTAAAGTTGACTTATATTTGTTTATTTTGAAAATTTTAAACTTAGGGAGTTTCAATTAATGTTGAATGTGGAAAATATCAAGAGTCCATTCAATCTTTTGTTTCATTAGTCGAGCATATCAAGTATGATGAAGCCATAGACATTCCACTAGAGAAAGACATATTTGGGGTGGAGATCAATATCCAACTTCAAAAAGTAGACATGGAGTACATATGTCATGTAAAAGAATTATCTGTTACATGTATCATGTTATACATAAGGTAAGGAAAATTTGCTACATCAATAGCTATTTCTGCAGATTTTATGAATTACGAATTTAATTAACATTTGTTTTTTTTATTAGTCATCTCCATCAAGTGTTGAAGGTTTCCAATTGGAGGAAACAATTTGTATTTGTTAACCTTTGTATCGTTAGTGGAAAAACTATGGATGGGGAGAAATCAAAATCAGTGTTGCTTGCAAGAAGATTAGAGGAGGCTATGCTAGAGCAATTGATTTTAATTCCTTATAATATTGGGTAATTATCTAAAACTATTTATTTCATGTGTTCAAATGATAATAAACTTATTAAGCTCATACTTGTGACTTGTTCAATTGTAGGTACCATTGGATATTGTTAGTCATTGATCTAACATTGATGATTGTGTACTTGCTTGATCCGATTAATTCTAAAATAAACACAAGCCTTGAAATTGTAATAAACACGTAAGTTTGGCTAGTTCGTACATTTTTAAGCAATTTGAGTTTGCCTAAAAATATTTTGACTTTTGAAATTTCTTTCATAAAGTGCTTTGAAAATTTATGAAACTACCCAAAGGAGGAGGAGGACCAATCCAGTTTGGAAAGTAGTTCAGGTAATCAATATTATTTTCTCTAATTTTATCATACTTATATTTATGCTAATAGTTGTTCAGCTTGATCATAACACTTTATATGTAGTTTCTAATAATAATGAAAATGCTTTCATGTAGTCCCCGCAACAACCTACAAATGTGGAATGTGGGTTTTATGTAATGAGGTATATGAAAGACCTCATTAGAGATCAAAGCATCCTAAGAAAACAAAATGTGAGATAAATTCTAAACTTTTATTACTATTATATTCATGATACTTGTACATCTTCTTCATGATCTAATTGTTTCTAAATAACCTCTTGTAGTTCAATGGAAAAAAGACTTACACAGAAACCGAACTTGATGAAGTGCGAGTTGAATGGATTAATTTCGTACTAAAGAATATGAGTTGAAATCCAACATGTAAGTATGATATAACTTCCGTTCTTTAAATTGCTAATAAACAATTTTTTTAGTTGGTAAGGAATATATAATCACTTCAAGAACATAACAAATTTCATAAAATGTGTAAATTTTACTTCATACAAAAGCATTTGTACAATGGAAGATAGTAAACTCAAGTACATCTTAGGAAAACTCACAACCTTCACAAAATATCACTCTTACACTCAAGAATTTGAGATTGCTTCACACTAGATCAGTCTTGTATATCACTCTTGTATTGCATGATACCCAATACAATGAATATAAGGATGAACCCAATTCGAAATATGATAAATAAATATTTTGTAATTTTTTTATTTTGCCTTTGGCATCATTTGATTTTCACTAATAGCAATTAGAAATAGACAAAGTTGGGTAGGTAATAGGTTACAAGCCAAATGTTGACTACCCTAGATACATTGTTCTCAATAAGAGTACAAAGTCAATTTAGAGTTATCTTTAAATATAGCTTCTAATTTGTGATTCTAAAATTGAAATAATCTGAGATGGTAGCTTGAGACTCTCCATGAAAAGTTATTTATTGAGTGATGGTAAGCGTATATTTATTCTTGCATAAGTGAACTATGTACATATTATGGAACAGCTAAAATCAACTCGATTTATTGGGTGCTATGATCATAAATCTCCAATTTCTTTGGTTTGGAAGGCTAAGTTACAAAACAGGCTTCTGAACATCATAGTTTTCAGAAATTATATGTTCACCATGATGAATAAATAATTTATTTATTTTTTTTAATGATTTTTCAAATATCATATGGTGGTTTTCTATGTTTTTTGAAGATAGCATGTCCTCAAACATTTAATAGAAATTATATCTTCAGTGTTTATTGTTATCTTGCTTGAAAAGTGTGATTAGCGTTATGACGGTTATCCATTTTATTTTTTATTTTTTGATTAGCAAAAGAAAATTTTATTGATGAAAAGACCATGAAAAGTCACAACACATGATACAACAACAAAAAAAAAGAGTACATATTGCATCATAGCAAAACCCTTTCATCTTAATTAGGTTAGCATGAAAGGCAAGCCCAATCAGATGCACTTTGCTATGATGCAATATGCACTTCTCTCTTTTCTATGACTGTTATACATGATAGTGTATTCACGACTTTGCTTTGTGTATGGACAAATTACCATGAGTTAATTCTGGTTAAGTTGAAAACAAATTTGGGTCATGGTAGTTATATAACTATTCCAGACTTTCCCTCTTTTAAACTTGTTCTCTTTTGTGCTCTTTTCTTCTTTTCTCTTTCATCATTTCATCTCTTTCTTCTCTTTCTATCCACTCTCTACTTATATTTTTTCTTATCTGAAAACAGATACACCAATACATAATTGTTAAAATCTTGGTGGAATTGCTCAACACTCAAATACTGGAACTGTGGGGGATTGTTCATTTGTTTAGTCTTTTGGAGTTGACCCATCTTGACTTGGTATATTAATTGCTTTTCTTTCTCTACCTTGATTTGAGCTTTAATTTTTGTTGGGATTTAGTTTAGTTTACTCTCTCTGTTGATGTGTTGCTATAATAATTTTTTGACAAATTTTTTTCAAGGCTATGATTTACTAATATGTGTTTATATATACTGTTCAATCATGCTCCATATGTATATGTCATATTTACATATGGTAATGCAAACATTTTATACTAGTAATAATCAAATTCGTTATTTCTTTCTATTGATGCAGGGGATGAAGAGTCAGTGTGATGAGAAAATGTTCGATTTTGTCTTTTGTAAGACAAGAACAGTCTCTACAAGTACGTTTTTTCATATGCTTCTAGCGGTTTCTAAATTAATTTTTGTTTTTTATTTTTCAGGTCAGAAATTTCTTGGAGAGATGCAAAATATGGTCAAAGAATTCAAGAACTTAGTTTTTTCAAGTTTTTTTTTATTTTTTAATATATGTAATCACAGTTAAAAACTTTTTATTAATTTCTTCATACATACTTTTGAACATTTAACTTTCATTTATGAAATATATGACGTTATTCCATTCAATATACGGTTGTGATTCAAAATATAGTATATAGTGTGTATTATATTCTTCAAATGCGCGTACAAAAATAATATTGATTATTCTTCAAATATGTCGAATTCTTTTTTTTTAATCACAGGTTTTATTAGTTATTAATCACACTTAAAGGATGTGATCTAAATGTTATTAATCAATGTTTTTAATCACACTTAAAAGATGTGATCTAAATGTTTTTAATCACACTTAAAAGGTGTGATCTAAATATTTTTAATCACAGTTAAAAGATGATCTAAATGTTTTTAATCACACTTCAAAGGTGTGATCTAAATATTTTTAATCACACTTGAAAGGTGTGATCGAAATTTTTTTAATCACACTTAAAGGGTGTGATCTAAATATTTTTAATCACACTTAGAAGGTGTGATCTAAATTTTTTTAATCACACTTAAAAGATGTGATCTAAATGTTTTTAATCACACTTACAAGGTGTGATCGAATTTTTTTTAATCACACTTAAAAGGTGTGATCTAAATATTTTTAATCACACTTAAAAGGTGTGATGAAAGCATTTTTTAATGACACTTAAAAAGTGTGATTAAAAATGACCCCTTTTAATCACACTTCCAAAGACCACATTTTAATAAAACTTAAAATGTGTGATTAAAAAACATACATCACACAAAAAAAGTGTGATCTTTATCTATATTTGTAGTAGTGTTTGGTCATGTCAAATATAGCCTACAATTAACCCGTTGGCCTAGTGGTTGCAGTTTAGGACCTAGGGTATGCTCCCTCTAGGTCTCAAGTTCAATTTCCACCAAGTGCTATCAATTTCTTAGAGTTACGTCCCCAGACTCTACCTGAGATTTGTCCGATTCACGTGGAGGGGACGCTTTGCGTGGATTCCAAAATTAGTCGAACTGTAACTCGTAAAATGGTCCAAACAGCCCGGCATCAAAAAAAAAAAAAATAGCCTACAATTTTCAAAATGCTAATAAACAAAAGCTTTCATAGTCCCACTCGAAATGCAACAGAATAATTTCACTATGTTGATGGACTCACTATAATAAATTAAGGATTTAGAGACAAGAAATTAAAGACAAAATTAACTTTTAAGAATGAAATATTTTAGTTGCCAAAGTATTGTTTCTAGTGACGAAATTGGACATTTATTGATAAATTGTTATCATTTTGAGATCAACCGGTATACCAATTCATATCTGAATCGGCAGTCCAATTTTCCAGTACGAATCTACCAACCGATACATAGAAGTATGCCGGCCCTGGGTTCAATTCCGCATTATTATTGTTACATGTATATTAATTTTTACAGCTATAATTTTTACAACTATAATTTTTACAGCAATCTGTATGATTATAGCGAGGAGGCTGGAGGATTTTTTGCTCGAGTTTTCAAAATGAGAAGAGCAGATCTCAAGGCCGACTGATGAATTACTGGCACAAAGACTGGTGTTGTTCAAGAAGCTGGCATTGAAAAAAGTATTTTCAAACTCAGCTGGGATTCTTCCAGTGAGACAGTTGGAAGACAAATTGAGGGAAGTTAGCTTTAAAAGGCCAATCTGAGTTGGAATTTGACCTGAGAACTCATTCCTTGACAAGTCCAAAACAGTGAGGCCTGGTAAAGAACCACGTTTGGCAGAAATTGAACCTGAGAGTTGGTTTCGACTGAGATTCAGAGTTTTCAGCGACTTCCATGAGACAATATCTGATGGAAGATGACCGGAAAATAGATTCCCATCGAGCAGCAGAATTGTCAATTGAGAAAGCGTTGTCAATTCTTGGGGAATTGTACCAACAAAGAGGTTGTTACTTGCACTGAACACTGTTAAATTCTTCGAAGAAGACAGCCCAGTCGGGATTTCACCTGAAAGCTTGTTATTACTGATCTCGAGTCGCAATAAACGTGGTGCTAGTGTTCTTGGAAGCTGACCGGTAAAGGAGTTGTCACTAAGCATCAACAATGTCAGATTGATTGATGTCCACAGACCAGCTGAAATACTGCCAGAAAGGTGATTGCCATTAACCCGAACAATCAACAAACTCGAACAATGGCCAAGTGAGTTAGGCAATTCACCACTCAAATTGTTCTCAAAAGCCACAATTCCCATTAGTCCACCATTAGCGCACAAGTACTCTGGCACCTTACCGGTGAAATGGTTCTGGACGACTTCGAGCCCCTGAAGAATGGAATATTGCCCCAAGTCTGGGGGCAATGTTCCAGAGAGATTGTTGCCAGATAATCTTACATATCTCAGTGACGGAAGGCGACTAATGCTTTCTGGTATCTCCCCCGAGAGTTGATTGGAAGATAGAGACAAAACTGACAACTCTGTTAGTGTACCAAAATCATCCGCAATTGTTCCTGTCAAGTTGTCTTTGGATAAATTGATTACCTCCATCTTCAAAGCTTCAATGGGCTGAGGAATTGGCCCGGACAAGTGATTTTTGGAGAAATCTACTATTCTTAAATTCTTCAGCAGAAACAAACCACTCGGAATTGTACCAGTCAAGTTATTGTTTGACAAGTCCAATTCCTCGAGCTCTGCTAAATTCCCAATTGTTTCCGGGATTTCACCGATCAAACTTGAATCTTTGATCAATAGTTGTTTAAGTTTCTTCAACTGGGTAAAGGTGGATAGTATCGCCATGGGTGCAAATTCATTGTCCGACAGCTCCAGCCATTCGAGCCTTGACAGTTTGCCGATTTCTAGCGGGAAAGAGCCGTTAAACAAACTTAGAGAAAGCCGAACGGTTGTGAGCTCGGGGAAGCGCCGATGGCTGCTGGGATATCGCAGGTGAAGTTGTTGCCGCTGAGGTTGAAGGTCCGGAGATGAGTGGACAACCGGTCAACATCGCCTGGAATGCAGCCCACGAACAAGTTTTGGGAGAGGTCTAAATGTTGAAGCTTGGTACAATTGTAGAGAGCCGTAGGGAAGGGTCCGGGGATGTAATTGTACTGGAGATCAATGGCGGTGAGGTTTTTGAGGTCACAAATGAACGGTGGGATTGGCCCGGTGATGTTTTTGTCAATGAGGGAAAGTCCGGTGACGGAGCCATTGGAGCAGGTGATCTCAGGCCAATTACAGTGGGTGGAGGAGTTGGAGTTTGGTGGTAATGGTGTCCAGTGGTTGATGGAGGGTGGATTGGACCAGTGTCGTTTGAGTCTGAGTAGGATTGGTTGTTCTAAATCAGTAGATTGGGAGTTTCCTAGCAAGGGCACGATGAGGAGTGGTACGGAGAATATGGAGAGAAGGATTTGGAAAGTTGTTGTTGGGGTTATTTTGGACATTTTTGAGGTGGGATTCGCGGGTTTTTTTGGGTGGAACGTTGCTTGGGAAGTGCTGGTGGTAGGTGTTTCATAACTTGAGGCTGCTGGTTGGTTTTATAATCAGATATTCTTTTACGATTTGAGTCAATTGCTAAATAGACAAAACTTGACCGACTTGATTATTTGAATAATTGACAAAACTTGTAGGGCGAGCAGTTCCGTTTTGATTATTTGAATAATTGATTTCATAAAGTGTTTTTTTTTTTTTATATTATTTAAAAAAAAAAATTAGTCTATTTGATAATCGTAATTTTTTTTTATTTTATCTCTTCTTCTTCTTCTTCTTCTTTTTTTTTTTTTTTTTTTGATAAAATAAACGACAAATATGTTTTTCAAAAAGGGAATAGTTATGAATTTGATTATGACATATAGAGGTGTTACTTAAGACTTGATTATGAGTTTGTTATACCTATTATGATAATAGTTATGACTCAATACGATGTTAATTGTAACATTATTTTGGTTATGATATAAAAACTCTTCGATTATATGGTGTTTGATTATAACTCTTTTTGTTTTTAACTATAACTCCCATATGATTGAGTTACAATATTTGTAATAATCAAACTCACAAATGTCATAACTTGTATATAGTACACGCATTAACCTTTGAAAATAGACGATTTATTCTTTTGGAGACAAACGCAATAAAATTAAAATGTTATAATCATTAGATTGACTTAATTTTTACTAGGATAATATATATATATATATATATATAGAAAAAGCCATAAAATAAATGGTTCAGATCATCGAAATCAAGGCTAGACCTAACATCAAGTTCAAATTTTATGCATATTTTGTTTTAAGGCTTGGCTTTTCTCAAGTTCAAATTAGAACTTTAGAATACTTAAGAGACTTGAAGGGCCAACCACAGGTTCTTTTTCGATTATCCAAGCTTCATTTTATATGGTCTTTTGTTTATATCATCTATTTAAAAAATTAAATTAATTTAATAATCGTAGTGTTATTATTTTATCTTATTTATGTCTTAGAAAAATAAATAATTTATTTTTAGAAACATATTTTTAGTTCATTACTTTATTATTTAATGTGTCAATATTTTATTAATAATAAAATAAGGAAAATTACTCACCAGCGATAGTATGAAAAATTATTTACAAAATAATAATAAACATTATAAATATTAATAATTAAAATGATAAACATTTTCACTAATATATAATAATTTTTAAAAATCCCCTTTGAATGATAATTTTCTCAATAAAATATACAAAAGTAATGTAACTCATCTACATCAGAGGTGAGAATACATTGGAGTAGGGGTGAATGAAACTCGGGTTGGGTCAAGTGAAAGCCCATTCGTCTAAAATTAAATGGATTGTAAAAAGTCAATCCACATCCTTTCACTGGTTTGGCAGATGCAAATTGAGCTGGCCGTGCGGGTTGGCTGATGAATACGATCGATTTGGCGATTTGGATTTTATAAATGTTAGGCATTTTTTTAAATTGTAATTCATAATTTTTACATCCTGCCCTTGCATGGATATTTTAAAAAATATGTATTATAGGCCATGGCACTAAGCATGGATATTTTTAAGGTATTGTTTTCTATTTTTACAAAAATATAGGCTCTGTTTAGTACAATTTTGCATATGATGTTTGTTTAGGTGTTTCATATTATAATTCCACTCACTTTTGAAAACGCGGTCGAAAGGAGAAAATTTAGACTAACCGGTCGTCCCACCGGACGTCCTACCAAATATCCCACCAGTCGTCCGGCCGGTTGACCGGAACAGTGCAAAATTAATATTATTATTATTATTATTATTATTGCAATTGACATATGTTAATTTTTATATATTCGAAAAAAATATTTTTCGAGTTTTTAAAAAAAAATTATGTGCTTTAATAGAATTTTGAGTTGTATGTTTGGTTATGAGTTGTAAGTTTTTGTATCAAATATCATATGTCACATAAAAAATTCCCCACTCAATTCAAAACTCTTTCACCAAACAAATTTTCACACTCAAATTATAATTCCAAAACTCACAAACTCAAAATACAACTCATACTCTCAAATTATATTTGGAAAGCTCCACCAAACACAATCATAGATTTTATTATTTATACTCCATATTGTTACTTGTTAGCAGTTTCTTCTTTCTTTCTTTTTTGAACCTACAGGCGGATCAAGTTCATGCGGGTGTTAGATGGTTGATCTGCCTCCTAAACCATATATGTGAATTTTGAAATATTTCATCTGCATCCATGCACTAAAAGACACACATCTGTATAAAATTAATTAGGTTGGATCGGTTCAATCGGGTTGGACGAATTCATGATCACCCCTATGTTGGAGGGTGCAACTCGGGCGAGTTTGAACAGGTTAAGAGGTTGTCTAAGATCAACTCAAGTTGTGTTGAGAGTGTCTAGGCCCGCTCAAGCTTGAATTGTAACTCAAGATTGTTTGCCTAAGCTCGACCCGACTAAACTCGAATTGCCAGAGTAGCCCGAATTGCACAAAAATTTCAATTTGTTTTCTTTCTTCCTTGTTAGTGCAGCTAAGTTAATAAATTTATTAACATTAGACTATTTATAATTTATGTTTTTTTTTTTTTTATAAAATCATTAATTACATCAGAACATATAATTTATATAATGTAAAAAATATGTCGTTATGATGGTATTTACAATTTATGAGTGTGAAAAAATAAATAAGTAAATTTTATATTGTATTATTTGTGTATATTCAATATGATCTAATGATCTAAATTACTTTAATATTATTTAATGGCTAATAATTTATATGTAAATTTAATATTTTTATATAATTACATATATAATTCAGGTTAGAGGCTGCTTGGATTGTTTGATATTTTTTCTCAAACCCGCTAAAATTTAATTTGGATTTTTGCTCAAACTTATATTGAATTTAAAAATATTTTCCCCAAGCCTTAAAAAATTTCAAGCTAAATTTAAGTTGCTCGGATTAAGCTCACCCAAATTACACCTTAGATCTATGAAATAACTTTTCGTGATGGAGATGTAGAGATGTGCAAGTTGTGAGAAACAAGACAAATGCGTAACGGAGGGACAAAAAAACGTAAATTATGTAAATGGTCCACGTAGTTTATACGATTTGTCAATTTATTCATGATGTTTTAATTTATTCAATTTTACCCCTTAATTTAATAGATTGTGTTATATTGGTCCAACAAATAACAGCTGTTAGGTTTGATAAACAGAAAATTGTCACGTACTCAAATGATTTGCCAATTTGGTCCTTATAATTTACACAATGAATCAATTTGGTTCCTATTATTTTAATTTGCTCAATTTTTACAAGGACCAAGCTGATACATCATGTAAACTATATGGACCAAATTGAGTTTCCGTCCACCAAACCTAACGGCTATTATTTATTGGACCAATATGACACAATCTGTTAAATTAAGGGACAAAATCGAACAAATTAAAATAAAATTGTCCAAATTGACACATTATGTAAATTATAAAAACCATTTACGTAATTTATCCCCAAAAAAATCCCCAAAACAATGATATTTTGAAAATACTACAAAGGGCACTATTGAAAAACACGACACAGGATATCAACTTTGCTAATATGGAGAAATTTTATTATTTTTATATTTTAAATTTTAAAATGCCATAATTTTTATATTACACATTTGATTTTTTAAAATTTATTATTTAAGATATATCAAGATCTACATATTTCCTAGCAAGGGCACGATGAGGAGTGGTACGGAGAATATGGAGAGAAGGATTTGGAAAGTTGTTGTTGGGGTTATTTTGGACATTTTTGAGGTGGTACGGAGAATATGGAGAGAAGGATTTGGAACGTTGCTTGGGAAGTGCTGGTCATAACTTGAGGCTGCTGTTTGGTTTTATAATATGTGATCGTCTCAATGGCTAAAGAGACAAAACTTGACCGTTTTGAATAATTGATAAGTGTTGGTGGTAGGGCGAGCAGTTCCGTTTTAATTATTTGAATAATTGATTTTATAAAGTGTTTTTTTTTATATTATTTAAAAAAAAAAATTTCTCTATTTGATAATCGTAATTTTTTTTTTATTTTATCTCTTCTTTTTTTTTTTTTTGATAAAATAAACGACAAATATGTTTTTCAAAAGAGAATAGTTATGACTTTGATTGTGACATATAGAGGTGTTACTTAAGACTTGATTATGAGTTTGTTATACATATTGTGATATTAGTTATGACTCAATACGATGTTAATTGTAACATTATTTTGGTTATGATATAAAAACTCTTCGATTATATGGTGTTCGATTATAACTCTTTTTGTTTTTAACTATAACTCCCATATGATAGAGTTACAATATTTGTAATAATCAAACTCACAAATGTCATAACTTGTATATAGTACACGCATTAACCTTTTGAAAATAGACGATTTATTCTTTTGGAGACAAACGCAATAAAATTAAAATGTTATAATCATTAGATTGACTTAATTTTTACTAGGGATAATATATATATATATATATATATATATAGAAAAACCATATCAAATAAATGGTTCAATCATCGAAATCAAGGCTAGACCTAACATCAAGTTCAAATTTTATGCATATTTTGTTTTAAGGCTGGCTTTTCTCAAGTTCAAATTAGAACTTTAGAATACTTAAGGGACTTGAAGGGCCAACCACAGGTTCTTTTTCGATTATCCAAGCTTCATTTTATAAGGTCTTTTGTTTATATCATCTATTTATAAAATTAAATTAATTTAATAATCGTAGTGTTATTATTTTATCTTATTTATGTCTTAGTAAAATAAATAATTTATTTTTAGAAACATATTTTTAGTTCATTACTTTATTATTTAATGTGTCAATATTTTATTAATAATAAAATAAGGAAAATTACTCACCAGTGATAGTATGAAAAATTATTTACAAAATAATAATAAACATTATAAATATTAATAATTAAAATGATAAACATTTTCACTAATATATAATAATTTTTAAAAATCCCCTTTGAATGATAATTTTCTCAATAAAATATACAAAAGTAATGTAACTCATCTACATCAGAGGTGAGAATACATTGGAGTAGGGGTGAATGAAGCTCGGGCTGGGTCAAGTGAAAGCCCATTCGTCTAAAATTAAATGGCTTAGGAACTTAACCTTTCTCAACCAAAATTCACATTTCCAAACTTGGCATAAAGTTTTTGGGCTCTAAGTAACTCAAATACTACCTGCAAGTGTTCTCTGTGTTCCTCCTCAGAGGGTGAGTAAATCAAGATGTCATCAACAAAGACGACCACAAAACGGTCTAGGAACTCATGGAAAACCCGGTTCATCAAATCCATAAACACGGCCGGTGCATTGGTAACCGAAAGGGCATCATTAGAAACTCATAATGGCCATACCGCATGCAAAATGTCGTCTTTTGGATATCCTCCTCCCTTGCTCTCAACTAGTGATAACCCAATCTTCAAGTCTATCTTAGAGAAACAACAAGACCCCTTCAACTGGTGAAAGAAATCATCTATGTAAGGCATTGGGTACTGGTTCTTAACAGTTACCCTGTTCAACTTCCGGTAATTAATACAAAGTCGTAACGCACCATCTTTCTTTTTGGCAAAGAAAGTATGTGCTCCCCAATGTGAAGTACTAGCGCGAATAAAACCCTTATCTAGCAATTCTTAGAGTTGAATCTTCACCTCGCTCAACTCGGCATGTGCAAATCTATAAGGTGCCATTGAGTTCGGTGCTGTGCCAGGCACTAAATCGATAGAGAACTCAATCTCACGGTGAGGTGACAAACTAGTGAGATCCTCAGGAAAAACATCCAGGTATTCACCGCTCAAGGTACATACAGTAACCCTCTGATGGTAACAATCTATGACAACCCAATATGATGACAACCAATCCATGTCCAATATAGCATCAAAACTAGACATGTCAATCAACACAAATGCAGAAGGAGGTCGGCAACCAGCAACCTCTATGTCACAACCCCAATACCCCTTCTCCAAAATAATCTCACCACCAATTGGTGACTTTACATTGAGAGGAGATGTCAATCAACATAAATGCAAAAGGAGGTCAGCGACCAGCAACCTCTATGTCACAACCCCAATACGCCTGCTCCAAAATAATCTCACCACCAATAGGTGACTCTACATTGAGAGGAGATGCTAACCGAACCAACTCTAACCCCAAAGCTGATGCAAATGTAGACAAGATAAATAAATGGGATGCACCTATGTTAATCAACACATTAGCGATGAAATTATATAACAAGAAAGTACCTCTCACTATCAAAGGTGCTGGTACTAGGTCTGGAGCAGTAACAACATACACATGCCCCGTAGGTCTCTGCCCAACTTGCTCACCCCTCGGAGCATAAGTCTGATGTACTGACTGAGCCGAAGAGGCTCCTTCATTGGCCCTCGAGGTCTGTGCTGACTGTGCAAGCTAGTTGCTCTATGTCTACCTCGAATTAGATGCACCAAGTGTGCTACCCAACTGAGGGCAAAATCTCTTCATGTGCCTTGACTGCCCACACTGGTAACAAGTAGGCAGCTGCACTCTTTTCTGACTCCATCTCTGAGAACGAGCCCCAGGCGGCGCAGAGTGTTGCCCACCTTTTCTCTGCAAGAAAGCTGGCGACTTCTAGCCCAACTGGCCATACTTGTAACAAGAGAAACCTCCCTGATTACCTCTTCCTGAGCCCGAACTCGGTACTGGGAAGGTGGATCTAGACTGTGCTACCTGCGACTGCTATGGAGTGGAACCCCTCTGCCTCTTACTGTTCTGACTCTTCCCCTGAACCTCCTGATTCCTCCTAGAGCCCCTCATCCGCTCCTCCTCTGCTTGTACTACGGTCTCAAGATAAGTCGCCGCCTCCACAAGGCATCCGTAGTCTTTAATCATTGACCCAGCTACTTTGAAAAGAAGCCCGATCCTTAGTCACTTCTCGAACTCAATACAACGACGTTCCTCTATCGCCACGAGTTCTGGTGCAAATCTAGAGTGGCTTGTGAAAGTTGCCTCAAACTCTGCTACTGGGAAATTGAGCTGCTTGAGCTTCAGAAACTGATCTTTCAACTTTTCCCTAACAATGGGAGGTAAGAACTTGTCCTGGAAGGCATTAACAAAAGCCTCACAAGTCACTCCAATGTGCCTGTGCGCATACTTCCACCACTGATCCGCATCTTCCTTTAGCTGGAAGGATGCCAAGGTCACTCTCAAACCGTCGTCTTCGATGCCAAGCATCTCAAATGTCTTCACCATCTGCTCGAGCCATTCATCCACTTTCAGAGGCTCTTTCAGATCACCTAACAACTCGTCTAGATTAGATCGAAAGAACTCCCTCTTTAAGAAATACGGCCTTGCTTCAACAACTTGGGCCTGGACTTGATTCTCAGTCTGGAGAATGTCCATAGATTCCTGCAAAGCTCCAGCCATTTCACAAGCCAAAGCGCCCATAGCCTACTGACCAACTGGTTCGGCCACATTGGCCTGACCCACCCCTTCCTCTTGTGCCGGAATTTCATCCAATAAAGGCACCTCATGCCTTCTAGGCCTACCACGTCTACCGCCACCACTTTCACGTCCACACTTCCTAATGAAGGTAATAAAAGAGATTAGCAAATTTACAAATGTGCCGAAGCTAACTCATTAGCATCCTAATGCCATGGACAACAGTAATTCATTCCACGTAAGCACATAGTCACATAAACACATATGAATTTCCTTTCTAGATAATGATCGCCCCGCAGCATTGCCAGAGTTCCAATTAGAAATAGCAGTGATCAAGTGCTCTTCTAATAGGACTTCTAGAAACCCGTAGACTCAATCAATATCTTAGGAACTAAATTCCATACTCATATAGTCACATAAGCATGTTATCACATAAGCAAACTACACATATAAATATCTCTGTCAAGCGAGACAAACCCATTGTGGTAATCACCACTTCTTACATACCCAAAGTATTCAAACCTGGTATACTCTGCTACCAAGTTGTAACACCCCAAAATAATTACCATAATCCATCCATAGTATTAATAAATGGCAACAATACTAACAAAGTTACCTTCCATTGAATCTAACGTGATTTACAAAAGAGAAACATATGCAGTATACATTCAATATGCCTAGCCATGAATCTATAACATATGTTACAAATATAAGAAAAGAATGGAAGTTAAACAGATAAGAAACACCCTAAAAGCTTACAACTGTCCAAGATAGTTCTTGGTTCAACAAAAGTGGACTTTAGGTCCAATACATTTAAAGCCCTTGGCTATACAAAATGAATACAACAAAAGAAGCCTTTGCTCCAAGTCCTACCAAGCTACTACCTGAGCGGAGGCATATCATCAGCACCTGAAATGTTTTTCCCACATAGGGTGAGCCAAAGCCCAGTAGAAATAATCCAACACAGTGTATGAATCTTAACAAAGCTATAAGGAGAATGCATATGCCATGTTCTTGCCAAAATATGTTTATATCCCTTTTTAAAACTATGCAATGCGAAGTTAATACCTTGATTCACAATTTATTTCCATTTCCATAGAAAATAGGGTGGTGATTCACACTTTGACAATTTCAAAACAATACAACCTTTCTAGGAAATTTCGTCCGGAGGAAACCGTAAATTGGGACCCATGTAAATGTAGGTTATACAAGCACTACTATTGCCATTTCACAAAAATTTCATTCGCAGGATCGGCACTCATGTATATGCGCAGTTTTCGGGACTTTCACCCAGGACACTCAGGCCAACTTAGTTCAACGACACAATTCATGTTTTCCAAATTCACTTTTTTTCTCAAAACGATAATATTTTCAATGTATAAGTGTGAAATTATATTCAATGCAAATGAATGAGAAAAATAGTTTCAATTTTCCTAATACACATGCGAATTCTATAACAATCATAGCTATCCTCCACCGATAGCCCAAAATAGATATTTCTAAACAGATAGTTTATATTCCATAAAGGTAAACTTTCCAAATCTCAAGAGGTGAGTGATAATACATATCCAACTCTACCATCCTCATCAATACCAATCCAATTTCATTGTTCCAACATCAATTTCATTTATTTATACAAAATATATGTTTGAGATAATTAGGGAAAAATTCTTACTCTTTTCAAAATCAAACCCAAGTATTCACAATCAACCATTTCCACCAAACTCCTCATTATTTTCAACATCAAAATCATTCCCAAGAGATTATTCAAAAACCCCTCTTTTGATTTTCTATTCAAAGCCCTAGATTTGTTCCAAACCTTCCAAATCTGCAATATGGTTTAAAAACAACAAATAACTAAGTTAAAACTCATAAAAAGTGTGAAAAGTATCCCTAACTCAAGCTGGAGCATGAGTGAGAGAATGAGGAAAACCCAAAGGCACCAAAAACCAACTTTGCTCCGATTAGAACGAAGCTCTCCAAGCTCTATCTTGTTAACAAAGACACATGGGTGAAAAGATCGACAGATCTAGGTGTCTTTGAGGCAAATAAGTGAGTTTAGAGAGAAAGTGAGAGAAAATGGTGTTTGGAAATATTTGGAGAGAGAGAGAGTGATATGAAAAAGTGATGTAAAAAGTGATTTTTACGGATTGATATACGCATAGTCTGCTCAAGCGCATAAGAAGTGACGCTCGAGCATCCAGACATAAAAATGATTAACGCTCAAGCATAAGAAGTGACACTCAAGCGTAGAATATACACTTCTAGTGGTTTTGCAGACAGATGACCATCGCCCGAGCGCAAGAATGGCCGCTTGAGTGCACGACCGCTTAAGCATAGAAAACACTGCTCAAGCGTAGAATATACTCTCTCAGCAGTTTTGCAGGCCTGCAAAAGTACTGAGAGTTCACAAAGTCCACTTGAGTGTAAGAAATGACGCTGAAGCGGAGGAGCAAAATCCTAGGCAACAAAAGTTTGAAAACCAAGCTTCCAACCTGTTCCAAACGCAACTAATACAACCCACTAGCCAAACCCAAGGAAATATAAGAGAAGTAAGACATCAACAACAATACGAAACCATGAAACTTGAGTCCAGAATACAAAATGGATTGGGTCTTAAACAAGAATCGCTATAAAAAGAATTACATACGAGAACCCTCAATTACCTAGCAAATTCACGCCCAAATTGAATCGAACCTAATGTGCCTCTTCCACCACCATCTTCACCACGAAATTGCTTTCAAAATGTTGAATCCACAATGCCAATATCGAATCCATGATGATGAGCCACTGTGGAATCCACCAAAGCTTCAAGCCTAAGTTCCCCAGAATCCACCAATGAACACCTCTCTCTTTTGTGAATAAAAAAAAAACTAAATTAACCCTTGATGTTTGTCAATATGAAATTCGTTGATCAATCGATCACTTTCTATATATAAAGAAAACTCATAGAAGTCACATTCCAATATAAAACACTTTGTATTTTACTCCTCTATAAGAATCTGTAGGGGTTCAACATTAAAAACAACGAATGATGCACTTTTATACTAAATAGAGCTGCGAAGACCGCTCGAGTGCACAATTTACTATTTGAGCAGTGTGAGTATAGGTGGTGCTTACATATAGGCCAATCGCTCAAGCACAACATCTACAACTGGAACGGTAGAACTTGTCTCCCAGAAGTTCAGAAGCAGGTAGAGATATTGGATGAACCACTTCACCGCTCAAGCACACAAATGACCACTTAAGTGGTCAACCAACTTTGACTTCTTCTTGGCTTCTGGGGTGATGCCCCTCGACCCTGCTTGAGCACTGCCCCCTGGACCCCCGCGAGCTGACCAGACAGCTCGATCCCCGTGCTAGGACTGTTAACACATACTCCTCTACACAAGCATAACTCGAGTTGGATTCGTAACTAAATTCTCATAACTCACAGATACAATAGAGTGAATAAAAATAAAATTGAATATAATTTTGTCCAACGAGATTATCAATTACAAAAACCTAACAGTTGTGACTGTCAGAAACGGATTTGAACTTTCTTTTTCTCCAATCATCATCCATTACTTTATTTAAATGTCACAATTCAACAAATAATCATTATTATATGGGTTTTTTTTAATTGATAAATCCTATTTAGAGGTGTTTTAACCTAATAAGTCCACCAAGAAAAATTCTAATCTAGTTAGTCCCATGTATTTATACTTTTATTCCATGAGGTCCTTTTTTTCTTGATTTATTTTATTTGTTGGTCTATTATACCCTTGTCTATTATTGATATGTATTACTTAGAAAAAGGATATATATATATATATTTTTTTGTTGCTACCTTTATTTTGGTAGTTACCATTATTTACGTTTTTCTTTTTGATAGTTTCATTCACATTTGTGGTATTGTTTCATTGTGCTAGGGTTTCAAAACTCTCTATTTGGTAGGGTTTAGAAACTCTAGTTTACACATGGTGGTGAAATAATATTATGCTCATCCATTGTTGCAGTGAAACATTGTATTCTTTCATTGTCACTTTGTATTCGAAATTCTGTGTTCGTCCATTGTTGCTCTGTGTTCAAAACTCTATGTTTCTCCATTATTGTAAGTCAAAGTTCTGTTTATGTCCAGTCAATTTTGTTACAAACATATTCTTCAAAGGTGGGTTTTGGTTTGATTTGGATTAGTGGAATAGTGAAATTGCATAGATTGTTAATGATAGTGATAATGATAAAGATGATGAAGAAGATGAGGATGTGGGTTGAGAGGGAGATTTGCATCGAACAAATGGGCTGAGTTACGGCAACATAGGATATGGTGTTGGGCCTTGCGAGGGCCACAGACTATGTGCCTGACCGAACAGAACCATTGCGGTTCCCCGACCCATTACGTTGGGCTGGGAAAACTGTCGACCAGAATATAGAGGCATGCAGGTGCTCAACCGAGCTACTATTCAGCGAAATTCGATATTTGGTTAGGTCGCACTGATGCGTTGGGCCGAGCTACGGATAATCTGGGTTGACGTAGGGCTAAGACATCCTACGAGATAGCAGGGCGAGGCTGAGATGCCGAACCGCGCGCCCTACAACCAGTCAATTCCGATGAACCGGTATATTATAGCTCGGCCGTCTCAGTACATTGTGATGCTTGCTTCTTCCAAGTGACAGCCTAATGTGTAAGCCACATGGACCAATGATGAAGAAGGAAAAATCCACTCCTAGTATGCCTGCGGTTCGACAAACACAGTTTGGAGGTTTTGGTCTCTACACGGGTAAGGAAGGTAGAGGGGAGCATAGTCGCCTTCCCAGAGAAGGACAGCAGAGGTAGTGCGTCCACAATTTCTGAGGCTGCATGGCCAGCTTAGAAAAGAAGAAACAGGAGACGTTAGGAGTAAGAAGATTGAAGGAATTCCCAATTCTCTCTCTTTAGAGCGCTCTCTATTCTTCTTCTTCTTCTCCAAAGTGTGCTACCTTGATCGTCGGAGGGTTTATCCGGCAGCACACCGCCGGGTAGCTCACCGTCTTTTGGTTTTCAGGTTAAGTGGTGTTACGTGAAGCTTGGGCTCATGGAGTACGGATAATTGGAAATATTTCACCCCCGTTCAATTGGCGCCCTCAGTGGGAAAACTTTTACAGACAAACCTTTTTCTCCAAGATTTTTCAACCGTTTCCATGGCTAACAATGACGAAACACTGCTGTCCGTTGTTGACGATATCACACCAGAGTCTGTCTGACGGAGGGATGGCCCTCCTACTATTCCGACCATGGCGGGCTTGCAAACCTCTTCCAGAGATGCGCGAGACAAACACACAAGGAGCACTGAACACTCTAAGAGTCTAGAGGGTCGCCAACGATGAGGAGAGTCGCATGCTCAGCACTTGGAGCACAAACTTAGAGACCAGGACGCCCTCGTTAGGAAGATGGCGGCTGAAATGGAGACGCTGAAGTGCCAGATCAAGGGGAAGGGTGTTGCTGGAGTGGGCAACCACAGTGAGCGCACCCCACCCCGTCGCTCTGACAGTCGTCGCCAAGATGGAACGCCCTCTCTCTCTATCACAGAAGCTATGGAGTTGGAGACTTTGACCCATTAGCGAAGAGATCTTACACTCACGACAGCAGTTACCGTCCCTTACGTCCGTCGACGATGTCGACATACTCTTACTCTGCCCTTCGGGGGACCTGGGGGATGTGTTGGAGGAGTGAGCTCACCGTAGAGAGACCCAAAGATTGCTGGCATTACAAAGGCTAAGTCCCCAAATCCGTTGCAGTGAGGAAGCGGCGATGCCAGCACCTAAAATGATGGCCCCAGCACCAATGGACAGAGAGCTAGCAAGACTCACCACTACCCCACTGTCCCCAAAGATCGAGAGCACACCACTCCCTACCGAATTCCACCAACCTAAGTTCACGCTATACGACGCAAGACGGATCCGTACATGCACGTGAGTCATTACCGGCAAGTAATAACTGGCCACCGGCGCAATGATGCCTTGATGTGTCTCATATTCCCAGTAAGTTTGGGAGAACTGGGCCTGAAGTGGTTCGAAAGACTCCTGGAGGGGAGCATCGAGGGTTGGCAACAACTAGCAGAGGCCTTCGTCACTAGATTCAAAACCAACACTCGAACACCGAAGGAGGTCGACCATCTCCTGAGCGTCAAGATGCAATCTGGAGGTTCCTTGAAGGCAACAAGGCCAAGTATTGGGAAACCTACAATGAGATCCTCGATTGCCCCACCAATCTAGCGATCGTCTAATACAAGCGAGGTCTCCCAATCGGACATAGGCTACAAGACTCGCTCATGATGCACCACCCACAACCATGGAATCCTTAATGCAGCGAATCAACGAACATATCGAGTAGAAGATAATGCCGCCACCGTCACCGCCACTGCCATTGCAATCGATTCAGTTGCGATAGATAGAAGAGTGGCTGGGAAGGTTCACTCAGTGGGGCAAGAGGACAAACGCCCTAATGACCGAGCTAGAGACCAACATCGCAGTACAAACCGCAATGATAAAAACAAAAGTCGCAGAAACGACAGAGCTAATGCTCTCGTAATGAAGAGGAAGATGCCAAGAGAAAGTTGAAGGCACGAACCGGCATCACCACTGTCTTTAAGATCCCAATTTACCGCATCCTAAGTAAGATCAGAGGTGAGCCCTATGTGCATTGGCTGGCCAATTTGGCAGACACGCAGAGGGGCTTCAACTCGAGGTATCGTTGCACCTTCTATGAAAAAATGGGGCACCGAATGGAGGACTGTGTGCCACTCAAACAACATTTGAGAAGCTGGTGGCAGCTGGGCATCTAGACCAGTACATAGATAGGGGAATGAGGGCCACTCCACAAGGACAAGACGAGCCAAATGGCCTTGTTGTCCTGGATACGGCACCCCAAGGCGTAATCAATGTCATTCACGGCATTATCGAACCAGCACGGGTTTGCGAGCTGAAGGAAATGATCAAGAAGGCGAGCACATGAGGGAAGTGCTCTCGGTTCAGCCGCCGTGAAGAAAGGAAAGACCGATGTAAAAGACGTCTTGACTTTTTCAAGCAAGGACTTGGAGAGAATTCAAACACCTCATAATGACGCCTTAGTGGTGACCTTTCGCGTCAAGGACTTCGACATCAAAAGAATTCTATTTGACCAGGGGAGCTCGATCGAGATCATGTATTATGACGCGTTCAAACAGATGAAGTTGGAGGACAAAGACTTGCCTCCACCAACGTCCCCTTTGGTTGGCTTTAACTCTCAACCCGAATAGCCAATCGAAAAGATTATATTGTCGGTCAAAGCTGGGTTAGTTACGAAGCAAGTGAAATTTTGGGTGCTTAAGGTCCCTTCAAACTACAACTTAATCCTGGAAAGGGGCTGGTTACATGCCATGCAGGCAGTGGCGTTGACTTATCACCAGGTCCTGCGCTTTCCAATGCTGGCTGGACAAGTAGAAGAGGTTTAGGCAAGTAATGGCAAAATAGTGCTTTGTCGCAGTAAATGGCAGCCGGTCTGCCAAAGGCTTTGTCCAAATGATAGAAGGACTAGAAGGGAAGGAAGTCCTGGAAGACGTGGAAAGAAAAGTCGAGGAGTAGTCGGTTGAAGATTTGGTGGAAGTGTGCGTTGACAAGAATGATCTAAATAAGTTCTTTTTTTTGGGGTCATCTTTGTCCAGCGCCGAGCGGCTCGATTTTGTCAACTTTTTGGTTTCCAACATGGAGGCCTTTGTGTGGACGCCTTACGATATGCCTGGCGTCGACCCTAGCTTCATTTACCACCAGTTGAATGTCTTTCCGAATGTACAACCGGTCATCTAGAGAACACGGCACTCAGCCTTGCACCATGCTGAGATAGTGGCGGAGGAGGTTAAGAACTTGCTGGAAGGGGTGATAGAAGAATTGCAGTACCCCAGATGGATCTCTAACACGGTGATAGTCCGGAGAAGAATGGTAAATGGCGGGTGTGCGTCGATTATAAGACAGTCAACCGTGTGTGCCCAAAAGACAGCTTCCCCCTCCCTAGAATTGACCAGCTGGTGGATCTAACCACTGGCCATCAGAGGTTTAGCTTCCTAGATGCATATCGCAGCTACCACCAGATCGCCATGTACAAACTAGACCGAGAGATCACTTCGTTCACCACTCCAAGAGGCTTGTACTACTACAAGGTCATGTCGTTCGGTCTCAAAAATGTCGGGGCAACTTTTCAGATGTGGTAACCAAAATGTTCGCTCCCCTTCTTGGCCACACTATGGAGGCTTACATCAATGACATGGTGGTGAAGAGCAAAGACAAGTCTCAACACCTTGCCGACCTAGCAGAAATGTTCGCCATACTCAAACATCTCAAGCTACGTTTAAATGCCTCAAAGTGTGCATTCGGGGTTGGAACCGAAAAATTTCTAGGCTTTTTGGTCACAAACCGAGGAATCGAGGCCGACCCTTCCCAAATCAAGGCAATACAAGAACTGGAGTGGTCAAACTCCACGAAGGACGTGCAACATCTTGCTGTAGACACCCCATTTTTGACCGTCCTCAAGACTTGGACGTCACCGTTTGAACACCCGGTGATCATCCATGTTTGTGTTCGTTCGGAGTTCCCGGAGGTCTCGGCTACGCGCCTTGCCTCAGGATCTCCGAACCCGACTGTTTAGTGTCTGGTTTTGCACCAAACACTTGTTTGTTGCCTTGGAGGGGCAGGGAATGCCTTGTGAGGCATCCCCACACATCACCGGCCGTGGCTAGAGGCCACCGGCTGGTGTTTTGTTGCCATCGGCAATGTATATTACCGGTCGGCATTATTTGTTACCGGTCGGCAATTAATTTTGTCAAATTGGCAATTTTGAGCGGCCGACTACTGTTTATCTGCTTTTGCAGATATTTTAAGACAGCTGTCTTGCATTTTGTTCCCCTCCATACACGTGTATGGAGGGATGGCCTTCTTATTAGCTTCCTTGATAAGCTTTACAAGATTGGTTTGCCTATAAGAAGAGGGCTCCTCTCTTGGCATTAGGGTTAGAAAAAAAGGTTAGAAAAGTTGTGAGAGAAGCTCTGGTTTTAGGTTTAGGGTTTTGTATCTATCTTATATCTATATCTCTCATTCTCTTGTATTGTGTGTGTTTAGGCTTACTATTGCACACAAACACATAGTGTTACACCTTTTCTTGGTTCTTGAAGGGCCAGAGGTCTGATATTGGAGCTTTGGAGCTGGTTTGAGCTCAAGGAAAGGGCTGGTCCATCATTTGTGAAGAGGTGCTTCAAGGGTAACAATCTTACCCCTTTTCCCCCCAATCTTGCATAGCTTGTTAGCCTGTCTTAAAACTATTTTTGAGCTTAGTGTATAACACAAAAAAGTTCTGTTTTTGGGCCCTCTAAATAGTTTGTTAAGAGTTTTTTCTGGTTTGGAGGTGTTTGACCCCTCTTAAGCCTTGAGAGGCCCCCTTTTTGTGCTATTTTGAGTGAACTCCGGGACTTTGGTGTTTGGGCCTCCTCACCACTGAAATCTTGAGGGATTTCAGTGGTAAGGATGGTCCTTGAAGTCCCAAGAAGGAGAGGGCCACCCCCTCTCCTTGTTGTCCTTGAAAAGGATCATTTTGGCTCTTGAGGGACCATCATGTTTGAGTGTTTGTTGATCATGCCATAGCTGTTTTTTATGCTTATTATGCCATGATATAACATTGTTTTATGTTGGTTTAGACACACCTTGCATGCCTTGCATACTTGTCTTGTAATGCCATGTTTTAGCCTTAACATGCTTTGTGCTTTGGACCTTGTTTTAGCATGTTTTTGGCCAAGCTTTGTGGAGCTTTTGTGCATGTCTTGGTGTGATTGAGGTCTGTTTTTGGTGGCTTTGGTCGTTCGTGGCATGCCTTGCATAGCCACCTTGCATTTTGGCTTGATTGGCCTTAGATGTGTGAGCCTTGATTGCATGCTTTACTTGCTTTAATTAGTTGGTTTGGCACCTCTATTTCATGCAATTTCAGAGTTTGGTATGCTTGCCATACGTCCATGATATCTCCTTTCAAGTGTGCTTGAGAGTTGCCTTTATGTGCTTAAATGTTGGTCCATGTCTTCATGTATGCTTGCATGTGCATTTGGCCTCATTTCTTCGGTTGATGGCCACTGTTTTGGGCCTATTTGAGGGCTGTCCAAATTGGTGTAAGTCCCTCCTTTGCATGTGTTGCATGCTTGCCTTGTGTGTTGTTGCATACTTGGTCCCATTTGCATGATGTCGCATGCTATGCATTGTTCTTAACATGTTGCCTATGTTATATTTGGCATGCACCTTCGGTTAAGCCACTTAACATGTTGTTACATGTCTTGCACACTTGCATGTTGACATTGCATTTTTACATACTTGCTAGCTTGCATTAATTGTCACATGTTTGCATGTTCGCATATATGCTTGCATTTCTATATTGCATACCAGTTTATATGCCTAGGTTGCATTACATTGGCATGCATGCTTTGCCTCTTGAATTGAGTATGATAGAGGTTGAGCTCTTTATTTGTTTATGTGGTTTGCATCTCATTTGAAATCAAAGTGCATACTCGTCTCTTGGGCCATCACGCATTGAAATGCGCGATCGATGGTCCGAGAACCAAGGACCATACCCCTTTGAGTCATACACATGATAAGGAGTTTGGTTGATGCATACATTGCTTGAATTGCATTGCCATGCAAAGCTCTGCTCTCTGCTGCTGTCAAACAGGTCCTGAAGGAACTTTTTTGCCGATCGACTGCACAGAGTGCCGACCGGTAAACAATTGGTGGCCGATGGATTAATTCTCAGCCGATGAACATCTCCTACGGCCGGTGGCCATTCTCTCCAGCCGGTGGTACTATACAGTGTTCAGAAAGGCAACCTTGAGATTTTGGCAGTCTTCAGAGGAGTATAGCAGGGAAAACAGAGGCAGATTGCGCATGGCAGTGCACTCCCGAGCAAGACCGAGCATGCATTGCATTGGGCTCTCTTTCCGAGGCGGTTTACTGTTTCTTCTAGCTTAGTTAATTTGTTAACTAATTAGATGGACTGTAATATTTTAATTAGCTTGTAGGTTAATTATCTGTATATTCTTTCGGGTCCCTCCGAGCGAGGGCAAATTTGTAATAAGTGTGGGTGTGTGTGTGCATGTCTTCCAACCCCCACTTCTTTCTCCCTTTTACTTACCTGCTTTGATGGTTAGTATTAGGACATGTTTATTTTAGCATCCTTATGCTACGCATGCGTGCATCATTCATCAGTATTGCATGCACCGGGCTCGGCGCATCATGCTAATTGCATTATATTTCAAATTCAAATTTGAACACATGCTACTTGTACATTTCATATGTCATCCTTAGATCAGCCGAGCCTATTCTAGTGACATTTTGCATGCGATGCATTAGGCACTTAACATGGACTTGGATCATGCATTGATTGCTAACACGTTCTTGTTCTGGCACGGAGTACGATGTAAGTATTTTATGCTTTAGCATACCACATGCGTGTGAATGCTACCATGACTGCATGCTTACCATGTGGCTAGATGCTTATGTGATAAACTGCTTGAATACCTGTGGGTGAAGGTTGGATTGTTTGAGTTGGAACAACTCGTTGAAATCCGTGTTTTAGCCTACTAGCGAGTAGCAAATTTCAAAACGTTTCCAAACAAACGGATATGCAATGCTTTGTTCCAAAATTAGGCGATCTAGCCTATACTTGTATGCTGTGCGCATCACATAGTAACTCTAGGCTAATTAACTGGAATAAGAACACATAACGTTTTCAAAAATGGATATCATGGTTAGTAGAGGCCGGTCTTCGGACCGGGCGAGAGGGGGTGCTCATAGCTGACCTTCCCCAATCGTACCCAAGTTCCCGAGCCGAGGCAACTTTGGTGATGACGGACACGTGGCCTTTGGCACCGAGTCAGGGTTTCCTAAATTTCCCCATTAAAAAATATTTAGGTGGCGACTCTGTATCTGGCAAAGCAGTCCATGTTTGGCACTTCTTTTCAAAAATCTGTTTTCTCAAAACGATTTGCCGGATTTGGACTCTTTGGTTCAGATTAAGAACCGTGACACAAATCGAGTCCGAACTGTAGCGTGTAGCGGGGTCCCTCGCGGGCGTGTTACAGTTTCTGGCGACTCTGTTGGGGATTTAGAGAGCTTGACTCGAACTCGTGATATCCTGTTTTGATTTCATTTATGTGTCTCTTTGCATTGCATGTGCATTGGTGCGCCTAGGACACCGTGTTTGCCATCTGCCATTCCTGAACGGTTTGCCGGAGGCTTGTCTTGTCAAGGCATGTCCATAAGGCTGACCGGTTATGGGCTCTGACAGCATGGGAACACAAACCCCGGTTTTACCGGGGCACCCTTTTCGACCATTCGACTTAGTGCATATTCAGAATCCATAGTGACCATTCCAAACTAGGACAGATTGCTTACCCGATGTTAGGCTGTTTGAAACCGCTGCATGCGTAGTGAAACCCTAGCTCCTGACAAAATAGGACAGGGAAACCCTACCCCAACATAGGGGTGTTTGTGCTCTCTCTACTTGCTATGTGCTTTCAGAGTGTATCTCTACAGGAACACACATATCAGTTTTGCAAGATTGAGTATCAAGCCTGAGGGCATCAGTATCAGTTTGCGAGAATCAGTTATATCTGTGGATATCCGATTCAGTGTTTTGTGAGACAGTGATTTCTGAGGAACAGTGATCAGTAATAGAGTACAGTTGCTCGGCTGCACCTGTGTTTGATCCGTTTGGGCTGAAATGCTGCTTGTTTTTTCCTTTCAGTTCAGAGAATTCCAGAATAGTTAGTATTCCCCCTTGCCGAGGCAAGACTTACAATGACGCAGAATTCAGAAGAGATCGTGGTTATGACAGCCGCGTTGGGTCAAGGAATCACTCTACAAAGTGAGACCGATATTGACATGCCGCATCCACCTAGGTCGCCTGCTGCACACCCGGTTTGGACCTCTCAATTATATCAGGCTCGCGAGCCTACTACATTTGAACTAATGGGGATAATAGGTGATCTCCAGAGGTCTGTGGCGGATCTCGCCTATGGAATGTCCGCTTCGCCACCAGCCGCACCATATGCCGGAGGTTTTGTACCCCAGGAGCCCCCGCTGTTGGGACGAATTGTGATTGAACTTAGCCAACCGGAGATGGCCTCCAGCTATACTGGTTACACCAAAATCGGGCAAAGAACTGTATCTCTACTTGGCAGTTTCTCAGTACACGGTGAACGCTGTCCTCGTTCGCGTTGAGGGGATCCAGCACCTCCCCATCTTCTACGTTAGCAAGACACTACTCCTGGCTGAATCAAGATATTTGCCGCTAGAAAAACTGGCTCTAGCTCTAATGATGGCTTCTAGAAAACTGGCGCACTATTTTCATGCCCACACGATAGTCGTGCTAACCGAATTTCCGCTCAAGGTGCTCTTTGAAAAGGCAGATTTCACCAAGTGGGCTGTGGAATTGGGGCAATACGATATCAAGTTCCACTCGTGCACTACTATCAAAGCTCAAGCTCTTGTCGACTTCGTGGCAGAATTTTCCCCTAGAACACACCCTGTTTACCCTATCGATTTGGCTAGCGTGGACTTGGCACGACCCACGGCTCGAATAGCAAAAATAAGTGGTGGGCAACAAGTAGCAGAACGGCAAGAGAAAGTTGAGCAAGAAATGGAACAGCCAGTCAATTTACCGAAATACAAGCTCGATGGGATGTAGAAAGAGACCAAATGAGCCAACCAGTACCTTGGAGTTGAAGAACTCTCAAAATCCCTCCGACTGCTGGAAGTTATTCATTGGCGAGATATGGAAACTCTTCTTCGATGGGGCCTCCAATAGACATGGCGTCGGGTTAGGGGTCGTGTTGACATCCCCTGATGGGTTGACCATTGAGCATGCGATCACACTCGGGGTTCCCAGCATCCAACAATGAGGCGGAATATGAAGCCCTCATCGCCGGATTGAAGATCGCTTTGAGAATGAAGGCATCAGAACTTATGGTATTCAACGACTCCAAGCTAGTGGTCAATCAAGTCTCTGGGGAATATGAGGCCAGGGATGAAAGGTTGGCTACGTATCAAGCACTGGTGCGCATAGAAATTAAAAAGTTTGCCATAATAAGAATGGAACAAATTAACCACGAATAAAACAATGTAGCCGACGAATTGGCCGGCCTAGCATCTATGCAAACGAATTTTCCCAATCCTTTGATGATAGAATTCTTACCCCGACCGAGCATTGAGGAACCAGAGGTGCCCAAAGTTCTCTACGCCGACTTGGGATCGTCCAGGATGGATCCAATCATTACCTTCCCGAAGGATGGAATTCTACCCATTGAAAAGAAGGAGGCCAACAAGATCAGGGCCAAATCAGAGCAGTTTTGGCTCTCCCCATCTGGGCCTTGTACAAGAAATCTTTCATTGGGCCATACCTGAAGTGTGTCCACCCCAACAAGATTGAAGCTTTCCTCTTCAAGATTCATGAAGGCATCTGCGGGAGCCATATTGGGGGGGGTAGATCTTTGGCTTACTGAGCAATTTCCCAGGGTTATTGGTGGCCATGCATACAAGCGGATGCACAGAAATATGTTCGCAAATGAGAAAAATGTCAAAAATTCGCTCACCAGATTTACCAACCGGCCAGAGAGTTGCTCCCCCTTATAAGTCCTTGGTCATTTGCACTTTGGGGGCTAGACATTGTAGGACCTCTTCCAGCAGCTCCAGGCAATCGTAAATTTTTCATCGCTACTGTCGACTACTTTACTAAGTGGGTAGAGGTCAAGCCATTGGCCACCATCAAGGAAAAAATGTTAAAACGTTTGTCTGGCAGAATGTCATCACCCACTTTGACATCCCATAAAGCCCTTATTTCGGATAATGGCACTCAGTTAGACGAAAAACTCTTTTGCGGGTTTTGCGAGGTGTAGACATCCCATTTTTGACCGACCTTAAGACTCAGACGTCGTCGTTTGAGCGCTCGATGATTGTGCAAGTTTGTGCTCGTTTCAAGTTTCAGGAGTTTTCGGCTGAGTGCCTTGCCTCCGGGCCTCTGAACTCTTTGTCTTTTGGTTTGGTTTTGAACCAAACCTTTTTTTCCCTTGCTTGGAAGGGGAGAGAGAGGTCCGTAGACCACTTTTTGTGGTCGTAGACTACTTTTCCCTCTTATAGGCTAGTTTTCGGTTTCCGGAGCCTTCGGTCGAGCGCCTTATCTTGCTTCATTTTTGGTTTGGTTTTGAACCAAACCTTGTTTTCCCTTGCTTGGAGGGGGAGAGAGGTCCGTAGACCACTTTCTGTGGTCGTAGACCACTTTTCCCTCTTGTAGGCTAGTTTCCGGTTTCTGGAGCCTTTGGCCGAGCGCCTTATCTTGCTTTCTTTTTGGTTTGGTTTTGAACCAAACCTTGTTTTCCCTTGCTTGGAGGGGGAGAGAGGTCCGTAGACTACTTTTCCCTCTTGTAGGCTAGTTTCTGGTTTCTGGAGCCTTCGGCCAAGCGCCTTATCTTGCTTCTTTTTTGGTTTGGTTTTGAACTAAACCTTGTTTTCCCTTACTTGAAGGGGGAGAGAGGTTCGTAGACCACTTTTTGTGGTCGTAGACCACTTTTCCCTCTTGTAGGCTAGTTTCCAGTTTCTGGAGCCTTCGGCCGAGCGCCTTGTCTGGCTTCCTTTTTGGTTTGGTTTTGAACCAAACATTGTTTTCCCTTCCCCGGAGGGAGAGAGAGGTATTGTAGACCACTTTTTTATGGTCGTAGACCACTTTTCCCTTTTGGAGACTATTTTCCGATTTTCGGAGCCTTCGGTCGCGCGCCTTGTCTCGGGACCGCTTAACGTTCTCCTCTTGGCTTGGTTTTTGGACGATGCCTTGTTGCCTTGGTCTAGAGGGACACAGAGGTCTTGTAGACCACTTTTTGTGGCCGTAGACCACTTTTCCCTCCCGTAGACCACTTTTGGTGCCCGTAGGCGTAGACTAGTTTTCGAGGTTTTCGGCTGCGTGCCTTAACCCGCGGACTCTTGTTTTGCATCCTTTTTGGCACAAACCTTGTTTCCCTTGCTTGGAGGGTGGAATAAGGGTTGTAGACCAGTTTCTCTCCTCGTAGACCACTTTTCTTCCCCGCTAGCTAGTTTTCTGGTCGGCCAACTGGTCTTGGTGGTCTGTGGACCACCAAAAGTGGTCGACAGCCATGCCACCACCTTGCTTTCCTTGTGCAGACCACTCCTCCCCTTTGCCGACCACTTTTTCCTCTTGCCAGCCAGAAAAAGTGGCTGGCTGACCAGTTAAAGTGGCTGGTCGACCAGTTAAAGTAACTGGCCGACCACTTCAACTGGTCGGCAGCTTTTCTTCACTTTCTGCAAGTGTTGTGGATGCCAGCTGTGCCAGCTGGAGTGCACATATTGCATCCTCCATACATGTGTATGGATGGATTGGTTCTAGCTTCAAGCTTGTTTAACAAGCTTGATGCTTGGTTTTCTATAAGAGGGAACCTCTTCTCTCTTGTCTCAAGTTCAGAAAAATTTCATTAGAGCTATACATATATCTCCCTCTCTATATTCCTCTTTCTCTCTTCTATATATATATATATATATATTTGTGCCTTAAAGTGTGTTGTTTCTTCACTTTTGCACTACAACTCCTAGCCACACACCACAATCTCTGAGCTGAGATTCTTGGAGGTGGTATTTGGGTCATAAAAGTTGGTTTTGGGCTAAAGAAGGTGCTGTTGTTGCAGTGCTTCAAGGGTAACCCCTTTTCCCCATTTTTTTCAGCTTTGTTTTGGTTACTCTTTTAGCCATCTTTGCATGCTTATTTTGGCTAGACTCTCAACTGTAAAAAGCTTCATTTTCAAGTGTTTGATATGGTTGTTTGAGGCTTTGTTTGTGTTGGGGGTGGTCTACCCCCCTTGGTGCCTTATTTTGCCTTGTTTTGAGCTATCTTTTAAAGCCATTGGGACCACCTCTTTTTGGCCTTCTCACCACTGAAACTCAGAGGAATTTCAGCGGTGGAAAGTGTGTTTTGAGGTCCCAAATAGGAGGGGGTCATCCCCTCTCCTTGTGTCTTGGTTGCTTGCCTTGTTGGCTCATCAAAGTAGCATGTTCGTTAAGCTTGTTTTGGCTCCATCTTAGCATGTCTCAGGCCTTATTTCAGCATGGTATACCTCTATTTTGGCCTGGTTTGGTTACCTCATGCATGCATTCTACACTTGTAGTGTAATCTTGCAATCTAGCCTAACATGCATCATGCTTTGGATCATCATTCTAGCTTGTTTTTGGCTCCACTCCAGCAAGCTTTCACTCATGTTTTACCATGCTTAAGCTCTATTTTATGTTGTTTTGGTCATGCATGCCTTGCCTTGTATAGCCATAGTTCATTCTTGTTTACTAGCTTTGTGTTTTGAGTCCACTAACATGCATTGCTTGGGCTATTTGCATGATTTAGCATCACTTGATACGTGATTTCAGAGCATCCTTCATGGACATACACTCACATGTGTCACTCTTCCAATGCTTTGGAGGGGTTATGCTTTATGCCTTAAATATGAGCCACTTTGTATGCCATCTTGCCTAAGCTCTTGGGCTGCCATCTCAGTGTATTTTTGGTGTTATTTTGCCATGATACAACTCTGATTTTTGTTGGTGAAGTCATCTCATGCTTGGTTTTGGTAGGTGTAGTGTAATCCTCCTTTTTGGCCTTGCATACTCCATGCTTCATGCCCTTCATGCTATCGTGTTTTGGCTATACTCCATACATGTTTTAGCATTATTTTGACATGCTCTAGGACTATTTTGGGCTACCTTGGTCATATGACTCATGTTTTGTATAGCTATAGTGCAATTGGCCTTGCCAGCCTTGAGTTTAAAGCACCATAGCATGCTTCATTTGTGACACATGCATGATTTGGCATCATTTCACATGATATTTCAGAGCATATAGCATTTCCATGTTCTCACTTCTTTCACTCTTTGAATGCTTTCAAGAGTTGTGCATTTGTGCCTCGCTTATGGCCTAATTTGTATGCCTGCATGCCTAGACTTTTGAGCTCCCATCTCTGCATGGCTGGTTCAGTCATTTGTGCCATGTATCGCATGCCTCTTGTGTAGTCCCTCTTGGTGGCCTTGTGCCTTAGGCCCTCTTGCATGCTATGCTTGTGTTGTTTGAATGATTTGGCATCATTTCATACCTGATTTCAGAGCATATAGTGTTGTCACAATTCCATGTTTGTCACTTCTTGATCATGTTTGAGGGTTGTGTTCTTATGCTTAGTTGATGGGCCCTCACATGAGCATGTGTTCTTGGCCCTTTTGTGCCTTAGTTTTGATGCCTTTTGGCCACTGTTTTGGGCATGATTGAGGTCTGTCCATATTCGGTTTAAGTCCATTAAGCATTGCATTTTGTTTGCATGTTATTGCATAACATTGTATTTGCATGTTGTTTGCATGTGCATGCATTGCGTTGTGTTTACATGCCATTTGCACGGATAGGTTGAGCATGTTGCATGCATTGCATTGTGTTTGGATCGGGCATTGATCCAAACACGAGAAACGAGGGACGTTTCATACTTGAAGTGATGAAACGTGCCTCAACTCTCGGTCGTCGATCCTCTTGATCATGCATGATAGAGGTTAAGGCCCTTTTGTTTTCTTTGTGCATTCATTCACATTGATTATGCAATCTTGGCTTCTCGGCCATCGTGCATTGTGATGCTCGGTTGGTGGCCCGAGAGTCAAGAACCGCACTCCCTTGAGCTTAAGAAATGATAGGGAGAGTGGTTGTGCACACATACCTTACAAATACACTGCTGTGCCCCTTCTTGTTCTCTGTTGTAGCAAACTGGAGTTGGGCAGCATTTTCTGGTCGGCCAACCAGTAAAAGTAGCTGGCCGACTAGTTTTTCTGGTCTGCAGCATACTTAGGTGGTCTACAGGTGGTCTACACCACCATCAACTGGTCAGCAGCCCTCCTGGAGGTTCCCATGATGGAGTAGAAGCATTTTGGAGGTTTGTGCAGTGATCTGAAAACAAATGCAAACAGAGGCAAGTTGGGGCATAGCAATGGATTTCTGAGTGAGGAACAAAGTGCATGCATTGTTCAACCTTCCAAAGCAGAGTTGAGTAGTGTAGTATAATGCTTATTTGTCCAGCTTGAATTTGTAACTTAATTAATTTGTTAATTAGTTAAAGTGATGTAATAATTAGTTGTAGCTAGTTATTCAATTTGTTGTGTAATAACTAGTTTAATTAGATTAATTAGATTAGTTAGATAGCTTAGCTTAGTGTAGCTAGCTTAGCTTATTCATTCGGACCCTCCGTCGAGAGGGCAGAACTGTTGTAATAAGTGTGCGTGTGTGTGATGCATGTCTTCCAACCCCATTTCTTTCTCCCTTTTATTTACCAACTTTCGATGGTTAGTTTTAGGGCATGTTTCAATTAGCATCCTTATGCTCGCATGTTTGCATCCATTCATCTATCTTGCATGCACCGGGCTCGGCGCATCATACTAACTGCATTGCATTTCAATACTAATTTGAATACATGTTATCAAGTTGCATTGACATGACATTTTATAATAGCCGAGCCTATCTTAGTTGCATTTTTGCATGTGTTGCATTAGGCATTCTTGACATAGCTAGGATCATGCATTGATTTCTAACTGGCTTCTTTTTTGGCTCGGAGTACACTGTGAGTGTTTATGCTTTAGCATCCTTGCATGTGTGTAAGTGACTGCCATGATAGCATGCTTGCCATGAGAGCATGCTTGCCATGAGGCTAACTGCTTAAGTGATTAACTGCTTGAATGCCCGTGGGTGGAGGCTTGATTGCCTGAATTGGAACAACTCGATGATTGTGAGTTTTTAAGCCCACTAGAAGTGGCAAAATCATGTTTTTCTAAGCCCACTTGAGGGTGGCAAATCCGCGTCTTAGCCTACTTGCAAGTAGCACCTTCAAACCACTTTCAAAAACAAACATGAGTTGTTTTGTTCCAATCCGCGTGATTGAGTCTATACTTGTATGCTGTGCGCATCACATAGTAAACTAGCTAATAAACCGAAATAAGAACACATGTGTTTTAAAAAACAACATATCTTGTTAGTAGAGGCCGATCCTTTGATCGGGCGAGCGGGGTGCTCATTTCATGACCTTCCCCCCTCGTACCCAAGTTCCCGAGCCGAGGCAGCTTTGGTGATGATGGACACGTGGCCTTTAGCACGAGTCAGGGTTTCCTAAATTTCCCAAAAACAAATATTTAGGTGGCGACTCTGAAATCTGGCAAAGCAGTCCATGTTTGGCACTTCTTGATTAAAATCGATTTTCCAAAACGATTTGCCGGATTTGGACTCTTTGGTGATTTACCGGTCTTACATTGCACTTTGTGAGATTAGATTCAGAACTGTGACAGGAGTCCGAACTGTAGTAGCTAGAACAACGATTCGCGCCCTCGCGGGCGGAGCGGAGTTCCGGGCGGTCTACAGTTTTTGGCGACTCTACTGGGGATTTAGAGAACTTGACTCGAACTCATGGTATGTTGTTTTGTTTACACTTATGTGTTTCTTTGCATTGCATTTGCATTGGTGTGCCTAGGATACCGTGTTTGCCGTATGCTATTCCTAAACGGTTTGCCGGAGGCTTACTTGGAAAAGCATGCCATAAGGTTGACCGGTTACGGGCTCTGCCACGAGGGGAACACAAACCCCGGTTGTTACCGGGGCACCCCTTTTGACCATTCGACCTAGTTGCATATCGGAAGCAATAGTGACCTTTCCAAACTAGGACAAGTTGCTTACCCGAATGTAGGTTATTTGAAACCACTGTGTGCGTAGTGAAACCCTAGCTCCTAACAAGATAGGACAGGGAAACCCTACCCCTTCATAGGGGTGTTTGGGCTCTCACTTGCTTGCTATGTGCTGTTAGGGTGTGTATCTACAGGATGGTATGTATCAGTTGCAAGTCTGAGTATCGGCCTGAGGGTATCAGATTTAAGGCAGAATTTTGGGGCAAAATTCAGTAGAGAGCACAGTCATTCAGCTACGCTCATATTTGTTTTGGCAAAATCAGGCTAAGGTGCTGTCTGTTTTCTCTTTTGCTAGGTAATCTGGGAACCATAGCTTCAAAAGGCTCCAATATCTCCCGGGTGCATTGGACTTGTGTTGATAGACTTTGTCAGGTCAGAGATTCAGTTCAAGGGCAACCAGTATTCCTTCGCCGAAGGCAAGGCAAAGAAAGGCCAGTCAGGGCTCAACGGTTCAACTGATCCGACAGTCACCAGCCATATCACCTTTGTTCTAACTCAGTAGACTGTGATGGCACAGAGTCCGGAAGAAGTTGTGGCCATGATAGAGGCATTAAATCAGGGAACTGCTATACAGGATGAGACCAATGCTAAAACGCAACGCCCATCTGGGGCATCTGCCTCACATCCAGCTTCGGGACCCCAGTTGAACTTTGACCCACTTCCGCCAGCTGAAGATTTGCAGGGTCCAAATCCCCGAGAAAGGTTGACTCAAGCTCAGGTGTTCAGACCCCTAGTGCAGCCTAATGAGAGGTTTTATCCCCTTGGTGTTAATGAGCTCAATCCGACTACAGTGAAAATTGCGAACCTTGAGAAGCAATTCAAAAAAGCACAGGGCCTTAACTCCATTCCCGACATTGAGGATGGGTACACCGAGGCTGTCGTACGGCTCCCAGACAGATTCAAAATGCCACATATTGACCGTTTTGACGGGTCTGGAGATCCTATGGTACATATCCAGCTTTTCTTGGACGTCCTGAAGCCGATGGGTCTGACTAAGCCACAGAAACTTTCTCTGTATGGAAGAACCCTGTCGGGTGTAGCAGCCGCTTGGTATGCCAAGTTAGAGAATACAGTGAAGCAGAACTGGGAAGAATTGGCTGAGGCCTTTGTTGATCAGTATTCTTACAATACCCAAGTTGAAATGACCACCCAAGAGCTTGAAGCAACGCACCAAAATCCTACAGAGCTGTTTATGGAATTTGTTGCAAGGTGGAGAGCAAAGGCAGCACAGATGACAGATCGCCCTTCTAAGAGGGATCAAGTGCGGATAGTGGTGTGAAACCTCGAGCATGATATGTTGCAAAAGTTGATAGTCGTTCCACTATCCACTTTCAAAAGTTTGCATGAACTGGGGGTTCAGATCGAGAATGCGTTCAACAGTGGGATCATTCCCAGAACAAGTGAACCGACAAGGAGGGCGATTTCAGGGAGTACCAATGCTGGTAGTAGCGTTATTCCCAAACCCACCGAAATCAATACAGTCGCCACAACCGACCCTTTTGCCAATCCTAGCCTACAAACCGACGGCCTAGCCCGAGCTCAGGGCAGAACTTTCACCTCCCTCTATATAAGCCTGACTAGCGCACTAAAAGTCTTAATGGAAATAGGGTATCTTAAACCCCTCGATCCTCAACCTCTGTCTAACCCACTCCCAGCCAGACATAACCCCTCCAAGTACTGTGTGTACCATCGGCAGCGCGGTCATGGCACCGATCGTTTCTGTTTCTGCCATGGGGCCAGTTCCATCATTCCATCATTGCATTCCAGATGTACCTCTTCAATTTTTCTAACTCTGATTTCAAATTGACTAAAGAGGCTCTTTTATAAGCAAAAGAGATTACTGTGAGCCTTGTGAAGGAATCTGACTGAAAAAAGCACATGGGAGCCAACTGCAACTTTCAGTGAGTGACTAAAGCTGATAGATGCTTTTAACTGTGGGAAATTTATCTGATTGATGAATAGTGAACAGTAAATTTGATATTTTTCACTATTCATTGCTTTCAGTGGAGGCATGTGACTGAGGGAATCAATATAGATATATATATATATATATATATATTAGCAGCTTTTCTCAAAAAGAGAGTATTGATTGAAGCTGATAAATATAGCTAAATGGAATCCAATGACTGTATCAAGCATATGGGTCTTGAGCATCTTGGAACTGGGCCCCATAGGGATCATAACTGGTTAATTCATCAATTGAATTGGATGAACTGGATGAGCTGGACTTTTTGGCCGGTTCAAGAGACTCATCATTAGAGGGTTCATTTTTCATTTGTGACTAGGCTTGATCCATCAGGAGTCGGGCCATTTGGAGCAGTTTATCACTTGATGATCCGGGCTTTACTTTGGGCTTTGATTAGGCTGACTTGGATGAAGCAAGCTTTGACTTGGATGTCTTGGACTTAACTGCCATGGGCTTGGAAGAACTAGATGGTGGATCATTAGGGCTTCCAAGGTTGACTGGAGGAAGTTGACTTCCTTGAATGACTGAAGCAGTTGGGTTCTGCTGAGCTTTAATCATGGTTGGAGTAGGAGCATGAACATTAACTAGGAATTCAAGCTGGACTTGTTCAATAATGCGTAGAACTTTGAAATTATCCCACTATTTCACAAAATGTTGTCGAATGACTATGTTGTTATCAATTGCATATTGCCATTTAAATATCTAGGGAACTTTGTATTTGGATATAAAAATAAGCAAAGAATGAAATTGCTTTTGGTGTTGACTGAAGTTGTAAATAGAGGAAAAATAGTTGACTTGTTCAATTAGGATTGGTGGGAAGATCTCCGGTATGGCACCATAATGAGACCACCATCTAAGGAACCATGTAGAGATAACTAATTTGAATTGATGATCAAATTGGAGGAACCAAGAGTGACTATATGACTCATTTTGATATAAGAAAACTTTAAACCATGCATCCATATAGTCATAATAACTATATTGGATTGAATGACCAGGTAAATCACGAAGGAGGAAAGGAAGTCCCCATTCATCAAGAGAGACAATGTTATGAATGTAAAGTGAGTGGTAAACAATTTTACTAGTGAGGACTCGATCATAAATTGGTTTAATAACAATTGACTTATCAAGATGGAGAGGAACAAAATGCCATCCTAGAGGAAAATAACTTGTGACTAGATCAAGAACATCATTTTTGTTCTTGTGAGTAGGTTCTTTGAAGAATAAATTGGTTGACTGAAATTTAATGTAGTTAGAATGACAAGTTTTGTGGATTAGGTGGATATGGAGTAAGTGACTGTAAGGATGAAGCAAAGGGATCTGAAGCAAGGGCAGAAGTGTAACTAGGTTTAGGAATATTACCAAGAACTTGGTAACGATTGACCATATCAATGGGAGGAATAGCAATGGGTTGACTAGCTGGCACAAGGGCCTTGCTGGAAGGTCTCAAAGGTTTTTGACCAGACATCTGTAAAAGAAATGAACAAAATTTAGCATCCACTGAGGATATCTAATTTGTCCATGTGGTAACGAAAACAATTAGTATAATAAGCAAGTAAATGTCTGCGATTGGCAATTTGGTGAAATTGAATAAATTGTGCATGACGAGTAGTTTTGCGAGCTGTTTTAAGGCAAGCAATATGGTAAGTAGTTTGGTAAATAAGTTGTCTATAATGGGTGACTTGTAGTTTATGGTAGGAAATAAAAGGAGTTGCCAGCCTTTATCCTCCTTGTAAAAATTCTCGGGTAAGGAAATCAAGATTAGAATTTTGACTACCAGGTATATATTCAATATCAAAATAAAAAATACTTAAAATAGATTGCCATCGGGCAAAAATATGTTTACTAGCAATGTTTTGAAAATCTTTTTTTAAAACATATTTAGCACTTTTACAATCCACACGTAATAAAAATTTTTGATTTAAAATATCATCTTGAAATTTACGAATACATAAAACAATAGATAAAATTTATTGTTTAATAGTACTATAATTTTTCTGTGCTTTGTTCCAGACACCAGAATGGAAACGAACAATTTGTTCAGATGACTGAGGGGTGAGTTTCTGAAGAAGAATACCACCATAACCAATATCAGAAGCATCAATTTGAATAGTTTTGAAAGAATTTTCAGCAGGAATACCAAGACAAGGCAAAGTCTTGACATATTTTTGACTTGCTGAACAATAGAAGTATGAGTAGAAGACCAAGGAGGAGGATTGTCTTTAAATCGATCAAAGAGGGGTTGACAAGTTTTTCTAAGGTCTTTATAAAATTCAGCAATATAATTTAAAGAACCTAAAAGTCATTGTAACTAATTTTTATCAAGGATTTCATCGGGGAATTTAGAAGCAAATTCAATAGATCGACTAATGGGAAGAATAGTGCTTTGGTGAATATCATAACCTAAGAATTGAACTTTAGTTTGAAAAAGTTTAATTTTTGGAGCAGAGATGACTAACCCAGTATACTTAATGTGGTGGAAAAAAGAATTTAGATGTTTCCAATGTTCATTAAAATTTTTAATATATGGAAGTGTAACTACATGTTTTTCCTATGCCAAAAGGCACTAGGCAACGTAAAACAAACAATATTTTCTAGGTGAGTTTTAAAGTGATTAATTTTAGATATTAGAAGACGATCAGTTAATTGAGTTTCAATTCTCTTAAATTTTACTTCTTCTTTAAGAAATTTAAGGTGTTTAGTTAATCGATTGATTGATTGAGAAATAGAACATTCTTTTAATTGATTTAATTCTTTGATCTCAGGAGGAGACAAAAATTTAAAGGTAACTGTGTGACCAAAAGCTTGTGTAGTTATTCATTTATTAGTAGTAGTAAAAGGATATAATAAAAAGATAAACGGTGTGCCTAAAATAACTTTATCAGTTAAATTTTTTTACTAAAACAAAAGATGTTTTAAAACAAACATTATCTTGGCAAATGTGTACTTTAGGTAACTTATAATTGATATGCATTTGACTTCCATTGGCAGAACTTAATTGTTCAGTAGATTTGTGATAATATTTGGTTGGAATTAATCCTTCTTGGATACAATTTAAATCAGCACCAATATCTATTAAGGCAATAATTTCTTTTTCAAAATCATGAATTATTATTTTGACTTTTGAATGCCATTTTTGAATATTAATTTGATGAATTATGTTAAGACGTTTACTATCTTGATCACTATTGTGTGGAGTAGTACGATTATCAAAGATGACTTTGTAGGATCAGGTTCAGACCCAGATCCATCTTCTGATTCATTAGCAGATTTATCGATTTGTTGAAAATCATTAAGGGTGTTTTTGATTCGTAAGATAGCAATTTCTTCTTCTAAAGATTTTTCTTTAATTTTTAATTCTTGAATAGTTAATTTGATTTGGTTAATTTCATTTTGTAAATCTTGTAAGGTAACTTCTCTATGTTTTTCTTTTTAAAACCGATCTAAGGTTTTATTTAAACTAATGATTGGTTTATCATGTTTAGGTTTCTTTTCTTTATTTGTCAATAAGGATTTGAGCTTATTAGTATATTGCCTTTTTAAGTCTGGGTTTTCTAACTTAGCAATTAATTCAATAAGAGCAGTTTCTTCTTGTTGGGATTTACTAAGAACATTAATTGTTTTACAACAAGTATCATTACATCCTAATTCAATGTCATTATCAGTGCTATCAGTAGGCGAATAATAGGTGGAAGTGTCACTAGAAGAAATGTTATTGTCAGATGTGTTACTAGATTGAATAGGAGATTGATGGGGAGAAACATTTAAATCAAATATATCCAATATTTGTTGTTGATTTTCTTCAGTAATTTGTAATTGATTTAGTTTAGCCTTAAGTTTTTCTTTAACTTTACATTTGTTAGAATAATGACCTTTCTTACCACAGTTATAACAAGTAACATCAGGAGTGGGTTTTGACCCTTTTTTGGATTTCTTATGATATGTCTTTTTGGGTTTAGTATAATATTTATATGTGGATTTAGAAGGGTAATATTTTTTTTCAGATTTAGTGGAGTATTTGGAAGAATGTTTATTTTTGCTTTTATTAGTTTTTCTTCACGAAGGGGCTACTGGAGGTAGACCATATTGTTAACAGAAATTACCTAATTCATATTTAGCTTTATGTTTATCTTTAGCAGCTTTTTGACTAAGTTTTAAATCAATACACATTTTTAAGCCTTTTTTTTTGGATAGTGCTAATCACCATAAGTTAAATTATCATATTCTATAATACTAGTGGGTTGACTGAGGACATCCCTAATCTTATGAGCAAAAAGGCTAGGTAGACCATTAATAAATTTTTCTTTCCAAAATGACTTGGTGCAACCATCCCTAAGCATGACTCTAGATGTAAAAACATTCTTATACCATCTAAAATCACTTAAAGTAGGACAAGTTAAGTCACTAAGTTGATCATGGATACGAGAATGAATATTAGTAGGTGTTCCAATAAAATGTTTAACTATGGTGTATATTAGAGTATTAATGCCATCGGGTATAGTAGAACCTATTTCTTCATCAAAGATAGGAAATCCTTCATCATTCATTTGGACATCATATTGAATAGATTCTCGTTGATCATGAGTGAGATATTTGTCCCACCAAGATTTGAGTATACTAGTAAATCCAGTAGTAACCAAGATAACTATTTCTGGTTTGGTATAGTTAGGAGAATTAGTAAGATAACTATTTGAAACCATAGATAAATGATTGAGTTTTTGCAATATTTGGTGTTCACTAAGACCATCAATATTCCATTCATATAACTTTTTAGCAGAAACAAAAAATTGATTGCTAATATTGGTTTCTTCAAATTGGAGATCAGGAGGTGTAAGTTTAGTGTACCAATTTTTTGTAAGAGTGGTAGGATTAACTTTAGGATGTGTAATTCGTTTAAGATGAGAAGGTTGAAATTGTTGTGCTAAATGGTTGATTTCATCATCACTTGTTGTATCAGAATGGTTAGCAAGTTCTAATGGAGGCTGTTGTGTTAAAACAATAATTCCTTTGTTAGTAGATGATGTTCCTTTACTGGTAGATGTAGATAATTACTAAACATTTTTTCAATAGCATCAGCAGTGGTATGATCTTGGGTATGTAAACTTAATCATTTTCTGGTACTAGGAGGATTAATAAGAGGTTTATCTAATGATTTATTTACGGAAGTATGAATGGTAGAATAGTCGTCAAGTGTGTTTTCAATTTTATCCAGTTGCTTACCAATAGTTTTTAAATATTGATTGGTGTAATTATTTTGTTCAATGACTTTTTTAGTTTCAGATTCATCACTAGGAAGTTTAAAAGGAGAAGCATTAATTATAGCACCTTTATGTTCTATTATTATATTTTCTAAAGGAGGGTGACTGGACGAAACAGAAGTAGTAGGAGAAGTCTTCCATTTAGTTTTTGTAACTACATTGACTTTTTGATAATAATTTTCTAAGTAATCAAAGAAATGAATTTTAGTGTTGACTTCTAGCATGAATTTATACAATTTTTTGGAATTTTTTTATTGTTGTTTTAGATCATAAGTATTCCTATAACTTTGTCTTTTTAACTTATTTGTCTTAGACTTAAATTCATCATGTAGTTTGTTAAGGTCGGGAGTAAAGGGTTTACTAAGAGTTAATAATTGTGGATTAACGGAAGGAACTACTTCAAAATCAATTTGAGTGGGTGAATCCTAAGAAACAGTATCTTTATCCTGAAGATGTGTATGGGTAGAGAAAACTGGTTTACTTATTTGAGAAGTAGAAGAGTTATCAATACCTTTTAATTTGCTATGTGTGTGCTGGGTTTGTGAAGAGGGTTCACAGAGGTGGAGTTTCCTATCACTTCGAGTAAATAAAGGAGTATTGAAGATTTCATCTTCATCAGTATCAGTAGGTAAACTAGAGGTACTATGGCGAGAAGACTGACTGGAAAGTCTATTAAATCTAATATGGACTGAACCATCACTATATTGTTGAATATTTTTAATATCATGACTAGTAAAAGTTTGTTGGTTTTGGGAATAATTTTCATTAACAGTAACCCAATCATTAGGAAGAGTGATATCTTTCCAATGGATCATCTTTGGGACAAAAATATTAGTGTCATTAGTACTTCCTTGAATTAGTAAAGTTTTATCTTTTGGACTTTTGCTTAAAGCTTGAACATTTAAATTAGTTTTCATACATTTATAATAAATTCAATAAATTAAAGCAATGTTATGGACATTATCTAACATATTAGTAAATTCACCAAACAATTGAATATTTAATGTTAAGGCTTTTAATATGTGAGGATCATGTAAACTTAAAAGTAAAATCAGGAAAGTAATTAAAATGGACTGGTCCTTTATGAAGGCCAGATTCCATCATACCTATTACACTAGCATGGTAATTAATAAACCTAGCATCTCTTAGACAGATGAGAACAGAGGTATTTGTACCCTGGTGAGTTAAAGGTTTTATTCCAACTTGAATTAAGCTTAAATGTATAAAATTATGACCATCTTTAAGATGCTTTATGATTGACTCCTTAGTTAATAATTGACATGTTTCATGAAGTCTGGTTAAAGCATAAACATTTTCAACTGTTTTGACTTGTAAATCGATAAGCATAAAGCATAAACTTGATATTCATGTTTTATAAATTTGTTTTAAAGCATAAAGCATAAAGCATAAACTCAATAAGCATAAGCATAAACTTGTTTTATAAATTTCTTTTGTTTTGACTTTAGGAATATTCCAACTTAAATCGATTTTAACATCTTGATATTCATGTTCTTCTTCATTAATTAGTATATCCGTACTGGGAATAGGAGCTAGAGTTGTAGATCTAGAGCTGATTGAAGAGTTACTTCTCAATAATCGACTCATTTGGATTCTATAAAATTAAATCCAATTTGCTAAATCTTGTTTTGTAACTTATCATGTTTTCACGTACAGTGTGTTCACTCATACCCTTTCCGAGAACCCCTATATCCTTTGACTGCCTAAACCTAAGGACTTACACTGAATTGGGACGAAAGGTGGGTGGTTACTAGCAAAGTGGAATACAAAGATAAGTGAAACAAGAATATGAAGTTGGAATTCCATTGAACAAAATCAAATGGGAAGTTTTAAACAGAAAGTATTTCATCATTTTTGAGTATGAAATGTTCCATTTTCCTTGTGTTCAAACTAACGTCTGATTTGAACACATGCAATGCAACACAAAGAATGCTTATCTCGCCTCTTTTACTTGTCAATTTTGTTTACACATTTTAATTACCAAACCATTCTTTAATCAATTAGCCCATTGGTGAGTGTCTTCTAAGTTGAAAGAAGTGTCAACCAAGGGGTAGTTTAAGGCATGAGAGAAGCTTCATGCCATTGGTAATGAACCCTCAGAGGAGGATTAAATCATTAAGCATGAGCCTCCATCTCAAGCTTAAACAACTCTAAGGTTGAAACAACCCTCAAAGCAAATGAAAAAGTGAAGAAATGAGGGAGATTACAGAGATTATAAGTGCTGAAATTATGTGAGAAAAAACACTAAAACATGAAATCAACTCAAACCAATGATGATTAAAGCCTTAAAACACCAAGTTAGTGAAAGGACTTACACTAGAACTATGCAACACAAGACTCAAAAGACTTAACCAACCCAAAACAGAGCTAAAACAGGTCAAAACAAAGTGTAAAACATGCTAGACTTGAGCCATAAAAAGCTAAAACATTAAGCTAATACATGGGGCTAACTAGGCATGCAAACAAAACACAAGAAGGGGAGGCTAACCCCTCCAATTTTGGACTTCAAAATGAGTTTTTTGCCACTAAAAAACCTCTGAAATTCAGTGGTTAAAAGGCCTAAAAAGGTTGATTTGAAAGTGATGAACAAAGGCACAAAAACTTTACAAACTAAGAAGTAAGAAGGGTGAACCACCCCTTAACTGAAAATGGCCTCAAACTAACACTTTTAAGCCATAAAAACAGAGCTTTTTACAGTTCAAAATCAGCCTCAAAACAATTAAAAAAAATGGCAAAACAAGGGTACAAAACAAGTATAAAGAGAGAGTGCTATACCTCTTGAAGAGAAAACACAATTTGGCCAACAAATTCAAGTCACACACACCTTCTAGAGCTCAAAATAAGTCCCAAGCTACCTCAGCCCAAAGACTAGCAACTTCTATCAAGGGTGTATAGGCAAAAGTATAGGATTTGTGGGTGAATGTGTATAAAATTACAAGAGAGAGAGAGAGAGAGAGAGAGAGAGAGAGAGAATTTAGTTCCAAATTTTCTAACCCTCCAAAATGGGGGAGGAACCCCCATATATATAGAAAAACAAGCCTTGAGCTTAGAAACATCCTACTATACATGTGTAGGTAGAGGCAGCTCAGTGTGCTAACAGCTGTCACAACTGTCAACAAATATCTGGAAAAAAAACACTGGTGGCCGTCAGCCCCCCACTGGTAGCTGACTGGCCACACCAATGGCCAATAACCATGAGCCATGGCCGATAGCCTATGGTGGTGGCCAATAGGTCACCCCAAGGTCCAGGCTTGAAATAATAAGGTTTTGGTCCAAAACAAAGCACAAAGTGGACAAGCTTTAAAGGCTCAAAGACAGGGTGTTCCACCGAGAACTTCGGGCACTCAAAGTGAACAAATGCAATCATAATCATCGAATGCACAAGCAATGACGTCTAAGTCTTGAGGTCGGTCAAAATTGGGGTATCTACAGTTGCCTCTCTTTGACAGAACTCGGAAGTCATGAAATGACGGGAGTGAATGTCAAAGCCTAGAGACAACCCATTTTTGACAAGGCTGAAGACTTGGACAGACGAACAAAGACAGAAAACAAATGGTCGCGCCTGCAGGCTGCCTATGTATCCCTTTGCAAGGAATCAAACTAGCGTAGTTCTAGGGTGAGATACAAGTGATATGCACGATGCAAGAACATAACTTATGATCATGTGATGAGGCCGAGGAATGAAAATTTTAAATTTAAGTACAATGCAATGAAAATGCCACATTCAAACAAACCGAAACAAGGTACAATATCCCAATCATGAAAACAAATAAGTAAATGAGCACGCCAAGCGTGAGAATCATGAACCAAACCACATTTCATGCAGAAATAATGTAAGAAAATTATGCAAGCTTAACTACGCGACGCACAGGAAAGGCGAAAAGCAACACAACCGTCGGGCTCACCCAAGGTTTCAACCAAGATCCTAACACGTTGCACGCGAGAAGATAAAGTGGATACGTCCAAACGCGTCTAATGCGAGAGGAGAAAGTGAATACGTCCAAGCGTGTCTCACACGAGAGGAGAAAATGAATACGTCTAAATGCGTCTCACATGAGAGGAGAAAGTGAATACGTCTAAATGCTTCTCACGTGAGAGGAGAAAGTGAATACATCCAAACGTGTCTCACGCGTGAGAAGAAAGTGAAAATGTCCAAACCCGTCTCACGCGAGAGGAGAAAATGAAAACATCCAAACGCGTCTCACGCGAGAGGAGAAAGTGCAAACATCCAAATGCGTCTCACGCGAGAGGAGAAAGTGAATACGTCCAAACGCGTCTCACGCGAGAGGAGAAAGGGAATACATCCAAACGCGTCTCACGCGAGAGGAGAAAGTGAATATGTCCAAACACGTCTCACGCGAGAGTAGAAAGTGAAAACATCCAAACGCATCTCACGTGAGAGGAGAAAGTGAAAATGTCCAAACGCGTCTCATGCTAGAGGAGAAAGCGAATAAATGCATTTCGAAGGGCACAAATGATCCTACCTGGAACTCCTCTGAATGAACTATACATACAATTTCGTGCTTGTATAAAACTCAACGAATGCGATACAGTAAGAATGCATGTTCTATGCAAAGAAAACAATTGAAGCAAAATGCTACATGAAGGCATATTCAACGCAAAGTACCAAATGCATGTCCTATGCATGATTGAAAGCATGTTCCATGCAAAGTACAAAAATGCATGTTCTATGCAAACTACAAAAATGCATGGCCTATGCACGTAATAAAGAGACGCATAGTCTATGCAAGAACGAAAGCGTATTCTATCGAAACAAGTTTAGTAGTAACTTTCCGATTTGCCTCTCGAAAAAGTTGCGATATACAAAAAGGATATACCTCGTTCAACAAGTGACGAACAACGATCACTGAAAATGTGATTTCGAGCTTCCACAGAGAGAATTTGAACTCACCAGTGACCTTTCCTTGCACCTCTCGGGAAACGGGGACAAAAACAACATCAAGATTCAATATAGAAGCACTAGGCACTGGACGGCCTGTCGACCACCACTGAATATTGTCGGCCACCAATGGGGCTTGTCGGCCACCGATGGCAGATCAGGCCCAAAATGGTCTTTTCACCATGGGTCTTTATAAACACTCACCCATACTTCATTTCCTTACTCTTCCAAAGCTGAAAATCCTTCTTCTCTCTCTCTCTCTAGACCTTTTCCCTCTCTAGATATGAGCTTTATATGCATTTTCCAACGCCCCACGCATATTTTCTTCACTAAATCCTCTTAGTTTACTCCATTTTGAACGGATTGAAATTTGATTTCGATGCCTTTTCTTGGAGTTTCACCACTTGAGGCTTGCTCCCCTTTAGTTCTTCTTGGGTTTGGTGCCTTTTTCTGGGCTATGACTTTTCCTTCCCTTTTCTCTCTCTCTTAGGGTTGACTTTTGGCCTTTTCCACCTATTTTCCTCATTTTCGACCATTTTCCCATCTTCTTTCTAGAAGGTGGACAACGTACCTCACGACAAAGCTTCCCCAGAGATCCCGCCCCAGTTGTCTCTAGAGATGGAGCGGAGCCTGAGCCAGTGCTAATACCACCTAGGATTCGACCCTTTGATCTGACAACATATCATCCTCGGACGCATGTGCTACCACTCAAGAGTATCCGGCATTTTAGCGGGTTTGCGTGAGGTGCACTAGAGGACCTCTTGCTATGAAAGTCGGACTTTCATTTGTCTTACGGTGCCATCGAGGTATACACTGTATTCTTCTGTTTTCTTCACTATACATTACATTTCTTGCTGTAACTGTATTCCTTGTTTCAACTGCAATGTTGTATTGTTTGCACTACATTTCTTGCCCTCTTACTACATTTCTTGCCCTAATCACACTCTTGCACTGTATTTCTTACATTGCCTTTGCATCTGCTTGTTCTCATGTTGCTGTATATCACTATTTTGATCACGGGAGGATTCTCGCTCTATAAGAGGCTATGGAGCCACGTCTGCGAGGGACTGGTACATGGAGCTTCCTGACGGTGTCCGCCACATTATCGACGAGGCCGACTTTGGTTCATTCTGCACGAGGCTATCACACCATATTGCCAGTCGGCCCTTACTTGGAGCATTGGTAGAGAGGTGGTGGGATACCACTAACTCTTTCCACTTCTCTACCACCGGGGAGATGACGATGACCCTCTATGACTTATCCATGCTCACCGGCATAGGAATAGGGGGTCACTCAGTTCCTTATGATATGGACATTGGCGAGTGGGAGGCCGCCTGGATTTACCTGTTAGGGGCATGCTCGCCTCACTTCCTACTAGGGATGGTATGATACAGTTGGTTCGTGGAGCAGTTCCGGGGGACCAAGTCAGAGACAGTTGAGGAGACAGAGCATTACGCTTAAGGTTTTTTGATGTTCCTCTTCGGCACCACCTTGTTCGCAAACAGGGCGAACACTATAGGATTGTATCTTCTGAGCGCCTTGGTGGATTTGCCACAGGTCTGGCTCTACGATTCGGGCAGTGCTGGCCTAGCCACATTGTACGACTATATGAGCTCGACATCTCACAGGAGTTGAGACAGGATAGGAGGCTACTGGCGAACTTGGGAGGTATGCTTTACATTTCTGCTTTGCATTTTCTACTTTCTGTTCTTATGCTTTTTGCTTTGCACTTTTTATACACTACATGCTGCATTGTTTATACCCATATACGGTGCTTTCTGCACTGTACACTTTGTATCGTCTGTACCTGTACTCTCTGTACACTGTACACACCTTCTGCACACATTCTGCTTTCTGCATCTGCGCTTGTACTTTCCGTACACTATACATTGTATACTCACTATTGCCCCTTCTCTTACAGCTTTGGGTGTATGCATATTTCTCGACTCTCGCTCCAGAGCCAGAGGTGGAGATGTCCCTTGTTGTGCCGTACTCTCATCGGTACGACGGCGGATGCTTGCGGAGGACTAGGGAGACCTTTTCGTTCTTCTGTCGGTACTTTTATACAGTGACCGCGGCAGAAGTAACTCAAAATTCACAGTTATTTTCATTCTACTTGGGCTCTAATTCATACTTCGATATCTGATGGCCACTAACAATCTGTGCATTCTCTATTTACAGATAACTTGGCAGCCCTGGGCGACGATGCTGACTGGAGTCAAGGACTAGTTCACTAGAGCTTGGAGGGCCTCCCGTTTTCGGCTTTTGTTCGAGGGCCCGATTTGTTGTGCCTGGTTTTTAGGCGAGCGGTTCTTGCGCCAAACCATGGGCTTGCCTGAGCCGGTAGTTCCCATGGCACCCCGCCATCTATGAGAGCTACAGAGGGACTCACTTTCCAAGAGATGATTCAGTTCACGGAGGGCTTGGAGGCCGACTACTTTCGCGGGGAGGGGGACTATTCGACATTCATCCGGACACACCTTATACCTCCTTTGACTGGTATTCTTGGAGGTGAGGGGGCGGGGGTTCTAGCTGTGAGAGAGAGAGCTAGAGTGCCCAGGGCGACTAGGACGCATGGTAGAGGAGCTACCCAGGTGGGGCAGAGGATCGGCTGGCCGGAGCTGCCTACTGCACTCATATGTTGGCGGTATACCGGGGAGGCATACCAGATCCCAATCGAGCTTGCTGCAGCAGGGTATAGATATGTCAGAGCTCATGACGCACCTCCGATATGCACCACATTTTTTAGTTTTCCCATCTCTTTCTGATATTTGTTGCGTCTGGACGTTGATCATTCCCAATGCATTTGTAGGCACTCCTAGGATACATTGAGGATCTGCTGGAGCTACTAGCCTCATTTGAGGGTATGATATTGATGAGGGAGGCACTGCTCGGCTTCCACGGCATTCAGGTTATTTCTTCGATTTTCTTGCATTCCAGTCATCAAATTTCCACTGACACACTGAAACTGACATTTCAACTAAAAACTTCCCCACATTGTACTTGACTTCTGCATATACTCATTCTACACACCATACTTACATCTGATATGCATACTGTGGTTGACATATGACAATTGTCTTTTCAGGTCCCACTCATACCGACAACACGGGCGGCAGCTGCAGCACCTGCACCAGCGATGCCTTCTCCATCAGCAGGAAGGAGAGAGAGACATGCTCTGGCACGCAGCCAAAGCAGAGCCACGGGCAGCCGAGATGAGAGTAGTCCTTTAGGGCCCATTCTAAGCAGTGATGACACGAGATGAGTGGCTCCGAGGAGGCAGTGAGTCCATAGTTAGAGTCATATGAGAGTGGAGGTGATGACATTGGCTTGGGTTCTAAGAGTGGGGGTGCTAATGCCGAGGCAGGTTCAGGGACAGAGAGTGGAGATGGCGCCAACTTAGGCTCTGGTTTTGGTTCAGATTCAGATAGTGGTGTTGACAGAGACAATGCCCCAGAGTCCCTTCCTTCGAGGAAGAGGACGAAGAGGCATCACGAGCCTGAGGCGACTGGCGCTGATTTCCTTGTAGTTTTTGCTTAGCTTCTTTTATTAGTAGTGCTAGCACATTGTACAGCTTCAGGCAGGTTTTATTTGCTTTAAAAACTTGTACTACACTTTTGTAAAAACAGCCATGATCGGAATGAAAACCAATATATTTTGAAAAAGTGTTGTATTTTGCATCATAAGCACCGCGTCGCACGAAAACGAGATTGAATTTGATAATGAAATTTAAACATGTTATTGGCACAACTCTCTTAATCGGGTAATGAACCAACCAACACTAACAAACAAAGTAATACAACTCGATAATCAAAATAACAACAATTCGATAAGCAAAACAAAACAACTCGATAAACAAAAAAACAACTCGATAAACAACAAAACAACTTGATAAGCAAAACAACTCAACAAACTTGCTAGCACTAAAAGGACTCAAAACAAGACCTTAAAATGCATAAAGAACAGAACAAAACACATGCCTTTAGCATTCTCAGCACATAGGTGGACAACAGGACAGACAAGAAGGCTATCGGCCATGAATAGAGGTTGTTGGCCACCAGTGGTGGCTGGTCGGCTACCAAGGTGGCCTGCCGGCCATCAATGTAAGGAACGTCCAGATTGTTACCACCTGGCATCCACTCGCTGCCTTATCTTCTACAAAAGCTTCACCTTCGTCATTTCTTCTCCAGAATTCATTTTGTCTACTATTTTTGCAAAAATGGAACCATTTCTTGCCCAAAACCTCTCGGATTGGATTGCAACTTTACATGGCTCGGAAAAGGTAAATTTTTGGGGTTTCGACATAAATGCACTATTCCTGCTGAGTCGTTCTCCGTTTTGTTTTTCGTTCCTACATGCCACGGTTAGATGTTGGAATTCGATTACATACGTCTTTAGTTTCGAGGGACAAGAGCTATGCCCAACAATCAAAGAATTTCGAGCGCGGTGAAGAAATCTTGCCTCAGCCCCGTTTTGGTCACATCCAAGCTTTAGGAGGGATGTGTGGGCTTACTTTACACAAGGCTCGATCCTTACTTCACAATGGAGAGCTAGACATTCCTAGTCTAATTCATTGATTTTCTAAAGTTGGCGACCGAAATAATCTTCTTTGGTGGGGTTTTCAACAACATGCCCTTTGCTTGTGCATGCTAGCACATTTCCTCCTTGCCCCTAGTTTCGGCGAGTCTAGCATTCGATTAATCGAAGTAGCCCAAGGTTTGAAGGAGGGCAAGAGTTGCATTGGTTTGGCGTTGGCCGAGACTTTGATGGGCTTAGACGCCTTCCATCAGCGAGAGACAAACAAATTTGCGAGGAGTCCACTGCTTCTTCAGGTAATGTTTCCCATCCTCTCTAATATATGTTTCTCACATCTCTCGGCACTCATGCTCCATTTTTCTCTCAAAGCCCTTTTCTCACTTTTTCTGTAACGCCCTTAAAATATTATATAATCCCAATATCTAACAGTTCTATATATATGATAGGTAAATCACATTTCCATACATACATCAGAGTTAATATTACAAAGAGTATTTCATATAAGATATAAATGTTTACACAAATAATAGAATGCCCCGCGGGCTTACATCTTTCCAAGTTGTTACTTGGTTACACAAAAGAAGAGTTCTAACTCTTTTACAAGTAAAATCTTGGCTCGCATTTACATGTAACCAACAAAACAAATAACCAAGCAGAGTCTTTAGCTCCTAAACTTCCCAAGCAAAGACCTTGGAGGCGACACGTCTGCTGTACCTGGAAATGGTGTCCCAAGAAGGGTGAGCCAAAGCCCAGTAGAGATATGCTAAACCCAATATGAGAAATAACTAAAACATTAACATTCAACAAATGGTTAACACTTGAAAACCAACTCACACCCTTCCCATAACCCAACAACAGTCTTTATCCATGTTCCAATCCACTTCCCTTTATTTAACCAATCCAATTCCTAAATATGGTTCATTATCTAACCAAACAATTTAAATGAGATTGCAACTCAAGTTATTAACACTTCCGTCATCCACAATTCAAAAATGAGACTACAACTCATGTAATTAACACTTCAATTGTCAACTTCATTCATGCGCTTCAATTTATAAGGTTTCGGGACTTACACCCTGGACACTCCGGCCAACTTAATTATCTATGGAGTCCATTGCCTATCTTCTTCCAAACAAAGATACATATACAATGTATTAAAGCATATAATCACACGTATGGAGTACATCCCCTATCTCCTCCCAAGCAAAGGTACATATACAATGTATTAAAACGAATAGGCACATATGGAGTACATCCCCTATCTCCTCCCAAACAAGATACATATACAATGTATTAAAACGAATAGCACATATGGAGTACATCCCCTATCTCCTCCCAAACAAGATACATATACAATGTATTAAAGCGAATAAGCACATATGGAGTACATCCCCTATCTCCTCCAACCAAGATACATATACAATGTATTAAACTCTTTGTCTTATACCATGATCAATTATGGCACATATTCAATGTGTTCTTCCCACTATCATATTCAATGACATATTTCAATTGATTAGTTTCAATTTACCTAATCTTCATGCAGTTCTACAACACTTAAGACTATCCTCCACCGATAACCCAAAGGAATTATTTCTAAACAGATAAATGAATTTACCAAACAGATAAATTATCACATTTTCCATAGCTGAGTGATTTATCAAACCGACTACACCAACTAGTCCCAATTCCATCCAATTTCATGATGTTCGAATCAATTTCATATTCCTCACAATTACCAAATTAATCATACAAATTAATTATTTAAATTCAATTAGGGCATTTTCCCCCCTTTCTCAAACATTGATCCTAAGACCGAATCTCACCTATCAAACCCACAAAACCTCATTTTCAAGACCTCATATACATATGGAGCTTAAAAACACAAAACCCCTCTCTTATATATCACAAATCTCGAACCCTAACTTCCCAAATCACCAAATCTCAGCATTTATACTAAATGACTAATATTTATGTTAAAACTCATAAGAAGGAGTAGATCATCCTTACCTCGAAGTTAGGAGCTCAAAGGAGAAGAAGGATGAAACTCAAGATGCTCCAAATCAACACTTTTTCGAATCAAAACGTAGCCCATGCAAAGCTAAAGCTTTTTAACAAAGGGAGTAGGGTAGAGACACTCTAAACCAAGTGTATTTATAGAGAGAAGAAGAGTGTAGAGAGAGAGAGAGAGTCGGATCTAGGGTTTGGAAGTACAAGTAGATGAAAAAGTGAAGAAGAAACACACTGCTGCAATTGATGTACTCGAGGCTCGCTCGAGCGAAGGAATGGTTGCTCGAGCGACCAGACACAAAAGAACCTCACTCGAGCGCAAAAAGCTTCGCTCAAGCAAACAACACGAAGCTTCAGGTCTGCAACCTAGAAGCATGCTCGAGCGTAGAAGTCCTCGCTCGAGCGAAGAAGCCCAAAACATATAGCTCGCTCGCTCGAGCGAAGGAAAGCTTGCTCGAGCACAAAAATGCTCACTCAAGCCAATAGACACACCACTTAAAGCTCGCTCGAGCGAAGGAACCCTAGATCGAGCGAAGGAACTAAAACACAGAGCTCGCTCGAGCGACAAAAGCCTCGCTCAAGTGAAGGCACCAAAAAACTGGGCAGCAACCATTTGTTTCAAAACACACGCAACCTGTTACAAACCTGCTCAACACAACCCAAAACTCAACTACAAAGAATTAAAGGATGGAAAGAGACATATACAACAATACTCAACCATGGAACCCAAGTCCGGAATACTAAACATAAAGGGGAAAAACTCGGAATCGCTATAACCTCCCCCCGTTAAAGAATTTCGTCCCCGAAATTAGATGTAAGTTTCAAAATTGTGTTTTCTCAATTCTCAATAAGTTTACAATTTAACCTTCAATATCCTGACCGATTATCGGTCATTCCATCTCTTTTCAAGAGGCAACTTACAAATATGGCTCAATATGCATTATCAGCATGCATTCTTTTGAATTTTACTAACTCCAATATATATACTCTACAATTCCATAACATATGCAACGTTAAAAACATACTTTCATTTCTACAACACATTCAACATATACAATGTTAAATTAAACTCTTTTCTTTGAAACATATGCAACAATTTTCAATACTTCCATAATCCGAAACATATACAATGTTTTTAGAGTTTATCACAAAACAAAATTCTCAATATAGGTTCAGGCATCCACAAATAGGTCAAGATATTTTTCTCGGACCTCCAATTCATTTCCCAAGTGGCTTCCTCAACCCCGTGATGTTTCCATAACACCTTAATTAAAGGAAAAGTCCTGATCCACAAGACTCAATAACAATGACAATAGTACGACACATTCAACCACTACAGTGTTCTGAGACGTCCACCACGTCTCGACTACCGACAATACCCCAACCAGTATTGAGTGCTTAATACCCCCAGCATAGGAAACACGAAATCATTCGTACACAAGGCTTTCGGTCAACTTTCACAAAACGAGAACGCAAGACGAAGCACGGGTAAAGAACAACATTATGGCACATTAATGCCTCAAAATTTAAGTTCTTGCCAAAGACACACAACATGTAACCAGCAACTCAGGCTAGGTCAAATCTAACTTCTCATAAGATACTCCATCCAGGTTAAAGAAATTGCTTTATTTATTCCACTTGTTTCAAAGCACTTGGTTTTTCCCAAAAAGTGTTCAGACTTATACCGCCACCATTTAAACACGTCATTTACAACTGCCACAGTCAAACTCAGAGATTTTTCAAATTATTTTCCCGAAAAAAATAAGGATCGCAAATTCATGTTTCGATTCAAAATCGTTTTAGTTTATGAAGAGTACTCAATGTCCCTCCAGTGAATCACAACATAACCATCCCACAAAACCCGTCACACTCACGGTGATGACACAATACCCAAAACGAAACTTTCATGATAGGGACCCCTATAAATTTGAAATTTCCAACCATGCAACAACACAAAGGGTGAAATTGCACAACCCCAATCACAAAAATGGCGCGAAGCGTTCAAAGGGTCAAAGTTCTCAACCGAACTTCCAAACTGATTACCATAACTCAAAGTAACTTTCTAACTGCCCATGTGGAGATTATATCCCACATCAAGACACCGATTGATTACACAACCTCTTAGGTCTAATAGATTGCTCTGGATTCTTCAAAGTTGCCCCACGACACCTTGATTTTCCCAATCACCCCTCACACGTATGCCTACATGGCAAGCACATCTCCGTTTCGCATTAGAGTCTTAACTGAACTTTTCAAGTCAGGCGTAATATGCCATCTCCGGTCAATGCACACCCCCGTGCCTTACACTACACAAACAAGGACTGAACAAGTCGAAACAGCTCCGACAGAGTGCCTCACTCACTTTACACAATTTTACTACTTCACTTGTGCTTCCACTATACAAACTGGACGATAGACACCTACACCCAAGTGACCTAGCTTTACCAAACATCAAACCACTCGATTCCATCAGTAACCACACTATCGCCTTACCAAGGCATTCTCTTGGGATTTCCCTAAGACCGATCCCCTTCTACATATCATCTAATAACAACATACGAACCACACACTATCACGCACCATACTAGGCAACACCTCCTCAATTAATGCAAGCTATCTTACACCCATACTGAATCCCTCATTCAGAGATTTCACTCACCACCTCGACCAGACTCATAACAACAAAATTTGCATACTTGTTCCCTCGTACCGAATTAGTTAACAAGGGTTACCACGCCACGACACTTATCATTACTATGTAACTGTTTGAGCCGAACACAAGCAAACATAGTATCTTCATCCCCCAATGATCCACAAGGTCCACTCTTTATTCCATATCCTATTTATCACTCGTCCCGAGAGTACAACCAAGACTCTAAGTCTCCGTGCCAAACAACTAGCCATTGCTACCACTGAACAACTACCTTGAACCAAAGCCCGGCACAATCGCATGTTGCCGACAAGGCTTTCAAAGACTCACCATCCTAACTCTCCAGAAGTGTAAAAGTCCTCACCCTCCTCGCTATTATCCCAAACCTTCATCCGCAAACATCAAATCACTGTGACTCTACTCACGGTTCACACCCTAACCACGGGTTATACACCCAACCAACCCTACCGATAGCATCTCCTAACCTAACCAGTATTAAGGTACATACCTATCGCATTCAAACATAATAAAAGAGTCCTGAAACTTAGGAAACACCCATTATACTATTGCCCGCTAATCGCACACTTCACATCCTCTCGAGGAGTTCCCACGACAGTAAACCAAAATCTCTACCACACACAAAAAATCAAATAAGTAACACTCATGAAATTCCGTGCACCCGGAAAGTATAACTGTTCTCGCCGCATAGTAATCTTGACCAGGATACGCATCCCTCAATAACTCTTTTAAATTTCAAAATGTGGCTCACCAGCCCTCATTTTTCCAAACCAAATCACACAAATACAAATGCTTTATTACAAAAATTTTACGGTCTCACAACAACTTATTACATTAATAAAACTTTAGAGCCACTACATGCTCCAATCTGCCCATTCCACGAAAATAAATAAACACAGGCACATATATATATAAACACGCAACTTTGATGTTCCAACATTCCCAAAACACATTGGTTACACAACCGAACCCAATGATTACAAAACGATAATTCACCGATTACAAAATGGATTAGCCAAAACAAAACCATCCCATCGGTATTACCAACGTTACCGTCCCTCGCTGGACTGCTAAAGTTGGTCATTCTCAAACCCAAGATATCCTACGAGCTTACAAGCCACGGACAAGAACTACTGATATGCCCCAACTGGCCACACCTGGAACAACTGCATATTTCCCCAATTGGGGCTTGGGAACTCGACTCTCCCGAGGACCTCGAAATCTGGCCTGTTTGTTCCTCATAACGGTATTGCCCCTGCCCAGTTGAATAAAGTTGAACTCGACTAGGTTGCAAAACTCCCAAAGAAGCCCCTGGCTGGGTACAGAAACGTTTGATATGACCTGGCTGATTACACACCTAACAAGTAAGCAGTTCCCAAGTACGTGACTGGTTCAAAGTCTGAACTGATGGGACCCCAACGACTGCTTCCATGCGAGCCACAGAGAGTTTCTCCGCTCAGGAAATCATTGGCTTTATGCGAGGTGGGGATGCAGACTTCTTCCTTGAGGAGGGGGACTACAAGACTTATATCCAGACGCACCTCATGCCTCCCTTGACAGGCGTTCGTGCTCATACAGGAAGGGCAGCTGATGCCCCTTCGACGAGCAGAGCTCGAGCACGAAGGGGCAGGGCTAGGAGGATACCCCCTGCTAGGCAAAGCATTAGATGGCCAGATCTTTCAACGAGCTGATAGGTTGGCGGTACTCTGGAGAGCCTTATCAGATTCCGATTGAGCCTCCATTCCCCGGTCACCGATATGTCAGGACACCCGATTCATCTCCGGTATATACTACAGCTTTCATCTTTTCATTCTCACTCATATACTCAGACATTCATTCATTCATTGATCATTCTAACTTGCATTTGTAGCCCTCCATAGGGTACGTCGAGGGGTTACTAGAGATGTTGGCCTCATTCGAGGGCATGATCTTGAGGAGGGAGTGATACTCAGCTCCCACAGCATTCAAGTAATTCTCTAGTTTTCTTACATTTTGGTCATCATATTTCTGCTGACATACTGAAACTGACATCTCAACTGAACACTTACACACACTACACTAATACACTGCATATATAGATCACATCCAGCAGATTGCACTCACCTACCATATCTAATTTCTGCATGTACTCATTCTGCATACGATACTTACATCTGATACACATATTGTGGCTGACATATTCAAACTACCTTTTCAGGTCACACCTCTACCGACAGGACCAGTGACGACAGAAGCAGGACCATCAGTGCCCCTTCTAGCAGCAAGGAGAGAGAGTGTGGCTCCAGCACGTGGCTGAGGGAGGCATCCTGAGCCCATCATGCGCGATGACGATGAGACCAGCGAGTCTGAGGAGGCTGGAGATCAGCATGACGAGTCGTCCAAGAGCGGAGATGATGATGCCGGCTCAGGTTCAGCTAGTGGAGGTGGGGCTGAGCCAGGTTCTGATGTAGAGGACGACGATTCCAGTTCAGACAGTGGCACGGATGGGGATAGCTCTACAGAGTCTGCTCTGTCGAGGAAAAGGACGAAGAGGGCCTCTAGAGCTTGAGATAGCCGGTGCTGATTCATATGTTTTGCTTTGTTTCTTTTTACTAGTAGTGTTAGCACATTGTACAGCCTTAGGCAGTTTTATTTTCTTTAAAAACTTGTACTCATTGTCAAAAGAAACCATGATCGGAATGAAAACAACTTTTTTTTTTATGAAAATGTGTTGCATTTTATATTCTGAGCATCGCATTGCACCATACAACATAAAAACAAAACAACGGGATTTGAAACTTTGAGTAGTGTATTGGCATTCACTTAATTAGGTAATGAATCGACCAACACATAACAAAAAAAATAAAACAACTCGATGAACAGTTAATGCAACAACTTGATAAACAAAACAACAACTCGATAAGCAAATACAACAACTCGATAAGCAAAGTGAAACAACTCGATAAACAAATTGAAACAGCTTGAGAGCGACTCAACAAAACTACTGAAACAAGACAGCATAATGCATCAAAAGTGGAACAAAACACAAGTTCTTAGCACTCTCAACACACAGGAAGACCAAAGGAAGTCTGCTGGGCACACACAAGGGTTGTCGGCCACTAAAGTGGCCGGTCGGCCATTTTTGCATGGGGCCTTCAAATTGCTGCCACCTGTATTCCACTCAGCACCTTATTTTCTACAAAAGTTGGGACTTCGTAGTTTCTTCATTCCAGCTCTGTTTTTGCTACAAATGGATCCATTCTTCACCGAAAAACTCTCAACTTGGATTGCAACTTTAGATGGCTCGGAAAAAGTGAATTTCCAGGGTTTCGGGATAAATGCACTATTCCCGCTAAGTCTTACCCCGCTGTGTTTTCCATTCCTTCATGCCGCGGCTAGATATTGGAACCCGATTGCGCATGTGTTCAGCTTCGAGGGGCAAGAGATGTGCCCGACAATCGAAGAATTCCAAGTCTTGATGGAATCCCGGCGTGACGAGGAAATTTTGCCCCAATCTCGTTTTGGCCACATCCACGCCTTAGGAAGGATGTGTGGGCTCACTTTACACGAGGCTCGCTCTTTGGTTCACAATAGAGAGCTAGATATCCCCAAGCTGATTCATCAATTTTCTGACACCGGTAACTGCGGCGATCGTCTCTAGCAGAGTTTTCGGCAGCATGCCCTCTGTTTGTGCATGTTGGCTCATTTTCTTCTTGCCCCTGGCTTCGAAGGGTCTAGCATTCGCTTGGTCGAAGTTGCCTAAGGCTTAAAAGAGGGCAAGAGCTACATTGGCTCGACATTAGCCGAGACTTTGATAGGCTTGGATGCTTTCCACCGGCGAGAGACAACAAATTCGCAGGAAGTCCACTACTATTACATGTAAGGTTTCCCACCCTTCTCACATGTGTTTCTCACATCACTCGGCACTGAGGCTCTGTTTTTCTCTCAAGACCTTTTTCACTTTTTCTCTCCACACACACCTCTCTATTCTTTAATCTCTTTATTTTTCATCCCTCCCCAAGTATGGCTCATGGACAGGTTGAAGGTAGTGGATTCTCACCCTGCGTAGTCAACATGAGGTTATTTCTTTCGCCAATGGCTAGTTGATTTCCCGAATGAGGGGTGGTGGTGCCACTGGATGTGCAACCGGTCTGCTGCTGACATTACTTGGCATTGCCCTTGGTTTGATTGGCCCGAGATGAGCTATAGCATGTCTCAACAACCTGGAATTCAACTGATTGGCTTGACACACTATGTATTCTATTTTCCATTCCGGTTCAGGCGTCAGTTTGGGCATAACCAGTCTCGCCCAGAAGAGGGGGTAGAGTACCCGACTTCATTTCCAATCCGAGGTTCACAACTAGCTTGATATTCTACTGCATGGAGGACAAGAGAACTTTTGGCTCCCGCTCCCTATTTCAGTTGTGCCCTTTCTGGCGAATGCATAGCTTGGCTTGAAGATGAGGCACAAACTGGGCCTACTTTAGCATCTGAAGTGTCCACAAGCTCTGGGAGGGGACGCAGGAACACCTGACTCATCTGTGCCCCGGGTTTATTACTTTAATCTGTACTTTCAAGTTTTCCTTCTGAATGTAATAAAAAAGCAACTTCGATTTGTATCAAGAGTTGGAGAACGTTGTATTGAAATCAATGAAATTGAAGGTTGTGGGTATTGAAAATTTTCCTTTTGGTCCAAAAATGGTCTAAGTTGTAAAAAGATTAATTTGAACAAAATCAACTTTTATTAAAACTTTTCAAAACCATTTTCGATAAGGATCACAACTGGACACACCCGGAATCTATCCTCGAGATGTACAACCCCAAATCCAGCAAATGGAAAGTTGCCCCTTGTCTGAATAGCACTGCACTGCACTATAACTAGCTCTCATAGTGAAGATCACAACCGAACTCTTGGATGCAGAAAAGACAAAGATGATCAGAATGATCTCATGGACACAGTTGATTTGGAAGTGTTTATGGCTGGACTTCAAAATGAAGTTGCCTACGTATCCCAAAGATGAGAATCAAGCCTTACGTAGTTCAGTTCGGGTTCACTCGGGTATTAACACTCTCCTTTTGCGCTCTAACTTTTGCCAATGCCACCATTTCTAGGTTTTCAACCTTGCGAGCTCAGTTTTTCTTATTTCCAATTTTTTGTGCTCTAACTTTTGCCTAGGTCGCCCTTTCGGGTTTTCGACCTACCGAGCAACTCAAGGATAGTATTTCTTCAACTTGTCCATGTTGATTAGTTGGGAGAATTCGAGGCCATCTAGGTCCATAAGAATGACAGCTCCACCTGACCAAATTAATTTGATGATGTAAGGACCAGTCCAATTGTGTTTGAACTTGCCCCTAGGGTCATAGATGGGAGCTCAGTTGTCTTTGAGAACTAAATCCCCTTCTTTCAGATTCCTGGACTTAACTTTCTTGTTGAAAGCCCTGGCAATCCTGCGTTGATAACCTTGGACATGGTACAGTGTTTTCAGCCTTCTCTCGTCGAACAACATTAATTCCTTGAACCTGCTCTGCTGCCAATCCACTTATGCTATCTGGCACTCAGCCATAACCCGCAACGACGGAACCTCAACTTCAATTGGCAAAACTGCTTCCATCCCATAAGCCAAGGAATACGGAGTTGCCCCAGTAGATGTTCGAATTGATGTTCTATAACCCCAGAGAGCAAACGGCAGTTTGTTGGCTAATCCTTGTAAGTTTCCACCATCTTCTGTAGAATGTGCTTGATGTTCTTGTTGGCGGCCTCAACAGCTCCGTTGGTTTGCGGCCGTTATGTGGATGACTTATGAAAAGCCACCTTGTACTTCTCCAACAAGTCGATCACTTCTTTCTTAAAGTGCGAACCATTGTCCAAGATGATCTCATTTGGGACCCCGTAATGACAGATGATATTATTCCTGATGAACTTGGCAACGTGCGATGCTTTCAGCACTGCATAGGATTGGGCCTCGACCCACTTTGTAAAATAGTCTATTGCCACCAGGATATACTCATGCCCGTTCGAACCTTTCGGCGTAACTGCCCAATAACATCAATTCCCGAGACTGAAAACGGCCATGGTGAAGTCATGTTGTACAGCTTTGACGGCGAGGTATTCATGCGATTTGCATGAATTTGGCATTTGTGGCATCACCGAACAAAACCAATACAATCCTCCTCCATGGTTGACCAGTAATAACCTTGCCTGAGAATCTTCCGAGCTAGCATCACTACGCTCATGTGCGAACCACATTCTCCTCCGTGGATGGCCTCCATTAGGTGCATCGACTCTTCTGCATCAACACACAGCTTGTGCATTCCCAAATGGCCTCATTTGTACAATTTACCACCGCAGATGATAAACTGAGCGGCCATTCGTCGTATTGCCCTCTTGTCTTTGGCATTTGCCCCTAGTGGATAAGCCTCTTTTTCCAAGAAGTTCCAAATATCATGGTACCAAGGATTCTGATCTTGTACTTCATCTATCGTGGCAATTAACTCATAGGCCAGCACATACCTTTGCTCAATAATGATCGGATCCATCCGGACTCCCAAAGGTATGTCTATCATAGAAGATAGAGTTGATAAAGCGTCTGCAAACCTGTTGCTCTCTCTTAACATATGCATAAAGGTTAGCTTCTCAAACTTGGGAATCAGAACGTCTAGGGTTTGGTGATAGATTTTCATCCTTTCTTCTTTAACCTTCCAATCTCTTTTTGTTTGAGACACAACCAGGTTCGAGTCCCCAATGACGTCCAACCGTCTTGCCCCTAGTTCCAGGGCGGCTTCTAGGCCCACGATACATACCTCGTATTCTGCTTCGTTGTTTGATACCTTGAACCGGAGTTTGAAAGCTGAAGGTATGTGGGAATTGTCGGGTGCTATCAGCAACACCCTTATCCCATAACCGTACTGATTAGATGCTCCGTCAAAGTACATAGTCCAAATCTCTTCTTCAACCTGTAGAATAGCCTCATCAAGAATAGATACTCTACTGCTTTATTTCCCTCCACTGGGTGATCGGCTAGGAATTCTGCTACCACTCTCCCTTTCACAGACTTGCGAGTCATATACTTCAAATCAAATTTAGAGAGAAGAAGCAACCAATGGGCTAGTCTACCCGTAAGTGCTGGTTTCTCGAAGAGATATTTGATGGGATCTAATCTCGAAACTAGAATTACAGAGTGAGCTAACAGGTAGTGCCTCAACTTCCTGGTAGCCCATACCAAGGCCAAGCAAGCCTTCTCGAGCGGAGTGTAACGGGTCTCATATTCCAGCATCTTCTTGCTCAGGTAATAAATGGCCTTCTCTACTCTATCCTCAGATTCCTACGCAAGCATGCAGCCCATTGTCGTGTCGGTTACTGACAGATACAAAATCAACGGCTTCCCCGGTTCTAGCGGTGACAACACGGATGGGTTCTGTAGATACTGCTTAATCTGCTCAAAAGCAACTTGGCATCGATCATCTCATTGGAATTTCTTTCCTTCCTTGAGGAGACCAAATAGCGGTTTGCAAGTTAAGGTTAATTTTGTAATAAACCGTCTTATGAATTGCACTTTACCTAGAAAGCCGCGCACCTCCTTTTCAGTCCTTGGTGGCGGCATTTCTAGGACGGCCTTGATTTTGGAAGGATCGACTTCGATGCCCCTTAGTGTAATCAAGAACCCCAGCATTTTCCCTGCTGTGACGCCAAAAGTGCACTTTTGTGGATTCAGCCTCAACTGATATTCTCTAATCTATTTGAAAATTTTCTTCAAGGCGGTGAAGTGGCCCTCTCTTTCCTTGGACTTGACAATCATATCGTCCACATACACCTCAACCACTTTGTGGATCATATCATGCAAGATCATGGTTGCAACCCGTTGATAAGTAGCCCCAGCATTTTTCAGACCGAACGACATCACCCTGTAACAGTAGGTTCCCCATAGTGTGGTGAAGGCAGTCTTCTCTCTATCATCTGGTGCCATCAAGATCTGGTTGTACCCAAAAAACCCATCCATAAAGGAGAACAATGCATGGCCTGCGGTGAAGTCCACCAATTCGTCGATGTGCGGTAGAGGAAAGTCGTCATGCTGACTAGCTTTGTTCAAATCTCTGAAATCCACACACACCCGAATTCTGCCATCTTTCTTCGACACCGGAACAATGTTAGCCAACCAAGTAGGATACTCAGATACTAGCAAGAACCCTGCATCTATTTGCTTGGTGGCCTCTTCCTTGATTTTCAAAGCCCAATCCGGGTGTATTCTCCAAAGCTTCTGCTTGACGGGTCGGGCCTCAGGGTGAAGAGGGATCTGGTGCCGTACAATCTCATAATCGATTCCAGGCATGTCTTCATAGGACCATGCGAAAACATCTTTGAAATCTTTTAATAAAGTGACTAAGCGCTCGCGTTCTTCTGAAGACAACGTGGACCCGATCTGGACTAGACGCGGATCCTTCTTAGTACCCACATTAATTGAAGTGATTTCATCAACCAGGGGTTTTACAAACCTCTCCTCCTCTCGATTAATCAAATGTTTCAAAACCAACGGAATTCCTTCCTCGTCATTTTTATCAAAATTTTGAAAGTCATGATCAATGCAATATACAAGTGGCACAGAAAAGTACTCAGAAACAGCAGTGGTACCATTCTCGTTAAAAGCTTGCAGCTCATCTAATTCCTCGGTTACAACTGACTCAAAAGAAAAGGAAAAAGACGACCTGGACAAAATAACGGCATCCAGGTTATCAACTCCAGGAATACTGGACTCTGACTCAGAAGAACTAGAATCTCATTCCGACTCCACAGACTCTATGGAATCAGATTCTTGTTTACTACCTGATTCAAAGCTACTGGACAAAAAGCCCTCCTCGAACTGCCAAATGGGTAAGGGTGCTATAGATGCATCCAGAATGCCGATAGAAGGGTCCACGGCCGATTGATCCCCAATCACGGAAACGGTGAAGTCATCCCCCAAGCTCTCCGATTTGATCTGAGGATCTAAGAGGAGACAAGACAGCACTGCTCCTATCTCAAATTCTGTGCCATCGGACTCATCCTCTGTACACTGTTCAACCTTAGCTGGTAGGTCAGTCTGTTCCTCTGCAACTTCATCCCTTTGTAGCTGTAGGTCGAAGAAGATCTCGAAGCCGGGCAAACGCCGCTTCTCAAAGTTCAGCCATGGCTCAAGAAAGCTTCTTGAATAGGTCTATGCACCAGCTCGTAGGGCCTCCCACTTTGCTTAGCCTTGGCTCTTTCTGCCATTTCCTTTCCCTTTCTTACCCAATCCTCTTTGGTAGGCGTGTAACCTAGACCAAAGGTATGAGGGTTATGTGGCACTTCGGCCAACACAGCAATGCCCTTCCGGCCGCTCCTTCCCAATCCCATTCTGGGCACATGTTGTAGCTTATTCATGAAGTAGACGGATTGAGCACTTACGTACAGCCCCTCATCAATAGCCAGAATATCTTGCACTACCCAGGCCTCGGCCAAGGTGAATCCAGGCAGAAAGACATCCTCCTCGCCGGGTACAATTTCCAGGACCGGTGTAGTAACCTCCGGCGGTGAATGTATGGATGAATTGCCAAAAACAATAGCTACCCCCTTCCCATGGGGGTACTTCAGCATCTGATGCAAAGTGGAAGAGACAGTTCTCACTTGGTACAGCTATGGCCATCCAAGGAGTAAATTAAAAGTGGACGGGACGTCCAGGACGTGAAACTCAATGTTCTGTTGTGCCGGGCCAACCTGCGTTCTTACTCGAACTGTCCCCATCACTTCCCAACTTGTATTGTCATAAGCCCGACTCACCTGGGCGGTCAGTACAAAGTCTACGGGCTTCAAACCGATAGCATAGGTCGTACGCGATGGACACACATTAATTGCAGACCCGGTATTAACCAAGGCAACTAGTATCCACTTCTCTTTACATTCGACAGAGATGTATAGTGGTTTATTATGCTCAGAGCCCTCAGGCGACAATTCCTTATCTGTAAAGGTCAAAGTCGGTGAAGCACCTCCCAGGAAAACCAGTCCTACTAACTGCTCGGGGGTTGTGTCAATAGAGAGCTTAGCCTTATCCATTGCTGATAGGACAGCTTGTCTGTGTTCCCGTGAAGCCATGAGCAATCCCCAAGTGGATATATCCGCCTGAATCTTCTTCAGTTGCTTTAGTACAGCTTCTTCTTCTAACAGTTTCTCTTTCTGTTTCTCTGCCTCCTTATCTTTTCCCGATGCTTCCAGTTGGTTCAGGTGTAGGGGCTTAAAGTACCGCCCGCTCCTGGTCATGTGATCCACTTCTTCTGAATACCATGTATCATCTGGCAGATTTTGTCCCCAATCTTCATCTGTGTGGGCAAGATGCAAATCATCATCTTCCCACCACATTCCTGCGGCAACCGACAAGCAACTGTCCAATTTCGTTGTAAGCACTCCTATATCCACAACACAGTCAGTCCTTGTAGGGCCTTTGGCTTTTCTGGCCTTCTGATCATTCTCAGTTCTTTCATATTCGAACCACTTTAGTGCAGCCTCCTGTTCTGTATCAGTTGTACAAATACTACCCAATTCTTGAGCAAAATTCTTAGTACCGGTGCTCTTCAACAACTCTCCCTTGTCGTTGACCGTTCCGGCCGTTGCAGAAATTCCTATTTCTAGTTGTCCCTGCTTTGGTTGAGACCCCTCATCAACATCAGTTCATCACTGAGCCACCCTGTATTATCCGTTGATCCGTTCATATCAAACCAGCCAATCTGTACATTTCCCAGATCTTGTCATCGAAGAACTATAGGTTACTGATGTCCTCCTCAAGCTCAGCTATGTCATCCAGTCCCTGGCTTGGTCCGTCGTCCCGGACTACATTAACCTCCATCCTCGTCGGCAATTCCACCCCTGGTCTGACCTAGCTAGTTGGCACAATGTAATGGCAAGGGTTGTACTCCTCTTCGGTTAAACTCACAGAGCCCTCAAGCATGCCTTCTAATACCATAGCCACCACCACAGGTTCGGGTTGGGATATGGACGCACTCATCATGCACTGGTCTGTGCTTTCTGGGATGAACAGCGCCAACTTGGGTAGGTGAGAGGGGGTGATGTATATATTGGGGTCATATGAGATGGCCGGTGTTTGGATAAGGTTTACTTGCTTGGGTTGAGGGTTTTGGTTGTGCGGTGGGAGGGAATTTGTAGTTACGTTAGGCTTTTGGGGAGGCACTATCACTTTCTTGTCAATGAGATCCTGAATCTCATGACGGAGTCTAAAGCATAGGTCGGTATCATGACCATGCTGCTGATAGAAGGCGCAATACTTGACCGGGTTGTGTGTAAGAGGGTGGGGCTTAGGCAATGGGCGTAGCTCTCAGGGCTTGAGATGCCCCTTTCTGATCAAGACCCTCAAGGCCGCAGATAGAGACATGTAGAGTGGGGTGAAAACCCTCTGGCCTCGAGGTTGGTGTTTTGCAGGTTGTGAGGTGGTTTCAAATGTACCAGCAAAGGGGGTGGTTGTTTTTGGTGTGGTGGTGACCATACCAACATCAGAAGTCCTTGTAGCTGCGTTACTACTCATAGTCGCATTCGAACTGTGTGTACAAGCCCTCCTGGGCTGTTCCTTTTCATGGTCTATAAGACCCTGTTTCATCGCATCCTCTATCTGCACCCCTACTTCATGGAGGTCGGCAAATGTAGGTAGAGGTAAAACTATCATCTTTTGTAGTAGCCTCGGATGCAGATTACGGACGACATTCTTATCTAGTCATTTTCAGCTGGCCGGGTGGTCATCATGGAGGCCTTGGCCCTCACCGAGTGACAAAATCGGAAAAGCCCTCCTTCGGCTCTTGACGAGTTGCCTCGAGATCACGAGTTGTGACCTCGATTTGAGTGTTATAGGAATATTGGGCGACAAAGGCCTCAGCCATCTCTAACCAACTCCTCTTTATAGAATCTTCCAACTTAGCATACCAAATAGCTGCGATACCCGACAAGGTCCGGCGAAGAGGGATAACTTCTACAGTCTAGTCAGGCCTATCGATCGCAAAATATCTGAAAATAGCCGCAAGTGGACCATGGGATCACCCGAACCATCAAAGCAGTCTATATGTGGCATTTTAAACCTATCTGGCAAGATCACTGCTACATCGGTATAGCCATCCTCTATATCTGGGATCGAATTGACACCCTGAGCACGTTTAAAAAGCTTCTCAAGCTTGCTCATTTTTAGAGTAGTAGGGTTGACCTCAAACTCAAACGGTGCCTCCGTTGGATAAACCAGTGCTTTGGAAGTCTGGGGTGGAATCGGATCCACTAGGATGTCCATATTTTCCCAGACATTGGTTGTGGGAGCAGGAGCTCTGGGTACTGGAATGTTTGCAAGAGGTGGATGGGATGCAGAAGTTGTTACTTGTTGCGGTTGTTGTTGCTGTAGCCTAGCAAATTAACTTAGCCTGCTGGGTTGTAATTTCCGCTTGGCGGGCAGCGTCGAGCCACATGTTCTCGATGGTCTGTTAAAGTTGACGCATCATATCCTCCATATTGACTGAGGGGTGCTGATCTATTAGAACTGGTGAAGTTGAAGCAAATGACTGGGTTCAACTGAGCGCAGGTGAAGTAGTCAGTAACTGCTGAATTGGCGACTGCTGAACCGGTGAGCTATGCCTAATTCTCCTCCGTCTGGTAACCGGGGGTAGTGAAGCAAACACCGGTTGTCCTCCAATAAGATCCTCAAATCGGTAAATCCTCCTTACTCTAGTCCAGAGTGCTCGAGGGGTAACTGCCTCGTCTGAAGCAATTGTGAAATACTACCTTGCAAAAAGAAAAAGAAAACAAAAGAAACAAAAATCAGAAAATGCACAGCACCTCGGCTTAGACAGAGACAACACGCAATTGAAATCATAAGCTGGACGACTGTACTCAAACACTAATTTCTGCCCCAAATTTTCTGCCTCAAAACTGAAACCCTCAAACTAATACCCAGACTTGCAACTGATACATACATTCGTGCAGAATTTCACTCCAAAAGCACATATCAAGCAAGTAAGAGACAAAGCACCCCTATGATGGGGTAGGGTTACCCTGTCCTAATCTCGTCAGGAGCTAGGGGTTCACTATGCAAACAAGCGGTTTCATACCATCCTGCATTCGGTTGAGCAACCTGTCCTAGTTTGGAACTGTCTCTAAGGCTTCCGATATGCAACTAGGTCAATTGGTCAAAAAGGGTACCTCAGCAAGACTACCTAATATACCTCTCGCACCTAGCATCGAGAAGTGAAAGGAGGATCAAACGGTACATCGGTAGTCCAGATCCAAGGCTTGTGTTCCCATCATGGCAGAGCCCGCAACTGGTCAGCCTTATGGAAAGCTTTTCTAAGCAAGCCTCCAGCAAACCGCTCAGGAATAGCAGATGGCAAACACTATGACTTAAGCGCACCGATGCAAATACAATGCAAAGAAACACATAAGTGTAAATAAAACAACATATCATGAGTTTGAGTCAAGTTCTCTAAATCCCCACCAGAGTCGCCAGAAACTGTAGCTCGACTATTTGCGCCTCCTTTTGGAGAGCTCGAATTGGTCCTATAGTTCGGACTCCTGTCACAGTTCTGAATCGAGTCTCACAAAGTGCAATGTAAAATTCATAAACACCAAAGAGTCCAATCCGGAAAATCATTTTGGAAAATCAGATTTTGAATCAAATAATGCCAAAAGTAGACTATTTTGCCAGATTACAGAGTCGCCACCTAAATATTTTATTTTGGGGAAATTTAGGAAACCCTGACTCGTGCCACAGGCCACGTGTCCGTCATCACCAAAGTTGCCTCGGCTCGGGAACTTGGGTACGAGAGGGGAAGGTCCTGAAATGAGCACCCCCACTCGCCTGATCAAAGGATCGGCCTATACTATCATGATATGTTGTTTTTATAAACACATGTGTTCTTATTTCGCTTATTGCTCTAACATTACTATGTGATTGCACACAAGCAAGTATAGACTAAAATCGCGAGAATTGGAACATTTCAACTCATGTTTGTTTTCGAAAATGGTTTGAACTTGCCACCCTCAAGTGGGCTTAAAACATGATTTTGCCACTTCGCAAAGTGGGCTTAAAATATACGTTCGTTGAATCATTCCAATTCAAGCAACAAGCCTTTATCCGCAGGCATTCATGCAGTTTAGCATTTAAGCACATAGCCTCATGGCTAGCATGCAAAACATGGCAATATGGCAATCACACTCATGCAAGTATGCTAAAGCAAAAAACTCACCAAGTACTCCAAGCCAAACAAAAGCTAGTTAGAAAAATGCATGATCCTAACTATGTTAAGATGACTAATGTAACACATACAATATGCAATTAAATAGGCTCGGCTACTTAATCATGGTATTTGCAACACTTTGATAGCATACTTTGAAACACGTATTCAAAGAAGTATTGAAATTGACAATCCAGTTTGAATGATGCATCGAGCCTCGGTGTATGCAAGACAAATGAATGAATGCAAACATACAAGCATAAGGTATGCTAATTGAAATATGTCCCTAATCTAACCATTGAAAGTGGATAAATAAAAGGGAGAAAGACGTGGGGTTGGAAGACATGCACACACTCACGCACACTTATCACAACATTATGCCCTCACGAAGGAGGGTCCGAATGAATAAGCTAAGCTACACTAAGCTAAGCTAATTAAGCTAACTAATTACAAACTGAAAACTAATTAACTATTCTAGTTAACTAATTATTACAACACAATTAAATAACTAGCTATGCTAAACTAATTAAAATATTACAAAACAAATTAAGCTAATTAATTACAACACATGTATGAAGGAATTAGCTAACTTATTCTAAGCTAACAAAAGCAATTAAATGGCCTCAGGGCGAGGGATGCATGCATGCTCGGTTGCTTCACCCGAAAATGTCATTGCCTTGCCATCGGATGCCTCTGTTTGCACCCGTTTGATCACCAAAAATTGCACCAACTTCCAGATTGCCTCTGCTCCAACACAGGAACACATTTGTGCAAAAATTCACTATTGGCCGGTCGGCTACAAAAAGTGGTTGTCGGCCACCTTAAGTGGCCGGTCAGCTACTTCAAGTGGCCGGTCGGCCACCCCATTTTCTGGACTTCTTCTTTTGTTGCAACAGAGAGCAGACAGAGGCAAAGCAAGGCATTTTCAAGAAATATATGTACTACTACCCTCTTTATCATCTCTTAAGCTCAAAGGAGTGTAGCTCTTGGCTCTCAAGCCATCAACCAAGCATTTTCAATGCATGATAGCCAGGGAACCAAGCTTGTACAAGGTTAATGAATGCACAAACAAGACCAATACAACAACCACCCTATCATGCGTGATCAAGGGTGATGGGGACTAAGAAAAATGGCACGTTTCATCACTTTGAGTATGAAACGTCCCATTTCTCTTGTGTTCAGATTAACGTCCGATCCGAACAGATGCAATTGAATAAGCTAAGCTACAAGACGTGGGGTTGGAAGACATGCACACACTCACATACACTTATCACAACATTACGCCCTCACGAAGGAGGGTCTAAATGAATAAGCTAAGCTACACTAAGCTAAGCTAATTAAGCTAACTAATTACAAACCGAAAACTAATTAACTATTCTAGTTAACTAATTATTACAACATAATTGAATAACTAGCTATGCTAAGCTAATTAAAATATTAAAAAACAAATTAAGCTAATTAATTACAACACCTGCATGAAGGAATTAGCTTACTTATTCTAAGCTAACAAAAGCAATTAAATGGCCTCGGGGCAAGAGATGCATGCATGCTCGGTTGCTTCACCCGAAAATGCCATTGCCTTGCCATCGGATGCCTCTGTTTGCACTCGTTTCATCACCGAAAATTGCACCAACTTCCACATTGTCTCTGTTCCAACACAGGAACACATTTGTGCAAAAAATTCACTAGTGGCCGGTCGGCTACAAAAAGTGGTTGTCGGCCACCTTAACTGGCCGGTCGGCTACCTCAAGTGGCCGATCGGCTACCCCCTTTTCTGGACTTCTTATTTTGCTGCAACAGAGAGAAAACAGAGGCAAAGCAAGGCATTTTGAAGAAATATATGTACTGCTACCCTCCTTATCATCTCTCAAGCTCAAAGGAGTGTAGCTCTTGGCTCTCAAGCCAATAACCAAGCATTTTCAATGCATGATGGCTAGGGAACCAAGCTTGTGCAAGGTTAATGAATGCACAAACAAGACCAATACAACCACCACCCTATCATGCGTGATCAAAGGTGATGGTAACTAAGAAAAATGGCACATTTCATCACTTTTAGTATGAAATGTCCCATTTCTCTCGTGTTCGGATTAACGTCCGATCCGAAGACATGCAATGCAACACAAAGATGCTCAATCTTGCTTCTTTTACTTTGTTCATTTTGTTTACTCATTTTAACTTACCAATCCATTCTTTAATTGATTAGTCCAAAGAGTGAGTGTCCTCTAATTAGAAAGAGGGCTTAAACCACAAGTACCTTGAGCATGAAAGAGACCTCATGCTGTTGGTAATGAACTCCTGAAGGAATTAAACCATTAGGCATGAGGGTCTCAATTCCACACTCAAGCCAACATGGGGTTCGAAGTCACTTTCAAAACAAATGAAAGAGGGAAGAATATAGGGAGATTGCAGAGATTTCAGTGCTGAAATGGAGTGCAAAATGGCATTAAAACATGCAAGCAACTCTTGTAATACATGCTAAAAAGTCTAACTCACAAAACTAGTGAACAAGATTGCACTACAACCATACAATACAAGCCTCAAAGGGTCAAACCAACTCAAAATAGAGTTAAAACCAGTGAAGCAGTGACTAAATCATGCTGAGATTGAGGTACAAAATGCTAGAAAAACATGCTCACATGTTAGCTTGCAAACAAGACTCAAGACACCACTCTAAAAAAAAATGAAAGAGTGAAACAAATGAGTATGTGACAGAGCTATATACACTGAAATTACATGTTAAAAGACACTAAAACATGCAATCATTCCAAGCAAAACATGTTTAGAGGCCTAAAATGACAAGCTAATGAAGCCATTTGCACTATAACTATGCAAAACAAGCCTCACATGACCAAAGCAGCTCAAAATAGAGTTAAATCATGCCAAATCAGAGGCAAACACATGCTAGAAATAAGCTAAGTTAAGCCACAAAAATCTGCTACTACCATGTGATGCTAACTAGGCATGGAAGTGAGACACAAAGAGGGGAGGCTAACCCCTCCATTTTTGGACTTCAAAATATGCTTTTTACAACTGAAATAAATCTGCATTTTAGTGGTTTAAAAGCCCCAAAATTTTGATTTTAATATGCTAAAAGATGGTGCAAAGGCTCACACAAATAAGCAACAAGAAGGGTAGACAACCCCTTAGCACAAAATGGCTTCAAACTAACATGTTAAGGCCCAAAAATCAAAGCTTTTTGTGGTTGGAAACTAGGCCCAAAACGGCATAAAAAGATGGCCAAACAAGTGATTAAAACGAAGCCTACTAGGCAAGTAATATACCTCTTGAAGCTCAGCACAAAATAGGCACTCTTTTAGGCTCAAACCTCCTTCCAATAGCCCAAAATAGGCTCCAAGGGACCTCAGCTCCAAGGTGGTTCAATTTGGTTAAGGGCTAATGTGCAAAGGTGTAGAGAAAATCAACTATCAATCACAAAACAAGAGGAGAGAGAGAGAATTCTAGAGAGAGAGAGAGAGAATTTTGATCCAAAATTTCTAACCCCCAAATGGGGAAGAGACCCCCCCTATATATAGAAAATCAAGCTAAAGGCTTGTATTCATCCCTCCATACACGTGTATGGTGATGGCCTTCAGTGAACAACAACTGGCACAACTGGCAAACAAATATTTGAAAAAGGGAACAAATGTCATCGGCCACTTTGGGTAGCCGACCGGCCACCTCAACTAGCCGACCGGGCACTTCAACTGGTCGACAGAAATAAAAAGTGGCCAACAAGGCCAAAAAGTGGCCGACAAGGTCCCTTCCCCTTCCAGGAAAGAGTCACCAAGGTTTGGCCCAAAAACAAGCACAAAACAAAAAGGTTTTAGAGGCTCAAAGACAAGGCGTTCCGCCGAGAACTTCGGGCGCTCAAACAAGCACAATCATCGAGTGCACAAACGATGACATCTAAGCTTTGAGGTCAGTCAAAAATGGGGTGTCTACATTAGCCGGCTTAGTTAGTCGATCCACAACTATCCAAACCACATCATTACCCCCCTGTGTTTTAGGAATGCCTGAGATAAAATCATAGTGATGTGCTCCCATTTCCATTCGTCTATTGGTAAGGTTTGAAATAAACCGGCTGGCTTTTGGTGTTCTGCTTTGACGTGTTGGCAAGTTAGACACTTGGACACAAACAAGGCTATATCTCGTTTCATACCTCTTCACCAAAATTGACGGCTAAGGTCATGATACATTTTTGTGCTTCCCGGATGCACTGCAAGGCTTGAGTGATGGAATTCCCGGAGTACTTCATCTCTATAAGTTTATGGTACAAAAAGGCGGTCTACGTATTGAACAATACAATCAGAATGTATACTTAAACCATTCTCCTCCTTGCCTTGGAATATTTTTCCTCGGATTGCCTCTACTTTTGAGTCACTATGTTGTACTTTTATGACCTGTGTTACAATCGTTGGTTATACAAAGATAGTAAACAAGGTGGCATGTTCAGGTGACTCGCTAAGGTGCAACTCAAATTTGCCCAAGTCACCAACATCTCCTATTCCCTTATGGAAAGTATAAACAATGTTCACGAATTTTCTGCTTCAGGCATCAACCACCACGTTAGCCTTTCCCGAATGATAATGCAATTCAAAGTTGTAATTTTCCATGAACTCCATCCATCTTCTCTGACGTAAGTTCAAATCTTTTGGGAAAAATAAGTATTTAAGGCTTTTATGATCTGAGAATACGTCAAATTTTTCTCCGTATATATAATGCCTCCAAAGTTTTAGAGCAAAGATGACCGTGGCTAATTCTAAATCATGAGTTAGATATTTCTCTCATGAGTCTTTAACCAACGTGAACCATACTCCACAACTTTGCCCTCTTGCACCAAAACACACCACAAACCATCTTGAAAAGCATCACAATACACAGTATAACCCAATCCTCTCTCCAGAATTGGTGTTGTAGTTAATCTAGTTTTGAGCTCCAAAAATGATTTCTCACAAGACTCACTCCAAACAAACTTTACCCCTTTTTGAGTTAACTTAGTTAATGGAGATGCTAGGGTAGAAAAGTCTTTCATAAACCATCGATAATACCCAACAAGACCCAAAAAGCTACGAATCTCAGAGGCATTTTTAGGTCACTCCCAATTCTAAGACCTTAAGTCTATCTATGAAAAAATTGAGAACCCTTAAGTTGATCAAAAAGATCATCTATCCTAGACAACAGATATTTGTTCTTAATTGTGACCCTATTCAACTTGCGATAATCAATAGACAACCACAATGAACCCTCCTTCTTCTTAGGAAAGACAGTCGGTGCTCCTATGGCGAGGTACTAAGCATATAAAGCCTTCGTCTAATAACTCTTGTAACTGCTCCTTCAAAACGAGTAACTCTGCCAGTCCAAATCTATAGGTGACATGGAGATGGGTGTCGTGCTAGGCACCAAATCTATAGAAAACTCAACCTCACAGTGAGGTGGTAATTCAGTGAGATCCTCAGGAAAGACACATGTGTATTCGTAAATTACTCTAGGAAATGCCCTCCGAACTATACCGCTCCCATCATCTATAAAGGTTGCCAGAAGGAAACTAAGTTCGCCTCAACCATGTGGGTCATACAATAGCAGTAACAATCTATCAATTCTATTTCCCAAAAAATAAAAACAGTCACCACCTGATGTGTATACAGTAACTCTCCTCCGATAGCAATCTATGATAGCACGGTAGGAGGACAACCAATACATACCGAGGATGACATCAAAACTCGACATATCTAAGAACATAAAGCTGAAAGGAAGTCGGCAATCAAAGACTTCAATCACACACCCACAACATCCTCGATTCAAGATAACTTTACCCCCAACAGGTGACTCTACCATAAACGGAGACACTAGTTGCTCACTTTCTAACCCTGAAATGGATGCAAATGCAAATGCCATGAATAAGTAAGATGCTCTGGTATCTATCAATGCACTGGCCCAAGTATTGAAGATAAGATAAGTACCTCTCACTATCAATGGTCCAAATGACTACTCAGATGAAGTAATTGCATAAACTCACCCCCCTGTAGTCCTTGCTCTCTTCGATCACTCCTCTGAACGTAGGCTGATTGCACTGACTGTGTAGAAGTGGCTCCATGGACCGCTCTGGATACTTGTCCAAACTGAGTTGGTTGATAAGTCGGCCTCTTACCCTGGCCTACCTGATAACCTTCTGCCTGTTGGGACCTTGAAGCACTGACCGCCCCAGCTAACTGAGGGCAAGACCTCTTCATATGCCTCAACTGTCCGCAATGATAACAAGCAGGCGATTGACCCCTCCCTTGAGATTGGCTTTGAGAACGAGCCAATTGTTGTTGACTGAAACTCTATCTGCACTCGAAAGCCTTGTGACCTTGTTGGCCACATTTAAAACAAGTAATATGACTCAGACCCGTGTTTCTCGAACTCCTCATAGAAGTAGAACCTAAAGATTTGGCCTGTTGTGGTAATGATTGTGAAAAACAAGAAAAACCCCTTTATTTCTTGGAAGATCTCGTGCCACCTCGGGACTCCGTATAACGCGACCTCTTATCTTTCTCTCTAGACTCCTCGGCCTCCAACATGATCTCTACATGTGTCGCGGCTTCAACAAGTCTATTATATTCCCTAAACATGTTGCCCATTATGCTCATCAAGATTTTAGGCCTCAATTGCTTTTAAAACTCCAAGCATCGGTAAGCTTGGGTGCAAAACATGCCAAACTGGTGAAAGTGGCCTTGAACTCCACCACTAATGTATCTAGCTGTCTAAACTCTTCAAACTGTTTCCTCAACGTCTCCCTAGCAGTTGGAGGCAAAAACTTCTCCTAGAAGGTGTGAGTGAATGCCTCTCAAGTGTGCAATCTAGTGCTTAATTGACTTCCACCACTAACCAGTTTCCTTTCTTAGTTAATAAGCCGCAAACGCAACTTAGAGCTTTCCCTCATGGATATCTAGAATTTCAAAGGACTTAATGATTTGCTCTAGCCATTCATCGGCTTTCATGGGATCGAGTCTGCCACTAAACTTGGCAGGATTAGAACGGAAGAACTTTTTCTTTAAAAAAGAGGTCCTAGTTTCACCTTCCACTGTTCTAGCCGCTTGCTCGACTCGAAGTATCTCCATGGACTCCCGAAGAGCCCCGACCATTTCTTGGGCTAGTGCCCACATTGCATCTTGGGTCGGAGGTGCGGCCACATTATTTTGTCCTAACCCTTCTTCTTGGGGAGGAAGATCTTATTGGACCGGAATACCTTGACCACCTCGGTGAGGTTTACTATGGCCTCTGCCACATCTAGATATCTTATATAAAAGTAAAGGTAGAATAAAAATTAACTTATAATTCACGTACTCACATGTCATTCCACGAATCACACCCAAATAATCTCAACCCTACTCATATATCTATTTCACATAAGGCAAACCACTTAAGTACATAAACACATAGAGCACATACAGATCACCCTCCTAAGATACCAACTCGTCCCACGATGCTCAGGGACTTCGAAGTGGAAAAAGCATTGATCAGGTGCCTCTCCAATAGGACTTTGATGAGTGTAATGGACAACTCATATCATAGAAACTTGACCCCATACTCATATAGTCACGCAACCACATAAACACATAAGCATATAGGATGCTAACATCACATCCGAACATAATAAACCAATTATAGCATAAGCCACATCCCACATGCTCCAGGTATCCAAACCTTGTTAGCTCTAATAACAATTTGTAGCACCCCAGTATTTCATCATCAATTCACAGTGTTAATTAAAGAACATAATAACTAATTGCATCAAGTTAAAGCATTAAATATCTATTTCATGGCTCAAAAATCATCTCTTCTCCCTTGAACTATTCATGTGCTTACATCATTGTACAATTACATTATTCAAATAATAACAACTGTTTAATGGATAATAGATAATACAAACTATAAACGCCCTAAGGCACCATCTTCTCAAGGAGTGCCCTTGGATACACAAAAAAATAACAAAATGGAATATAGTTTCCATCATAAAAGAATAGCTTGAGGCTTCAATACGTTGCAAACAAAAGAGCCTCCATGCTTCCATCTAAAAATACATCTCAATGCCAATCAGTTAGGTAGCACGTCAACACCATCCCCTGATAAGTTGTTACTTTTGGGGTGAGCAATTGCCCAGTAGGAAATACCATTAATAACTTATATAATTAATCAAGATACATATGATCATGCCATGCAAGAGATGAGAAAAACTCATGTTCGTTCCTTTTTAAAACCATGATGCCAAACTAAGTAATGTCAATAACAAATTCTCATCCAAAACATAGGGTATAAATACACTATGACGTCTCGATACAAGAGTCGTATACCACAATTACATATAGATATATATATGTATATATAGAAAATAATATCACATTTGCCAACTCCAGAAATGGAGGGGCATTGGGCACCCAAGGCCTTACTCATCCACATTTGCTGACTCTGAAAACTGCGGGCTTGTGGACACCCAAAATCATGTTTTACACATTCGCTGACTCTAAAAATGGCAAGCTCGTGGACACCCTAAAACCTTTCCCACATTCGTCTAACGATATGCACAAGATAGGGCAATTGGGCACCCTGACTCCCCGTGCGAGTACCAATATACATTACACGACTCAAACCAAGGCCCGACTCATAACCGAGACTCAAATGCTATTTTACCCTCTTCCAACACTTTTCAATCATTAAAAATTTCAAGCTACAAAGTATAATTAATGAATGCATATGATGCATAAGTTTCCAAATTTCAATTTTCCTAAGCTAGTTTCAATTCACACAATCCAACAATTTAAACATTCCAAATTAAAGTGATTCTACAAGTCATGCCCATCATCATCTCAAGGTTTTATGTGAAGAGTTTTCCAAAATTTCATATTCCAACATAAAAATCAACTTAATACATCCAATTTCAAGATTAGAAAGTCAATTGAACCAAATCCCCTTTTATTGAACAATTTTGAAAATTAAAGTTTGAGAAATTTCGAGTTTTTCTCTTCTAAGGCATTTAAAGGTCAATTCTCATTATCCATAACACAATCAACAACATATATCCATAAACTTTTCAAGAAAATTATGAGATACAACCCCTTTGATCAAACCCATTAGATAACATACAAAATCTTCATATCTTTATGTATATATAATGTGAAAAGCCTAAGTGATTCGTGATTAGATCAAGATTTAATTGTTTCAATTCCCAACCAATTAAAACTCACAATCTAAATCATCAAGCACGTACGAAAGTGATTTAGATTGATGTTTCAAAAAACAATGAATCGACACAAACTATTTTTTTACGTGGAAAAACCACAATTGAAGCACCTTCAATTGTGATCAAAAACCATGGGCGAAACGCCCCAAATCAATCCACTACTGAAAAAAGAAAGATTACAAAGATACCAAACAAATTACCAGGACCGCTTCCAATTTGTCTTCAAATCTTTTGTATATCTTTCACCTCAACCTTCACACGGAATTGATTAGCTTGATGTTGAATCCACCACATCAATTGTCAAATAAACAACTACACACAGCATCAAACTCCTTTGATTACTCTGTGCTTGAATCTTCGGATTCCACCGAAGAAGAATACTCTCAAAGAAAATATCAAACAAACTCTTTGATGTGTGCTTATAAGAACATGAGTTCAAACTCAATCAAACATCAAGGAAAACCAGGAAAAATATCCCAAAAGAAAACCCTAAGACCCTTAAAGAAGATCAAGGAAAAGTAACCCTAGAGTTGGAGCAACAAGAGGTTTTATAGAGCCAGAGATCACGCAGTCTACTCGAGCGTGTGAATGGACACTTGAGCGGACTCTATATCGCGTGTTCCAAACTAGGGTTCACG